>CM035142.1:80023769-81252769 GCA_020205605.1 Panax ginseng | reverse complement strand
AAGTAAGAATTGTTTGATGTTTTTGGACGATCCAAATGAATCATATGAACGATTCGGTGTAATAAGTAAGGATTGGTGAGTTATAACACTAAAATCCAAAAATAAGTGAAATCATAATCAAAATATTGATTAAAAACGATGATCAAACGAAGAACATAAAGAACACATGAGGAACGTGAAGAACGTTATTTGATGGACACATTTAAAACCATCCTAATTAGAGCTTGTTATTGATGGATAAGTTTAAAAGCATCATATATATATATTTGTTGACATATGTTTGGTTAGGAATTAGAGAATTGAAAGAAACATTCAGGAAGAACGGATTGAAATTAGCCTATAACGAAGGCGAAATTTCGTAACAGGCGTATGAAAAATAGAAAGTAAGTTAATTAATCTGAATTAATAAGGTTTCATAAGAATGTTGAAAAACATTTAAAACGTGAGTCATGGACTTAAGAATGAATGAATTACGAGTTTACATAACCGAATTATGGATGAACGAACCAGGAACGTTAATAACGTAAAACGAATGAATGATGAAAATTGAAGCAATGGAAATCCTCGTTAACGAACTTATAATAAAATTCTATCTGGGGGAAGTCTGAGAATGTTATAAAAGGAACAAAATGACTTTGTTCCGAGTTATAACAAAGAAGATACGAGATCGTAAAGTAGGCGACGATTAAATGAGTTCCAACAAAAAGTCTTTGAAAAAAACTAAAAAATTGGATCGTCGGCCAAGCCTTGAAAGGAGTCACTGCAATGTCTCCTCGAGAGCCAATCATCATTAGTTAGTTAGCTAGCTGGTAGAGTTAACAAAAGGGGCAGACATCGCTTGTAGCCGCATTGCATGGCAAAGCCCAAAAATGAGTTTTTAACTGCTCAATTCTTAGGGAACGTGTACGGAGAGATAATGAACAAAATGTTCATGTAATGTAACACTTAAAGAAGTGATCTAAACCTTTAGTAAAGGTTGAATGAAAGTATAAAAGACGAACAAAGTGTACGCAAAGTACGTAAACATTATCCGTGAATCGTATTCGCGTCGAATGGCGTTCTAAGCATACATTGACTTGTATAACTTAGACGTTAATGAATTTTATTAAAGTATGATAATAAAGAATTGATTTGGAGATCGTAAAATATAAATGCAAAGAGCGTAATTGGAATGCAGGATCCCATATTGGGAAATACGGTAGACTATATTCAAGTAAAATGAATGTTCTAAGCATACGTTGTTCGTATAACTTAGACTTTAATGAATGTAATTAAAGCATGATGTGTAATTGTCAATAAATCCATAATAAACGGTAATGAGATTAACGAATAGTCCGAGTTGAATTGGATAGAGAATATTAGAAAGAAATGTAAACATAAAACACTTAAACCGATTTGAAGGTGTTGAGTGTATGCGTAACTTAAACGTGTTTAACCTACACATCTTGTATGGTTTAAATGTAAGATAATGAAGATTAATGACTGACATATAATGTTAAGAATTTGAGTTAATGATAATAACTTGAAAGATGTTTTGAGTTACATTACCCAGACATTGTAAGATACGAAGTAGAGATAGTGTAAAATGTGTAAAGGCTATGAACGTATAGTCTTAACATTTAATGTTGTTCTTAGCATACACAAGATTGTATGAGTTAGAAATTAATGAATAATCCAGAGGTATGACATTTTTTTGTCAGAAAGCCATAAGGAATGATAATTTACTTAACGAACATTACAGTTGTAATGCTTCAGACAAGTTAAACTAGAAAGAAGGAAAGATTATTGTGAATCTATCATTGATAATAATGGTAGGAGTTAAGACATCTCCGTATGTCGTAACGCTGAAAGACGACCAAAAAGTTTTTTTCGTGAACTTAAGTAAAAGAATGCGAACCATAAGACTTAAGTTTAAGTTTAAACCAATGCGTAAGTCAAATATATGACTAATTGGCTTATGTTATTCCTTATGTGATATGTCGACGTCGGGAAAATTTTTGTCTTTTCTAAAATTCCTCTTTTTACCCTTTATGTTCTCTGTGTTGAGTTTTGTTTGAAAGGGTGAGTTTGAAAAGGATCCGACACAAAATGTCAACGATTTAAAAATTAAAAGTCGCCAGTTGGTAGTTTTGAAATGGTTGTACCAACTCAGCCGATTTTGAAAAGGTTTGCACAAAGGCCCAAATATTAGACTCTGTTTAATAGGCCTTAGAAACCGAGATTCAGAGAGTTCGAGGGCTTGATTAAGCGGCGGGAAGGTGTTAGTCACCCCCCGACTTCTATGAAAACACGGTTACCACGTCTTTTCAATTCCTTAATTTATCTGAAGTGTGTGTGTGTATTGGGCCTAACATTATTTGGAAGTAGTGTTATGCGTCGTTTGCACCTATATGCAAAGGGTTTAATTTTCATAAAAGTTCAATTTTAAGCAATATGTATGGAAATGATGTTTTGAAAACAGGTTTTCAAACCCTTATGATCACATAGTAATTGAGGAATTTGATACTTCTATTTTATTCCATATTCGACTTTAAGTGATTTTATTTTCGAGATGCAAAGCATCTTCGATAAAATAATATACATACAAGTGTCGGGCTCGTTATGGGCATTAAAGCCATCGAAGGATTTCCAAACACCATAAATAGGATTTACAAGCTAGGTGTATAGCTAAAGAAGGTCCATCATGGGAACCAGATCTAGATCTATCAGCTGGATCTTAGATCACGTGGCTCCTAGGCTCATAGAGTTGCTTAATATTTACAAAAACTAGAAAGAAAACTAGATTTAAATAAATCTTAGCCATTCTCGCTCAACGGTTTGGGTTTTGTAATTTTTGAACCGGTTAAAAGTTAAATATGGCTAGATTTAGATAAATCTACTCCACAGATTTACATATTATGGATTTACATTAAATGAGCAGTTAAAACAAATATTTAAACACAGTAAACAATTAATATATATATATATATATACGGTCCGGATCAAGTGCATACCCTTTATCTTACTCACCCGTGCTCACCCCCCTTTAGGCGACGGTTCGGTCATACAACCGTCGTCTATACTTTTAGTGATGCTATATGTTGTCCGTCGCTAAAAGTATTGACGACGGTTGTATGACCAAGATCGTCGCCTAAAGGGGGTGAGCACGGGTGAGTAAGATAAGGGGTATGCACTTTATCCTTATCAGATATATATATATATATATATATATATATATATATATATATATATATATATATATACACAATGATCAAATGCCACTTAATTTGGAATCCAGGCATGACTGTTAAATGTAAATATATATATTTATATATAAGAACAGTAAAAAGGCAACGAATTTAGAATCCAAACCAAACTGGGAAATATATATATATATATTAAAGTAGTAGAAAGCTTCAAATCTGAAAAAATCTTACAGTGTGCTACAAAGAAGGTTTCAGACCACTTTTAGATCTTGAAAACTCGGTTTCCACCAGTTAAAATTTGATATATTGTAGAATATATGTATACAAGTGTTTAGAAGGAAGAATATTGAAGTTTGGAACACTATAGGAGGGGTTAAGAGCTGAAATGGACAAAGTTTTCTCTCATTTTTCCTTTTTTCTCTACATTTTATGGCTGATAGGGGATCTTATTTATAGACCAAAATAGTTGCGGGTCTACCCGCTGCAGGTGCGGGTCTACCTACGGCTGTCTGGGAGGGTCCAGGTCCCATGGGTCTTGTCGTCTCAAAGTACGTGCACTTCAGCCAATGCGTTGTCTGCTCAAACTTATATAACTTTCAATCCAGGAGTCTGATGGAGGCGTGTCATTCAATTCCAAAAAGCTCTTTCCGAGAGATACTTAATGACATAGGGCTTGCCCTTTTCTAAATTTGGGAAGATGGGTCCATGACTAAAATGGCATCTTCGAGTTTTTGTAGGAAGTCTGTTGAGCTGTTTTGAGCTCTTTGTGACCCTATTTGTAGTTGTATTAGGATTGTGGAAGTTGACTGGTCAAATTGACCGTTTTGCCCTTCCGGAGGTTATCTCCAAGGTTGACGGGGCTTTTGGGCATCCTTGAGGGTTGTCTCTGTGGTTTGATTCTTCGCCAACTTTTCTTTTCCTTAGAGTTGATTTCCAAGGTTAATTTGATGTTCCACAAGGATTTCTCCGTGGTTAGATTTGATGTTGTGGTCCTTCGGGGTTATTTCTAGAGTGTGATAAAAGATGATTTCACCCTTCTGCATAGTTAGTAACAGGAGAACGAAATTTTGAGTGTCCATAGATGCCCCTCTTTATCATGGTTATGCAATATAATGGAATGAACATGATAAAGATTACTAGACACTTGAAATATGACAAGGTATATTTAATGATGCAAATCGTAATGCAATGAATGTTACGATCAATGTTAAAATGCTTTCACAAATTGTAGTTCGCAAATCGCACATCGCATTTCGCATTTCACACTTCGCACTTATCCAATCGCACTTCACAACTCACACATCACAATTTGTAAATCGCACTTCGCACATCGCAAATTTATTTACCATTACTAGTTATTGTTGATGCCTATGTTGGTGTTGACTCCAACGGTTTGGTTTTTTATCTATGTTGTCGATGCTTGTTTGATGAAGATAAATTGAGATGTTTTCTACATCTCTACTGAGATGAAGTTCTGAAATCACCAAACCTTCCCGATGTATACGCTGATAGTTTACAAGGTTGCCTACCCCGATGGCAGTTAACAACGATGCCTACCATGTTGGAAGTTGACAATGGTGTCTACCCTATTGGCAGTTAACAATGGTTCCTACCCTGCTGGTAGTTGACCACGGTTGATCACTAGACTATCTCGATGCCTACTCGAACGGTAGTTTACAAAAGCTTACATCATTGAAATGTCTCGATGCCTACTTGACTTGTAGTTTACAAATGCTTTCATCACCGGACTGTCTCGATGTCTACTCGAACGGTAGTTTTCAATAGCGAATTTTTTTATCAAGTCTGGGTATTTAATGTGTATGCATATTTAACTCTACTGGGGATGCATGTTTAACTTTTTAATGGAGATGTGTGCTGATAGAGCGTGGTTGCACACATGTGCAGACCATGCATGATGTGATGATCTTAGGAGTCTATTATCCTAGGTTGATACACATTCTTAATTGACTTGACTAGATTTAGAAACATACCTCACCCTTTTTAAGGCGATTTGGAGTTTATTTTAACTGTTGGGTGCTTGTGCCCCATTTCCTTGTGCTTTTTATTCACGACCCGACTTTTTATTCTCTTACTGCCCAAATTTTAACTTCGGTGTAGATACCTCGACTTGTGAGGACTTGGCGTAGGTTGACATTATAAAAACCAAAAACCCTTATAAGACTCGGATATATAAATTCAAATATATTAATAAAATTTCTCCATTCTGAAAGTGTTATGTGTTAATACATACTCTGTTTAACAAATTAGGTCAAATAAATTTTCGTCCGAAAAGTACCATGCTTGACACCTCGTGCTTAAAATGTTTCTTCCGAAAACGGACTTTTCGGTATATTTATTTTGACAAGCTTCTTTGTCGTGCTTACACTAACAAAATGCTTTGTCATGCTTGTTAGGATTAGTGGAAAATCTAGGTTAGGAACCCTAGATTACAAACACTAACCTTAATTTATAAACCCTAACCCTAATTAGCTAGACTAAACCCTAATTTGGTTATCCTAATGCCTATTAATCATGATTACTAAACTTCAATTAGGTACTAATAAATATCATTAAACAACCCTAATCATTAAAAACAAAACCCTAATCAAGATTAGTGAAGATTAGGGCATAATTAAGCTACTAATCTAACCTAACTAGCTTACAAGTAGGTTAGGAGTCACTAATGCAAGTTCCTAGGTTGCACATGACATGCTTGTAACTCCAAAGCACCAGAAGAGTCATAGGATCAGATATTTGTGGAGGCAAGAAGGTCAAAATGACACAAAAACCTAACCTAGCAATTCTATAAATAGCAGCCCAATTCCAGTTCAAACCTATAAATTTTCTAAGCCTAAACACTCATATATCATACCTCTATAAGCCTTGGTGATAGCAACAACATATTCAGTATCTAGAAATCCAAATCAAGCAAGAAAGGTGCAAACCCTAATTTATAGCTAGATCTTTTATGTTTTGTTCAAATTGTTGTTTAGATGTTTAGAATTATGTATTAGTATGTTAGAAAGTATTTTAGGTTGATAGAACATGTTTTCATAACATCTAGATGCCTCAAATTAGTGTTTTTAGTAATCTGAAAATTTTGGAAAATCAAGCTTGACATTCGAATGTCAGAGCTTGTAAATCCATGTATGTTTTTGATTAGGTCTGTTATTCGTATGTTATTTGTAGTTTGACATGAGGTCTTTAATCTGGAAAAGAAATCAAAGTTCATTGGAATCAGACAAGTTATAGGTGGTCAAAGGTGGTTGACCGATCACGAAGTTCTGTTTTCTAGGTTACCTAGAAAACTCAAGAACATGTTGTGCCAGCTACTTTGACTAGCCTTTTAATCGCTATATGTTTGTTGTTTTAATAACTTTTTGTATTAAATTAGTACCTTGATATACTTATTACATACCTATGACCTTAAATTGCTTAAACAAATCATAGGATTACTAGAATTAATGGTCAAAAGTCGTTGACTGAGCTTGACCAAGTTTTCTGGGTTACCCAGAAAATTGATGAACATGAAGAACAGTCGTTGGCTGTACTTTGACCAACTTAGATCGAGACCTTAGAAATATAGTTTGTCCAAAGCAATGTTAGATATATGTACCTTGACATATTGATTACCTATTACAACAAACACAACACAAATCCATCACACAGATTCAAAGATATAAAAGCTACAAAACCGTCTACCGACCATGACCACTGTTCTGGGTTACCCAGAAACTCAAGAACAGTTCTGACAGTAACTTTGAACCTCTATAACTTCTTGTTATATGTAGGTTAAAGCACAAAATTTGTTTGATGTTGTACTATTGTAAGAATACTATAACATCCATAATTGTCTAAACTTAGAATCATTAATAGTAGCAAGATAACTTTGTCAAAGTCGTCTCTTAGCCATGACCGACTGGAAACCCAGAAGCTTAAGAACACCTATAGCGAGAGACTTCGTCACTATAGGGCTTTAGTGATGATAAAAAATGTTTTTAGAAAATAATTAATAAAAATTAGAAATAATTAATAAATAAATATAAAAACAGCTTTTAAAAATTTTATTAAGTTATTATAAATAACTTTTAATATTTTTACATAAATTCAATAAATATTTTATTTTATTTGGATATTATTAATAATTAAGTTAATAATAAAGTAATTAAAATAATTACTTAAAATAATAAATAATTATTAAAAATAATATTAATGATTTAAAAATCATAATAAATGATTATAAATTATTTAAAAATAGTAAACAAAGTTTTTATAATATTCTAAGTAATTATTAATATCTTGAATTGCTTTGGATATGTTATACCAAACCTAAACTTCAATTACCACTTATTGTACTGTTATTGCTATAGCTTCAACATAACAAAGAAATGAATTATTTATTCACATGATATTGTTATTGAGTATAAATTATTGTGTCAACCCAAATTGCTTTGGTAAGACATCCTATACTGAAGTTGGGTATTCTGTAAGGGATCGTTGTTTGGTCAATAATAAATTAACATTAATTTGGGTGCATTTGAGCACTTGTGGGATGAGATGCATACTCCTAGGATATTGACTAGGCTGATCCCCTATCTCATATCTAAAATAAAATTTCTAAGTCTGTGTGACTGACAGAAATAAAAAGTCCAGAAATGGTTGAAAAAGAAATTCCAGAAATGGTAACAACTATCAGTTAAATTTTGAATTGTTATACTTCTTCAAATCATATGTTGTTATAAATATAAAACCTGTTGAGCATGTCATAGCTCACCCTTGTAAATTATTCCTTTCATAAAGATTAGATGGTAACCTCGAACATCTAAAGTAGATAAATGGAAGAGTCCCGCTTAGATTAGTTTATATTAGGCCTAGTTGAATACTGTAATAAGAAACTCTTTATGAGAATCATGTAATCGAATCTTAATATTTATAATATATAACATCTTTTACTTCCGTAACCGTATTTTCTTACATATATAGATGTAATTTAGAATCTTTAATCTAGTTTAAGATCCTTGGAAACTATTTATCTGAGTGAGGGTATTGATAACATGGGTCGATCTTGTTGTTATTGATACTTTGGATTTTGATAGATAGGTACTATCGACACGATAAAGGCAATTCGCATAATATAGACTATATACATCCGGGTGAGGGTATTGTAATATGGATCTGCTCATGTTATTACTGATACTCTGAATTTCGGATAGATAAATACTATTCACAGATATAGTTCATACATCTAAGTGAGGGTATCCAAAAATAGTAATAGTTCTCTAGAGAATTGTCAATTGTTATGGGATATTATGAATCTTGGATCTATGGGAATTATATCTAGTTATAAATTGTATAGTCATTCAATTAGATATAAGCATATAATCAGATACCATAGGTGTATAGATTTAAATGCGTTATATATTTTGACTCATTGTAAGCATCATATTGGATACCGTGGGAGTATAGATATGGGGGCGTTACAGACATGTTTGATGGTGTAGATTTCATTCGCTAGACTTTTTGTCGTTGGGCTTATGCTTTTGAGTTAAGGACTTTCTTGAGAATTTTCCTCTTCTTTTTTAGGGGCAAGCTTATGTCGCCATGATTTCTTGCAGGAGTTATCCTCTTTCTTTCGATGAGAGGCTTGATCCCACCTTAAACTCATTCCCTTTCCTAGAATCAAAAAATGCCTCATTCCTTTCACATATTGTTGCTGGGGATTCATATAAGAAACTCTCTTTGTTGACCAAATCATGAGTGAGCAATATCCTGCATATTAAAAGAACAAAATATGCTAAAAGCTTGACAACTCGATCGTCAGGATTAGTACACTCTTGTGAATAAGGCATTTGAGCTAAAAGTTTATGAAATTGAATGAGTTATGAAATTGCAAGGAAATTTTGAAGCATCCATGGTCATTGTTCATGGGTAAGATTAGACTTAAAAGACTTATCTTCCTATATCAGAGATACTTCATCTTCGCTCTAGACGTTATTCTTTGTAGAATTGATTTAATATTAATACACGCACTACTAATGATGTAACTCTTAAAGCGGGGTTTTATTTCTATGTCTTCAATAATTTTTCTTGATTCTAATTTTTCTTTTCTCTCGCCTAACTTGTCTAATTTTCTTAGGTTATTCAGAATTACCCAGTAATGAGTTTTGGACCAATGACTCCCAAATCGGATGGCTTTAGGGCACTAGGTGTTAAGACATCCCTTCGGGTTTACTGGCTCGAGTAACAAAGACCACACTTTGAGATGAGTCAGGCGATCACTCTATTTGCTTCTCTGCCTAAGCTTGACATATCTATTTTCTTAGGCTCTAAGTTACCCATGTAACGAGCGTTGGGCTGATGACTCCCAAACCAGATGTGTTTAGGGCACCAGGTGTAAAGACACCCCTCAGGCTTAATAACTCAAGCAACCTAGGCCATGATTCGAGACATTAGGCTAGCGACTTATCTTTTATCTTTTTATTAATTGCCATTATTTTTACCATAGCTTCATACCCCACAACTAAGAGTCAGGGCAATCGCAAAGTGGAGACATGCATATAAGGTCAAGTCTGTTCCAAAAAGTGCTTGGAACTAGGATGTCGTGCCCAATCAAAAAGTTTGAATAGTATTAATTCTCTAATTGTTCTCGTGATTCTTTCTCCACGGACGATTATCAGAATTAACCCAATGCACATCAAGTTAAGCAAAAACCTCTTTCTAAGAATACTTAACATGTATATTATCGCTAATGCATGTAAATGGAAACTAAAAACTCATACAAAGATGAAAGAGTCATAACTCACATGTGGATTATTCATTCTTAGAACAGTATGATTGGAAAAGACCAAATGATCATACCGAATCACCAGTGAGATAATATGACGGAATCTCTGATGATGATGGACCATGCTGGTGATGCGAACTGGCGCATTTTTCTTATTTAGGATGGTCGATGAATGCCCAGTGTTGAGTTGTACCTGTTTACGACATTGCCACAATCTTGTTTGGTGTAAGGGTCCCAATATTGAGTTGTCACCAATTTTAAAATTATTCAAGCCTTGCTTGTCGTCTGGGATAGTTTCTTTAATAGATGGGTTGATAAGATGTCGAGATTGCAAGAGTCTTTTACCTCTGGACCATATGGTGAACAGGTAGTGAATTTGGGCTTTGATGCTTGGATGCCCTCAATCATTGTTTCGCACTTATTTACACAATTGGCCTCAAGATTTTTTTTTCTCGATTTGATGAAGACTTATGATTGAGCGTGTCGGCTCTTTAAAGGTCTTTGCTGATGATAATGCTTGATATATCGATGTGTTATTGTTTCAACTTTGATGATTGATGTCGAGAGGCCTTCGAACTCCACTAAATTGGCCCAAAGATCTCAGCTTGGTTGGTGATGACTTCACCTGAGTTTGATTTGATCTTCAAGGTTTGATTTTTTGTCTTAATCTGGGGGAACAGGTCGTCAGGTATGAGATAAACTTTGCCACGACGGTTGCCCATGTACTGCTGGAGGTCAAAAGAGATCAAGTCTTCTCGCACTGTAGGAGTGATGAGTTGCTGACGAGTTGCATCTTATGGTGATGAACATTTCATTCATGTTGCTGGTTATCTTGATGTATCGTTGTTTCTTCCTTTCCGGGACTTATGCTAGATTTGATGGAAAGACATTGAAGTGATGTTGGGTCTTCTTAACACGGGTCACTGACTTTGAGGGTTTTTCTTGGGCGTAGACTTTTCAGGTTTGATTTTGGTGTCTTGGGATTGATGTTTGGGTTTGGATGTTTCTTTTGAGGGTTAGACCGCACCACTGATGGCTGCCTACGTACTCCCGTGTATACGAGAGATCAGGTCTTACATAGTTCAAGCTTGGCCTGAATGGTTAAAAAGTGTTTATTTGGGTTTGAGCTTGATTTGAGGGGTTTTTGGATTTTTTTTTGTTTGACCACACCATAGATGGCTGTCTACGTACTCCCATTGATGAGGGGAGATTAGGTCTTTCGTAGTTCAAGCTCTGGCTTGAGCTGTTGAAGTGTTGTATCTTATGATTGTGGAATCATTGAAGGGTTTTATGATTTTTGTAGGGGTTAGACCGCACCATAGTTGGATGCCTACGTACTCCCATTGATGAGGGGAGATCATGTCTTTTATAGTTCAAGTTTGATGAGCTGAACGGTTTGAGAAGTGTTTGTTTGGTTTTTTTTTGGGTTTTTTGTTTTTTGATGATTTGTTTTCAATATTTACATGCATGAAAAATAAAAAGGCATAATGCAAAAAAAGTGATACCATCCCATCATCTCCTGGAACTCACAACTTTATCCTCTGGATCTACATCTTCTTGGCTAACTGAGGTCTGATAGTCTAGTTGTCAGCGGTTATGTTTCCTTTAAGGCTCGCGATAGAGGTTATCTCTTGGTTATGAATATCTTTAATCATGGCCATAACTTGATCGCCTCCTAATTCAGCACATCCCTCAGGGATAAATATATTGAACCCGTCACAAAAAGGGATGAACGCTTGATTCTTAAATGGGTAGGCTTTTCCGACAACCTCACCACCTTTTTTTTCATCTATTCCTTCACCTTTTTCATGGGTTTGAGAGGATTTAACTATGAAATCTCTATTGAACTGTTGTTGTATTCCTCTCAAGGAACTTTCCTATTTGGCTTTTTCCACACTAGAAAGAATCATTATTTCCTCTTCATCATCCAAGAGGGTAGAATCAGGAATATGGTTGCTGACTTTGGGCAACAAGATGTTTGACAATTGTGGAGGAATTTCTATGGGATTATCTTGTCTCTTCTGTCACTCCCAGCATTAGGATCAGTCCACCTTGTGTTCTGCCAGGATTGGAACTCATATCCATTACTTCCTTTGAACTGTCTGTCTCAAGTGGAAATCTTAAGCTCTTCATTTCCCTTTCGCTTTTCTGGTCATGGAGAATTCTATCTTTAGTTCTCCATTTTCAATGAGATCCTGGATTCTATGCTTTAGAGACCAACATTCCTCAGTTGCATGTCCAGGTGAGTTAGAATGGTAGAGACATATCTTGGAGGAATCATAACTTTTCATCTCAGATTTACTGAGGAAGAACTCAAGAATCTTTCCTTTACTTATCGAAAGTGTAAAGATCTCTTCATTTAAAGTTTTTAGAGGGGTGAATTTTCTTGGTCTCCTTTGGAGGTTGTTTGATCTTTCTTCTTTAAGAATTCGTGATTCCCGAGGCGATTTTTTTCATTGGTGAGATCTTCTAGTAATTTTATCATTCCACTTTTCTTGTCCTTTCAGCCTATTTTGATCTTCTTCATTTAGCTGGCTCATCTTGGAGGGATATAGGCTTGTATTATGGTTAACCTCTTTTTCCTCTTAGCTTTCTGATATTTGAGTGAAAAATTGCATTGTATCATGATGTTGGCGCACTATCAGCTTAGCTATCAGATTTACTTGATTCTGGATCGTCTCTAATTCTTGCAGACATCGCCATACCTTCCTCCGAAGTTTCCCCCTCTAGGACATTTATTTTGTTCCTTTGGTTCCGTCATCCTTCGTATGTATTTACGATTTGGACCCATTTCAGTGCCTCCTGACCCGATCATGTTTACTCCCTTCGTATCATGTTGTAACAGAAGGTTGGTGTTGACATTTGGTTGGTCAGGTTGTTAGAGCACAACATCACCACTTTCGATCAGATTTTGGATTTTATGCTTTAAGGACCAACAATCGTGTGTATCATGTCCCGAAAACCCTTAGTGGTAAGCACATTTCTGGCTTGGATTGTATCTTTAAATTTTTGGATCAAGAGGTGGAGCCAATTCGGTAATTTTCCTCTAATTGATTAATAACTCCAATATGTTTTCCGGGGAATCGCCTAATGGAGTGAACACCCAATTTTTATTCTTTTAAATTTTCTCTTTCTGTCCTGACATTGGTTCAATGCAGCCTATTATTGAAATGGTAGATTGTCTTGCTTCTTCCAAATGGGGGGACTATAGGTTGGTGTCATATCTTGCCCCTGTAAAATGAGGGATACATCTTTATATCCTTTATCGGGTACCCTCTTGGGAGCGTTTGCATAATTACTAGACTGTATATTCTCAGTGACTTCTTCCAAGGCCGTGAGATCTTTAATCTTGCCTCGCTTTCAGTGCATCATCTCGCCATTTCATCAGTGTTTGATCATCTCCGAGAATTGCTTTCATATGCATGCTAGGATTCTCTCATAGTAAGGTGTGACACCCCCAAATCCGGTGCTCATGATCCACAATATAATAACATCTAACTACCCATTTATATTGAAATAGTAATACATATTACATTAACATATGTTGTTAATACATTAGTCTAAGGTCCGCTAACCTTAACATTACAAACATACCCCTTAGATATACAAAAAGGGTTTACAAACAACATAATAAATATGCTTCATCATAACTAATTTAGCACTATGCCTTTGCCTCTATTCTTCATAGCACCTTTTGCAACATCGTCCCTAGCTGAAAAGTTTTATTTAGCAAGGGTGAGCAACAAATTTACCCCACAAGTTAAGATATACAATGAATGTATAATTATCAGAATAATAATCGATCTATTTTGATAGAATAATACCAAAGTTCGGGGAACTTTTAATTAGCTGAACAATTCGTTAATCAATAACAAGTCTTCTCACTTTCTATGCAACACAATAATTTGATAATGAAATAGTACAACGCTTTCAAAGTTTCTACGATATTTTATGAATGAACAAGAATCAATTCTACGTAATAATAAAGTGGAATGTTTTCCATATTTATGTTGAGCGATCCATTGGATCTAGAACTTCTCTTCTCGGGTATCTATCAAAGATTTACTTTGATATATACGCAGGAGTATCAGATAACCATAAAGATTAAATCATACCCCTCTGCAAGTATAACAAGTGATCAACTTTATTATACCCTATATTATGTATAATACTTAACAGTGCGCAATGGCCGAATATACGACCTAAAATATTCCCTTTATATAAAAGGTTGTTCTTCTCAGTCTTTGAATAAATTTGATTTAACAAAGAAATGCAATGATTTCAATATCTAATCACTTCTCTTCTCAAACCTATCAAGATTTGCTTTTTCGATCTAGCTGAAACAACTGGCATTGATATATCAATAATAACTGAATTCTCTTATCTTCTCTTCTCGAACCTATCAAGTTCAAATAAATATTCGTCTAGCCAAAACAATTAGCTAAGACATGTTTCAATACGATTAAACAATAGACAGAATTTAAATGTACTATTTGAAATCAATAATAGCTTCTACAGATGTGAATAACCAACAAGAGTTATTCTACAAGTATATTCTCAGAATCACTAATTCAATTTAAATTAATAATCATGCCCTAACTGCGAATAATCAACAATAAATTGTTGGACGTGGTCTAATCAACAATAATTAACCACTATAATATTTGAATAAATATAACTCAAGGTTGAGTTAGCAAACTTGCCTTCCGCGTTGATTACAGCTACACAATATACTTATCTGCTTTCGAAAGACCTATAACCAATAATATCGGCCTCCCAATTAGCACAATAATTTATAATCATGTAACATCGTATTCTACAACCAAACTTCTCCTAGACACATTACCATTATTAACCATATTAGTGTTTATAACCTATATAAACACTTATCAAGTCTAACTAGTTTGGTCTGCCGATTTGGACTTCTATTCTCATCTCTTGTTCGGTCACCCTATCCGAGAATTAACACATTTATAGTCAATTAATCTTGGTCTCTAAGCTTCAATATTATTCTAGATAAGTCAAATATCGTTTATAATATTTTTTTCAAAGCTTTTAATAATTTATAAACAATTATTATAATTTATAATAATTTTCAAATATCTAATCATTTTAAATGATTTAATTATCAAATAATCTTATTATTATTAATATTTAATAATATAAAAATAGTAACGTAATACTTGTCAAAATATTAAAGTTATTGTTAATAGCTTCAAATATATTTTAAATCATCAATATTCTAATTAAATGATTTTTAAAGTAATTAAAATTATTTTTAAATCATCACCATTAATATTTAAATATTAATAAATTTATTATCAAAATATTAAAAGTCATTTATTATAACTTAAAATATTTTTAAATCATTTTTCTCATTTTAAATGATTTTAAATCAATAAAATCATTTTTAATTCATTTATTTAATATAATAATTAAATAAATGTAATATCATTAATATTAATTTATTAATGAGAATTCTCCAAAAATATTGAAAATTATATTTTATAATTCAAAATATTTTCTAACACTTTATTCTTATTTAAAATGATTTTTCAATCAATAAAATCATTTTTACCTTATTTATTTAATTTAATAATTAAATAAATCTTATATCATTAATATTGATTTATTAATGAAAATTCTCTAAAAATATTAAAATTACATTTTATAACTCAAAATATTTTTAAATACTTTATTCTTATCTAAAATGATTTTTATATAATTAAAATCATTTTTCTCTAATTTATTTAATACACTAATTAACTAGCATTAATATTCAAATAATTGTAAATATTAATGAAAAATGTCCCAAATAATGAAAAGTTATTTTTCCGAATTTAAAATGATTTTTAAAACCATTTTTTAGTAATTTTTATAATTTATTTCTATTTTTAAGAATTTTTGGAATATTCAAAAAATAAAATAAATAAAATCGTCGCTATAACCCTTTAGCGACACTTAGCGTCGCTGTTGGTGTTCTTGAGCCTCAAGAACACTGACAGCCGGCAGTACAAGGGGTCAACTTTGACCAGCTTAACTTTTCGGTTAAAAATCGTTTTTGGGCTAACTGAAAATTTGGCCATGTAGTGGACATGTAATACTACATTTAGCAATCATCAATTTGGTCATATCACAACATAACATGAAGATTTGGGCAATTAAACTTGTTGTCAGACGTCACCTGTGTTTTCTAGAAACCCAGGCAGTTCGAGTGGCTATATTGCAGCTCGATTATCTAATTGTTCTGATCATGGTTCATATGATCTACTGGCTGAAATGTGTACTCATTATGTCAAGGAACATTACTAAATCAATAGATCAATTTATCATCAACAGGATCACCAGGAATAATACGGTCAAAGTACGTCAGACGTCTTGTTCATATGGATTTCTGGAATTTCCAGAAACTCAAAATTAGTCTAGGATGGCTACTTTGACCATCTCTTATATCTAACACAACTGTTGTTTAAAAGGTTTTAAGGCACGGATATATACTCCATCTAGTAGTCTATAACATGTATTCAACAACATCAACAAACAACCTGACAAATCTAGACGTTACAAAAACCTGTCAGACGCTATATTTCACTTTCTGGGTTACCTAGAAAGTTCATGGTCATGCCCGGTCAACGGGTTTTTGACCGTTAATAACTTCCAATCCAGACATCTAATAGATATACAACCACTTGAAGATTAAAGACAACATACCAGACTACCAATTCAAAACATAAAACAAGAAAAATCGTAAACAGACACGAATCTGTGGCTCCTGACATAAGCTTGTCAGACCACAAATCGTGTTCCTGACAGTTTTGGAAAAACTCAATTTTAAAGCATTTTGATGCTATGGATCTATGTTATATCAACATAGATCATCATTAAACATCATTTAGCAAAGATCTAAACACATAAACATAAACTTTTTCTTAGCAACATGGATCAAAATAGGTTTTAGGTTTATACCTTCTTTCTTTAAATTCTTGATCTTAGCTCTCCAATCTGATATTGGTTGATCAAGGGGCTATTCTATGACTGATACACTTAATATTTTCGGAGGTATAAGTGAGAGAGAGAGTAGGTGAGAGCTTGGATGCAAAATAAAGGAAATACTAGACTTTTCTCTCTCCCAAATCTATTTATATGATGATATGTTGCTATGGCACGATACAATGGACTTAATTTTTGTCGGAGATTTTAGCCCCAAAGTCAAAGTATTAGGTTACCAACTCCAATATTTGCTAGATTTGCAAGCTAGCTATAAAAAAAAATATAAAAAGGGTATTTTTGTCATTTGCAAAATAAATTTAATGGCATACACGGAATGTGTCACACCCTTAGGGTTTAACCCTAAGGTTCTAACCCTTAGGTTTTAAATACTCTAATTCTAGAATTTTCTAATTAGTGTTTTTAAATTAAAAAATCAAAAGTTTAAAACTAAAATTAGTGTTTCCTAATTAAATTAGGTTTTCCTGATCATATCAACGTTTAATAAATATATTAGGCCTTCCAATTAGGAATAGGGTTGCTTTAATTAGGGTTTAGAAATCCCTAATATGAAATTAGGATTTTTGGAGATCGATTAGGTTTCTAATCGTATGTTAGGGTTTCTAATTTTGATATTAGGGTTTTAATTTCTTATTAGGGTTTATTAATTTTAAACCTTATCCCATCAATCATCGATCAATATCTCTATACAAAGACTAACACATACTCTTTTAAAATAATTATTTTAATTATATTTTCTATCGAATCCCTATCTAGAAATTAGGTTAGGTTTCTAAAGTCATACACAACTCTACTCTAAATTTATTAGTCAATACACAAATTGAATTTATCTCAAACTCAGATCACGATACTTGTCACAAAATTGATAATCAATATTAATATTAATAAAAAAAATTTATTCAGTAAAATTTTAATTATTCAAATCCCAAGTTATCACATTCACCCCTCCTTAAAAGGATTCCTTCCTCTAATCACCGCTTCCTTACTCCCCTAAAATCTTTTAAAGTTATATCATTAATTCATTCTTAACAACACAATATTAATTTGTGTCTCAAATTCTAACCCATGACTTGGATCGTATAAAAGAAAACAAATCACAACAATATCTAATCAAGATTACTCGCGTAGTTAAATTTCTAACCGAACTCGTTATTTTGTCGCTTCTTGGGCAAACACGATTTGGAACTATCATGCTAAAAGTGAATGTTGTTGGTCTTCTTGGCTGTGCAGTTCCTTGAAACGCAAAGGTTCCACTATCGAGTCCCTTGTTGGCACTTCTCCTCTCTATATTTCTCTTCGGACAATTTTGGACCATATGATTGGTCGGCCCACACGCAAAACAGCCTTTTACCTTCTTCAGATTGGGACAATTGGGTGACACGTGTCCCTCTTGACCACAGTTATAACAGACTCCTTTTTTCTTCAAACAAACTCCTTGATGATGCTTCCCGCAAACTACATACTGGTCACTTTTCTTCCTAATCTCTACTGGATTATTTCCTGAATTAATATCACCATCCCTCTTAAGTTTATTAAGATTACAACCCCCACTATCACCTATCATATTATTTCCTTCAGCCTCCTTTCTTTGTTCTTGACTATTCTTTAATACAGCTTCAATTTCTCCTTCAACGATAATGGCTTTTTCTAATAACGTTGAAAATGAACTAATTTGCAGCACATCCAGCTTCTCGAGTACAAACGATTTCAATCCGTTCCTAAAACATCGTGCTTTAAGCTCCTCAGTGTCCACTCGATGTGGAGCAAATTTTGCTAACTCGTCGAACTTGACAAAATATTCTGCCATAGACATATTCTTCTGCTTCAGATTCAAAAATTGTTCTTCCATATTTCTTTTTAGACCTCCCTTCCTTGGCGGCATTATCTGATAAAAATCTTACATTAATTCTCCTTCTCCATACAAATTCTTATTAATAACACAATAAGAATATAAAAAAAAAATTCTCATAAAATTGCATATTTATTCAAATAAGACACAAGACATTTAGCTCATATAACACATAGCACTATCCCTTTTGAATAATATCGGGATTAACAAACACAACTTTAAACAAAAGTCGTAATTCTCCATTCACACATAACTATTCCCTGCTCATCAAACTTATCACACTTAGGGTTCAGAACTTGCCACAATTATATGAGTGTATGAACTTATCCTAGTCGACATTTGGCATCCATTCACCGAGGGGTTCAACACATTTCATATAATTATGAGTCATGAACTTACCATAAGTATGAGTTTTAAGAACTCAAAAATTAATCTTAATCTTATATTCATATAGAAAATAAAGATTTTATTCATACAAACATATATATTTTCATATGTTCACAAATCATTCTTGATATTACAAACCTGCTAATATAACACTCTATCAAAAGATACTATCGCTTAAAATTGTCCTTCTTGCTTAAAATTGAAGCACACGTTCTTCCACATCATGCATTCTCCCACGTGAGTCTTTCCACACTTGCTGTAGACTTGCTTCTTCTTCGGGTTTCAATTTTCAGAATCATCACTGTCATTGTCCCTCTTTCGCTTTTTCTTGTTTTTCTGCTGCTTGATTGTTCCTTCAGACGATCCACCACCTTCGCCTTCATCCTTCCACTGTGCCTTCACTGCTCCGCTTCTTCACCATTTTTCGTAACGCCTCCCGTCTTTCCATAACTCCTCCAAGAGAAATACTTTTTTCTCCGGAGTTCTTAGACTTAACTTTTGTCTTATTCTCTTTCTCCACCTTAGCTTCTTTGGACACCGCCTTCTCATCACCACTCCGATATATCTTGGGATAATCGTCATGATCGCTCCCCAGATTGACCATAGGTTCATCTTCTCCCACCTTCTCAACTAACTTGCTTTGCGCTGGCACCTCGGCTACTGGCACTGATGCAACAGCCGCTAGCATCTCCGTACTCATTTCATCTTCTCCAAACATCCTACCATTAGTCTAATTGACTTGATTAATACTTCTCCAGTACGAACTTCTCACACTATGTGTCCACCTATCTCACTATCGATATATTTCGACAATCCCTCAATTAGTACTCTAAATGAGTATTCTAGATTTTGCTTATGGTTATAATCCTAGGGTTTTCCCCCACCCCACTTAAGGTTTATAACCTACAGCTCTGGTACCAACTTGTGACGCCTTGGTCACTACAGCTTTGATACCAACCTGTGACACCCCCAAATCTGGTACTCACGATCCACAATATAATAACATCTAACTACCCATTTATATAGAAATAGTAATACATATCACATTAAAATATGTTGTTAATACATTAGTCCCAGGTCCGCTAACTTTAACATTACAAACATACCCCTTAGATATACAAAAAGGGTTTACAAACAACATAATAAATATGCTTCATCATAACTAATTTATCACTATGCATTTGCCTCTATTCTTCACAGCACCTTCTGCAACATCGTCCTTAGCTAAAAAGTTTTATTTAGCAAGGGTCAGCAACAAATTTGCCCCGCAAGTTAAGATATACAATGAATGTATAATTATCAAAATAATAATCGATCTATTTTGATAGAATAATACCAAAGTTCGGGGAACTTTTAATTAACTAAATAATTCGTTAATCAATAACAAGTCTTCTCACTTTCTATGCAACACAATAATTTGATAATGAAATAGTACAATGCTTTCAAAATTTCTACGATATTTTATTGAATGAACAAGAATCAATTCTACGCAATAATAAAGTGGAATGTTTTCCAGATTTATGTTGAGCGATCCATTGGATCAAGAACTTATCTTCTCGGGTATCTATCAAAGATTTACTTTGATATATACGCAGGAGTATCAGATAACTATAAAGATTAAATCATACCCCTCTGCAAGTATAACAAGTGATCAGCTTTTTATACCCTATATTATGCATAATACTTTAAATAACAGTGCGCAATGGCCGAATATATGACCTAAAATGTTCCCTTTATATAAAAAGGTTGTTCTTCTCAGTCTTTGAATCAAAATTTGATTTAACAAAGAAATACAATGATTTCAATATCTAATCACTTTCTTCTTAAACTTATCAAGTTTTGCTTTTTTGATCTAAGCCAAACAACCGGCATCGATCTAAGAATAATAATTGAATTTCTTCTTCTCTTCTTGAACCTATCAAGTTTTAATAAATGTTCGCCTAGCCAAAACAATTAGCTAAGACATGTTTCAATACGATTAAACAATAGACAAAATTTAACTGTATCTATTTGAAATCAATAATAGCTTTCTACATAAGTGAATAACCAACAAGAGTTATTCTATAAGTATATTCTCGTAATCACTAATTCAATTTAAATTAATAATCATGCCTAAATCGCTAATAATCAATAATAAATTCTTGGACGTGGTCTAATCAACAATAATTAACCACTATAATAATTGAATAAATATAACTCAAGGTCGAAGTTAGAAACTTGCCTTCAAGCGCTGATTAACATACATAATATACTTATTCGCTTTCGCAAGACCAATAACCAATAATATCGGTCTCCCAATTAGCACAATAATTTATAATCACGTAACACTGTATTCTACAGTCAAACTTCTCCTCGGCACATTACCACATAGCCACATTAGTGTTTATAACCTATATAAACACTTATCAAGTCTAACTAGTTTGGTCTCGTTGGACTTCGGTCTCATCTTGGTGTTCTGGTCACCCTATCCGACAATTAACACATTTATAGTCAATTAATCTTGGTCTCTAAGCTTCAATATTATTTTAAATAAGTCAAATATCGTTTATAATATTTTTCGAAAGCTTTTAATAATTTATAAACAATTATTATAAATTATAATATTTTTTCAAACATCGTAATCATTTTTAAATAATTTAATTATCAAATAATCTTATTATTATTAATATTTAATAATATAAAATATTAACGTAATATTTGTCAAAATATTAAAGTTATTGTTAATAACTTATAATATTTTTAAATCATCAATATTCTACTTAAATGATTTTTAAAGTAATTAAAATAATTTTAAATCATCACCATTAATATTTAAATATTAATGAAATTATTATCAAAATATTAAAAGTCATTTATTATAACTTAAAATATTTTTAAATCATTTTTCTCATTTTTAAATGATTTTTAAATCAATAAAATCATTTTTAATTCATTTATTTAATATAATAATTAAATAAATGTAATATCATTAATATTAATTTATTAATGAGAATTTCCAAAAAATATTGAAAATTATATTTTATAATTCAAAATATTTTCTAACACTTTATTCTTATTTAAAATGATTTTTAAATCAATAAAATCATTTTTACTTAATTATTTAATTTAATAATTAAATAAATCTTATATCATTAATATTGATTTAATAATGAAAATTCTCTAAAAATATTAAAAATTACATTTTATTACTCAAAATATTTTAAATACTTTATTCTTATTTAAAATGATTTTTATATAATTAAAATCATTTTTTCTCTAATTTATTTAATACACTAATTAAATAAATTAAATAGCATTAATATTCAAATAATTATAAATATTAATGAAAAATGTCCCAAATAATGAAAAGTTATTTTTTCGAATTTAAAATGATTTTTAAAACCATTTTTAGTAATTTTTATAATTTATTTCTATTTTTAAACATTTTTCAAAATATTCAGAAAATAAAATAAATAAAATCGTCGCTATAACCCTTTAGCGACACTTAGCGTCGCTGTTGGTGTTCTTGAACCTCAAGAACAACCGATACTTAAGATAAGCATAAAGTGGGTCAAATGATTCAAATTTTAACTTTTCTGCTAAAAAAAATCGCGTTTATGGGCTAACTAAAACTTTGGCCATGTAGTGGACATGTAATACTACATTTAGCAATCATCAATTTGGTCATATCACAACATAACATGAAGATTTGGGCAATTAAACTTGTTGTCAGATGTCACCTGGGTTTTCTAGAAACCCAAGCAGTTCGAGTGGCTATATTGCAACTCAACTATCTAAGTGTTCTGATCATGGTTCATATGATCTACTGGCTGAAATGTGTACTCATTATGTCAAGGAACATTACTAAATCAATAGATCAATTTATCATCAACAGGATCACCAGGAATCATACGGTCAAAGTATGTCAGACGTCCTGTTCATATGCATTTCTGGAATTTCCAGAAACTCAAAATCAGTTTAGGATGGCTACTTTGACCATCTCTTATATCCTACACAACTGTTGTTTAAAAGGTTTTAAGGAAAGATATGTACTCCATCTACAAGTCTGTAACATGTATTTAGCAACATCAACAAACAACAAACAACCTGACAAATCTAGACGTTACAAAAACCTGTCAGACGCTATATTTCACTTTCTGGGTTACCTAGAAAGTTCATGGTCACGCCTTTGGCCAACCAAGCCACCGCTAATAACTTCCAATCCAGACATCTAATAGATATACTACCACTTGAAGATTAAAGACAACATACCAGACTACCAATTCAAAACATAAAACAAGAAAATCGTAAAATGCATAATTTAACTGTGGCTCCTGACATAAGCTTGTCAGACCACAAATCGTGTTCCTGACAGTTTTGGAAAAACTCAATTTTAAAGCATTTTGATGCTATGGATCTATGTTATATCAACATAGATCATCATTAAACATCATCTAGCAAAGATCTAAACACATAAACACAAACTTTTTCTTAGCAACATGGATCAAAATAGGTTTTAGGTTTATACCTTCTTTCTTTAAATTCTTGATCTTAGCTCTCCAATCTGATATTGGTTGATCAAGGGGCTATTCTATGACTGATACACTTAATATTTTCGGAGGTATAAGTGAGAGAGAGAGTAGGTGAGAGCTTGGATGCAAAATAAAGGAAATACTAGACTTTATCTCCCAAATCTATTTATATGATAATATGTTGCTATGACTGATACAATGGACGAATTTTGCTGGAGATTTTTAGCCCCAAAGTCAAAGTATTAGGTTACCAACTCCAATATTTGCTAGATTTGCAAGCTAGCTTTAAAAAAAAATATAAAAAGGGTATTTTTGTCATTTGAAAAATAAATTTAATGGCATACATGGAATTTGTCACACCCTTAGGGGTTAACCCTAAGGTTCTAACCCTTAGGTTTTAAATACTCCAATTCTAAAATTTTCTAATTAGGGTTTTTAAATTAGAAAATTAAAAGTTTAAAACTAAAATTAGGGTTTCCTAATTAAATTAGGTTTCCCTAATCATATCAACGTTTAATAAATATATTAGGCCTTCCAATTAGGATTAGGGTTGCCTAATTAGGGTTTAGAAATCCTGAATATGAAATTAGGGTTTTTCAGCGGTCGATTAGGGTTTGTAACTGTGCGTTAGGGTTTCTAATCTTGAGATTAGGGTTTTTAATCTCTTATTAGGGTTTATTAATTTTAAACCTTATCCGATCAATCATTGATCAATATCTCTATACAATACTAACACATACTCTTTAATATAATTATTTTAATTATATTTTCTATCGAATCCCTATCCATAAATTAGGGTTAGAGTTTCTAAAGCTGTTAAGAACAACTCTACTCTAAATTTATTAGTCAATACACAAATTGACCCCTTCTCGAGACTCGTATCACAGATACTTGTCACAAAATTGATAATCAATATTAATATTAATAAAAATAAAATATTCGTAAAATTTTAATTATTCGAAATCACGGGTTATCACAGTAAGGTGCCTCTTGTATATCAATAAATGTTATTACCATCTTAATTTTTGTCATTGATGGAATGACTTGCGTTATCGGACGTCTCCACCTTTGGGCATATTCATCGGAAAAATTCACTGTTCTTTTCCGCATTTTAACTTTGGTGATTTGATATCTGTCTGGAGCCATTTGTGACTAGAAGGTATACTAATTTAGGAAGGTGTAGGCTAACTCTTCCCAGGCTCTAGCCTCTTCAATAAGACTTTTTGGAATAATCAGATTATGAGCTTTTCATCCTCTCGTGATAAGACCCCAAACCGCTAATATATACTTTTTAGGTGTGTATAGGGATCGACTTCCCATTATACATTTCAAACTCGGGACATGGAATTTATCGTGATATCGAGTCCCGGGAATATGCAGAGAGATCCTCAATAGTGAAACTTCCGTAATAATCCAAGATTTTATTATTTGTAATTTAAAATATTTATTAAATTAAATAAATATTTTATTGATGTGATTGTTGTTAATAAATATTTATGAATTAAATTTATTAGATAATATTCTAAATTAATTTAATTTATAATTTAGAGAGTTGTAAGATAACATGAGATGTTATATTATTGTTTTAACTTAATAATTAAGATGGTATGTGAATTTATTAAGTAAAATTATAATTTCCATTATAATTTTATGATAATTGTTTAAGTGGAAAATTAATTTAAAATATTGTATGTGTAATTAGTTTATTTGATTAATGTTGGATATTGAAATCCAAATAAATAATATGTGATTACAAAATATAGTGTAATGATTTATTAAAATAAATTAAATAAATTTACCCGAACAAGGCTTAAAATATTAAGTCTTTATTCTAAACAGTTTTTGCCAAACAAAGCCTTTATGGCTTTTGAATTTTTAAATTTTATTATAATAAATAAAATAAATCAAATAATATTAAATATTTTTATAACTGATATACGTTTATTACTTTGTAACTGTTATATTAAGTATACGTATTATGTCCCTGTCAGTTATTTGTTTTACGCTTAACTAAGAGTTGGCATGTACTAATACTAAGAAAAGAAAAGAGTTATTAGAGAATTTGAGACAGGCTAGAGAGAGATTGAGAGAAATTTCTGAGTTTCCAAGCGATTATTGTTGTTTAGCAAGGATTGTTCGAGCAATTGAAGGTATTTTTACATAACCTTAATATTATATATATATATATATACACACACACACCACATATATGTTTTACGGCATAAAATTTCCATGTTCTGTGGATTCAATTTTTTGGAATTGTTGTTATACAACTTGTTTCTGGTGATTGTATATAATTGTGATGATTAGAACTAGTGTTTATACAAGAATTGTATGCTAATTATGTTTAAGAAGGAAGAAAAATGTTTATAGCATATATTTTTATATATGGCTTATGAAAGTACCAAATTTGGTGGTTAATTCGTACATTAATCTATAAATTGAGTCTTGAATATGTTAATTCAGTAAGAAACGAAGAGAACGTAGTTTGAATGAAGTAAATTGGTGTAGAATTGTGATCACAGTGTGAATTTCTATAAAGGATGTCAATAATGGAGTTTTTGTATGAAAACATGAAATTTAAGGATTTAAATTAGTTAAAGTGGTTGTTTAATTGTTCTAAGTGGTTGAATATGTGAGGAATCATGTTTGTGTTAGTTCTGTACCATCTACATATGTTAAATTTATTGTTTTGTGGGTGAAATTCGTGTTAGTTGGGCTTAAAATGGAACATTGTTAAGTCACAGAGTGTTTCTGTTTCTCAGGCACCAAATAAGACTAAGTCGGGTGTCAAGGCAAGAAATGATGCAATTGCCACGGCCCCAAGTCTGTAATGGTGCAATTGCCACCATACCCTAATGTGAGGCAGTGAAGTCTGTTACTTCTGCAAACTTTGAACCCTTAATGTAACCTAATTTAATGATGTGTTAAGGTAACAAACATGTAATGAGGAGGTTAAAACAGAACCGTGTCATGTCATGGATAATTTCAAAGTTGTAAAAAGGATTAGTAAGTTACGAACGCGTTATGTTTTAACTTAGTGTACACAATGAATGGTAGATAAGTGTTGGGAAGTTAACACTTATGAATTTCGAATGTATATGGTAGCATAAGACTTGTATTAAAATAATGCTTAGCTAGAAGTGAGTTCTATTTTGGAAGTGGATGTTAGTATATCTAATATATTCTATGATTATAATATTATGTGTAGGTGAACGTGAGTTGTAATTTATATAGATACTATACGACGAGGCAAGTTTCTAAACCTTACCTCTTTACATTCGAGCAAGTTTTTACTCTAAACTATAATTAAGCAAATTCTTTTATTCCTAATCTTTATTCGAGCAAGCTATAATTCTAACGTTATTCAAGCAAGTTTTAAATTCTAATCATTGTTGAGTTATTCTAACTTGTTTATAGTTAAACAAGTTTTCTTAAGTTCTATTCTTTTATGACAAATGTAAATTCTTAAACTCAAATCTCTAACCGAGTTGTTCTATTTCATTTACTTAATGCAAATCGAAATATTATTGTTAATTTGAGCAAGTTTCATTCTAAGCTTGTTTTTCATTAGTACATGTTCATAACTTAATTCTTTTATCCCAAGATTATAGCATTGGCTTAATATTGTTCAAGCAAGGTTTATTGTTTTATTCAATACTTATGCTTTTTAGATGTTTCTAAGCATGAGTTTAATATATAGTTAGTTTACTTATGATTATTCATTGTTCCATATTATGTTATTATTGATCAACCGTAGTGTTATCAAACCTTATTGATTCAACTAATCCTTTAGTTGATGATTGTGAAACTCTAAATTACCCTTGAAACTTATCCAAACCAAACTTTCTTTGGTGCAAACTTGTACTCTAAAACTGAGAAGAACAACCCTATTATAGGGGTACGCGATGCGTTTAGATGTTTGTGCACAAACATGGTACGAATGGTCGATCCCCCTAAGTACGTGAAGTCCATACAGTATAACTGTTTAGGTTAAAGTTGAAAGATTACTTGTAACCGTGGACATAGTTCGTGGTCTTATGACCCTCGATATATTTCATATTTTGATTTTGGGCTTCTTGGTTATCATTGATAGAGTACTATTCAATTTTGATGAGCCTATTCATTAGCAGTTATTATTCTCTTGTTGATTCATTGATATATCTAGTGAGCATTTGTTTTGTTCACTCTTGCATATATATACACTCATTGCAGCTAAAGTTGAGAAGGTCGATGAACCTATGACTAGCAAAGGAAAGGGAAAAATGTGCAAGTGATGAAGACTTATAATTTCTTTTATTGTCATGATGATAGACTTTATATTTAATGATGTGATGTAATTATTTTATTTTCGCACTTGATTGATGTTTAAGGTTAGACAACCTGGGAAGGCTTTTTGATTAATGATGTAACCATTTTAAAGGGAGAATTTCTGATTTAATTTTATTATGGGTAGTAGATATGAATGAATGGAAAGTGAACACCAAATCTTGTGGGAATGAAGTACCTAGATTTGGGGGTGGCACAAGTTGGTATCAAAGATTTAGGTTATGAACCTTAGGTGGGGAAAAGCCTTAGGAAGTAACCTTTGAAAAAATAGTGGTGATAAACTCTTATCGAGTTTTAAGAAAGAAATAATAAAACACTAATGTGATTATGTGATTGTAACATATGTGCTCGTGAGTGTCAAGTAGTAATGATTAGTAATTAAAACTTCAAATTTTGTTGTCGTGGATGGCTAATGTAGGAGAATCCAACAAAGTTAGAGAGGAAGGATCCAAGATGCCTAGAGAGGAAGAGCCTTGAGATATTCAAGTGGTTTGGGAATAACTCATCGCCACGGAAACATCTCTGTTGGTCACAGTGGTTGAACATGAGGGTTTACCTAATGAAGATGATGAGATAGAGACGGACGAGGAAGACCCCGTTGAGCTGCCACAGTCGAATGAGGATGAGGAAGACGAGGAAGAAGAGATTCCATTAAACTCGATCGCTGCCCGTATGTACGACGAAGTATACGACCGCAATGTGGAACTTTAGGATACCGTCGAGGAGTTAGAAGAGATAGTAGCTGAACAGCAGATCGCAATGGCATAGAAGGACACCGAGATCCAGGATCGAGATGAACTTCTTAATAATGTCGAAGGGAAGCTGATCCACACTGAAGGAGAGAATGTACAAATGATAGAGGAGATTGCAGAGCTGAAGAACAAGTTGAAAGAAGAATCTACTAAGAGGGCAAGAGCAGAAGGTGCATATGAGGAAGCTTCTCAACTAGCCAGGGTAGCACAGAAAGAGAGAGAGGTACAAGTAAAGAAGATTAAGATGGAAGAGATGAATAGTGTTTTCAACACCGTGATCAATCGAGCTCAAGATCGGGTTATGTGTTATCCGATTCAGTTCGAGACGCTGCCATCGTATATGTTGGATCGTCGAACAATGTTCCGTATTATGGAAGAGGAGCGTTATAAGGCTACATAGTATTTTAGTAGGTCTTCATAAATATAAGTACTATGTGATTAGTTTATAAATAAGATGTAAATCCCGGGTATGATATAACCCATGGGATATAATGATGATGAAGTTATCCTGAAACTTTAGTAGTTCAGGAAAGTTATGTAGAAAGCAAGAATGCTATAATTATGATGTTTTAAAATATTATGAATGAATAAAAGTTAGTATTTATTCAAGATATTGTGTGTTATGTGATAATTTGGTGATGTCAAAATTAAGAACATAATATCTAGAAGATTGAGTATAATCTAATGAGTATATTTTAACAGAAAATGGCTCCAAGACGTCAACCACGACAGAGGACTCCTGATGGATCTACCAATAACAACAGTGTTGAGGCTAACCCAGTTCAGCAGTTAGTGACGTTACTGACAGGAGCATTGCAGAATCAACTATAGAATTAAGCTACAACTTTTAAGGATTTCAAGGCGGTTGGACCACCAGAATTTTGTGGATCCATGCATCCAATTGAGGCACAGACCTGGATCATGGAGATAGAGAAAGTTTTTGATGTTGCTAGAGTAGGTAAGAAACAGAAGACTGCTTTTACAACATTTATGTTGAAAGCAGAGGCTAGTTATTGGTGGCAAGCCAATAAAACTCGAGGAGGTCAAGGGGTAATGACTTGGGATAGGTTCAAGGAGATATTTTTTGAGACTTATTTCCCAGAGAGTTTGAAGAATCAGATGGAGGTGCATTTTCTAGAACTGAAGCAGGGATCAATGTCGATGTCGGAGTATGCCACAAAATTTAACGAATTGGTGAGGTTTGCACCATATCAAGTCAACACAGATGAGCGCAAGGCTAAGAGGTTTGAGCAGGGACTGAAACCCTGGTTGTATAGTAGGGTCTCCATGTTTCAGCTGAAGACATTTAGAGTAGTGCTGGAGAAGGCAATTCTCGCTGAATGTGGAGGCGAGGCGGTAACAAAGTACAATCAAGAGCAGAGAAAGAAGAAGAGTGAGGGCGAAGCTAAGAATGGTGGTGGTAGTGGTGGAAATGGTAACAATAACTTGAAGAGGAAGTGGAATGCAAATGTGGGAGCTGGAAGTCAGCAGGGTAACTAGCAGAAGAAGAAGTTTGAAGCATGTGCTACATACGGGAGGTTTCACACAGGTATGTGCTTAAGGGGGAAGCGTGTGTGTTTTAACTGTGGCCAGGAGGGTCAAATTGCCCCAAATTGCAATCAACCCAAGAAGAATGTTTACTACACCTACGGGTTAAAGGATCATTTTTCTCGCGATTGCCTTAAGAAGAAAGGTGGAGAGACAACGGAAGCAAGGGAGGTAGCAGCGGAGGTACATTGACCATTGATGGACCAACATTACCAAATAAGCCCACAACCAGAACCTTCAACATGATAGTGCATGACGCGGTGCAATCAAAAAATGTCGTGTCAGGTATTATCCCAATCAATGATATAAATGCATATGTATAATTTAATTCGGGTGCTACTTGCTCATTTATATCTGAAGAATTTGCTAAGAGGTTAGAATTACCTAGTGAGGAGTTGAATTTCCCTTTACAAATAGAAATTGTGAATAGGGAGGTAATTCCTGTTTGATTCGTATACAAGAACTGTAGGGTGAATATTAAGGAGAATTTTATGACATTAGATTTAATCCCGATCAAACTCGGAGAGTTTTGAGGTTATTCTGGGAGATTTAATCCCGATCAAACTTGGAGAGTTTTGAGGTTATTCTGGGAATGGATTGGTTATTCAATTACAGAGCAATAATTGATTGTCAAATGAAATGTATAAACCTTATGACTCCGTCAAAGGTAGTTTTCTATGGTAGCAAATTGCCTAGACAAGCAAGATGTCTGATAGTTATGCAGGCCAAGAAGTTATTGAGTCAGGGCTGTATAGGGTACCTAACTTACATAGTCGATACTCAAAAGAAGAAGGGTGTAAAATTGGAAGGGATATCAGTTGTTAGGGACTTTGTGGACGTTTTTCCGAAAGATTTGCCAGAACTTTCACCTAATAGAGAAATTGAGTTCGTGATCGACTTAGCGCCAGGAACTGCTCCAATATCGAAGGCCCCGTACAGAATGTCTCTGGTCGAGATGAAGGAACTGATGGTACAACTGCAAGAATTGCTAGACAAGAAATATATTCAACCAAGCGTATCACCGTGGGAAGCGCCGATGTTATTCATGAAGAAGAAGGAGGGGTCAATGCGTCTTTGCATTGATTATATAGAATTAAACAAAGTTACTATTAAGAATAAATATCCGTTGCCAAGAATAGATGACTTGTTTGATCAATTGAAGGGTGCTAGATACTTCTCGAAGATAGATTTAAGAAGTGGGTATCTTCAATTGAAAGTAAGGAAGGAGGATGTATCGAAGAGGCGGCATTCGTAACTCCTGTATGGATCATACGAGTTTCTGGTAATGTCTTTTGGTTTGACAAACGCCCCTGCTGCATTCATGGATTTGATGAACTGGGTGTTTAAATTGTTTTTAGATAAGTTTGTGGTGGTATTTATCGATGATATTTTGGTGTACTCAAAATCTCAAGAAGAACACGTGGAACATTTACGTTTGACGCTGGAGACGCTAAGAAAAGAAAAGTTGGATGCGAAATTCTCTAAATATGAATTTTGGATGGAACGTGTACAATTTCTTTGGCATGTAATTGACAAAGATGGAATTTTAGTGGATCCATCAAAAGTCGAAGCTGTGATAAATTGGGAACAACCAAGAACTCCATCAGAAGTAAGACGTTTCTTGGGGTTTGCAGGTTATTACAGACGGTTTATTCAATATTTTTCTAAGATTGCAACTCCGTTGACAAATTCGACGAGAAAATATGTAAAATTTATTTGGATGAAAAAATGTGTGGAGAGTTTTATGAAATTGAAGAAGAGGCTCAATGTAGCACCGGTCTTGTCTTTACTAGATAATACAGGAAAATTTGTGGTGTATAGTGATTCTTCACACAAAGGATTGGATTGTGTCCTTATGCAGAACGGTAAGGTCATTGCGTATGCATCAAGGCAATTAAAAGATTACGAGAAAGGGTATCTGACTCATGACTTAGAGTTGGCTGCAGTGCCATTTGCTCTGAAGATATGGAGACACTATCTCTATGGAGAGAAGTGTGAGATCTACACAGACCATAAGAGTCTGAAGTATATTTTCACATAGAAGGACCTGAACATGCGTCAAAGGAGATGGATGGAATTAATAAAAGATTATGATTGCGAGATCTTTTAACTACATGATGAAAGCTAGTCCAACTTTGGTGGACAAGGTGAAGAATGTTCAACTACAGGATGAAGAATGTAGAAAAATAAAGGAAAGTGTAGTCGAGGGTAAATAGGTGAAGTATAAGGTTGATACTAAAGGAATGCTAAGATTCGAGGGACAAATTTGGGTTCCAGCAGTACAGAATATTAAAGAAGAAATCTTGACAAAGGCTCATAATTCAAGATATTCGATTCATCCAAGAAGTACGAAAATGTATCAAGATTTTCGGTGACATTTTTGGTTGCCGAATATGAAAAGAGGTATGTATCAAGGCATTATATGGTAGGAAATATAAAACTCCACTGTGCTAGGATGAAGTTGGTGAACGTCAATTGTTAGGGCGTAAGCAAGGAGTACAATGAGATCATTGAAGTTATCAAACTTATTAGAGAAAGACCGTATCTTCTCAAGATAGATGGTAAGAGGTATCTTGATCAACATGCATAAGATTGTTAATTTGATGTAAGAAATTTTGTTTTCTGAAAGTTTCTCCTTGGAAGGGAAAATTCATTTTGGCAAGAAATGAAAGCTCAACCCAAGGTTTATTGCACCTTTTGAGATATTGCGAAGAGTGGGAGAAGTGGCTTACGAGGTAGCTTTACCTCCGAATTAGAACATGTGCACAACGCTTTTTCAAGTGTCATTGTTGCGATCGTATAAAACCCGATTACAAACATGTGATCGAGTATGAACTGTTACAATTCAAGAAAGATTTGTCTTATGAAGAGGTTCCTATCCGGATAGTCGACGATGTGAAAAAACAAATGCTCAGAATAAGGTGATACCTTCTATGAAGGTGATATGGAGAAACCACAATGTCGAAGAGGCTACGTTGGAACTCAAGCTAAAATGATGATAAATTACCCCGAAAGTTATTTGTTTAGTACGTGTCTTCGATTCGGAGACATAATCTTTGTAAGAATAGAAGAATGTGACGATTTTATTGTTTGAGTTGTGATTCTGGGGACAGAATCCTTGTAAGGAGGGAAGGATGTAATAGTCCAAGATTATATTATTTGTAATTTAAAATATTTATTAAATTAAATAAAAATATTTTATTGATGTGATTGTTGTTAATAAATATTTATGAATTAAATTTATTAGATAATATTCTAAATTAATTTAATTTATAATTTAGAGAGTTCTAAGATAACATGAGATGTTATATTATTGCTTTAACTTAATAATTAGGATGGTATGTGAATTTATTAAGTAAAATTATAATTTCCATTATAATTTTATGATAATTATTTAAGTGGAAAATTAATTTAAAATATAGTACGTGTAATTAGTTTATTTGATTAATGTTGGATATGGAAATCCAAATAAATAATATGTGATTACAAAATATAGTGTAATGATTTATTAAAATAAATTAAATTAATTTACCCAAACAAGGCTTAAAATATTAAGTCTTTATTCTAAATAGTTTTTTCCAAACAAAGCCTTATGGCTTTTGAATTTTAAAATTTTATTATAATAAATTAAATAAATCAAATAATATAAAATATATTTATAACTGATATGCGTTTATTACTTTGTAACTGTTATATTAAGTATATGTATTATGGCCTTATCAATTATTTATTTTACGCTTAACTAAGAGTTGGCCTATACTGATACTAAGAAAAGAAAAGAGTTTTCAGAGAATTTGAGAGAGACTAGAGAGAGATTGAGAGAAATTTCTGAGTTTTCAAGCGATTATTGGTATTTAGCAAGGATTGTTCGAGCAATTGAAGGTATTTTTACATGACCTTAATATTATATATATATATATATATATATATATATACATATATATGTTTTACGGCATAAAATTTCCATGTTTTGTGGATTCAATTTTCTGGAATTGTTGTTATACAACTTGTTTCTGATGATTGTATATAATTGTGATGATTAAAACTAATGTTTAGACAAGAATTGTATGCTAATTATGTTTAAGAATGAAGAAAATTGTTTACAGTATATATTTTTACATATGGCTTATTAGAGTACCAAATTTGGTGGTTAATTCGTATATTAATATGTAAATTGAGTCTTGAATATGTTAATTCAGTAAGAAACGAAGATAACGTAGTTTGAATGAAGTAAATTGGTGTAGAATTGTGATCACAGCGTGAATTTCTATGAAGGATGTTAGAAATGGAGTTTTTGTATGAAAATATGAAATTTAAGGATTTAAATTAGTTAAAGTGGTTGTTTAATTGTTATAAGTGGTTGAATGAATCATGATTGTGTTAGTTCTGTACAAATTACATATGTTAAATTTACTATTTTGTGGGTGAAATTCGTGTTAGTTGGGCTAAAAACAGAACAATCGTTAAGGCAGTAGTGTTTTCATACAGTACCAATAGCAAATTATTTTGGTGTCAAGGCTGAAATGGCACAAATTGCTACCATTTCCCCAAGTCTCTGTATAGCGTGAGTCATGCCCATACCCTAATGTTAGGCAGTGAAGTCTGTTACTTCTGCAGACTTTGAACCCTTAATGTAACCTAGTTTAATGACGTGTTAAGGTAAAAAACATGTAATGAGGAGGTTAAAACAGAACCGTGTCATATCATGGATAATTTCAAAGTTGTAAAAAGGATTAGTAAGTTAAGAACGCGTTATGTTATGACTTAGTGTACACAATGAATGGTAGATAAATGTTGTGAAGTTAATAATGATGAATTCTGAAATTTATATGGTAGCGTAAGACTTGTATTAAAATAACAAGTTTAGCTAGAAGTGAGTTCTATTTTGGAAGTGGATGTTAGTATATCTAATATATACTGTGATTATAATACTATGTGTAGGTGAACGTGGTTGTAAATTTGTAGCTTACGCGCGAGGCAAGTTTCTAAACCTTACCTCTTTACATTGAGCAAGTTTTTTACTCTAAACTATAATTAAGCAAATTCTTTTATTCCTAATTTTTATTCGAGCAAGCTATAATTCTAACGTTATTCAAGAAAGTTTTAAATTCTAATCATTATTGAGTTATTCTAACTTGTTTATAGTTAAACAAGTTTTCTCAAGTTCTATTTTTTAATGACAAATATAAATTCTTAAACTCAAATCTCTAACCGAGTTTTTCTATTTCATTTACTTAATGCAAATCGAAATGTTATTCTTAATTTGAGCAAGTTTCATTCTAAGCTTGTTATTCCTTAGTACATGTTCATAACTTAATTCTTTTATCCCAAGATTATAGCCTTAGCTTAATATTGTTCAAGCAAGGTTTATTGTTTTATTCAATACTTATGCTTTTTAGATGTTTCTAAGCATGAGTTTATTATATAGTTAGTTTACTTATGATTATTCATTGTTCCATATTATGTTATTATTGATCAACCGTAGTGTTATCAAACCTTATTGATTCAACTAATCCTTTAGTTGATGATTGTGAAACTCTAAGTTACCGTTGAAACTTATCCAAACCAAACTTTCTTCGGTGCGGACTTGTACTCTAAAACCGAGAAGAACAACCCTATTATAGGGGTACGCAATGCGTTTAGATGTTTGTGCACAATACATGGTACGTAAGAAATTTGATCCCCTAAGACGTGAAGTCCCTACAAGATAACTTGTTTTAGGTTAAAGTTGAAAGATTACTTGTAACCGTGGACATAGTTCGTGGTCTTATGACCCTCAGATATATTTCAAATTTTGATTTTAGTTCTTGGTTATCATTGATAGAGTACTATTCAATTTTGATGAGCCTATTCATTAGCAGTTATTATTCTTTTGCTAATTCATTACTATATCTGGTGAGCATTTGTTTTGCCCACTCTTGCATATATATCTGGTCATGCTGACTAAAGTTGAGAAGGTCGATGAACCTATAACTAGCAAAGGAAAGGAAAAATTGTGCAAGTGATGAAGACTTGTAATTTCTTTTATTGTCGTGATGATAGACTTTATATTTAATGATGTGATGTAATTATTTTATTTTCGCACTTGATTGATGTTTAAGGTTAGACAACCTGGGAATACTTTTTGATTAATGATATAACCCTTTTAAAGGGAGAATTTTTGATTTAATTATATTATATTTGGGTAGTAGATATGAATGAATGGAAAGTGAACACCAAATCTTTTGGGAATGAAGTACCTGGATTTGGGGGTGTCACAACTTCCAAGGTTTCCAGTCCATTTGATCGAATGGGATGGTTTCCTCCATTTGTTGGACTATCTTTCTTATATCCCGGTTTCTTGGTCATCCCCGAGATTTTTGACTCTGTGGGTTTTGTTAGTTCCTTTATTGGAATGAGGTTCGGGTATCTAGGTTTCCATCTTTCGTTAATTAATACCTCGACGCCCTTGTATGAATGACTCTGGTTGAGTAGGCATTGTCTGGCCCTGAGTGCTTTTACTTTGTTCTTTTAAGAGGATAACCAACTCTACTATTTGATTCTTAAGTCCCTCAAATTCCTTTCAAGATACAGAACCAGATTCGTGTTGGGCACTTTCAGCCATATTGGTGGATAGGCTTTATGCCTTCTTATATTTTGATCTGGTAATGGGAAGTATCTTACATACACGAAGAGTAGGTAGTTTAGCCTTTATAAGCATTAACAACATGCATTGATGCAATGCCTTGTTTTTTTTTTTATAGTTTTTAATATTTTCCTGCAAAACAAATGTCAGTTGTTTTGATAACAGGATAACATAACAGTTCTTGATATGGAATGGAATGTATATTCACCTTTTTCTTTTTCTTTTCTTTATATTTACACGGAATCGTAATTTACATTGAATTGAAATTTATATGGAATTGAAAGGGAAAGGCATGAAGAGACTCCCCTTTGCATTTGGTTTATCAGAGGCTGACCTATCTTAGGCTACTCTCGCTGCTTTTCGGTATGAAGTTCCCCAGATCATCGTAAATTACTAGATGGGAAGTTAATCCGATCTTTCAATTATAGCGGATCTGAGTGGTGCCTTTCCTGAGCCTCGCGGGATTATTCTCTGTTGAGTCCAGTAATTAAACATCGACGGGTTCGGCTCCTGGTGGAGGGATCACACAACATACATTCATAGACATCGTGTCTCACCGTATGAAATGATGACATTGTGCGAGGCACTAATACAAAATACAGAGATTGTGCGAGGGACTAAAGTGCAATAAATAAAGCATCCATTCACATCCACTCAATGTAAAAATAGCATTCACACACAAGCAAATAAGAAGGATTTTTGAAAAGATTGAAATGCGACTTAAACCCTCTACTGTCCCCAGCAGAGCCTCCACCTGTCGACGTCGGGAAAAAATTCCTCTTTTTTGGAATTCCTCTTTTTACCCTTTATGTTCTCTATGTATTGAGTTTTGTTTGAAACTTTTCGTCGAGTATAATATTCCTTATTTCTGACGAAAGTATTCCCTTGGAAGTAACCTATTTCCGACTAAAAATTAAAATATACCGGTATTTATTAAAAAAATGGCTAATTATTAAATCCGATGGAAATCCTGTCGGAAATACCTTATTTTGGGAATTAACTATTATTTTAATGCAGATTTTAAAAGTGCAATTTCCAGGTGTTTAAACCCATTTATGTACCTGTAACCTGTCACAACCCAATACACATTAATATAGACCTATATCTCACATTCAAATATTCAACGTAGCGCTAAAAACGATAGGAACACATCCAGTAAAACGTAATCTACTAACCGATTATCATCAACACTATTGAGCTAACAATTACAAATACAAGCTAATGTTCTATAAATGATAAACAATATAATTTACAATACTTAAAATCAATTAAAATTTAAATTAGAGTGTTTTAAGGAGATTGATTAACAAAGGAATCTGTTTCAAAGTTGATATTGCAGTCTTTTATAGAAACTGGCTATTAAGGTTATCTGGACTCTATCTTTAATATTTTTGATTCCTTTAATTCAGCATATATTTTATTCCTATCTTTATTATGCTGAAGATTTTATAGCCGTTAGTCCTAACAGGTTGGTGAGATTAATATTCTTCGTTGAGCCTTTCATGCTAACAGGATGATTTAGTCATTGCTCTCTATTATATATATATACACACACACACACACACACATCCTGCTCGGCAAAAAGAAGCACGTCACTTGAAGCTGAAAATCATCACTAAATACATTCAGAAAGTTATCTAAGTCTGATTCCAGTTTTCGTATTACTCTTGAATTCTCATTTAACTAGAAAGTCTTTGTAATTCAAAATCATATCTTTTGTAAATCAAATATAGGTCTAGTTTGGCTTGAATGATTGTCTAATATTCAGTTTGTACAATGGAAGCATCAAGGTTTGAGTGGTGTGAGAAGTTGTAGAGATGCAAGAGGGCAGAGGTGTCCAAATTTAGAATAGATCTTCGTTGTACAGGGAGTTTTCTGTAATTAATTTGAGTCCTAATGTGACGCCCCCAAAATAGGTATACACAACCAATTCTAAATCGCCAAATACATGGTACAGAATTCCAATACAAACTTAATTTATACAACTAACAACTATCGTCTAAAATACGACAAAACGTAAGCTGAGAGTAATAACACGAATATTGTCTCGTAGACAATATCCAAACTCAAATGAAGTCCTCATTAAAATTATTATCACACTATTTCATAGAATAGTGAGGACTACTAGCCACCATCTTGGACCATCACTCCATTCCCCGACTAGTCCCAGTTATATTCTCATTTCCTGAAGAGAACAATGTAAGAAAAGGGTGAGCTCAACTAGCCCATTAAAGAATATTATAACTAAGATAATGTAGAATAAATTAGTCTTAGTCTTTACTTGAAGATAAAACTGATAGAATACAATAGACAACAAGTTTAACTACAGCAGAACAAGCAATCCATTAGAAGAGTCAAGTAGAGCATGATGTCAACTATCTTCTATGATTTAAAAGTTCATCATAAATATTTTATCTCTGTAACACATCTCAATAAATAATCCACATCACTGAATTATCTATGCACTATGGGCTAAGGATATTTGTTAGTATTACATCCATGAATTATCCGTACACTACTGGCCAAGGATATTCGTTATTATTACCAGTGGTCATGATCATGCCAAACAACTGTCCATCTATGCACTACGGGCCAAAGAGGACTTTTACCACATCATTTGTAACATTACAGATCATGATTATACTGATACATAATTCCTGGTCATAATCATACTAATCAATAGTCCATCTATGCACTACGGGCCAAAGATGACTTTCACCAAAATATAAGCATGAGGATGATGACAATGATATAAGAAATCAATCAAGTGAGATTAAGGATAAATATTAAAGATTTATAATTTAATTTATCTAGAGTTTAAGAATATCCAAATTGTTAATATGATAACTACTTTGTGGAGTAAAATTCAAGAATAATATTCATGTATCAAAAATAATTTGGATAGAAAAGAAATCATTTTTTGTCGTGAATAGTACCTTGGGTGAATAGTACCATTTGTATGAATAGTACCCCGACATGAAAAGATTAAAATTTAACAAGAATGTTCAGAAAAATATTTTAGTGAAACGATATTAGATGAAGCGCAAATTTCAAGGATATTCTACTAATTTCAAGGAGTATAAAAGCAATACTTATCAAAATAAGTGTAGATTTAGGAATATGAAATGAAATAATATTACTTACATACTATAGAGTATGGAAGAAAATAATATTTCTTACGAATATTGAAAGAAAATAATATCCCTTACGAATATTGAACGAAAATAATAATCCTTACGAATATTGAACGAAGATAATATCCCTTACGAATATTGAACGAAAATAATATTATTTACGAATGTTGAACGAAAATAATATTCTTTACAAAATTGAACGAAGATAATATTCCATACGAATACGAAAAACAATATCTCTTACGAATATGAAATAAATAATACCCCTTACCTTAAAAGGAGAGTAATTCCGACTGGTATAGCGGGGATATTCTTGAAGAAAACTTGCATTATTTGCTACACTCAAAGTTTCCTTAAACTCAAAAGAAATACGCTTAATATTATAGAAGAAGAATTCTCTGATTTTGGTGTGATTTTCATTTCTAAACTAAGCATCCTATTTATAGGAGAATGGCAAGGAACTATTTACAAAAATCACGGATGCACAGTAAAGGAATTCACGGGCGAAAAGCTTATTTTCTGATTTTCACTATGTAGCACTATGCAATACTATGCAATATAAAACAAAAAACTGAGATAACTTTCTATCGACGATTTTGAAAAATGATCAAGTGGGGGTCCATGTAATAAGCCAAATTTACAACAAATACTTCATGACAAACCCCTTTATTTATATAAAATCACTTGACTTCACTAAACATATTTTTAATCTTTCAACATTTATTTATCATTAATATTATAACTTGCAATATTAATAACTAGATCATTCCAAGGAAAGAGGGGGCTTTCCGATAAGGGCTTCTCCTTATTGGCGCGCAATTAGATGACCTAACCCCTTTCCTCGACAGAACTTTCTAGATATTTTCAATAATGCAAATAATAATATGAATAACTTTTGTCGTCTCAATTATTGATTTAATAATATAAAATATTATGCGAGATGATCTTTGTGACAATAATTGAATCAATAAAATTAGATACTATGCATCAATTGTGACAACCCGAGAAATTAGAAAATTATTAAAATCTTAAATGATTGGTTTAAGGTCAAATAATAGACCTGCAGGAGAATAAGTGTATGTGTTTGATGTTTTCGTAAAGGAATTTTGAGGATTTAAAATTTCTTTTAGTGAATTATTCGAGGATTAAGGGTATGTGTGTATATATTACGTGATTACGATATTATGTATACGTAATGTGGTTAAGGGTCAAGTGTTGACCGGATAAATTATATCTCGTGTCAAACCCTAATATTATTAGAACGTCAACGTTAGGTTATAAAATTATTACGATTTATAAGAAACCCTAGAAATCGGTTCAGAAAGTCTAATTTCGATCAGAGAGAATCAAATCCTAATTCGAGATTTGAAACCCTAATTTGGGAAGTCAAAGGCTAAATATAATGGCTTAAGTATTTGTGATTATATATTAGGGATAACCCTAATTGTTAAATTAGAAATCCTAATGTTTTGTATAAAACCCTAAGGGATTAAAAGTTATGTGTGTAATGAATATGAATTATGTGTATGATTAAATAAATATACATTATATAATGTGAATATATTTATTTTGTATATAAAAGTGAAGTAAGAATTAAATTATGTAACTTTGATATATATATTAGGTGTGATAATTAAATAACCTAAATGGTTATCGTTATTTAGTGGTCCTAATATTTTATTTTTTATATTAGTGACCTAATTTAAGAGAATTGTGGAACATGTCACAATTTATTAAATTATTTTGTTCGAATAGGTGAGTAAAGGAATATGAAGATTATGTGATGGTTTATATTGTTTATTATATAAACAAATAAAAGAAACTAATGTGATCCTAATTATATATTAGGAATGAAGAATTTAATAACTTAAGGGTTATGAGATGAGAAAATTATGGTATTTAGAATATATACCAATTATGAGAGATTTATTTTATACATCTCGGTTAATTAATTTTATAACCTAATTTTAAAGTCTAATTGGGTTAAGGAAGTAAATGTGCATGAGTAAGGATTTAAGTTATAATTGAGGAAAATGAAAACCCTAATTAAATGATTTGGGTTGGATAAGAATTAAGAGTGTTGGACTATGTTAATTTACATGGCCAAAGAATTAAATTTTAAGTCCAATATATTATTTATTGATAGCCCAAAAGATGGAAATGGTGACCCAAATTTAAGCCCAAATAAGGAGGGACATATTGGACATTTGGTATAATAAATAAGAATTAAAAATAAATCATTTATTAATGTGGAAATTACTAGAATACCCTTTTGTTTTATTAGTGTATTATTAGTAACATTGTTGATAAGAATCTTCAATTATGCTAGCTAATCAATTGCTTCTAGAAGTCACTCATGTTACTATGCTATTACACCTCAATTATCAAGCAAACTAATGTCTAGATACATTTCTTACATTATTACACTAAACAAAAATCATATTCTTCACTTTTCTCATCTTATTTTCCAACATAACTAAGAAAGAAAGAGAGAGACAAGAGAGAGAGGGAGAGAGGAGTTAGGAAACTCCAAGAAAGAAGGAGAAGAGATTTTGATTTTCATTCCATCCAAGATCCATCACATAGTTGGAAGAAAAGATATGTCATGAAGCTAAAGGTAAAATTTCCTAAACTCAAAACTCTTGTTAGTTAAAGTGTTTTGATATGGTGTTTTAGATCAAGTGTTAAACTTATGATTTTGAACCATAAGTTTAAGATCTTGAACATGAGAACTATAGATCTACATGATAAATGATATTTTATGGTTAGATCTTGCCATTTTAGGGTTGATAGGCTTGAACAAAGAAGAATAACCAAAACAGTTTTTTTGTTTTAAATGAATTAATGGACTACTGCCCTAAACAGAACTTTTCGGATTTGTTAGAGTGCTCTAAAAATTCTGGACTTGTGATATGTTATAGTACACTCAATAAGCTTTCCATAGACTCCAAAACGGACTAAATCCGACATCGGAGGAGGGAGTTATGGGATTTCTCCCAAACTACACAAAGTTAAGAAAACTGTGAAAAGGACAGTTTTGGAACAGTCACTTCGGGCTAAATTCAGGAGCTAAACATATCCAAATATGGATTGTGATATATGAAAACTATAGTTTGGAAAGATACGAATCCAACAAAATTGACGGATCATTAATCGGAGTTACAGATTTCGTTTTATTTAAGTTTTGGTGAAGGACTCCAAAACTGCCAAAGTGCAAAAAGTTTCTGGCCAAACTTTTCCGAGGGCTGTTTTGGACATTTAGTTAATGAGAAAAATTACAGGCTTTTGGGAAATGAAAATATATGGTAATATGTAGCTCGTGTCCAAAAATGAGCTAATTCCGGCTTAAAACGACCAAGTTATGACCATTTCAATTTTTGTGATTTTCCGACGGAAATCGCTATAACCGGAGTTCTACAACTCCGATTGCCACGAAATTTAAAATGGAGCATCACGTTAACATATATAAGGTTATGTCAAAAGATGGGCATCTCTGGAGTTAAGCACGAGGTAGCTAATTTTCTTAAGTCACGCACTATTTATGATTTTTGAAAAATAGTAAAAGAAATTGAAAAATTACGGAAAAATATTTTTATGTATGAAATACATGTATATATGTTTGACGAAAGGATAAAAAAATAATAAGTTGATTTGGTATTTTTCGTGAAAAAGAATAGTGATTTCGGGATACTGAAATAAAATTCGTCTTACTAAAATAGTATTTCGGTTTACTAAGATGTTATCTAATTTACTAGGATAACATATAAAAATGAATAACTTATAAGTACAAGTTATGATGTGATTAAAAGAATATCAAAGTATAATAATAATATTAAGACTTAAAACTAATGTCTAATACTTAACTATATGTTATGACTAACCGAAAGATTTATTATAGGTTTTATATGCTGTATAGACTGATAGGAGTATGTGAAAATGTGTTTAAGTTATTTTATAACGGTGATGATTTTATTCTAATATTGGAGATCTATATTATTAATATTAGGTCTTCAGGAGAAGCGTATTATATTGCGTTACGGTAATCAACGGTTCAGGCAAGTTGTTCAAGTTCTTTTTACTTAAACTCTTTTAAGAGTGGTTTCAGACAGATATGCTTATGAATTGTACTCTGTACATATTGCATGTATTCATCAGTATGAAAGGTCGATCACCTTCATTACCGGTCGATTCGAGATATAATTGTTATGTTCATTTTCAATGTTCATTCGACTTTGAAATTTTGTTCATGCTAATTCACAACTACATTGTGAAGGATAGCGATTTATTATTCAAACTCTTTCAATCATGATATATCTTTACCTTTTTTTTTTTAAACTTCTTTGGGCAACTTTCATGCTCACCCTTGCTATATCATGATAAAACATTGCGAGATAAAGCGAATCTGACGGATCATGGGAAAAGGATAATGCCAAGTTCAACTTGGGATAGAATGTGAAGTTAAGTTGTAAAGTCTGCATTGAAGAATAGTATTGTCATGTGTTAGGCAGTTCACGATTGTGTATTAGTTAAGGTTACTCGATTTTGGGAATAGTGTGTAAAGTTTAATGTATAAACAATCTATGTTTATATCTTCCATAAATAGTTGTAGAAATATAACCCGGATCATGGCATGATTCGGGACGGATTAGGGTCGCCATTGGGTTGGTATCAAAGTTGTTGGTTATGAAGCTTAGGTAGCAATACCTTCGACCAATAACCGCAGTGATTAGGATAAGTACTAACTCACATAGAGTTAGTTGAAGAATCTCGCAGGGTCAGAAAGTTAGGTTTAAGTATGGTACCATTGTACTCGATACTAGTTGATGTATGGTATCACGGGCTAAACGATTCCTTCATAGAAGCGGAGGTATATACTGAACTAGCAACTCGGAACCTAGTTTGTTGGTTGTTTGTGGGAAACCACTCAGCGTACCATATTGAAAACTGTTAGAGACTCTATGTGTACCAAGTATAGGAAGTGGATAGATAGATAGAGTCTAAGAGATTACAAGTGTAAGGATAAGAGATCGTAAAACAAAAGCGATCACATAATAGCAATGAATCGTAATATATATCGATGAGATCACTCCGTGATCGATAAGATTATGGTATGAAGAAAGATCAAGAGAATGATGAAAAGTTTACAGCAAGATTGCCGTGTGTATGAATTATACTATAAATTGGTATAGATCCGAAGAGATTTATAAATACAATTAAATTCGTATGGAGAATGGGGTTAGTGTTAGGTGGGGATTCAATTGAGGACTCATGTCAAAAATTTGAGTGTATAATTCTTCGTATGGGAGTTGAATTGTACTTGGTGTAAAAACCACTTAGTTTCTAGCAATCGATAATCATTGAAATGTTTATGTCGTTATTTGTTATATGCATGTTGAGAAGGTGATTCTTTTCTCATGTGTATAACGAATAGGTAGAGGATATAAGGTTAAGTTACGAGTTCTTAAAACTCATACTTATGGTAAGTTTATGACTCATAATCATATGGTATGTTTTGAACCCCTCAAATGAATGGACGCCTATGGTCCCGACTAGGATAAGTTCTTAAACTCATATGATTGTGGCAAGTTCTTGAACTCATGATGTGTGGTAAGTTTGATGAGCTGGGGGGTATAGCAAAGTGGTGAATGGAGCATTGAGGATTATAAGAATAGATAGATCTATTAAGTAATGGATCGAGAGAAAAGTGAAGTTGATGATGGAAGCATAGGTATTCCAAATCTTCTAGCTATGCTAGACTTCAAGTTTTGACATCAAGCTAAATCACGCACTTTATGTGCTTTTGAAAAATGAATTTTTATTCTCAACTCCACGGTGATTATTGTGTATGCGTGGACTTGAACCATCGACACCTCGTTACTGTTGAGATGATAAAAGCTGATTTGCAAAGATTTTTGAAACGACGAAAAAATCAAATCTATGCTACTTATTTGGCTAGACGCGAATGATTTGAAGTATCAAAAGTTGTTTTTATTTATCACTTATGTACCATACAACTTTGGTGCAAAGATGATAAAAAATGATGAAGTCATTAATCTGATATTACTTAGTGTTGGATGTGATCTCAGGATCGTCAACCCACTATGGTATGATGTAGTATGATAAAATCACCAAATGACAGAATCCTCAACGGACTGTAAATACAGTGCGGCATCATGACGTCATTCTCTAAAAATGTTTTCAAAATTTTAATTTGCCAACGGGGTTTGGCTATACTTAAATAATTCTATTGAACTGAATTATCGATATGAGTCTATGCTATTCGATTCAGCTAGACTAATGTTTATGAAAACTCTAAGTGTTCATTGAAAGAAATTTTCCGAACCAAATTGTTTTGGTGCGGAATCCTATACTAAGTCTGAGGTGAACAACCCTGAAAATGGGGATATACTAATTGGATAGAATATTCCAATTTAAGAACGCATATAGTCGTTCGGATTACTAAGGTACAATAGACTGATCATCTAAAGTACCAGAATCGGTAGTTTACCTTCTTCGTGATTGTAAACATACATTAAAGAAATGTTTAAGAGGTAGAGTACCTTTCTTTCTTAATTGAAAGAGGTAGCGGTAGAAATACCCTAAACCTCGGAGTTCAAAGTTCATAATTTTATGATCCCTCGCATGAGATATGGAAAGTTTTTTTAACTCTTCAAAGTAATGTTGTGGTAGAATGTGATGATGGATATGAAATAGTGTAAACTCATTTGCGTTTGAGTAGAATGCGAGATGATTAAATAAAGGTTATTATGACAACCTAGTTTTGATGAATGTTTAGAAGATGTAAACTCCTAGTGAGTAGTTATGGTGAAATGTGATAATAGATGAGAAATCCTCGAATGAGGAAATTGTAAAGGTTAAATTGAAAACCTAGTTTTGATCAAGAGAATGAGCAGAGGTTAGGATGCTTTAATTTCGAGGACGAAATTCTTAGAAGAAGGGGTGAATGTGACAAACCGAGAAATTAGAAAATTATTAAAATCTTAAATGATTGGTTTAAGGTCAAATAATAGACCTGAAGCAGGAGAATAAGTGTATGTGTTTGATGTTTTCGAGAAAGGAATTTTGAGGATTTAAAATTTCTTTTAGTGAATTATTCGAGGATTAAGGGTATGTGTGTATATATTCGTGATTACGATATTATGTATACGGAATGTGGTTAAAGGGTCAAGTGTTGACCCGGATAAATTATATCTGTGTCAAATCCTAATATTATTAAACGTCAACGTTCGGTTATAAAATTATTACGATTTATAAGAAACCCTAGAAATCGGTTACGAAACCCCTAATTTGATGCACGGAATCCAAAATCCTAATTCAAATTATTTGAAACCCTAATTTGGGAAGTCAAAGGCTAAATATAATGGCTTAAGTATTTGTGATTATATATTAGGGATAACCCTAATTGTTAAATTAGAAATCCTAATGTTTTGTATAAAACCCTAAAGGATTAAAAGTTATGTGTGTAATGAATATGAATTATGTGTATGATTAAATAAATATACATTATATAATGTGAATACATTTATTTTGTATATAAAAGTGAAGTAAGAACTAAATTATGTAACTTTGATATATATATTAGGTGTGATAATTAAATAACCTAAATGGTTATCGTTATTTAGTGGTCCTAATATTTTATTTTTATATTAGTGACCTAATTTAAGAGAATTGTGGAACATGTCACAATTTATTAAATTATTTTATTGAATAGGTGAGTAAAGGAATATGAAGATTATGTGATGGTTTATATTGTTTATTATATAAACAAATAAAAGAAACTAATGTGATCCTAATTATATATTAGGAATGAAGAATTTAATAACTTAAGGGTTATGAGATGAGAAAATTATGGTATTTAGAATATATACCAATTATGAGAGATTTATTTTATACATCTCAGTTAATTAATTTTATAACCTAATTTTAGCAAGTCTAATTGGGTTAAGGAAATAAATGTGCATGAGTAAGGATTTAAGTTATAATTGAGGAAAATGAAAACCCTAATTAAATGATTTGGGTTGGATAAGAATTAAGAGTGTTGGACTATGTTAATTTACATGGCCCAAAGAATTAAATTTTAAGTCCAATATATTATTTATTGATAGCCCAAAAGATGGAAATGGTGACCCAAATTTAAGCCCAAATAAGGAGGGACATATTGGACATATGGTATAATAAATAAGAATTAAAAATAAATCATTTATTAATGTGGAAATTACTAGAATACCCTTTTGTTTTATTAGTGTATTATTAGTAACATTGTTGATAAGAATCTTCAATTATGCTAGCTAATCAATTGCTTCTAGAAGTCACTCATGTTACTATGCTATTACACCTCAATTATCAAGCAAACTAATGTCTAGATACATTTCTTACATTATTACACTAAACAAAAATCATATTCTTCACTTTTCTCATCTTATTTTCCAACATAACTAAGAAAGAAAGAGAGAGACAAGAGAGAGAGGGAGAGAGGAGTTAGGAAACTCCAAGAAAGAAGGAGAAGAGATTTTGATTTTTCATTACATCCAAGATCCATCACATAGTTGGAAGAAAAAGATATGTCATGAAGCTAAAGGTAAAAATTTCCTAAACTAAAAACTCTTGTTAGTTAAAGTGTTTTGATATGGTGTTTTAGATCAAGTGTTGAACTTATGATTTTGAACCATAAGTTTAAGATCTTGAACATGAGAACTATAGATCTACATGATAAATGATATTTTATGGTTAGATCTTGCCATTTTTAGGGTTGATAGGCTTGAACAAAGAAGAATAACCAAAACAGTTTTTTTGTTTTAAATGAATTAATGGACTACTGCCCTAAACAGAACTTTTCGGATTTGTTAGAGTGCTCTAAAAATTCTGGACTTGTGATATGTTATAGTACACTCAATAAGCTTTCCATAGACTCCAAAACGGACTAAATCCGACATCGGAGGAGGGAGTTATGGGATTTCTCCCAAACTACACAAAGTTAAGAAAACTGTGAAAAGGACAGTTTTGGAACAGTCACTTCGGGCTAAATTCCGGGAGCTAAACATATCAAATATGGATTGTGATATATGAAAACTATAGTTTGGAAAGATACGAATCCAACAAAATTGACGGATCATTAATCGGAGTTACAGATTTCGTTTTATTTAAGTTTTGGTGAAGGACTCCAAAACTGCCAAAGTGCAAAAAAGTTTCTGGCCAAACTTTTCCGAGGGCTGTTTTGGACATTTAGTTAATGAGAAAAATTACAGGCTTTTGGGAAATGAAAATATATGGTAATATGTAGCTCGTGTCCAAAAATGAGCTAATTCCGCTTAAAACGACCAAGTTATGACCATTTCAATTTTTGTGATTTTCCGTGAAATCGCTATAACGGAGTTCTACAACTCCGATTGCCACGAAATTTAAAATGGAGCATCACGTTAACATATATAAGGTTATGTCAAAAGATGGGCATCTCTGGAGTTAAGCACGAGGTAGCTAATTTTCTTAAGTCACGCACTATTTATGATTTTTGAAAAATAGTAAAAAGAAATTGAAAAATTACGGAAAAATATTTTTTATGTATGAAATACATGTATATATGTTTGATGAAAGGATAAAAAAAATAATAAGTTGATTTGGTATTTTTCGTGAAAAAAGAATAGTGATTTGGGATCTTTGAAATAAAATTCGTCTTACTAAAATAGTATTTCGGTTTACTAAGATGTTATCTAATTTACTAGGATAACATATAAAATGAATAACTTATAAGTACAAGTTATGATGTGATTAAAAGAATATCAAAGTATAATAATAATATTAAGACTTAAAACTAATGTCTAATACTTAACTATATGTTATGACTAGCTAAGAAAGATTTATTATAGGTTTTATATCTTTGTATGGTGATAGGAGTATGTGAAAATGTGTTTAAGTTATTTTATAACGGTGATGATTTTATTCTAATATTGGAGATCTATATTATTAATATTAGGTCTTGGGAGAAGCGTATTATATTGCGTTACGGTAATCAGCAGTTCGAGGCAAGTTGTTCAAGTTCTTTTTACTTAAACTCTTTTAAGAGTGGTTTTGAGACGAGATATGCTTATGAATTGTACTCTGTACATATTGCATGTATTCATCGGTATGAAAATTTGATCACCTTCATTACCAATCGATTCGAGATATAATTGTTATGTTCATTTTCAATGTTCATTCGACTTTGAAATTTTGTTCATGCTAATTCACAACTACATTGTGAAGGATAGCGATTTATTATTCAAACTCTTTCAATCATGATATATCTTTACCTTGTTTTTTTTAAACTTCTTTGGGCAACTTTCATGCTCACCCTTGCTATATCATGATAAAACATTGCAGATAAGGCGAATACGGCCAGATACAGGAAAAGGATAATGCCAAGTTCAGCTTGGGATAGAATGTGAAGTTAAGTTGTAAAGTCTGTTGAAGAATAGTATTGTCATGTGTTAGACAGTTCACGATTGTGTATTAGTTAAGGTTACTCGATTTTGGGAATAGTGTGTAAAGTTTAATGTATAAACAATCTATGTTTATATCTTCCGCAAATAGTTGTAGAAATAGCGAACCGGATCCGCGGCGATTCGGGACCCGGATTCGGGGCTGCCACATCAACTACTGTGACAATAATTGAATAAAACTGAGTGACTTCTTACGTCAGCATCAATAATCAGAGATATTATGCAATACTGGTAGTACTCTTTTGTGTAACCTGCACGTATTCACATCTTTTATTATGGGTATTTCAATAGTTAACGGCAAAAGTTTTTCCGTTATTTTTATAATAAGGTTATTTCTGTCGCTTTCTATATCCGACAGTAATTCCGTTGTGGGGTCCACCAATGATTGTGTCGTTGTACGGATATTCTCTGATAAAACGAATATTCCCCGACCAAATAAATATTTTATGATAACTTGCTTACTTTGAAAAATTTGTAAATAATACCCACAACTATAACATTATATCAAATCCACACCTTATTATTCAAAATAATAATTAGAGAAAATTAAATCTTTATTCATAAAAAGTTGGGGTCTTACAACCTCCACTTCTTATGAAATTTCATCCTTGAAATTGGGGTACGTACCTGGTATGTCGAAGAAGTGAGGATACCTTGTTTTCATTTCAGATGTAACTCAACATTCTCATAGCAGTACATATTTCTACCAAACAGTTATCAAATTCATATAGTAATTAGGAACTGAAAAACTTGTCTGGCTCATAGATTATCAACTATACCTTAACTTCTTTGTGTTTATCCTACATCAGTAAAAAAGTTCAAATACACATACATCAGTTACACATATAATGAAACCACATCGATTCTTAGTCTTAATCCTTTTATAACTTGCGTTTCTTTGAAATCTTATAACCTATCTTCAGGTTTTAACTCTTCTTTGTTTGACACTTAAATTTAGTTAAGTTACTAAATTAACCTTCATCTCACTTCTCTTATACTTCTCTTTTAATCGTCACTTAACTTTCGGTTAAGTCTTTAAAGCTTACCTTCACATCACCTTAGATGTATATTAGGTATATTCAACTTACTTAAGAATCTTCACAACATGCTTTTCAGATCCTTCTTGTAAAATGTTACTTAACACTCGACTAAGCTTATTAAGCTTCATACCTCATCATCATTTGTAAATAAGGTTCATCAACCTTCATTACATAATTTTCATGTCATCCTTTAAATTTAGTTTGTTTAAATTGACACTTAACATTTGTTAGGTATGTAGGGGTTCCCATTACTCCTCATTAAGTGAATAATGATTATTAGAATTGATTTACATTACATTCCCTTGCTATGCGTTGAAGCTTTTTTTACTAGGCTTGTTCAGCAATCGATGTGGCCGCGCCTAGATTGCCTTTAATACCTATGCAGTGGCGCCCAATTTTCCTTAGGTTATAGCGTGGCCGCGGTGCAACGCATACTAAGTTTATGTAGTTTGATTTCAGACTCTAGTACAAACCAAAATTACCCATTTTCTTCATTCAAGTCCAAATTAACCAAATTCAAATGCTATAAACTCATTAGACTTAACAAAATACAACTACAAAGTGATTTCCACATCTCAGAAACATTTAACCAACCAATTTTAAAGATTATATTTCAATTTTCATGCTCTATCTTCATATTTTGACATACTTAAAGATATCTTACACTAAGAATTCATTTTAGCTTCGTTTTTGTTCGTTTAAATTGGGTTATTTTTGTTTCTCAGAGGAGAACATATAACCTTCAATTTAAACTTTTAAGCATAACTTCACAACCAATTTAATCTCTGAACAGGCCCAAAATACATGAAATTAGACCAAAGTCTATTACTTTCTCTTTTTTACCCTTAAATTCAGATTTATTGGTTCTGAATTCACTTTTAAATGACATACCTCAGATTATTTAACCTTTTCATAACCCTAATTGATTTGTTCATCAATTCATACGACCATATCATCAACAGAAAACTTGAGAATTAAAAATTTAAAACTCTAATTTTACTTTTCTTACCTCTTTAATTCCTTCTCAACTTGATTATATGATGAAGAAAGTGTTTGATTACTCTTCATTCTCTCCATCTCTAACTCTCTAAGAACTCAGCAAAAAGAATGAGCGTATAAACTAAAGACTAAGGTTTTAACATGCGCTTAAATTGATTCATCAGTTAAGAAAACTAAAAGGCCTCAACTATTATAAAAAAAAGGTCTAGGCCATGTTTGGCTTATACTCCATTTTCATTTCTCATTTTATTTTAATATTCCTCTAATATATGGTACGTGTGTCACACTTTACCTTAATGCTAAACTATTTATCTAGCTACACTGAATAATTATACAATTATATTATGTATAATTATTACACTATACATTATGAAATTATATTCATAAACACATTTATAACATTTCAATTAGAATAATTAAAATTTATTGTACTAATTATTTTAATAAATTATACAATTATTATGCATAATTATTTAACTGCTTTTGTGACACCCCGGATTTTATGAATAAATATTTAATTTTCTCGTAATATTTTTTTTGAATATTATGGTGTGGATTTGATATAATATTATAGTTATGGGTGGTATTTATAAATTTTGCAAAGTGCGCAAGTTGTTATATAATATACTTTTTGTCAGAGAATATTCGTACGACGACATAATCATTGGTGGACCCCACAACGGAAGTACTATCGTAGTTAGAAAATGACAAAAATATTTTATGAAAATAACGGCGGAGGTTTTACCGATTATCTTGTTGAACTACACGGTAGTAAAAAAATACGATGTCTGGCGTGGTTGCATACTAGCACACAGTATTGATTATTAATGCTTATGTGAGAAGTCACTCGGTTATACTAAATTATTGCTACAGTAATGGTTGCATCATATCTCTCATATTATTGATTCGATTATTGTCACAATATCATCTAAATAATATGTTATTTTATTAAATCAATAATTGAGATGACAAGGTTATTCGTATTATTAAATTGCAATATTTACAATGTCTAGAAGTTACATCGAGGAGAGGTTTGGTCACCTAATTGGCGCTTGATAGGGAGAAATCCTTATTGGAAAGCCCCTCTTCTCGAGAGCGACTGGTTTATAAATATTGTGAGTTATAATATTAATGATGAATGTTATTAAAATTGAAGTTGTGTTTGGAGTTGAATTTGGAGCGTGAGGCGTGATATTTGAGTCGAGCGATGAAATTAGTAAAAATAGTCTATAAACACAAAATTTTCCATAATTCACTATTTGGTCAAAAAAGTCAGCGAGTTGACTTTTTTGGGAAAAGAATCAAACTTCAAAATTTCAAAATTTATATTGTTGATAAAAATAGTTTCATTATGTTGGAATTGTTTGTGTTAGTGAAAATCGACATTTATATCGATAATAATTGATGTCTGGAGGTTATATTGACCAATCGAGTATTTAACCGGATAAATGAGCAATTGATTGCTATTAATTCACATGATTATAAATATTTGTTCACATGTGTATACTATTGTTTCACATTCTTGTTACTATTAGGGGAGTTGGTGCAAGATTGATAATACTTGCATGACTAAGTTAAAAATGGAGGTATAGATGGAGGTACTATACTGTAATTGTTTTTATCACATGATTAGAACTATTGAGTCACATGATTTACTATTGATTCACATTATTTACTATTAGGGGAGGTGGTGCAAGTTTGATAATACTTGCAGGACTAAATTAAAATTGAAAAAAGAGGAAGGTATTATCTTGTAATATTTTGAGCCCCAAGCGATGCAATTATCAAAACTATATTTTCCTATAAATAGAAGTTCATTGTTCCTTCATTTCTCACCAATTCACTAAAGCTTTAGAGCAATTATTATAGAGAGAAACTATATAGAGAAAGAAGAAAAGTATTCTGCTACTTCACTACTCCTATATCCAGTCTTCTTCTAAGGTAGGGAATATTATTTATTGTACCCGTAAGGGGTATTATTTCTTTGTATTCATGAAGAGAACTTACTGTTATTCCATTCTTTATTATTCTTTGGAATAACAATTATCTGTGGACTACCCTATACTTGGTGACATTCTTCTATTATTCCATCTTTATTATTATTACATTTGGAATATCACATCGTTTATCGCGCTTTTACGTGGGACCTAGTTCCGTCTTTATTATTATTACATTGGAATATCCTATCATGCATTTTACGGACAATTGGTTTCCGTTATTTATTATTACATTGGAATAACTTTATACATCACAATACCGCATGCATGGTGATTTTGTTGTTATTCTATTCTTTATTATTACATTAGAACATCACGCTTCGGTGCGAATTTAAATTCGACTGGTTCCGTTATTATTATTCTGTTGGAATAACCTGTCTATGCGAAGTACCGCATGCATGATGATTTCTTTTGTTATTCCATTCTTTATTATACTTAGTTGGTTAAAGTTTTGGCTTCTAAACTCCATGAAATTAGTGGAATATCCTTGATATTTGCGCTTCATCCAATATCTTTTCATGGACATATTCTTCTGAGCATTCTTAAATTTTACTCTACAAAGCAGTATCATGTTGACACTTTGGACATTATCAGTTCCTAGATAAATTAATTATTGAACTTGTTTTATTAAATTCTTATATCATTGTCATCATCTTCATGTTTATATTTTGTTGAAAGTCATACATGGGCTGTAGTGCATAGATGGACTTGGTATGATTATGACGAGGATTATTCGGTGTAATCATAACTTAGTAATGTTACAAATAATGTGGAAAAAAGTCCTCTCATTGGCGTAGTGCATTGATGGAATGTTTTTTGGTATGATTATGGCTATGGATTCTCTTTGGTACGTAGTGAAAAGATGAATTGTTTTATGGCATGGTCGGATCAATTGTTGATGAAAACATGATTATCTTTTAGTAGTAGTGCATGGATAATTCGTGGTCGTGATACTAAAGAATATCCTTGGTAGTAGTGCGAGGGGGTGATTCGATGATGTGGATTATTTATTGGTGAGTCTCGTGATGAAAGTGATGAAAACCTTTTAAATCATAGAAGATAGTAGATTTTTATTCTCTACTTGACTCTTTTAATGGATTGCTTGTTCATTGCTGAGTTAAACTTGATGGTTGTTATATTGTATCAGTTTAACATTGTTGAAGGCTAACGATAATTTATTCTGCATTATCTTTGTCATAATATTTCTTCTTGGGCTAGTTGAGCTCACCCTTTCTTTCTTTGTTCTCTTGAATGAGAGCGTAGCGAGGGACTAGTCGAGGAGCGAGTGATGGTCCTAGATGGTGCATTAGTAGTCCTCACTATTCTGTGAAATAGTATGATAATAAATGTAATGAGGACTCCATTGAGTTTGTATACTCTCTAGAGGACAGTATTTGTATTAAAATTCACAGCATATGTTTTGTCGTTTTGTACACGACAGTTGTATAATTAAGTTTGTATTTGTATTATGTACCATGTATCTGGCGACTCAAGATGGGTGATATATACCTAATTTTTGGGGCGTCACAGCTTTCCTTCTATAAATTGTCCCAAGACAATCCATTTAATCTGCACACTTAGTCACAATTTAAATATTAATTCAATTCATTAATCTTGATACCAATATTTATTTATAGACATATTGGTTTTTCCTCACCTCCTAGACCAATTTACATTCGCTTGGCACAATATAATATATTAGGCCATTACATAACTATATTATATTTATATGTAACATATTAATTCTCTCCTTTCATTAAAACAAATATATATTTACGTTAATTCACTATTTTAGTTAAGTGAATAAATCCTCACAAAACACCTTTCTTTCCTCCAAGGTTTTAATATTCAAATTATATTACCTCATAATATAATTATCACCTTAATTTAAATTAACCAATATTATTAAGTTAATTTCCTTCGCCACCATAATCTTTTTCATAACAATTTCGTTTATTCTTTAATAGTTTAATTAACTATTAAACTTCATTTTCCCAATATATATATATATATATATATATATATAACTAGGATCCTATCCGGACTCCCGGACAAGCTTAAAATACGGATCCAAATTTTTATTTTTTTTGCTTTTTTTTACAAAACAACTAAAAAAATTTAATATTTTATGGAACTGAAATTTTTCCATAATACAATGTTTGGGCGTGATTTGGATACCTATACCAAAAAATGTATATGCGATGCATGCATCGTGCATACATGTTTTGTTATATGTATCCAAATCACACCCAAAATACTGTATTATGTAAAAATTCAAGTTCCATAATTATTTATTTATTTATTTTTAGTTGTTTTAAAAAAAACAAAAAAATAGGTCCGGATTTTGGTCCGGTTCGGGAGTCCGGACCTGATCCGGCCTCTATATATATAGTCTGAATCTTAAGCTCACCCCTTATTTAACTCACACGAGCTCACCCCCCTTTAGCGACGAACCTGGCGACGGTTCGGTCATACAACCGTCGTCTATACTTTTAGCGACGGACAACATATAGCATCGCTAAAAGTATGAACAGCGGTTGTATGGTGAGCGAAATCATTTGGGTAAAATCGCTAAAGGGAGGTGAGCTTCGGGTGAGTTGGATAAAGGTGAGCTAAGATCCGAATGACCGTATATATATATATATATATATATATATATATATATATATATAAAGTGAATGTAGAGTTAAACAAAAATTAGCTCGATTGAATATTTCAAGCTGGAGATCTGAAACGATTATTAGAATTAATGAGAATTGATAATAAGAGTAGTAGCGATAATGAAGAAGCTTACGATATTCCGAGAATCTTCTAGTAACAACACATCTAACATAAATTACGATAGTGAAAATGAAGTCATTATATATACGTAAGGCGTAATAAAAGCATTGTAAAAGAATTAGTGTAATCACAAAAGATGAAGAAGAAAGCTCCTTATTAATTGATCTAATCAAGTAAAATTACAGATCCAGAATTAAAAACTCAATATCTAAAACAATTGAAAGATTTATTAACCAAAGATAGGAAAGTCACTGACAAGGTTCTTAGAGCCAAAGAAAAACCCATATTTAGTTTAAATAAAACTCTCGAAAGATTCAAATCTCCAGTTAAGGAAATTACGCTTCCTGAATTAAATCAAGAGGTTAATAAGCTTAAAAAAGAGATTTCTAACTTAAAAATAACAAAATATAAGGAAGACTGGAATTTCCTCATATTTGGAATAATAGTTACTGTGATGACAAAAATGTTCTAACTGGGCAAGGAGAGGTTTAGGGAAAATGTCATGACTCAAACCGTACCTTGTCCACCAAAGAATGAACCATTTGGGGAATTGACTTTTAAATTTGTGGTCGAACTGAAAGAACCACGAGTGACTATGATCTTCATTTTGATGAAGCATGATTTTGTGCCAAGCTTCAACTCTACATTCACTTTTGTAATGACCTTTCTACCCACAATTGTGACAGACAATTTTACTTTTATCAAATGGTTTCGATTTTTTATAAGATTTTTTCTTTGATGACTTAGGTTTATTATAATAATTATCTTGATTATTATTCTTATTTTTGCTGTGAGTATATCTCTTCTTATGGCGTTTATGATTTTTGTGTGGCTCAATATGTTTATCTTTATGCCTGTGCTTTCTTCTAGAGGGAGCCACCGGCGGTAAACCATACTGTTCACAAAATGTTCCTAACTCATATTTAGCTTTATTTTTGTCTTTTCTGGCTTGTTTAGCTAATTTGAAATCAATGCACATTTTTAATCCAATTTTTTGGATATGACTAATAATATCTCCATAAGTTAAATTATCATAATCAATATATCCTAGGTTTTTACTTAATTCTTCCCTAACTTTGTGAGCAAATAAAGGCGGCAAACCATTAAGCTAATTTTTCTTTTCAAAATGGTTTATTCTTGTCATTTCTCATCATAACTCTAGAAGTAAATACATCTTTGTACCATCTAAAATCACTTAGAGTGGGACAAGTAAGATTATAGCGATCATGAATTCTTTACGTAATATTGCTAGGGGTTCCAACAAAATGTTTAATTATGGTGAATATTAAAGTGTTAACTCCATCGGGAAGACCAATACCGGCATCTTCATCAAAGATGGGATTGCCTTCTTTATCTCTTTGAATAGCATGAATTATGGATATTCTAATGTCTTACGTGAGATGTTTTTCCCACAAGACCTAAGAATGCCGATTGAATCCACTAGCTATTAACTCAACAATGTGCGGAGTTGAGACAAAGTGTTAAATTTAGTGATGTAACCGTTAGCTACCATAGACATATGATTAAGTTTATTAAGAATTTCTTGTTCACTAAATCCATCTATATTCCATTCATAAATTTTATTAGAGGATCCAAAATTGTTTATCTAGATTTCTCTCTTGAATTGTAAATCAGGAGGAGTTGGTCTAGAATACCAATTTACGGTAATACTTGTGTTAATAATGATTAATTTATTTAATTGGTCATTAAGGTTAGAAATAGAAGAGTGGTCGGGGAAGAACCTTCATTATTATCATCGAGACTCTACGATCAATAATGACAATAGTTCCACTTGGGTAGGGTTCTGCATTTTGAGTTTTTAAATAACTTTTCAATAGATTGGACCAATTCGTTATCTTTATTAGGTAAACTTAAATTATATCTGCTTTTTACGGTAAATTTAATAAAGGTTGTTCGATCTTTGAATCGGGGTTTTTGATAATACCTTCTTCAAACTTTTCTTCAATTCTATCTAGCTGTTTTCCTACCGTTGCTAGATATTGATTGCTAAAGTTTAATTGTTTAATAATCTTTTTGTCATTATTAGTTCCGTCAGGTTTAATCCTCTATCATGGACTCACGCGGCCAATTGACAGAGCTATTCGGTTAAGAAATAGGTTCCCGAGATAAGATTACCGACAAGAATCACATCTGAGGTTTCTTGGCTCGCTCAATTATATTGGCGGATTTACAAGGACCTCGGGAAGATTTGTAAGCCTCTCTTTCGGTAACACAAAGTAATCCTCCTCCACGGATCGACATTCATACTACGTCAGTCCGCCAAGTTAAAAAAATATGTTAAGGTTTTGCCACGCTTGGCATCTCTAATGATTGACATTCAAAATAGTTGAAACTAGCGATCGACATTGGATTCAAGGCATACTTAAGCGAAATTGACTCCTTCTTCTAATGAGCAAATTGTTCGTTTCCATTAAAGCGCATGGAATTCTACACAATTAAAATACGATTACTATTAAAAAGGAGATTTTATCTCTAGTTTTATGCATTAAAAATTCCGAGAGATTTATTAAATCAGAAATTCTTAGTTAGAATAGATTGTAAGTCAGCAAAATTTATTCTTGAAAAGGAGGTTGAAAACGTCGCCTCTAAGCATTCATTCGCTAGATGGCAAACAATTTTAAGTATTTTTGATTTTGATATTGAATATATTAAAGGTACTAACAACTCAGTTCCAGATTTTCTCACCCGTGAATTTATTAACACAGGTACAATCACAGCAAAATAAGTGTTCGAGGAGGTTCATCTTCTCGTAGTCATGGCCGCTCTGCCGGTCCAGTTAATCAACCAGTTAATCATCCAAAGGGAACTGTTGTTCCTCACCCAGTCACCCAGACACACAATAAATTCCAGGTGCTTGGTACAGTCCCCAAGCCCTACTCCTCAGTTCTTGCTAGTCAACCAAAGCCATTTGATATTTTCGCTAGTCGAGCTCCGGCTACTTCGTCAAAACCTAGTCATCCGATTAATCGATTATCATCGATTTATGATCAACACTTATTCCATGTTGAGTTAAATATGAAACCTAAAATGACCCTATTAGGTTAACCCGATATTTTCCTTCGGGATGGCATTTTTCTCCTTTAGCTCCATATAAGTCACTTGTTTATTATAGAGATATCCTTATTGAAAGCAGTCGGTTTTCATTAAACCAATCTATGCCAATGATGATAAATCAAAACTCCTTTATCATTCATTGTATATTAAACAAGTCCTTAATTCATCTGATTGGAGTAGTAATCCTTCTGACCTCAGATCTCTTTCTAATCAATCTAGTTCTTTTTGCTATTATGATTATATTGAAGCTTGGCACAAAATCATGCTTCATCAAAATGAAGATCATAGTCACTCGTGGTTCTTTCAGTTCGACCACAAATTTAAAAGTCAATTCCCCATATGGTTCATTCTTTGGTGGACAAATGCGGTTTGAGTCATGACATTTTCCTAAACCTCTCCTTGCCCGGTTAGAACATTTTGTCATCACAAGTAACTATCATTCTAAATATGAGGAAATTCCAGTCTTCCATATATTTTGTAGTAAATATAAAATCCCTTGAATTTTGAAATGGCAATATATAATTCTGACCACTCAAGAAGTCTTTGTTTTTCGGTCTCGTCGTCCATAGGAATCGGGGATGGCTCGAGACCTATCTTTCTCCTATTTCTCGGTCTCTCATTGTTTTTAAATTAAATGGTGGGATAAATTTGGAGTTGACAGAATAGTAGGCCAAGTTCAAAAAGAATTCCCGCCTTCTCCTTTGTTATCTCCTCCAGTTAACGTCAATACAGTTACTACGGCCTCTGGCGTTGCATCCTCCAGTAAATCAAAGACGACTGAATTAGCAAAATCGGCCATTTACTTCCCGCTTGAGCACGAGATGTTTACGATTATTCTACTTACGAGTTAAAGGCGTCTTCTTGGCGACGCAATTCATTTAAGACTTGATCAGTTACGTGAAGAGTCAGACAAAGCTTCTTCTCAGTCCAGAGGAGATATTTCTAGTCATGATTCTGACAACGAAGGCAGTTGTGACCCCTATGACACAATTGCTCTTCAGGATGCTCAAGATCCATTTTTCTTGAGCCCTTCTCTAATCAATCAAAGTGAAGATGTGATTTCCGATCACCAAAGATTTGCTCCGTGACCTTAGTCATACACTTTTGCTCGTGACCTCGATCCGGCAAAAGCTCGAGGCGGCATTGTCGTGACATCTTCTGATTTTTCACCAAAGCAGCATTCAGTCAAGCATCCGGTCCCACGACCGCATTAGTCAAAAGAAGACGTCTGCTTTTCCACCGAAAGCAGATTCTTTTTCCTTTTACTTTAGTAAAATGTTTTTTACTTGTACTTTTACTTTAGTAAAATGTTTCTTACTTTTACTTTACCCCAGTTATTGTAATAGTAATCTTGTAACAGTTCATTTCCTTGTTCTATAAAAGGAAATTGAATTCATTCGGTTTGGGCAGACTTAGAAAGACTCAAAGTTCCTTCTCTGACTAATCTTTAGCCTCAACCGCTGTTTGGCCTTCTCAACCCCCTTCATCTAATGTTCTTATTTCTGTAATCTTGTAAGTCATTCGTAGTTATCTTGTAAATAGATTGTAAATAGTTTGGATTAATCAAATAAAATTGTTTTTATTTAGTAATTTAATTGTGTTTTGTATGCGCACTTGTTCTTCTCTCTTCACCTTCCTCCTTCCGCCCCAAATGGTAAAATGTTTTTTACTTGTACTTTTACTTTAGTAAAATGTTTCTTACTTTTACTTTACCCCAGTTATTGTAATAGTAATCTTGTAACAGTTCATTTCCTTGTTCTATAAAAGGAAATTGAATTCATTCGGTTTGGGCAGACTTAGAAAGACTCAGAGTTCCTTCTCTGACTAATCTTTAGCCTCAACCGCTGTTTAGCCTTCTCAACCCCCTATAGTTACAGCCACTCAAGAAGTCACTGTTTTTCAGTCTCCGTCGTCTATAGGAATCAGGATGGCTCAGACTTATCTTTCTCCTATTTCTCAGGTCTCTCGACGTTTTTCAATTAAATGGTGGGATAAATTTGGAGTTGACAGAATAGTAGGCCAAGTTCAAAAAGAATTCCCGCCTTCTCCTTTGTTATCTCCTCCAGTTAACGTCAATACAGTTACTACGGCCTCTGCCGTTGCATCCTCCAGTAAATCAAAGACGACTGAATTAGCAAAATCAGTTACTTCACCTGCTTCAGGCACAGATGTTTCTGATACCATATAACAAATTATATGGTATAATGAAAACTGACTAGTAATGCACATTTATATGGTATAATGCACATTTGATATACCACTGTTTCTTTTGCTTTATCCATTTACCACTAGTAATAAATCACTTGTTCTTCTCTCTTCACCTTCCTCCTTCCGCCCCAAATGGTATCAAAGCCAAGTTGTTTTGTTGTTGGTAACTGTATAGTCAGATCTCTTTAATCAAACTTCTCTTTACTCTTTCAAAATTATCTCCTTCATCAAAGTTCTGATGTCACCTTACTTACCTGTAGTCCACCTAGTTCGTGTTTAACCTTTGTAAGTCTCCAGGGTGTGAGCAGTGTCGGGTTATAGAACATAGGTATGAGTCTACTTTGGGTAAACGGGGTATGCATGAATGAACTTTGAGTAAGATTTTATTTTCGAAACAGTTAAGATGAGTAGGTTATTTAGATCTAGCTCTTCGGTTAGTAATAGGTCAGCTTTGCCTCCTGTTCCAGACATAGTGAACCAAGAAGAACATAATTATGAAAACATTAATCAAGTTTTAAACAATTGGAATATACCTAAGGTATCCCCCAAAGAAATTTATCAGTCAACATTTTCAGATAAATTTAAAACTGATTATAATGTCAAAACTGTTGAAAGAGTTTATGCAATTAACAAAGAATATGAAAGTTGTAGTCTTTTATCTCCAGAAAGTTATTAAAAAACATAGAAAAAAGGGTTACAATTTTATACATATAGGTCTTGTTCAAGTTGCAGTTAAACCTCTTAATAGAAAAGGAATTAATTCATCAATCTACCTCTGCCTTAGAGACGCTAGATTTTTAAATTATTATCCAAGCATTATTGGTGCTATGGAAGCAAGTTTGCACAATGGACCTATCCATTTCAATTGCTTTCCTGATTTTACCCTAAGTCTCAGTGATCAAAACTTATTTAAAGCCTTATCATTAAATATTAAAACTGATGGAGAGATTACTCAAATGATTGAAGGATCTCAACCCATTGCTTTGATTCTGAGATTTATTATAAGACAATGAAGTCAAATTTGAGCGTTCATGCTCTTAATAAAAGCCCAAAAGATCAAACAGTTTTAATTCAAAGTTCAACTAGTGATGCTAATATCCAGATCCCAAGAACAATTCTTTGGAAGGATATTAACTTACCTAATCAATGGACTTTACCAAATGAATTACCACAGAAACCCATAGTTAACAATTTGTTGAATATTGAAAATATCCAACAATTTTCTGATGGAACTGTTAAAATTAGTTTTGAACGTACTAGATCACCAGTTATCATTGAAGATATTTCTAGTTCTTCAGTCCCTTCAGTAATCCACACTAGAAGAGATACTGAAGTCCTAAGTAATCCTCTTGTTAAGGATATCAAACTTAAAGGTATTCTTAATGAAGGACAAGTTAGTCATCCCTGTTATACTTTCGAATGATACCGTTGAAGATGAAGATTCTTCTTCCCCATCATCTCTGTTTACCCCATTACAGTCGATTTTAATTCCCTATTCATAATCAACTAAGAGTCATTAAAAAGATTTTGAGTTAGATTGGGATAACTTAGTTAAAGATTTTAATTCCAAATCTAATAAAGAAAAAAAGACATCTATTCGGATCTATTCATCCAACCGAAAAAGAAAGAGATAAGATAATAAATAGATGGAAAAGATTTATCAAAATGAAGAAATTAACATTACTTTTTATGATTTGGTATGAAGCAGTTATCAAAGTAAATGTAATGTTATTAGTAAAACTCAATGGATTAAAGAAGATAGATCCAAAGTGTGTTTGATCATCCCCATTAGAAGCAGTTCTAATTCGATTAAAAACACTTACATTATTGCTAGTCCCTTCAAAATACCTGGCGGAACTAATAATGACAAAAAGATTATTGAACAATTAAACTTTAGCAATCAATATCTAGCAACGGTAGGAAAACAGCTAGATAGAATTGAAGAAAAGTTTGAAGAAGGTATTATCAAAAAACTTGATTCAAAGATCGAACAACCTTTATTAAATTTACCAGAAAACAAATATAATTTAAGTTTACCTAATAAAGATAACGAATTGGTCCAATCTATTGAAAAGTTATTTAAAAACTCAAAAAATGTAACCCTTGGGTCCAAGTGGAACTATTTCAACATTATTGATCGTAGAGAAATCGATGATAATAATGAAGGTTCTTCTGACCACTCTTCTATTTCTAACCTTAATGACCAATGAAATAAATTAACTGTTAATAACACAAGTATTACGAGAAATTGGTATTCTAGACCAACTCCTCCGGATTTACAATTCGAAGAGAGAAATCTAGATAAACAATTTTCGGTATCCTCTAATAAAATTTATGAATGGAATATAGATGGATTTAGTGAACAAGAAATTCTTAATAAACTTAATCATATGTCTATGGTAGCTAACAGTTACATCACTAAATTTAACACTTTGTCTCAACCAGACATTGTTGAGTTAATAGCTAGTGGATTCACTGGCATTCTTAGGTCTTGGTGGGAAAAACATCTCACAGAAGACATTAGAATATCCATAATTCATGCTATTCAAAGAGATAAAGAAAGGCAATCCCATCTTTGATGAAGATCTTTGGTATTGGTCTTCCGATGGAGTTAACACTTTAATATTCACCATAATTAAACATTTTGTTGGAACCCTAGCAATATTACGAAAAGAATGCATGATCGGTTAAGTAATCTTACTTGTCCCACTCTAAGTGATTTTAGATGGTACAAAGATGTATTTACTTCTAGAGTTATGATGAGAAATGACAGTAATAAACCATTTTGGAAAGAAAAATTCGTTAATGGTTTGCCGTCTTTATTTGCTCATAAAGTTAGGGAAGAATTAAGTAAAAACCTAGGATATATTGATTATGATAATTTAACTTATGGAGATATTATTAGTCATATCCAAAAAATTGGATTAAAAATGTGCATTGATTTCAAATTAGCTAAACAAGCCAGAAAAGACAAAAATAAAGCAAAATATAAGTTAGGAACATTTTGTGAACAGTATGGTTTACCGCCGGTGGCTCCCTCTAGAAGAAAGCACAGGCATAAAGATAAACATATTGAGCCACACAAAAATCATAAACGCCGTAAGAAGAGATATACTCACAGCAAAAATAAGAATAATAATCAAGATAATTATTATAATAAACCTAAGTCATCAAAGAAAAAATCTTATAAAAATCGAAACCATTTGATAAAAGTAAAATTGTCTGTCACAATTGTGGGCAGAAAGGTCATTACAAAAGTGAATGTAGAGTTAAACAAAAATTAGCTCAGTTGAATATTTCAACTGGAGATCTGAAACGAGTTATTAGAATTAATAAGAATTGATAATAAGAGTAGTAGCAGTAATGAAGAAGCTTCTGATATTCCAGAATCTTCTAGTAACAACACATCTAACATAAATTCTGATAGTGAAAATGAGTCACTATATATATACGTAAGACCGTAATAAAAGCATTGTAAAAAGAATTAGTGTAATCACAAAAGATGAAGAAGAAAGCTCCTTATTAATTGATCTAATCAAGAAATTACGGATCCGTAATTAAAAACTCAATATCTAAAACAATTGAAAGATTTATTAACCGAAGATAGGAAAGTCAACGACAAGGTTCTTAGAGCCAAAGAAAAACCCATATTAGGTTTAAATAAAACTCTCGAAAGATTCAAATCTCCGATTAAGGAAATTACGCTTACGAATTAAATCAAGAGGTTAATAAGCTTAAAAAAAGAGATTTCTAACTTAAAATAGATATTTCTAATTTAAGAAAAGAGATTGACAATAAAAAAAATCGGATCTTCAAGTTAATGATTCTTCTTCAGTGATGAAAGTCACGAGGATCCAGAATCATCTAGAGCCAAAGATTCTGATCTCTTTATTCAAGGTCTTTCTCTTAAAAGAATTAAAGATATTACTATTCAAAAATGGTATATTTCCATTAATTTAGTCATTGATAAAACCTTTTCAATACAACTCCCTGCTCTAGTTGATACTGGTGCAGACTTGAATTGTATTCAAGAAGGTATTATCCCCACTAGATATTATAAGAAGACTAGTGAAAAATTAAATTCAGCTAACGGTAGTCAAATGGAAATAAAGTACAAATTACCTAAAGTACATATTTGTCAGGACAGCATGTGTTTTAAGACCTCGTTCGTCTTAGTTCGCAATCTTACTGACAAATTCATTTTAGGTTTACCATTCATATATTTGCTTTATCCATTTACCACTAGTAATAAAGGTTTAAGCTGTGAACATCTAGGAAAGAAAATTATATTTAAATTCTTAATTAAACCCAAAGAAAGAGATTTAAAATTTATACAAGAAGAATCAATTTCTAAATCATTGAATCTGTTAAATTGTAAAGTTACTCACCTAAATTTTCTTAAAGAAGAAATTAAGTACCAACAAGTTGAAGACCAACTTAAGATGTGAGGTTCAAGAAAAAATAAAAGAATTAAAAGATTATTTGATAAATAACTTATGTTACGATTCTCCCAATGCTTTTTGGCATAGGAAGAAGCACAGTTAGATTACCTTATGCTAAAGAATTTAAAGAACATTTAATTCCTACTAAGGCTAGGCCTATTCAAATGAGTCATGAACAAATGGAGTTATGTAAAATTGAGATCAATGATCTTCTCAATTAAAGGACTGATTAAGCACGATGAAGTCACCATGGTCTTGTCCGATTTTACATGTTAATAATGAAGTCGAGAAAGAGCGAGGTATCCTAAACTTAGTCATTAATTATAAACCATTAAACAAGGTTTTAGAGTGGATTAAGTACCCTTTGCCCAACAAGGATGATCTCCTTGGTAGGTTAAGCGTCTCCACAATCTTTAGTAAATTTGACCTCAAATCAGGATTCTGGCAAGTTGCCATTCACCCAAATGATAGGTACAAAACTGCATTTACCACTCCGTTCGGACACTACGAATGGAATGTTCAGTCATTTGGACTTAAAAATGCACCCAGTGAATTTCAGAATATTCTTAATAATATTTTGAATCCCTTCAGTCATTTTATCATTGTTTACATCGATGACATCCTTGTATTCTCCAAGACTATTGAAGAACATATTAAACACTTGAATTCATTCTTCAAAATAGTTAAAACCAATGGTCTTGTCCTTTCTCCTTCCAAGTGTAGTCATTTTTGACTAAAGTCGATTTCTCGGTTTAATCCTCTATCATGGACTCACGCTGGCCAATTGATGAGCTATTCGGTTCATAAATAGGTTCCCGAGATAAGATTACTGACAAGAATTAGCTACTGAGAGGTTTCTTGGCTCGCTTTCAATTATATTGGCGCTTTTACAAGGACCTCGGGAAGATTTGTAAGCCTCTCTTTGGTAACTTAAAGTAATCCTCCTCCACGGATCGACATTCATACTTCGCCGTCGCCAAGTTAAAAATATGTTAAGGTTTTGCCCTGCCTTGGCATCTCTAATGATTCAGCATTCAAAATAGTTGAAACTGACGCATCTGACATTGGATTCGAAGGCATACTCAAACAGAAAATGACTCCTTCTTCTAATGAGCAAATTGTTCGTTTCCATTCTGGCGCATGGAATTCTACACAATTAAAATACAGTACTATTAAAAAGGAGATTTTATCTCTAGTTTTATGCATTAAAAAATTCCAGAGAGATTTATTAAATCAGAAATTCTTAGTTAGAATAGATTGTAAGTTAGCAAAATTTATTCTTGAAAAGGACGTTGAAAACGTCGCCTCTAAGCATTCATTCGATAGATGGAAAGCAATTTTAAGTATTTTTGATTTTGATATTGAATATATTAAAGGTAGTAACAACTCAGTTCCAGATTTTCTCACCCGTGAATTTATTAACACAGGTACAATCACAGCAAAATGAGTGTTCGAGGAGGTTCATCTTCTCGTAGTCATGGCCGCTCTGCCGGTCCAGTTAATCAACCAGTTAATCATCCAAAGGGAACTGTTGTTCCTCACCCAGTCACCCAGACACACAATAAATTCCAGGTGCTTGGTACAGTCCCCAAGCCCTACTCCTCAGTTCTTGCTAGTCAACCAAAGCCATTTGATATTTTCGCTAGTCAAGCTCCAGCTACTTCGTCAAAACCTAGTCATCCAGTGTCTGATTATCATCAGATTTATGATCAACACTTATTCCATGTTGAGTTAAATATGAAACCTAAAAATGACCCTATTCAGTTAGCAGCCCAGTATTTTCCTTCGGGATGGCATTTTTCTCCTTTAGCTCCATATAAGTCACTTGTTTATTATAGAGATATCCTTATTGAAACAGAGTCAGTTTTCATTAAACCAATCTATGCCAATGATGATAAATCAAAACTCCTTTATCATTCATTGTATATTAAACAAGTCCTTAATTCATCTGATTGGAGTAGTCATCCTTCTGACCTCAGATCTCTTTCGAATCAATCTAGTTCTTTTTGCTATTATGATTATATTGAAGCTTGGCACAAAATCATGCTTCATCAAAATGAAGATCATAGTCACTCGTGGTTCTTTCAGTTCGACCACAAATTTAAAAGTCAATTCCCCATATGGTTCATTCTTTGGTGGACAAGGTACGGTTTGAGTCATGACATTTTCCCTAAACCTCTCCTTGCCCAGTTAGAACATTTTTGTCATCACAGTAACTATCATTCTAAATATGAGGAAATTCCAGTCTTCCTTATATTTTGTAGTAAATATAAAATCCCTTGGATTTTGAAATGACAATATATAGTTACAGCCACTCAAGAAGTCACTGTTTTTCAGTCTCCGTCGTCCATAGGAATCAGGACGGCTCAGACTTATCTTTCTCCTATTTCTCAGGTCTCTCGCCGTTTTTAAATTAAATGGTGGGATAAATTTGGAGTTGACAGAATAGTAGGCCAAGTTCAAAAAGAATTCCCGCCTTCTCCTTTGTTATCTCCTCCAGTTAACGTCAATACAGTTACTACGGCCTCTGGCGTTGCATCCTCCAGTAAATCAAAGACGACTGAATTAGCAAAATCAGTTACTTCACCTGCTTCAGGCACAGATGTTTCTGATTATTCTACTTCTGAGTTAAGGCGTCTTGCTGACGCAATTCATTTAAGACTTGATCAGTTACGTGAAGAGTCAGACAAAGCTTCTTCTAAGTCCAGAGGAGATATTTCTAGTCATGATTCTGACAACGAAGGCAGTTGTGACCCCTATGACACAATTGCTCTTCAGGATGCTCAAGATCCATTTTTCTTGAGCCCTTCTCTAATCAATCAAAGTGAAGATGTGATTTCGATCACCAAAGACTGCCTGCTCCGCAGCCTTAGTCATCTCAAGACGCCTCCCGTGACCTCGATCCACCGGCTCAGCAAAGCATTGTCGTGACATCTTCGATTTTTCACCAAAGCAAAGATTCGATCAAGCATCCCGGTCCTACGACCGCATTAGTCAAAAAAGAAGACGCCCGCTTTCCACCGAAAGCGATTCTTTTTCCTTTTACTTTAGTAAAATGTTTTTTACTTGTACTTTTACTTTAGTAAAATGTTTCTTACTTTTACTTTACCCGATTATTGTAATAGTAATCTTGTAGCATTCATTTCCTTGTTCTATAAAAGGAAATTGAATTCATTCAGTTTTAGGCGGACTTAGAAAGACTCAAAAGTTCCTTCTCGACTAATCTTTAGCCTCAACCATTTGTTTAGCCTTCTCAACCCCTTCATCTAATGTTCTTATTTACGTAATCTTGTAAGTCATTCAGTAGTTATCTTGTAAATAGATTGTAAATAGTTTGGATTAATCAAATAAAATTGTTTTTATTTAGTAATTTAATTGTGTTTTGTATACACTTGTTCTTCTCTCTTCACCTTCCTCCTTCCCCCAAATGGTAAAATGTTTTTTACTTGTACTTTTACTTTAGTAAAATGTTTCTTACTTTTACTTTACCCCAGTTATTGTAATAGTAATCTTGTAACAGTTCATTTCCTTGTTCTATAAAAGGAAATTGAATTCATTCGGTTTGGGCAGACTTAGAAAGACTCAGAGTTCCTTCTCTGACTAATCTTTAGCCTCAACCGCTGTTTAGCCTTCTCAACCCCCTATAATTCTGACCACTCAAGAAGTCACTTTGTTTTTGGTCTCAAGTCGTCTATAGGAATCAGGATGGCTCAGACTTATCTTTCTCCTATTTCTCAGGTCTCTCGACGTTTTTCAATTAAATGGTGGGATAAATTTGGAGTTGACAGAATAGTAGGCCAAGTTCAAAAAGAATTCCGCCTTCTCCTTTATTATCTCCTCCGATTAACGTCAATAGCGATTACTACTGACCTCTGCCGTTGCATCCTCCGATAAATCAAAGACGATTGAATTAGCAAAATCGCCACTTCACCGCTTGAGCACAGATGTTTACGATACCATATAACAAATTATATGGTATAATGAAAACTGACTAGTAATGCACATTTATATGGTATAATGCACATTTGATATACCACTGTTTCTTTTGCTTTATCCATTTACCACTAGTAATAAATCACTTGTTCTTCTCTCTTCACCTTCCTCCTTCCGCCCCAAATGGTATCAAAGCCAAGTTGTTTTGTTGTTGGTAACTGTATAGTCAGATCTCTTTAATCAAACTTCTCTTTACTCTTTCAAAATTATCTCCTTCATCAAGTTTCGATGTCACCTTACTTTTTGTAGTCCACCTAGTTCGTGTTTAACCTTTGTAAGTCTCCAGGGTGTGAGCAGTGTCGGGTTATAGAACATAGGTATGAGTCTACTTTGGGTAAACGGGGTATGCATGAATGAACTTTGAGTAAGATTTATTTTCAAAAAGGTTAAGATGAGTAGGTTATTTAGATCTAGCTCTTGGTTGTAGTAATAGGTCAGCTTTGCCTCCTGTTCGGACATAGTGAACCAAGAAGAACATAATTATGAAAACATTAATCAAGTTTTAAACAATTGGAATATACCTAAGGTATCCCCCAAAGAAATTTATCAGTCAACATTTTCAGATAAATTTAAAACTGATTATAATGTCAAAACTGTTGAAAGAGTTTATGCAATTAACAAAGAATATGAAAGTTGTAGTCTTTTATCTCCAGAAAGTTATTAAAAAACATAGAAAAAAGGGTTACAATTTTATACATATAGGTCTTGTTCAAGTTGCAGTTAAACCTCTTAATAGAAAAGGAATTAATTCATCAATCTACCTCTGCCTTAGAGACGCTAGATTTTTAAATTATTATCCAAGCATTATTGGTGCTATGGAAGCAAGTTTGCACAATGGACCTATCCATTTCAATTGCTTTCCGATTTTTTACCCTAAGTCTCGATGATCAAAACTTATTTAAAGCCTTATCATTAAATATTAAAAGCGATGGAGAGATTACTCAAATGATTGAAGGATCTCAACCCATTGCTTTGATTTCTGAGGATTTATTATAAGACAATGAAGTCAAATTTGAACGTTCATGCTCTTAATAAAAAGCCCAAAAGATCAAAGCAGTTTTAATTCAAAGTTCAACTAGTGATGCTAATATCCGGATCCCAAGAACAATTCTTTGGAAGGATATTAACTTACCTAATCAATGGACTTTACCAAATGAATTACCACAGAAACCCATAGTTAACAATTTGTTGAATATTGAAAATATCCAACAATTTTCTGATGGAACTGTTAAAATTAGTTTTGAACGTACTAGATCACCAGTTATCATTGAAGATATTTCTAGTTCTTCAGTCCCTTCAGTAATCCACACTAGAAGAGATACTGAAGTCCTAAGTAATCCTCTTGTTAAGGATATCAAACTTAAAGGTATTCTTAATGAAGGACAAGTTAGTCATCCCTGTTATACTCAGAATGATACCGTTGAAGATGAAGATTCTTCTTCCCCGGCATCCTCTGTTTACCCCACACAGTCTGATTTTAATGCCCCTATTCATAATCAACTAAGAGTCATTAAAAAAGATTTCGAGTTAGATTGGGATAACTTAGTTAAAGATTTTAATTCCAAATCTAATAAAGAAAAAAGACATCTATTCAGATCTATTCATCCAACTGAAAAAGAAAGAGATAAGATAATAAATAGATGGAAAAGATTTATCAAAAATGAAGAAATTAACATTACTTTTTATGACTGGTATGAACAGTATCAAAGTAAATGTAATGTTATTAGTAAAACTCAATGGATTAAAGAAGATAGATCCAAAGTGTCGGCCAGTCATCCCCCATTAGAAACAGTTCTAATTCCAGTTAAAAACACTTCTGTTATTGCTAGTCCCTTCAAAATACCTGACGGAACTAATAATGACAAAAAGATTATTGAACAATTAAACTTTAGCAATCAATATCTAGCAACGGTAGGAAAACAGCTAGATAGAATGGTATCAAAGCCAAGTTGTTTTGTTGTTGGTAACTGTATAGTCAGATCTCTTTAATCAAACTTCTCTTTACTCTTTCAAAATTATCTCCTTCATCAAAGTTCTGATGTCACCTTACTTTTGTAGTCCACCTAGTTCGTGTTTAACCTTTGTAAGTCTCGTGGTGTGAGCAAGGTTGTAGGGTTATAGAACATAGGTATGAGTCTACTTTGGGTAAACGGGGTATGCATGAATGAACTTTGAGTAAGATTTTATTTTCGAAACAGTTAAGATGAGTAGGTTATTTAGATCTAGCTCTTCGGTTAGTAATAGGTCAGCTTTGCCTCCTGTTCCAGACATAGTGAACCAAGAAGAACATAATTATGAAAACATTAATCAAGTTTTAAACAATTGGAATATACCTAAGGTATCCCCCAAAGAAATTTATCAGTCAACATTTTCAGATAAATTTAAAACTGATTATAATGTCAAAACTTTTGAAAGAGTTTATGCAATTAACAAAGAATATGAAAGTTGTAGTCTTTTATCTCCAGAAAGTTATTAAAAAACATAGAAAAAAGGGTTACAATTTTATACATATAGGTCTTGTTCAAGTTGATTAAACCTCTTAATAGAAAAGGAATTAATTCATCAATCTACCGCCTTTAGAGACTTTAGATTTTTAAATTATTATCCAAGCATTATTGGTGCTATGGAAGCAAGTTTGCACAATGGACCTATCCATTTCAATTGCTTTCCTGATTTTACCCTAAGTCTCAGTGATCAAAACTTATTTAAAGCCTTATCATTAAATATTAAAACTGATGGAGAGATTACTCAAATGATTGAAGGATCTCAACCCATTGCTTTGATTTCTGAGATTTATTATAAGACAATGAAGTCAAATTTGAACGTTCATGCTCTTAATAAAAGCCCAAAAGATCAAACAGTTTTAATTCAAAGTTCAACTAGTGATGCTAATATCCAGATCCCAAGAACAATTCTTTGGAAGGATATTAACTTACCTAATCAATGGACTTTACCAAATGAATTACCACAGAAACCCATAGTTAACAATTTGTTGAATATTGAAAATATCCAACAATTTTCTGATGGAACTGTTAAAATTAGTTTTGAACGTACTAGATCACCAGTTATCATTGAAGATATTTCTAGTTCTTCAGTCCCTTCAGTAATCCACACTAGAAGAGATACTGAAGTCCTGAGTAATCCTCTTGTTAAGGATATCAAACTTAAAGGTATTCTTAATGAAGGACAAGTTAGTCATCCCTGTTATACTCAGAATGATACCGTTGAAGATGAAGATTCTTCTTCCCCGGCATCCTCTGTTTACCCCCACACAGTCTGATTTTAATGCCCCTATTCATAATCAACTAAGAGTCATTAAAAAAGATTTCGAGTTAGATTGGGATAACTTAGTTAAAGATTTTAATTCCAAATCTAATAAAGAAAAAAGACATCTATTCAGATCTATTCATCCAACTGAAAAAGAAAGAGATAAGATAATAAATAGATGGAAAAGATTTATCAAAAATGAAGAAATTAACATTACTTTTTATGACTGGTATGAACAGTATCAAAGTAAATGTAATGTTATTAGTAAAACTCAATGGATTAAAGAAGATAGATCCAAAGTGTCGGCCAGTCATCCCCCATTAGAAACAGTTCTAATTCTAGTTAAAAACACTTCTGTTATTGCTAGTCCCTTCAAAATACCTGACGGAACTAATAATGACAAAAAGATTATTGAACAATTAAACTTTAGCAATCAATATCTAGCAACGGTAGGAAAACAGCTAGATAGAATTGAAGAAAAGTTTGAAGAAGGTATTATCAAAAAACCTGATTCAAAGATCGAACAACCTTTATTAAATTTACCAGAAAACAGATATAATTTAAGTTTACCTAATAAAGATAATTTAATTGGTCCAATCTATTGAAAAGTTATTTAAAAAACTCAAAACAGAACCCGGTCCAAGTGGAACTATTGCTGTTATTGATCAGGTAGAGTCTGATGATAATAATGAAGGTTCTTCTGACCACTCTTCTATTTCTAACCTTAATGACCAATTAAATAAATTAACTGTTAATAACACAAGTATTACTAGAAATTGGTATTCTAGACCAACTCCTCCGGATTTACAATTCGAAGAGAGAAATCTAGATAAACAATTTTCGGTATCCTCTAATAAAATTTATGAATGGAATATAGATGGATTTAGTGAACAAGAAATTCTTAATAAACTTAATCATATGTCTATGGTAGCTAACAGTTACATCACTAAATTTAACACTTTGTCTCAACCAGACATTGTTGAGTTAATAGCTAGTGGATTCACTGGCATTCTTAGGTCTTGGTGGGAAAAACATCTCACAGAAGACATTAGAATATCCATAATTCATGCTATTCAAAGAGATAAAGAAGGCAATCCCATCTTTGATGAAGATCCTTGGTATTGTCTTTCCGATGGAGTTAACACTTTAATATTCACCATAATTAAACATTTTGTTGGAACCCCTAGCAATATTACAGAAAGAATTCATGATCAGTTAAGTAATCTTACTTGTCCCACTCTAAGTGATTTTAGATGGTACAAAGATGTATTTACTTCTAGAGTTATGATGAGAAATGACAGTAGTTAATGGTTTGCCGTCTTTATTTGCTCACAAAGTTAGGGAAGAATTAAGTAAAAACCTAGGTTATATTGATTATGATAATTTAACTTATGGAGATATTATTAGTCATATCCAAAAAATTGGATTAAAAATGTGCATTGATTTCAAATTAGCTAAACAAGCCAGAAAAGACAAAAAAAAAAGCTAAATATGAGTTAGGAACATTTTGTGAACAGTATGGTTTACCGCCGGTGGCTCCCTCTAGAAGAAAGCACAGGCATAAAGATAAACATATTGAGCCACACAAAAAACATAAACGCCGTAAGAAGATATATACTCACAGCAAAAATAAGAATAATAATCAAGATAATTATTATAATAAACCTAAGTCATCAAAGAAAAAATCTTATAAAAAATCGAAACCATTTGATAAAAGTAAAATTGTCTGTCACAATTGTGGGCAGAAAGGTCATTACAAAAGTGAATGTAGAGTTAAACAAAAATTAGCTCAGTTGAATATTTCAACTGAAGATACAGAACAGTTATTAAAATTAATGAGAATTGATAATAAGAGTAGTAGCAGTAATGAAGAAGCTTCTGATATTCCAGAATCTTCTAGTAACAACACATCTAACATAAATTCTGATAGTGAAAATGAAGTCACTATATGTACAGAAGAATGTAATAAAAACTGTTGTAAAAGAATTAGTGTAATCACAAAAGATGAAGAAGAAAGCTCCTTATTAATTGATCTAATCAGTAAAATTACAGATCCAGAATTAAAAACTCAATATCTAAAACAATTGAAAGATTTATTAACCAAAGATAGGAAAGTCACTGACAAGGTTCTTAGAGCCAAAGAAAAACCCATATTCAGTTTAAATAAAACTCTCGAAAGATTCAAATCTCTAGTTAAGGAAATTACGCTTCCTGAATTAAATCAAGAGGTTAATAAGCTTAAAAAAGAGATTTCTAACTTAAAAATAGATATTTCTAATTTAAGAAAAGAGATTGACAATAAAAAATCAGATCTTCAAGTTAATGATTCTTCTTCTAGTGATGAAAGTCACGAGGATCCAGAATCATCTAGAGCCAAAGATTCTGATCTCTTTATTCAAGGTCTTTCCCTTAAAAGAATTAAAGATATTACTATTCAAAAATGGTATATTTCCATTAATTTAGTCATTGATAAAACCTTTTCAATACAACTCCCTGCTCTAGTTGATACTGGTGCAGACTTGAATTGTATTCAAGAAGGTATTATCCCCACTAGATATTATAAGAAGACTAGTGAAAAATTAAATTCAGCTAACGGTTGTCAGGACAGCATGTGTTTTAAGACCTCGTTCGTCTTAGTTCGCAATCTTACTGACAAAATCATTTTAGGTTTACCATTCATATATTTGCTTTATCCATTTACCACTAGTAATAAAGGTTTAAGTTGTGAACATCTAGGAAAGAAAATTATATTTAAATTCTTAATTAAACCCAAAGAAAGAGATTTAAAATTTATACAAGAAGAATCAATTTCTAAATCATTGAATCTGTTAATTTGTAAAGTTACTCACCTAAATTTTCTTAAAGAAGAAATTAAGTACCAACAAGCTGAAGACCAACTTAAGAGTAACAGGGTTCAAGAAAAAAATAAAAGAATTAAAGATTATTTGATAAATAACTTATGTTCTGATTCTCCCAATGCTTTTTGGCATAGGAAGAAGCACACAGTTAGATTACCTTATGCTAAAGAATTTAAAGAACATTTAATTCCCACTAAGGCTATGCCTATTCAAATGAGTCATGAACAAATGGAGTTATGTAAAATTGAGATCAATGATCTTCTCAGTAAAGGACTGATTAGGCACAGTAAGTCACCATGGTCTTGTCAAGCCTTCTATGTTAATAATGAAGCTGAGAAAGAACGAGGTATCCCTCTCTTAGTCATTAATTATAAACCATTAAACAAGGTTTTAGAGTGGATTAGGTACCCTTTGCCCAACAAGGATGATCTCCTTGGTAGGTTAAGCGTCTCCACAATCTTTAGTAAATTTGACCTCAAATCAGGATTCTGGCAAGTTGCCATTCACCCAGATGATAGGTACAAAACTGCATTTACCACTCCGTTCGGACACTACGAATGGAATGTTCAGTCATTTGGACTTAAAAATGCACCCAGTGAATTTTAGAATATTCTTAATAATATTTTGAATCCCTTCAGTCATTTTATCATTGTTTACATCGATGACATCCTTGTATTCTCCAAGACTATTGAAGAACATATTAAACACTTGAATTCATTCTTCAAAAAGCGATTAAAACCAATGGTCTTGTCCTTTCTCCTTCCAAGTGTAGTCTGTTTTTGACTAAAGTCGATTTCTCGGTTTAATCCTCTATCATGGACTCACACGCCAATCAAGCGAGCTATTCGGTTCCGCCAACCGGTTCCCCATAAAAGATTACCGACAAGAATCATTCTGAGGTTTCTTGGCTCGCTCAATTATATTGGCCGATTTACAAGGACCTCGGGAAGATTTGTAAGCCTCTCTTCGGTAGCTTACAAAGTAATCCTCCTCCGGATCGACATTCATACTTACGCCGTCCGCAAGTTAAAAATATGTTAAGGTTTTGCTTACCTTGGTATCTCTAATGATTAGGTATTCAAAATAGTTGAAACCGAGCGCATCGACATTGGATTCGGAGGCATACTCAAAGCGGAAATTGACTCCTTCTTCTAATGAGCAAATTGTTCGTTTCCATTAAAGCATGGAATTCTACACAATTAAAATACAAGATTACTATTAAAAGGAGATTTTATCTCTAGTTTTATGCATTAAAAAATTTCGAGAGATTTATTAAATCGAGAAATTCTTAGTTAGAATAGATTGTAAGTCAATAAAATTTATTCTTGAAAAGGGCGTTGAAAGCGTCGCCTCTAACATTCATTCGATAGATGGAAAGCAATTTTAAGTATTTTGATTTTGATATTGAATATATTAAAGGTAGTAACAACTTCGGTTCAGATTTTCTCACCCGTGAATTTATTAACACAGTACAATCACAACCAAAATGAGTGTTCGAGGAGGTTCATCTTTCTCGTAGTCATGGGCATTCTGCTTAGGTCCGATTAATCAACGATTAATCATCCAAAGGGAACTGTTGTTCCTCACCCGATCACCAGACACTCAATAAATTCCGGTGCTTGGTACAATCCCCAAGCCCTACTCCTCGATTCTTGCTAGTCAACCAAAGCCATTTGATATTTTCGCTAGTCAAGCTCCGGCTACTTCACAAAACCTAGTCATCCGATTGTCCGATTATCATCGATTTATGATCAACACTTATTCCATGTTGAGTTAAATATGAAACCTAAAAATGACCCTATTCGGTTAGCATTTCGAAGATTTTCCTTGGGATGGCATTTTTCTCCTTTAGCTCCATATAAGTCACTTGTTTATTATAGAGATATCCTTATTGAAAACAGAGTTTCATTAAACCAATCTATGCCAATGATGATAAATCAAAACTCCTTTATCATTCATTGTATATTAAACAAGTCCTTAATTCATCCGATTGGAGTAGTCATCCTTCCGACCTCGAGATCTCTTTCGAATCAATCTAGTTCTTTTTTGCTATTATGATTATATTGAAGCTTGGCACAAAATCATGCTTCATCAAAATGAAGATCATAGTCACTCGTGGTTCTTTTCGGTTCGACCACAAATTTAAAAGTCAATTCCCCATATGGTTCATTCTTTTGGTGGACAAGGTGCGGTTTGAGTCATGACATTTTCCCTAAACCTCTCCTTGCCCGATTAGAACATTTTTGTCATCACAAGAACTATCATTCCAAATATGAGGAAATTCGGTCTTCCTTATATTTTGTAGTAAATATAAAATCCCTTGGATTTTGAAATGGCAATATATAATTCTGACCACTCAAGAAGTCAACATTTTTTAATCTCCGTCGTCCATAGGAATCTGGGATGACTCAGACTTATCTTTCTCCTATTTCTCAGGTCTCTCGCCGTTTTTCAATTAAATGGTGGGATAAATTTGGAGTTGACAGAATAGTAGGCCAAGTTCAAAAAGAATTCCCGCCTTCTCCTTTGTTATCTCCTCCAGTTAACGTCAATACAGTTACTACGGCCTCTGGCGTTGCATCCTCCAGTAAATCAAAGACGACTGAATTAGCAAAATCAGTTACTTCACCTGCTTCAGGCACAGATGTTTCTGATTATTCTATTTCTGAGTTAAGGCATCTTGCTGACGCAATTCATTTAAGACTTGATCAGTTACGTGAAGAGTCAGACAAAGCTTCTTCTCAGTCCAGAGGAGATATTTCTAGTCATGATTCTGACAACGAAGGCAGTTGTGACCCCTATGGCACAATTGCTCTTCAGGATGCTCAAGATCCATTTTCTTGAGCCCTTCTCTAATCAATCAAAGTGAAGATGTGATTTCGGTCGGCCACCTTTGCTCCGGCTGACCTCGATCCACGGCATCAGCAAAGATTGTCGTGACATCTTACGCTTTTCACCAAAGCAAGATTCGATCAAGCATCCGGCCCCCACGACCGCATTAAAAAAGAAAGGCGTCGCTTTCCAATTAAAAAGTGATTCTTTTTCCTTTTACTTTAGTAAAATGTTTTTACTTGTACTTTTACTTTAGTAAAATGTTTCTTACTTTTACTTTTACCCAGTTATTGTAATAGTAATCTTGTAACAGTTCATTTCCTTGTTCTATAAAAGGAAATTGAATTCATTCGGTTTGGGCAGACTTAGAAAGACTCAGAGTTCCTTCTCTGACTAATCTTTTGCCTCAACCGCTGTTTAGCCTTCTCAACCCCCTTCATCTAATGTTCTTATTTCTATAATCTTGTAAGTCATTCTTAGTTATCTTGTAAATAGATTGTAAATAGTTTGGATTAATCAAATAAAATTGTTTTTATTTAGTAATTTAATTGTGTTTTGTATGCGCACTTGTTCTTCTCTCTTCACCTTCCTCCTTCCGCCCCAAATGGTTATATATATATATATATAAGAATCAAAGAAGAATCTTAAAGAGTTATAAAAGATAAAAAATCAGGAGTTACCTGACTCCAGTAATAAAGATGTTAAGTGTTAATAAATAGACGATATCTATAAGATGAAGATGATAAAAATAATAATAATAAACTCACATAGAGTTAGTTGATGATAAATTCAGAGAATGCATATGAAACAAGCTAAGATAATATGTTTAGGTTCAAAAAAGAACCCGAGGAGCCAAAGAATCAAGGAACACCTGAGTTGAGTAATTTTAAAACAATGTGATTAGAGAGGAAAGAAAGAAGGTCACAAAAACAAAATGATCATAAAATAAAAGAGTCGTAAGGAAAGCTGAATGTAAAATAAGATCACAACGTGATACAATTGAGTTATGAAATAACAAATGATCTGTAATGATTGAATAGTTATAGCTTGATGCTATAAAGAGAAGGTACTATGAGATTGTACAAGGTAAACTCATGAGGAGTTATAAATGATGAAATACAAAAAATTTGTTTTGAGCAGAGAACAAGTTAAGAGCAAGATAGATTTAGCTGGGATTTCAACTGAGGACTCATGTGATAGCTGAGTTGTACAAACCTTTGTATGGGCGGGGGTTTTGTGCTTGTACTTAGTTTATCACATTGATAATCGTTAAAAAGTTGGTGTCACGCTATCGAATACATATTGTGAAAAGGTGATTCTTTTCTCGTATTTATATTTGGTAATTAGATAATAATAAGATTAGGTGTGGGTTCTTAAAACTCATGCTTATGGTAATTTCATGACTAATAGTCGTATGCATGTTTTTTAACCCCTAAGTGTATGGACATTCCCTGATTGGTTCTTGGACTACGTATTGCTAGAAAAAGTTCTTAAACACATATTATTGTGGTAAGTTTTTGAACTCATAATGTGTGGTAAGTTTGATGAACTATACTGAGGTATATGGTTATAGAACTAAGAATTTTTGGTATAGTGAGCATTGATGGTGCTAAAGATTGATAGAGTGGTTAAGTAATGAAGCAATGTAGTAAAGATTAAAGATGGTGGAGAAAAATTGGATATTCCAAATCTTCTAGCTATGCTAGATTTTCAAAATTTATTAACACCGTGCTGATGTTTTCACTTTTGAAAAATGTTGAACCAGATGATTGAATTAATGAGTTTTAAAAAAAATAGTGTCATTATTCGCATGTTTATGCTATTCATTTCGGCTAAGACAAAAATGATTTGAAAATTTTCAAAATGTATTTTTGATTATATGCATCATTTAATATGGTGTAGAAATGATAAATGATGGAGTCATCAATGTAATCGAACCTAGTGTTAGATGTGATCATAGGATCGTTAGTCCACTATGGTATGATGTAGCGTGACAAAGTCATATAATGACGGAATCCTTAATGTACTAGTAAGACGGTACGGTATCATGACTTCATAAAAGGATTTTTGGTTTTCATTTAAACTATGAAATGATATGCCTATTGAGTTGGCTAAAAATATTTCGGTTGATGTTCAAATTGTTGCTAGAATTCTAAGCTATTTGATTCGGCTAGAAGGTTGTTGAAAGATGTTTATAAAATTCAAGTGGTTTTTTTAAAAAAATATGCCAAACCAAATTATTTTGGTGCGAATTCAGATGTTGAGAAGCTGAGGTGAACAACCCTGTAAATGGGACATGTTATCGGAGACTATAATTCCTAAAGTAACGCATATAGTCATTATGATGTAAAACGATGTGCATGGCGTAGTGGTACGATAGGCTGATCACCTAGAGTACTTGCAGAGAGTTTTTTCAGTCTTTGTGATTGATACACATTATGTTAAAAGGGTTTACAGTGTGAAGTACTATTAAACCTAATGATGAGTTCAAGGTCTTGTGACCCTTCAGTATGATCCAGAATCTTTTAAATTCCTGAATTATTCATATTGCTTCCCAATTATTAAGTAATTGTGGAAGATTTTTATTATTCTGAAACGTGAATGTGGATATGAGGATATTCCTTTGAAAGAATTAAGTTATAGAAGTGACTTGTAATGATGAGTAAATTGAGCAAACCATAATAATTCCAAGAAAGAAATGAAATTCTGAAAAGAGAAGGGTCATTATCTAAGGAAAATGTGAAATTCTTAGAAGAGAAAGGTGTGAAGAATACGATGATTTTAGAAAGATTCTTAGAGGAGAAATTTGGTCATAGAACCTAATGAATGAATAAAGATTAATATAAAATCTATTTTGATAGATTGAAAGAAGGAAGATTAGTAAATCGAAATTTTGAGGATGAAATTCTGAAAAGAAGGGATGAATGTGATATCCCGAATATTTATGAGATAGTAAAGCATGATATTAAATGACTGCGACGAAGATGGTATGAAATGATTCTTAGAAAAGAAAATGAATGGGTTAAAGAAAGTAATATAGTTGAAAAAGTATTGAATTCAAATAAAGATTTTGAAATAAAGTCTATAAGAGTTTGTTGTGAAAATAAAATAGAATAAGAAATATTAAACCTATATTAAAGTAATGCGTTGAAGATGTTCTACGATAAAGAATTGAAGGAGATTTGATGAAAACCGAGTAAGGGAACGTTTTGGTGATTCCGAGGACGGAATCCTTATAAGAGGGGAATGATGTGACAACCTGGATTTTCAGAAATTATTAAAATAAAAATTTAATAAATAAAATTCTTATTATGAGAGATGTTTGGTTCGAGTAAGCATATATGTTCTATATAATTTTGGAATATGTGTTTGATCTGAAGAGATTAAGTGTAAATATAAAAGATATATATATATATATATATATATATATATATATCTGATCGGATCTTAAGCTCACCCTTATCCAACTCACCGAAGCTCACCTCCCTTTAGCGAGCCGGACTGAAAGCTGACGGATTCGGTCATACAACCGTTGTCTATACTTTTAGCGACGCTATATGTTGTCCATCGCTAAAAGTATACACGACAGTTGTATGACCGAATCATCACCGGGTCCATCGCTAAAGGGGGGTGAGCTTGGGTGAGTTAAATAAGGGGTGAGCTTAAGATCCGGACTATATATATATATCTTAATCCCCTCCTTATAAATTACCAAAATTTATTTCTTATTGTCCAAACTCTATCTGAGTTCATTCTTTACCTTTCTTCTCTAAGGTCTTACCTAAGGTTTATAACCTAAAGCTCTAATACCAACTGAAACTATCCCAAAATCTGAACAATTCCATTCTCGACTTTGCTAGTTAACAATATGATGTAGCGTACGTTGGTAAACAAGAATTGTCAATCAAAAACTCGTTGATTCTAAAGAATACCGAGAGATTAAACTAAAAATAGATATTTTATTTAATCAAAGTTGTCCAGCCATAAGAGGCTTTACAAACTATTTATAATGAAACCCTACATGCAGCAAAACTTATCAAAATTATGGTAATACCACTAACTTATTAAAAAAGTGCAAAACTCTACTAAAATGTAAAAATTGTTGTTTTGACCCTTAAAACGATGCAATTTGGCTAAACTCACGTCGAGCGCAAGCTTGCATTTTGCTCAGAAGGTCGTTAACACCCAAAAAGTTGTATTCTCTTGTCAAAAATGGACATAGTTGAAAACATGCACAATGTAATAAATGAACTATCTCAACAAAAGTGTAGAGTTAGAAAACTTGCCTCGAGCATAAGCTATTAAGTTAAACTCACGATCACCTACACATAATTTTTAGAACCACAATACGTATTAGACATGCTAACATATCATAACATGTTCCCATTCACATTTCAGAAACTCTAAGTGTTTTACTTCGCAACACTTGTCTAACTTTCATTATGTATACTAAATTACCACATCACGCGTTCTTAATTTACTAATCATTTTTACAATTTTGAATTCATAATCCACATAACATGACTCTATTTAACCTTGTTGTTACATAATTCTAACATTCCATAACCTTAAGCTAAGCTACAATGAACAACCGAAGTCTGCAGAATAAATAGACTTAAGTGTCTGAAAATTGCCACTCGCGCGGCCGCGCGAGTTTTATATGGGGATGCTACGCGCCCGCGCGACTTGCAGAACCCAGTTTTGCATAACAGAGCCACGACACATTTTATTAAGCCAACTAACACGAATTTAACCCATCAAACATTGATAATAACACGTAAAATAAATATACAACTATCATAAACATGATTGCTAACATATACAATCATTTCACACAATTTAACAACTACTAACACTATTTTAATTTCTCAATTTTCATGTTTTTCACATAAAACTCCAATTTTTGACATTCATCCCAAAAATCATCACTGTGAATTCAAAACATGGCCAAATCATCTTATTCAAATTACGTTATGTTCGTATCTCATTGAACTAACATGTACAAGCTTCAACTCAAAATGACCCACAACTCAAAATGAGCCTTGCGACGAGACGCGGACATTCCCCATGTCACTACCCCTCCGGCTCGAAAGCAACAAGCAACGGATTAAGCAACTTGCGCGAAACTTGTGAACAATACATACAAACATACACTGTCAATTATTTTCTTCTACTGTCAAACCGAAATTAGCATGCAATTATTGATTAAACATAATCTCTAATCATAACTATATCTAATTACCATCAACAGATTACATAACACCAATTTACAGAAAACAAGAACTCACAGAATTTGAGACTTCATGCCGTAAACTCATCCATACATATATATATATATATATATATATATATAATATGGAGATTATGGAGAATTACCTTTAATTAGCTTGCACAACCTTGCTAATATCTAAACTTGCTGTGAAAATTCGTAACTCTCTCTCAATCTGCTATGAAGCTCTCAAACTCTCTCTTCTCTAAGCTTTAGCTAACTAGTTTATGCGTAAAAGAAAACTAAACTGATATGCGTACTAATATAATACAAAACTGATAACTTAATACTACTAATTGCAAAATCAGTTACTAACGTATATAATATAAATATATTATATTTATTATTTTATTTATTTAATTTAATTTAAAATTCTAGAAATTCTAAAAGCCATAAGGCTTTGTTTAGCAAAACCCTTTAATTTTTTAAAGAATTTATATAATAAGCCTTGTTTGGCAAAAACTAATTAAACTACTTTAATTTATTTTAATAACTCCTTATAATATAGTTATTTGTCACACTATATTTAATCAAGCTTTCATATTTATTTTAATTAATGAAAATTACAATTAATTAAATAAATCCTTTAATCACATAACACAAAATTCTTTAATCACATAACACAATACAAATAATTAATCATTTAAATTGAAATCTCAATATAATAATTTTATTAATTCATCAATTATTTATTTAATAAATAATTAACTAAACAAAATTAAATCAATTGAACAAATATTTATTCAACGATAATCACATCCATTATATTTATATAAATCAATAAATATTTAATATTATATTTAAAATTTCTGGAATGTTACATCATTCCCTCCTTAAAAAGATTATGTCCTCAGAATCATAATTCAACAATCAAATCGTCACATTCTTCCCTACTTACAAAGATTCTGTCCCCAGAATTGAAGACATAGATTAAACAAATAACTCAGGGTAACTTTTCATCATTTCAGCTTCGAGTTCCCACGTTGCCTCTTCGAAATTGTGGTTTCTCCATATCATCTTCACAGAAGGTTTCACTTTATTTCTGAGCACTTGTTCTTTTCTGTCGACTATCTGGATAGGAACTTCTTCATAGGACAAATCTTTATCGAATTGCAATGGTTCATACTCGATCACGTGTTTGTAATCGGGTTTATACGGTCATAACACTGAAATGTGAAAAATATTATGAATGTTTTCCAATTCTGGAGGTAGAGCTACCTCATAAGCCACTTCCCCCACTCTTCGTAGTATTTCAAACGGTCTAATAAATCTTGGGCTGAGCTTTCCTTTCTTGGCAAAATGAATCTTCCCCTTCCAAGGAAAAACTTTTAGGAAAACGAAATTTCCTACTTCAAATTCGCGATTCTGCCTATGTTGATCGGCATACTTTTTCTATCTGTCTTGGGATGCTACCAATCTTGACCTGATGAGTTTGACAACTTCAGCAATTTGTTGTACCAGTTTTGGTCCTAACAGTTGGCGTTCACCGACTTCATCCCAGCACAGTGGAGTTCTGCACTTTCTGTCGTACAATGCCTAGTAAGGTGGCATGCCGATGCTCGCGTGGTAACTATTGTTGTAGGCAAATTCTACCAACGATAAATGTTCATCCCAGCTTCCTTTGAAATCCATGATGCATGCTCTCAGCATATCTTCCAACGTTTGGATAGTTCGTTCGCTTTGCCCGTCGATTTGCGGATGGTATGTTGTACTCATTCGCAACTGTGTTCCCATACCTTCTTGTAGTCTCTTCTAGAAGTTTGATGTGAACCTTGGATCTCTATCTAACATAATTGACACTGGAACTCCATGTCTTGATACGATCTCTTTAACGTACAGTTTTGCTAGCTGATCAAGATTAAATCTATTCTTTATTGGCAAAAAGTGTGCAGATTTTATTAGTCTGTCCACTATCACCCATATCGCATCGTATCCTTTCTGAGTCGTTGGAAGTCCTACCACAAAATCCATTGTGATATGCTCCCATTTCCATTCCGGTATTTCCAACGGTTGAAGTAACCCGCTTGGTCGTTGATGTTCAGCTTTCACCTTCTGACATGTTAAGCATTTTGCAACGCATTTTGTAACGTCTATTTTCATATTCGACCACCAAAAATGTCGTTGCAAATCTTGATACATCTTTGTACTTCCTGGATGAATCGAATATATTGTGTTGTGTGTTTCGGTCAAGATTTTGTCTTTAAGCTCTGGCATTGCTGGAACCCAAATTCTATCTTCGAATCGTTGTAATCCTTCGGTATCGATCTTGTATTTTACATCACTACCGTCAATCACTTTCTCTTTGATTGTTTCGCATTCTTTATCTTGTAGTTGAGCATTCTTCACTTTGTCCACCAAAGTAGGACTGGCATTTAACTTAAATAGTCGTGCATCGTATTCCTTTGGAAATTTGATTTCCAACTCTAGCCTTGCCATTGCTGAAATAAGCTCCACCTGAGTAGTTATCAGCATCAACTTCTCCCGACCTTTCCTGCTCAAAGCATCTGCAACCACATTCGCTTTGCCCAGGTGATAAAAGATCTCACAATCGTAATCCCTTATCATTTCCATCCACCTTCTTTGTCGCATATTCAGGTCCTTTTGTGTGAAAATATACTTCAGACGTTTATGGTCTGTGTAGATTTCACATTTCTCTCCATAGAGATAGTGTCTCCATATCTTGAGAGCAAATACTACTGCAGCCAATTCCAAATCATGAGTCGGATAACCTTTCTCATAATCCTTAAGTTGTCTTGATGCATACGCAATAACTTTGTCGTTCTGCATAAGAACACATCCCAACCCTTTATGTGAGGCATCACTATACACCACAAAGTTACATGTACTATCTGGTAATGACAACACAGGTGTCATGCTTAATTTCTTTATCAAATCCTGGAAACTTTCTTCATATTTCTCCGTCCAAACAAATTTCACAGTTTTCCTGGTCAAATTTGTTAATGGAGTGGCTATCTTAGAAAAATCTTGAATAAATCATCTGTAATAACCGGCCAGTCCCAAGAAACTCCTCACTTTCGACGGTGTTCTTGGTTGTTCCCAATTGATTATAGCTTCCACTTTTGATGGATCCACCGAAATCCCATCTTTGTCAATCACATGCCCAAGAAATTGCACACGATCTAGCCAAAATTCGCACTTAGAGAATTTCGCGTCCAATTTTTCCTTTCTTAGTGTTTCCAATGTCAAACGTAATTGTTCCACGTGTTCTTCTTGAGTTTTGGAATACACCAGAATGTCGTCGATAAATACCACAACAAACTTGTCCAAGAATGGTTTAAACACCCTATTCATCAAATCCATGAATGCAGCAGGTGCATTGGTTAAACCAAAAGACATCACCAGAAACTCGTAATGTCCATACCGAGTTCTGAATGTCGTTCGTGGTATATCCTCCTTCCTCACTTTCAATTGGTGATACCCACTTCTCAAATCAATTTTTGAGAAGTATTTAGCACCCTTCAACTGATCAAACAAGTCATCTATTCTTGGCAATGGATATTTGTTTTTAATAGTAACTTTGTTTAATTCTCTATAATCAATGCAAAGACGCATTGACCCATTGTAACAACCCGATATTTTCTATAAAATTAAATCGGAAATTTTGCGTATAAATTTTTTTTTTATATTATTATTTTAAGGATGAGGATTTGTACAAGATAAGGTGTATATGTATTTATGTGATAAATAAAAATATATTTATTACATGAATATTTACGAATAATTTTAATTTAGAATTATTGATTATTATAAAGTATATTCTTATAATAAATAATATTATAATGGAAATATTTTATTAATTATTTTCCATGAAAATATAATTATATATTACTTAAATAATATATGAAATGATTTTTAGATTTATTATAATAATTATTTATTTTATTATATGAATTTAGGCTAGATTAATTAAGTTAATTATTTTAACTTAATTAATAATGTTAAATATGAAAGATAAATCAGATATAGAATCCAAACCCTAATTTTTGATTTTGAACAAGGAATGAGAATAATAATATTATATTATTATTTGTCAGTATTATAATTAGGTATGCTACGTTTGTAAGGTTAATGTGAGGATCAGTTTTGATGGAACAATTTTAATGTTACTGATAAACCCTAGTTTGAAGTCAAATGAGACTTTAAAATATGTCTAGTAATTATGTTATGTGATTAATGATATTTATTATAATTCTATTTTATTTCAATACCGTAAATATGTACTGTATATGTGTGGACCGATAATGTTGGTCAATTTTGGTATCTTATGACCAAACCCTAGTATTAATTTGTTTAACCCTATTATTAATTTAAGATTGTGTGGTAATTGGGTCAGTTGAATTTTGTTGAGTATGGCATAATTTAAGGTTAATTAGGAAACCCTAATTATTTAAGAAACCCTGATTGCAAATTGAGGACCCTAATTGTATAAATTAGGGATATTAAATGCTTAAAATTTAAAACCCTAATTTCCTAATTGTAACCCTAATTGCTAATTGGGTAATCCTAATTGCTAAATTGGAAAGATAAATACTATTTAGAAAAACTTAACCCTAATTAGGGAGAATCTTAATTATTCAAAATCCTAATTAATATTTAGAAATATTAATTTCAAAAAACCCTAATATTTATATTATAAATCCTAATTTATAAATTGCAAACCCTAATTGCTAAATTTGGAAGTTTAATACTAATTAGTGTATATTAAACCTAATTAGTAAGGTACTAAGTGTGACTCCCCCAAAATAGGTATACATCACCCATCTTGAGTCACCAAATACATGGTACAAAATTCAAATACAACTTAATTATACAACAGTCGTGTACAATACGACTAAACATATACTGTGAGTTTTAATACAAATATTGTCATCTAGACAATATACAAACTCAATGGGGTCCTCATTACATTTATTATTACACTATTTCATAGAATAGTGAGGACTACTAATGCTATCATCTGGACCGTCACTCCGTTCCCCGACTAGTCCCTGCTACGTTCTCATTTCCTAAAGAGAACAATGAAAGAAAAAGGGTGAGCTCAACTAGCCCAGTAAGAAATATTATGACTAAGATAATGCAGAATAAATTATCATTAGCCTTCAACAGTGTTAAACTGACAAAATATAACAAACATTAAGTTTAACTGCAGCGAAACAAGCAATCAATTAGAAGAGTCAAGTAGAGAATAAAATCTATTATCTTCTATGATTTAAAAGGTTTTTAATAACTTTTATCGCTGGGACTCAGCTTAATAAATAATCCACATCATTGAATCACCTCTGCACTACGGCTAAGGATATTCTTTAGTATCATGACTACAAATTATCCATGCACTACGAGCCAAGGATATTCGTGTATTCATTAATGGTCATGATCATGCCAACAATTGTCCATCAATGCACTACGGGCCAATGAGGACTTTTACCACATCATTTGTAACATTACGGTCATGATTACATCAAATAATCCCTGGTCATAATCATAACAAGTCCATCTATGCACTACAGGCCACAGATGACTTTCAACAAAATATAAACATGAGGATGATGACAATGATATTAGTATTCAATAAAAAAAAAAGTTCAAGAATTCATTTATCCAGGAACTAATAACATCCAAATTGTCAACATGATACTTCTTTGTAGAGTAAAATTCAAGAATGCTCAGAAGAATATTTCCATGAAAAGATACTAGATGAAGCGCAAATGTCAAGGATATTCCACTAATTTCATGGAGTATAGAAGTTAAAACTTTAACCAACTGAGTATAATAACGAATGGAAAAACAAAAGAAATCACCATGCATGCGGTACTTCGCATAGACAAAAGTTATTCAACGAGAATAATAAAGTAACGGAACGGATCGGTGAAATAAATTGCCAAGCGATGAATGTTCCAACGAGAATAATAAAGAAAGAAACGGTCCGGCAGAAAGCATACGCATACATGATATTTCAACGAATAATAATAAAAGATGGAACCGAGTCCCAGGGTGTAAACGCATGCAGATGAGATATTCCAATAGAATAATAACAAAGACGGAACCGGTCCGGTAAAATGCCTGAACGAGGATATTCCAATGAATAATAATAAAAGGCGGAATATTAGAAGAATGTCACCAAGTATAGGGTAGTCAAAGTGTATCTTTGGTTATTCCAATGAGAATAATAAATAATGGAATAATGAAGTTCTCTTCATGAATACAAAAGAAATAATACCCCTTACCGTAAAAGAAACTGGATATAAGAGTAGGAAAGTAGCAGAATACTTTTCTATAGTTTCTCTAGAGTTTCAGTGAATTCGTAAGAAATAATGAAGGAATGAGCTTCTATTTATAGAAGAATGGACTGCATAGTAACTAATTCATGAACGGTCCAGATTGATTTACTTTAATCGGACGGTCCATATACAAAGCAAAATCTTTTAAATAAAATATAATATATTCTATTTATAATCTAATAAAATGAATAACTTTATAAAAAGATTTTACTATGAAAACACTATATAGGAACTATACAAATACTATGCATAATAAAATATAATATATTCTAATTATTGTCTAATAAAACCGATAACTTTATAAAAGTATTCTGTTTTATATAAAAAGATTTTACTATTAGTCTAATGAAACGAATAACTTTATAAAAGTATTCCTTTTTATATAAAAAGTTTTTCTGTTTTATTACATTAATAATACCAATAAAACAAAACTGAGTGACTTATCACATAAGCATCAATAATCAATACCGTGTGCTACTATGCAACTACGCCAGTATTCTTTTATACTTTTACTACCAAGTAGTTCAAGCGGTATTAATGGTAAAACTTCCACCGTTATTTTCAATAAAATATTTTTTGTCGTTTTTCTCAATCCGATAATAATTTCGATTGTATAGGGGTCCACCAATGATTGTGCCATTGTACGAATATTCCTTGTTAAAACGAATATTCCCCGACCAATCGAATATTATATAACAACTTGCGTACTTTGCAAAATTTATAAATATTACCCACAACTATAACATTATATCAAATTTACTCCATAATATTCAAAAATGATATTTATAGAAAATTCATCTTTATTTATAAAAGTTGGGGTCTTACAACCTCCCCTTCTTATGAAATTTTGTCCTCGAAATTAGGGTATGTACCTGGTATGTCGAAGAGTAAGGATACCTTGATTTCATTTCAGATTCTAACTCCCAAGTCATTTCCTCAACATCGTGGTTTCTCCACAAAACTTTGACTTGAGGTATAACCTTGGAGCGTAGAATATGTTCCTTCTTATCCAAGATTTGAACAGGAACCTCTTCATACGTCAAATCTTCCGCTATTTCATCTGGTTCTAACTCAATAATGTGGTTCGGGTCTTCCACATATTTACGTAACATTGATATGTGAAAAATGTTATGAACACGAGATATACTTGGCGGTAAAGTGAATCTATAGGCCACAGTTCCTACTCGATCGAGGATTAAAAATGGGCCGATGAATCGAGGATTGAGCTTTCCTCTCTTTCCAAATCTCGTAACTCCTTTCCATGGAGCAACTCGTAATAACACATGATCTCCTATATCAAATTCCACGTCCTTTCGATGAAGATCAGCATAACTCTTTTGTCGATCTTGTGAGGTTTTTATACGTTATCGGATCGTTTGAATCTTTTCCATAGTCATACGTACAAACTCCGGTCCCAACAACGTTGCTTCACCCACCTTATCCCAGCATACTGGAGAATGACACTTTCTTCCATACAACGCCTCGAATGGAGCCATGCCAATGCTTGCTTGATAACTGTTGTTGTAAGAAAACTCCACCAACGGTAAGAACTTGTCCCATCTTCCCTTGAAATCAAGGACATAAAGTCTTAATAAATCTTCTAGAGTTTGAATAGTCCTCTCTGATTGTCCGTCCGTCTGAGGATGATATGCCGAACTAAATCGTAAATCCGTGCCCATAGCTTTTTCCAAACTAACCCAAAATCGTGAAGTGAATCTTGGGTCTCGATCAAAAACTATGGATACTGGCATACCATGCAGTCTTAGAATCTCGTTTATGTACATACGAGCAAGACGTTCAAGTGTATAAGTTTCTCGTATTGGTAAGAAGTGAGCAGACTTGGTCAATCTATCAATAATGACCCAAATCGCATTTATGCCTTGAGAAACTTTGGGAAGACCGGTAACAAAATCCATGGTAATGTGCTCCCACTTCCATTCTGGAATTTCAAGTGGTTGCAATGGACCTTTTGGTACTTGATGCTCCGCCTTGACTCGTTGACACGTTAGACACCTTGAGATAAACAGCGCTATCTCTCTCTTCATATTGCCCCACCAAAATGTATGTCGAAGATCATGATACATTTTGGTACTCCTAGGATGGATTGCAAACGGTGTGTTGTGCGCCTCCATCATGATTTTATACTTTAAATCAGGGTCGTTAGGAACACAAAGTCTGGAGTTGACTCGAAGTATTCCTTCTTCATCGATTCTTGCTTCCGGCATAGCACCTTCTTGCACTTTCTTCCTCATACGCATCAGCTCTAGGTCTGTAGCTTGAGCAGTTTTAACTTTATCAATTAAAGTCGGTTCTACTCGTATATTCGCCATCATCACATGGGTCCCTGGAGTCTTTAACTCTATCTCCATCCTTTGCAAGTCACACAAAATGGGCCTTTGCGTTGATCACAATATCGCATTCGCAATTGCATATGATCTTCTACTCAATGCGTCAGCTACCACGTTCGTTTTTCCAGGATGGTATTGGATGGTATAATCATAATCTTTCAACAGTTCAAGTCAACGTCGTTGTCGCATGTTGAGTTCCTTTTGAGTGAAGAAATATTTGAGGCTTTTATGATCCGTAAAGATCTCCACTTTCTCCCCATACAAGTAATGCCTCCAAATCTTTAGTGCGAAGACAACAGCTTCCAACTCTAGATCATGAGTAGGATAATTTCTCTCATATTCTTTGAGTTGTCGTGAGGCATAGGCTATGACTTTCCCATGTTGCATGAGAACACATCCTAACCCTTTGCCCGAAGCATCACTGTAGATGACAAATCCCTCCGAATCAGATGGTATTGTCAGAACAGGTACTGAAATGAGTCTCCTCTTGAGTTCTTGAAAACTCTTCTCACATTCCTCGCTCCAACCGAACTTTGTATCTTTCCGAGTTAGTTGAGTTAGTGGAGTAGCGATTCAAGAAAACCCTTCTACGAATCTCCGATAATAACCAGCTAAGCCGAGAAAGCTACGTACTTCGGTCACTGATTTAGGTTGCTCCCAGCTTTGAATAGCTTCAATCTTTGTCGGGTTAACAGATATTCCATGACTTGATACTACGTGCCCAAGGACTGCTACTTCCTCAAGCCAGAACTCGCATTTCTTCAACTTGGCATAAAGCTTATATTCACGAAGCTTTTGGAGTGTCAGCCTCAAGTGTTGCTCATGATCTTCACGGCTTTTGGAATAAATAAGGATGTTATCAATAAAGACGACCACAAAGTGATCCAAATATTCCTTGAATACTCGGTTCATCATATCCATAAAGGCAGCAGGAGCATTAGTCAATCCAAAGGACATGACTAGGAATTCATAATGCCCGTACCGAGTTCTGAAAGCCGTCTTTGGAATGTCATCGGTTCTAATCTTCAATTGGTGATATCCGAAATGAAGATCAATCTTTGAAAAGAATTTGGCTCTTTGCATGTTGGTCAAACAGTCATCAATATGTGGCAATGGGTACCTATTTTTGATGGTGACATGATTCAACTCCGATAATCAATACAAAGTTGTATACTCCCATCTTTCTTCTTCATGAATAGAACAGGAGCACCCCAAGGAGAAGTACTAGGGACGAATAAAGCCAATGTCTAACAATTCCTGCGATTGGGTCTTTAACTCACGAAGTTCAATAGAGCCATTCGATATGGGGCTTTGGAAATGGGTTTTTCATAAGGGTTCAAGGTCGATACAAAATTCAATTTCACGCCTGGGGTAGGCGGGAAGTTCTTCAGGGAATACGTCAGGGAATTTATTAACAATAGAAATATCATTCAAAATTGACATATTTTTGTTTAGATCCGTGACATGAGCTAAGAAAGCTTGACATCCGTTTTTCAATAAATGAATAGCTTTATGGCTTGAGATGACCATGATTAATTTTAATGGTTTTGTCGCTTGAATTCGCATAATAGGTTGATTAGGAATATGAAAGCTAACAACCTTACGAAAATAATCAATTTTTTCATGATGAGTAGTTAACCAATCAATCCCTAGAATCACGTCAAATGCAAGTATTTTCGATGAAATAAGATTGACAGGTAATGTGAGGGTACCGATTTGAACCAAACAAGACTTATAAACAGTGGATGTAATGAAGGTTTCTCCCAATGGAGTTTCCACAGATAAGTCAAAGTCTAATTTCTCTGGAGTCAAATTTAATCGTTGAGCGCAAGTAGGAGAAATAAAAGAATGGGTAGAACCGGTATCAAATAAAGTATAGACTTCACTAGAGTTTATGATAAGCTTACCCATGATGACCTCATTCGGGTTCCTTACTTTCTGGGAGGTCACAACAAACTCTCTCCCTTGCACTACCAGCTTTGACTTTTCTAGGACGGCCTTTGGTGCGTCCATCCTAGCTGAACATGTCATCAGTGAATGACAAAATCGAGCTAAGTGACCTTCTCTTCCATAATTATAACATGCTTTGGACGGCATCGCGCAGTTTGGACTGATGTGTCCCTCCCCTCCGCATTTGAAGCATATGATAGGTGGTCGTTCTCCTTCCTTAACAACGGGTGCTAGTGCTGACGTCTTTCCATCATTGTTGAATCTCCTCTTCTTGAATGTCCATTCTTATTATTTTGGCCCTGATTACCACCGAAGTGGTTACCATTTCTGGCCTGTTGATTCCCTCCACGCTTGTTATCACCGCTTCAATCACTGCTCTCGCTGGTATTATCATTTTGTCGGCTGCTCTCTTTTGGTTGCGTTGACTCGTTATCGCGTTCCACTAACTGAGACATATTTACAACATCTGAATACAAACACAGTTTATGAGAAATAAGATGTTGACGTATCTCCGGCTTCAAACCTCTTAAAAACATCTGCGTCATTCTCTCTTCATTATCCACCAAGTCAGACGCAAACCGGGACAACTCGACAAACTTTGCTTCGTACTGCGACACGGTCATATTATTCTGTTCCAACTTGATGAACTCCACCTCCTTCATGTGACAAATACTTTTGGGAAAGTACTTGTCGTTGAATAGTTCTTGGAACTTCTCCCAACATATTTTCAGTGCGGCAGGTTGAGTATGCTTTACCGATTCCCGCCAGTAATCTACATCTCCTCGCAACATAAAGGCAGCAAAGGGAACCTTTTGCTTCTTGGAGCATCCCAAGACATCAAATATCTTGGTGATCTGATTTATCCATGCTTCCGCCTTAAGTGGTTTTGGTTCTCCAATAAACTTCGGTGGTCCCAGCTCCTTGAACTGTTTAGCGTTGACCGTCCGAGAGTTTCAAGTGGTTCCTCCTACATTTTGTACAGGAGCCGCTCTCGCCTGCCGTTGCATGAATTGCATAAAGCCTCTGAACATTCCATCATTCATCATTTGGTCAGTGTTGTTGTTTGTATGAGGATTGTCGCCTTCCTGATGCACATTATCCTGATTATTGATATGTGGTGAATCAACGGTCGCATGTGCTCCATCGCTATTCTCAACATTCTCGGATGTCATTTTCAGATACTGCCACAAAACAAAAGGTTAATTGACATGTAACATATTATCCCTATATTCTAACCGATCAATTAAATACCAAAAAAAACTTAGGTAGGTCATACTAGCGAAGGAATTCCCCATCTCTCCCCTCCTAATTCTATTCTCACATCTTAGCCAGGGATCATATCCCTAAGCTTTGATACCAACTAAGACGCCCCCAAAATAGGTATACATCACCCATCTTGAGTCGCCAAATACATGGTACAAAATTCAAATACAACTTAATTATACAACAGTCGTGTAAAATACGACTAAACATATACTGTGAGTTTTGATACAAATATTGTCATCTAGACAATATACAAACTCAATGGGGTCCTCATTACATTTATTATTACACTATTTCATAGAATAGTGAGGACTACTAATGCTATCATCTGGACCGTCACTCCGTTCCCCGACTAGTCCCTGCTACGTTCTCATTTTCTTAAGAGAACAATGAAAGCAAAAGGGTGAGCTCAACTAGCCCAGTAAGAAATATTATGACTAAGATAATGCAGAATAAATTATCATTAGCCTTCAACAGTGTTAAACTGATAAAATATAACAAACATCAAGTTTAAGCTGCAATGAACAAGCAATCAATTAGAAGAGTCAAGTAGAGAATAAAATCTACTATCTTCTATGATTTAAAAGGTTTTCATCACTTTTATCATTGGGACTCAAATTTTTAATAAATAAACAACATCATCGAATCACCCCTGCAATACGGCTAAGGATATTCTTTAGTATCACGACTACAAATTATCCATGCACTACGGGCCAAGGATATTCGTGTATTCATTAATCGTCATGATCATGCCAACAACTGTCCATAAATGCACTACGGGCCAATGAGGACTTTTTCCACATCATTTGTAACATTACGGTCATGATTACAATCAATAATCCTCGGTCATAATCATACCAAGTCCATCTATGCACTATAGGCCATGTAGATGACTTTCAACAAAATATAAACATGAGGATGATGACAATGATATTAGAATTCAATAAAACAAGTTCAAGAATTAATTTATCCAGGAACTAATAACGTCCAAATTGTCAACATGATACTTCTTTGTATAGTAAAATTCAAGAATGCTCAAAAGAATATTTCCATGAAAAGATACTAGATGAAGCGCAAATATCAAGGATATTCCACTAATTTCATGGAGTATAGAAGTCAAAACTTTAACCAACTGAGTATAATAACGAATGGAAAAACAAAAGAAATCACCATGCATGCGGTATTGCGACAGACAAAGTTATTCAACAGAATAATAAGTAACGAACTGGATCAAAGTAAATTGCACCAATTTTAATGTTCCTCAGAATAATAAAGAAGGAACTCGGTCCCCGTAAACGCACGAGACGAGGATATTCCAATGTAATAATAATAAAGATTTTAAACCAGTCTCGGCGTAAATGCATGATACGTGATATTCCAGCAGTAATAATAACAAAGAGCGGAACCGGTCCCAAGTAAAATGCCCGTATGAGGATATTCCAACAGAATAATAATAAAGACGGAATATTAGAAGAATGTCACCAAGTATAGGGTAATCCGCGTATACTGGTTATTCCAACAAAATAATAAATAATGGAATAACAGAAGTTCTCTTCATGAATACAAAAGAAATAATACCCCTTACCGTAAAAGAAATTGGATATAAGAGTAGGGAAGTAGTAGAATACTTTTCTATAGTTTCTCTATAATTTCTCTCTCTAGAGTTTCAGTGAATTCGTAAGAAATAATGAAGGAATGAGCTTCTATTTATAGAAGAATGGACTGCATAGTAACTAATTCATGAACGGTCCAGATTGATTTACTTTAATCGGACGGTCCATGCATAAAGCTAAATCTTTTAAATAAAATATAATATATTCTATTTATAATCTAATAAAACGAATAACTTTATAAAAAGATTTTACTATGCAAACACTATGCAGGCACTATGCAAACACTATGCATAATAAAATATAATATATTCTAATTATTGTCTAATAAAACAGATAACTTTATAAAAGTATTCTGTTTTATATAAAAAGATTTTACTATTAGTCTAATAAAACGAATAACTTTATAAAAGTATTCTGTTTTATATAAAATGTTTTTTTGTTTTATTACATTAATAATACTAGTAAAACAAAACTGAGTGACTTATCACATACGCATCAATAATCAATATCGTGTGCTACTTATGCAACTAACGCGACATCGCATTACTTTTACTAATGGTAGTTCAACAGTATTAATGGTAAAACTTCCGCCGTTATTTTCAATAAAATATTTTTGTCATTTTCTCAATCCGATAATAATTCCATTGTGGGGTCCACCAATGATTGTGTCGTTGTACGAATATTTCCTGTTAAAACGAATATTCCCCAACCAATCGAATATTATATAACAACTTCATGTATTTTGCAAAATTTATAAATATTACCCACAACTATAACATTATATCAAATTTACTCCATAATATTCAAAAATGATATTTATAGAAAATTCATCTTTATTTATAAAAATTGGGGTCTTACACTAAGTAATTAAAAAAACCTAAAGTGATTAAGAAACCATAATTTGTATTTTTAGAAACTAAAATTTTAGTTTATTATTTTATTTTTTATTTTTATTTTTTTTTGTGCAAACCCTAAATTAGAAATCCTAAATATGGTTTGTGTTAAATCTTAGGGTTAAACCCTAAGGGTTTGCCAAATGACTAGAATGCCATTAAATTGATAAACCAAATGACAAAAATGCCCCTCTTATATAATTGAGGCTAAATTATAGGTTTTGACAATAGGGGAAGTTGGTGGCCAAATCCAACAACCCCATGTGCTCTTTATTGACAGCCATCAGCCATTTGATCAGCCATTCCATGCATCTAGCTTTATATATATATATATATATATATATATATATATATATATATATATATATTAGAGAGAGAAAAGTGTATTATTTGCCTCATTTTCTCTCATACACTCAACCAAGTCTCTACCTCTTCAAACCCACGGAAAGTTATAGCATTTCAGTCCCTTAATACATACCCACGATCACCAATAACAAATCAAGAAGTCAGAAACAGGAATTGCTCATGAGAAGTATAGAACCCTAATCAAAAAATCGACCTTGATCTTCTGTTAAAAGTTGTGTTTATGTGTTGTAATATTTTCTATGTAGTGTCTATAAGTGATCTGGGTTGGCACATGTTAGATCCATAACATCAAAGTGCACGAATTTGAAAATTTTCAAAATCTGGAAAATGTTGTTTTTTGGGTCTGACAGTCAAATGTCAGACCTCATAAATCTTTGGTTGTTAAGTTTTGTTGTTGTTTCAATGTTTGATCTTGTTGTATGCTGTGAGATCTGTGTTCTGTAACTTTTATTAGGACTAGATCATGCATAGGTTGTAAGATAATCGTGGTCAAAGTCAGTTGACCGACCACGAAAATTAAAAATCTGGGCAGCCCAGATTTTCCAGGTGGCTCTGACAAGTTTTTCAAAGCTTCTGATCTCGCTGCGTTTTGATGTTTTGGCCCACAGTTGTTGTTTTGTTGTTGTAGCCTGATATAAATACTATATAGTAAAGTCTTCAGATAACCTAGATATGTAATGGGATCCAAGTTATGCAAGGTAAAAAGTGGGTTGACCGTCTGCTTATGAGCATTTCTGGGTTTTCCAAAAATGTTCAAGAACAGTTTTTAGAGACCACGTTGATCAGCCTCGATTTCTTAACTGTGTTGATGTTAGATCTATATTATGTTGTGAAATTGGTCTTTGACATGTATTCTACATGATTGAATCTTCATATTACGCATACTAAACCCACAATGCTAGATTCAGAGCCTGCAAAATAGGTACCTTGGTCGTTTCTTCATTTCAGGTAACCCGAAAAAATGAAAAAAGCGAACTTGATAAACATTTTTTAAAGCCCCAGATCTCACTTGTTTAATGCTTTTTGGTCATGTTTCTTGTTAGATCATGTAGTATTGACCTAGAAATACACGATCTGTTGTTTATCTGTTTCAGAAACGTCATGAGTTATGAATTATTGATGGTCAAACTAGTGCTCTTCGTGACTAACATGTTTTCTGGGTTTGGGCTCAAGAACACGAAGAACGCCTATAGCGACGGTTCTGTCACTATAGCTAGTCTTTAGCGACAGATTATATATAAAAATTATATTTTTATTTAATAATTAGTATTAATTAGTTTTTAATTATGAAAAATACAAAATTAATTTTTAAAAATTATTTTAAAATCCAAAAATTAGTTTTTAATTATTTTGAATATATTTCATAAATATTTAATATTTTTGGAATATTAAAAGTATTTAATGTATTTAATTATAATATTAAATAAATTATTTAAAAATGATTTTAATACATGAAAAATCATTTAAAATTATAAAAATCATTTAAGGGTAATATTAATACTTTAAAAGTATTTTGAGTTATTATAAATAACTTTAACATTTTGAAAACGATTTCGTTAATGGTTTAATGTTAATTAAATATTAATGATGATAGAATTGTTTAATATTTAAATCATTTAATAATGATTCCGGTGTTTTAAAATTTATGATAAATTATAATAAATATTTTAAAAATTATTATAAGTCATTTAAAAATAATATGACTGATACTTGTAGATATTGAGGTACAAGATAGAGTTTTAGACTCGATAATTACCCGATAAAGCCGTCGGTACACCGACATATTTCAGAAATTGATCTGGACTTGTATAATTTATCTGTATATGTATTTATTTGTGATTCAATGACTGTTGAATATGTGTGACAATGTAATTAGGTTATGTGCTGACTGCAATAAGCAGTATTATGTGTTACAATATGTTATTCTAATCGAACAAATGATCTTATTACTGATAGGTGTTATATAAAGATAGAACTAAGTTCTTTAATCGTAGTTAAACAGCATCGGTAAGTATCTTACCTTTGCATTTCTTTTATGCAATGGACATGAGTAAGAAGTTCGTAATTATATTATTATTATGCTATATTATTAACCCTATTGTGATATATTCTATATCCAGATCATTTTTATCAACATGTTAGTATATGGTAATTCGGATATATATATTACATTCATTAATTTCAAAATATGGTTATACAAGTGTCCCCACTTGGATAATCATTGTATTTAATCACATGTTGATATATATATATATATATATATATATATATATATATATATATATATATATATATATAAGTCGTTTAAGCTATTTGATCACTAGACACAAATTTTGAAATGTCGTTGAATATGATAAAACCTTTTTGTATCCAATTAAATTGTTTTGGTTCGGATTTCAGTCTAAGTATGAACATCCCGATCACGGGAAAATTTTTATGCGCCCAAGGCGGACAGAGTAAACGATCATATCGTTCTTGTAATGTAGTATTGATCAATACAGGGTCCATGGGATGTACACCCTCGCGTCTGTGTAAGCTATGATTTATTTGAGATGAAGTTCATCTAACCTTATCGAAAAATTTAAAACAATGTTCATAGTATGTCGACTACCCTATACATATAGTCAATACGTAGTTTCAAAAATTTGAGATAGAATTGTTATGTTATTATTATCGGTTCAGTTTACTTCACAACTATAAATTCGTTGTAGAAGTGATGTACAAAGAAAACATTTAATTCTTTCAGCTAAATATAATTATAATTGTTATTACTTGTTGGGCACTCAAATGCTCACCCTTGCTTTAAATTAAATGTTTTCAGCTAGGCATGATCAACCCGAAGGTTCAGGCAAGAACAAGTGAAAAGAAAAGCAAACAAATTATGTTTAATGGTATCTTTTGTAATAGTTAGACAATATATATAGACCATGGTATTTATTATCTATCATGTAATATATTGTAGTAAAAGTTACGTACTTGGGATTAGACTCTGATAAATGTAAGTTAAGTTTGATATTTATATTATTGTTATTATTATTAGTATTATTCCGCTCATAGAAATGGTATCATAAAGCACCGAGTTCGGGTTTCAAGTACCCGAGTGTGGGGTCTTTACACCCATCCTTCTTCTTCACGAATAACATTGGCGCTCTCCACGGTGATACGCTTGGTTGAATATACTTCTTGTCTAATAATTCCTGCAATTGTACCATCAGTTCCTTCATTTCTACTGGAGCCATTCTGTATGGGGCCTTCGATATCGGTGCTATCCCCGGTACTAAGTCGATCACGAACTCAATTTCTCTGTCAGGCGGAAGTCCTGGAAAATCCTCTGGAAACACATCCTCAAATTCCCTCACCACTGGTATCTCTTCCAGTTTCACATTCTTCTACTTAGTATCGACTACATAAGCTAAATAGCCCACACAGCCTTGACTCAACAATTTCTTGGCCTGCATAATCGTCAGACATTTCATTTGTCTAGGCGACTTGCTACCATAAAATACTACCTTTGACGGGGTCATAAGGTTTACACACTTCTTTTGGCAATCAATTTTCGCTCCATATTTGAATAGCCAATCCATTCCCAAAATAACATCAAACTGTCCCAATCTAATCGGAATCAAATCTACCATCAAGTTATTCTCCTTAATGATCACCCTACAGTTCTTGTATACGAATCTAACAGGGATTATCTCTTTATTCACAATTTCTATGTTCAAAGGGAAATTCAGTTCTTCTCTAGGCAATTCTAACCTCTTAGCAAATTCGTCAGAGATAAACGAGCAAGTAGCACCCGAATCAAATAATACATAGGCATCAATATCATTGATTGGGATAATACCTGACACGACATCTTTTGATTGCACAACATCTTGTACAGTCATGTTGAAGGTTCTAGTTGTGGGTTTGTTTGATGTTGTACCTCCACTGTTACCTCCATTGCTTCTGGTTGTCACTCCATCCTTCTTCTTAGGGCATTCACGAGCAAAATGATCCTTTAATCAATACGTGAAGCACACGTTCTTCTTAGGTTGAGTGCAATTTAGGGCGATGTGAACCTCCTGGCCACAATTGAAGCATACTCGTTTTCCCATCAAGCACGCACCCTTGTGAAACTTCCCGTATGTACACATGCTTCAAACTTCTTGTTTTGCTGGTTACCCTGCTGGTTTCCAGCACCCATGTTTCCATTCCACTTCCTCTTCAAGTTGGTGTTGTTGTTGTTGTTGTTTCCACCACTACCTCCTCCATTCTTGATTTCCACCTCATTCATCTTCTTCTTCTGTTCCTGATTGAACTTTGTCACTGCCTCACCTCCACCTTCAGCGAGTATTTCTTTCTCCATCACTGCTACGAAAGTATTTAATTGAAATAGGAAACCCTATCTGCATAAAACGTGGCTTTAGTCCCTATTCAAATCTCTTCGCCTTATGCGTTTCGTCTCGCGTCTTGACTTGATAAGGCGCAAACCTCGCCAACTCGTTGAATTTAGCGGCATACTCGGATACCATCATCGTTCCCTGCTTTAGTTCCAGAAATTTCACTTCCAGCTGACCCTTCGAACTCTCGGGAAAATAGGTCTCGAAGAATATCTCCTTAAACCTATCCCACGTCATCATCCCTGGTCCTTCTCGAGTTTTATTGGCCTGCCACCAATAACTAGCTTCTGCTTTCAACATGAATGTTGTGAAAGCATTCTTCTGGTCATCCCCTACCCTAGCAACATTGAACACCTTTTCTATCTCCATAATCCAAGTCTGTGCCTCGACTGGATTCACTGACCCACGAAATTTAGGTGGTCCAACCGCCTTGAACTCCTTAAACGTTGTTCCTTGGTTCTGTGGTTGATTCTGCAACGTTCCTGTCAGTAACGTCACTAACTGTTGAACGGGGTTAACATCAACATTGTCGTTATTGTTGGTTCCTTCGTTGGTTCTTTGTCGTGGTGGTTGACGTCTGGGAGGCATTTTTTGTTTAAAAAAAACACTCATTAGGTTATTATTCAACCCTTTTAAGTAATTTCTACTTAACTTGCCTCCATAAAAGAAATAACCACATAATCACGTAACACTTTGAATAAAATAACAACATTTATTTATTCATAACCTCTTTGAGAACATAAAACAATAGCATCACTGCTATTTACATTACTTTCCTGAACTACAAAAGTTTCAGGACAACATCATCGTCGTATCTCATAGGTTACATAACACTTGGGATTTACAATTTATTTAACATTTATTAATCGCATCACAACTACGATGTTCTACTAAGATACTGCTTAGCCTTACTACGCTCTTCCTCCATGATCTGGAACATTGTTCTGCGATCTAATACGTACGATGGCAGCGTCTCGAACTAAATCGGATAACCCATGAACCGATCCTGAGCTCGATTAACCACGGTGTTAAATACTCTATTCATCTCTTCTATCTTCATTCTCTTTGCATGTGCGTCTTTCACTTCTATCTCAGCTCGTTGAAACATTTCCTCATATGTGTCCTCCCTCAGCTCTTGCCCTCTTCGTAGCTTCTTCCCTTAGCTTATTCTTCAATTCAGCGACCTCTTCGACCAGTTGTTCTTTTTCTCCTTCAGTCTATTCTATCTTCTCCTCAACATTAGTCAGTCGTTCCTCACGATCTTGGATCTCATCATCTTTCTGTGTTAGTGCAGTCTGTTGTTAAGCTACTATCTCTTGCAATTCCTTGACTGTATCCTGAAGTTCCACGTTATGATCGTAGACTTCATCATATATACGAGCAACTATCGAGGTTAGTGGAGTCTCCTCCTCCTCGTCCTCGTCATCCTCATCTTTCTGTGGCAACTCAACGGGATCCTCCTCATCTGTCTCCACATCGTCATCCTCATCTTCAACCACTGTGACCAACGGGGCTGACTCCCGTGGCAGTAGTTGTTCCCAACTAACATGAATGTCGCGAGGTTCCTCCTCTATAGGCATCTGAGGTCTATCCTCCCTAGCTTGGCTGGATTCTCCGACATTAGTCATCCTGACAACAAAAGTTTAAGTTTCAATTATTAATCATTACTACTCGACACTCACGAGCACATAAGTATAAACACATAATCACATATAAGTGTTTTATTATTTCTTCCTTAAAACTCGATAAGAGTTAATCACCACTATCTTTTCAAAGGTTACTTCCTAAGGCTTTTCCCCACCTAAGGTTCATAAATGAACTAATTCTATGTATCTAACTCATGCTTGAAATAACTATAGAGCATAAGTATTCAATAGAATGAATAAAATGGTTAACATTTGCTTGAACAGTAAAATGGTCTAAAGTTCAAGTTTTATAATATTAGAAATGAAATTCCTGAATGTACATTTAACTGATAGCAAGTTGGAAACTAAAAACTTGCCCAACAATGTATTAACTCATGCAAGGAATTAAAACAGTTCAATAATAGAGACGAGAGTTCAAAAACTACGCTCATTATACAATAATAGAACTTAAGAAACTTGCTTAATTGTAAACAAGTTAGAATGAATCAATAAAATAATAGGACTAACTCAACGAAAGTGTAGAGTTAGAAAACTTGCACAATGTAATAAATGAACTATCTCAACGAAAGTGTTGAGTTAGAAAACATCCTCGAGCGTAAGCTATAGAGTTAAACTCACGATCACCTATACATAATTTTTAGAACCACAATACCTAATAGCCATGCTAACATATCATAACATGTTCCCATTCACATTTCAGAAACTCTTAGTGTTTTACTTCGCAACACTTGTCTAACTTTCATTATGTATACTAAATTACCACATCACGCGTTCTTGATTTACTAATCATTTTTACAATTTTGAATTCATAATCCACATAACATGACTCTATTTAACCTTGTTGTTACATGATTCTAACATTCCATAACCTTAAGCTAAGCTACAATGAACAACCAAAGTCTGCAGAATAAATAGACTTGATTAAGTTGTTCGAAAATTGCCATCATCATACGCACATGAAGTTTTATATAGGGATTCTACGCTATGGCGACTGGCGAGTAACCAGTTTGCGTAAGCGAGCCACGACACATTTTATTAAGCCAACTAACACGAATTTAACCCATCAAACATTGATAATAACACGTAAAATAAATATACAACTATCATAAACATGATTGCTAACATATACAATCACTTCACACAATTTAACAACTACTAACACTATTTTAATTTCTCAATTTTCATGTTTTTCACATAAAACTCCAATTTTTGACATTCATCCCAAAAATCATCACTGTGAATTCAAAACATGGCCAAATCATATTATTCAAATTACGTTATGTTCGTATCTCATTGAACTAACATATACAAGCTTCAATTTACAGTTTAACATAAGAATTGACCATCTAAATTGGTACTTGCGTAGGCCATATGAACAATACATACAAACATACACTGTCGATTATTTTCTTCTACTGTCAAACCGAAATTAGCATGCAATTATTGATTAAACATAATCTCTAATCATAACTATATCTAATTACCATCAACAGATTACATAACACCAATTTACAGAAAACAAGAACTCACAGAATTTGAGACTTCATGTCGTAAACTCATCCATACATATACATATACATATATATATATATACATATATATATATATAATATGGAGATTATAGAGAATTACCTTCAATTAGCTTGCACAACCTTGCTAATCACTGAACTTGCTGTGAAAATTTGTAACTCTCTCTCAATCTTCTCTGAAGCTCTCAAACTCTCTCTTCTCTAAGCTTTAGCAAACTAGTTTATGCGTAAAAGAAAACTAAACTAATATGCGTACTAATATAATACAAAATTGATAACTTAATACTACTAATTGCAAAATCAGTTACTAACATATATAATATAAATATATTATATTTATTATTTTATTTATTTTATTTAATTTAAAAATCTAGAAATTCCAAAAGTCATAAGGCTTTGTTTGGCAAAACCCTTTAATTTTTTTAAAGAATTTATATAATAAGCCTTGTTTAGCAAAAACTAAATTAAACTACTTTAATTATTTTAATAACTCCTTATAATATAATTATTTGTCACACTATATTTAATCAAGCTTTCATATTTATTTTAATTAATGCAAATCACAATTAATTAAATAAATCCTTTAATCACATAACACAAAATTCTTTAATCACATAACACAATACAAATAATTAATCATTTAAATTAAAATCTCAATATAATAATAATTTCCTTAATTCATCATTTATTTATTTAATAAATAATTAACTAAACAAAATTAAATCAATTAAACAAATATTTATTCAACGATAATCACTTCCATTAATTATTTATATAAATCAATAAATATTTAATATTACATTTAAAATTTCTGGAATGTTACACTTATTCAATCAGCTTAGTCATAGATTGACTTTCACATTTCATTTGCATTTCATATGTAACTCAACATTCTCATAGCAGTACATATTTCCACCAAATAGTTATCAGATTCATATAGGAAATAGGAACTGAAAACCTTGACATCACATTAAAAGTATGTTAGGTTTATTCAACTTACTAAAGAATCTTCACAACATGCTTTTCAAATCCTTCTTGTAAAATGTTACTTAACACACGACTAAGCTTATTAAGCTTCCTAACTTATCATCATTTTTGAATAAGGTTCATCAACAGAAATTGGTACGCATGACTACGGAAAAGATTCAAATGATATGGCAACGTATAAAAACCTCACAAGATCAACAAAAGAGTTATGTTGATCTTCATCGAAAGGATGTGTAATTCAATGTTGGAGATCATGTATTGTTACGTGTTGATCCATGGAAAGGAGTTACAAGATTTGGAAAGAGATGAAAGCTCAATCCTCGATTCATTGGGCCATTCGAAATCCTCGATCGAGTAGGAACTGTGGCCTATAGACTTGCCTTACCTCCAAATATGTCTCGTGTTCATAACGTTTTCCACATATCTATGTTACATAAATATGTGAAAGACCCAAGCCACATTATTGACTTAGAATTGGACGAGATAGCGGAAGATTTAACGTATGAAGAGGTACCTGTTAAAATCTTGGATAAGAAGGATCATATTCTACGCTCCAAAGTTATACCTCAAGTCAAAGTTTTGTGGAGAAACCACGATATGGAGGAAATGACCTGGGGGTTAGAATCTGAAATGAAGTCAAGGTATCCTCACCTCTTCGACATACCTGGTACGTACCCTAATTTTGAGGACGAATTTCATAAGAATGGGAGGTTGTAAGACCCCAACTTTTAATAATAAAGATTAAATTTTCTCGGAATATATTTTTGAATATTATGGTGTGGATTTGATATAAGGTTATAGTTGTGGGTAATATTTACAAATTTTTCAAAGTAAGCAAGTTGTTATAAAATATTCGATTGGTTGGGGAATATTCGTTTTAACAGGGAATATTCGTACGATGGCACAATCATTGGTGGACCCCCACAACGAAAGTATTGTCGGAGTTAGAAAATGACAGAATTATCTTTTTATAAAATAACGGCGAAAGTTTTACCGTTAAACTGTTGAAATACCCAGTGGTAAAAGAACAGTAATACGCGTGGTTGCATAGTAGCACACGGTATTGATTATTGATGCTTACGTGAGAAGTCACTCAGTTATACTCAATTATTGCTACAGTAATTGTTGCATAATATCTCTCATATTATTGATTCAATTATTATCACAGTATCATCTACATTATATTTTATATTATTAAATCAATAATTGAGACGACAAAGTTATTCATATTATTATTTACAATATTGACGATGTCTAGAAAGTTCTGTCGAGGAAAGGAGTTTGGTCACCTAATTGCGCGCCAATAGGGAGAAATCCTTATCGAAAAGCCCCCTCTTTCCTGGGAATGATCTGGTTGTTCAATATTGTGAGTTATAATATTAATGATGAATAAGTTCGTGTTGATTAAAGATGAAATTGATATTTCCATTGGGTTGGGATTATTAGTTTTAGTGGAAATCGACATTTATTTTGATAATAATTGATTTCTGGAGGTTATATTGACCAATCGGGTAATTAATCGGATAAATGAGAAATTAATTGCTATTAGTTCACATGCATATAACTATTTGTTCACATGAATGGAAATATTGATTCGCATGCATGTACTATTAGGGGATGTGGTGCAAATTTGATAATACTTGTAGGACTAAATTAAAAATGGAGGAAAAGATGAAGGTACTATACTGTAATAATTTGAGCCCCAAAACGTGCAATTATCAAAACTATATTTTCCTATAAATAGAAGCTCATTCTTCTTTCATTCTCACCAATTCACTAAGACTCACAAGAGCAATTATAGAGAGAAAGAAGAAGAGTATTCTGCTACTTCACTATTCCAATATCCAGTCTACTTCTAAGGTAAGGGATATTATTTTTGTTCAATATTCGTAAGAAATAATATTGTCTTCCATACTATGTATTATGTGAGTAATATTATTTCGTTTTGTATTCCTAATTCTACACTCATTCTGTTAAAGTATTGCTTCTATACTCCATGAAATTAGTAGAATATCCTTGATATTTACGCTTCATCCAGTATCTTTTCATGGAAATATTATTCTGAGCATTCTTGATAATTATTGATATTTTCATGCTGGAATACTATTCATGGGGTACTATTCACAAAGTACTATTCTCGAGTACTATTCATAAAGTACTATTCATAAGTACTAGTCATGAAGTACTATTCATGGGGTACTATTCACTCTAGTACTATTCACCCGAGGAACTATTCATGATAAAAAAAAATTAATTTCTTTGTTGTCCAAATCATTTTTGATACAATATTATTCTTGAATTTTACTCCACAAAGCAGTATCATGGTGACAATTTGGACATTATTGAATTCTAGATAAATTAAATTATAAATCTTTAAAAATTTATCATTTGTTCTCTTTTAATTGAATTCTTATATCATTGTCACCATCCTCATGCTTATATTGTGATGAAAGTCATCTTTGGCTTACGTGCATAGATGGACTGTTAATTGGTATGATTATGACCAGGAATCATGACCCGTAATATTACAAATGATGTGGTAAAAGTCCTCATTGGCCCGTAGTGCATTGATGGACAGTTATTGGCATGATCATGACCATTGGTGATTACACGAATATCATTGGCCCGTAGTGCATGGATAATTTATGGACGTGATACTAATGAATATCATTGGCCCGTAGTGCATGGATAATTCAGTGATGTAGATTATTTGTTAAGATGAGTCTCAGCTATAAAGTTGATGATAAACTTTTTAAATTATAGACGATAGTAGATATCATGCTCTACTTGACTCTTCTAATGGATTTCTTATTCTGCTGCAGTTAAACTTATTGTTTATTGTTTAACACTGTTGAAGGCTAACGATAATTTATTCTGCATTATCTTAGTCATAATATTTCTTACAGGGCTAGTTGAGCTCACCCTTTTGCTTTCATTGTTCTCTTCAGGAAATGAGAACGTAGCTGGGACTAGTCGGGGAATGGATTGATGGTCCGAGATGGTGGCTATAGTAGTCCTCACTATGTTATAAAATAGTGTGATAATAATTATAATGAGGACTCCTTTTTGAGTTTGAATATTGTCTATTAGACAATATTCGTGTAAAAACTCTCAACTACATTTTGTCGTATTATATAAAAGAAATTTGTATTTGATTTTTGTATCATGTATTTGGCGACTAAGAATGTGTGATGTATACCTATTTTGGGGGCGTCACAAAGTGGATATTATTGGTTTATGTTATTTGTAGACACTCAAAATTTTATGCACAACTGTCACATGACATTTTAGGAATGCAGATTCATCTTTCAGAGATAACCCTAGAAGACAACTCACATCCAGTCTGGATACTACCGGCAGTTCAGTCTCAACCCCGGAACACACACCGGGAGTAACAATTCCAACCTCGGAGATAACCCCGAGGCATGCAGTTCCAATACCGAAAATTCCACCGGAGAAGATTGATTAATCTCGGAGACAACCCCGAGGTATCCAGTCTCAGTCCCAACATTGGGAATAGTAGCTACCAACCTTGGTGATAACCCCAAGGAATGTAATTCCAGCGATAACACCAAAAATGCTTGTTTCAAATGCATGCAATCAGCTTCAACCTCGGTACTCACACTGAGGCACTCAAGACCAGACCTGGAGATAATACCGGGAGGACAGGCACCCCTCAGAGATGATACTGAGGACCTTCAATACTTGCAGCAGTCCAATCTCTGAGATAACCATGAGCAACGTCTGCTTTACTAGTCCAAACCGGCGATAACTCCGGTGAGGGGCAAAGTTTTTATCTAGCCAATTCAAGGCCACATCATGTCGTCTCAACATCTCATACATACATTTCTACACAGCAATGTCCCACAAGAATCAAGGAAAACCAGTCCCGAGTGACTATTGTGCAGGGTAACAGATAGAATATGATGCTTGAAGACCGAGCGGACATTGCAATGCCTACGTGCACGTACTGCGAGACGACACGACCCGAGAAACCCGGGGCAACCCGGGCAGCCTCAGGTACACCTGCGGTTGACCACAAGTACACCTACGGCTCCCCCCTCTATAAATAGAGGGCTTGGGGTGGCCATTTAGAAAAAAGAATGGCGAGGAATCCCTGTCAAATTTGCTCCGTACTTACAATATACTGAGTGTTTTCTCATTTTATATAATTGTGAGCTCACATATAGCTACTCTTGTACCGGCGGGAGCCCAGTTTCATCCACTTTAAAGATATAGAAGTCTTCTTTGGCAGCCCACTGTAAGCCTTCTCACACACTTTAAAGCCTTTCTCTTCATCTTTGCCCACACCCTTCTACACGTTGAGAGTCGTGTTGCGTGCGTTTTCCCGGACTTCGGTCCGTGGTTTTATTTCAGTTTGTATATACATATATATATATATATATATATATATATATATATATATATATATATATGGACTAACATTATCGAGTTATGCCTCGATTGAGCCTAGACTTTGGTCTGGAGCGTTTATCTGCTTTTATATATATATATACTTATATATATGAACTGTGTGTCGGACTTTGTTCGATGAGCCTGAACTTTGGTCCGGAGCATTTATTGCTTTAATATATATATATATATATATATATATATATTTATATATATATTAACTTTGTGTCGAACTCTATTCGATGAGCACTGAATTTTACATCAGTATGCGTTTATCTCGCTTTTTATATATATATATATATATATATAGTTCGATGAGCATGGATTTTGCATTATATGCGTTTATCATTTTATATATATATATATATATATATATATATATATACTCCCACCGGAGTTTACTTTCGTGGTGGTTGATCGCTTTTTGACTTTCTTAACGTTTTAGTCATACGTTTGGAGTTTACTTCGTGGCGATTGATCGCTTTTACTGACTTTATTTACGTTTTCGTCCGCCAGAGTTTCCTCAAAATGGCGGTTGATAGTTTTCTGACTTTATTTACATTTTATGATCCCCATGGAGGTGCTTCGTGGTGGTTGATCATGTCTCGATATATATATATACAACTTTATATATATACCGCTATCGCTTTCATACAAATTGCGGTATCGTATGCTTTAGGAATCATGTGATCACAGATTGACCTATTGGATCTAGATTCGGTTCCGTGTTGGACATTATCGGTATAGCGACTTTGTAAATTATTCTGCGATGTCCGAATTTCCTCAGATGGTTTTCATACCTGCGGGAAATCGACATTATTTTGTACATTATTTTCTTATAGATGCTTCGCATCTCTAAAATAAAATCAATCAATAGAACACTTAATAAAATGGAAGTGTAAAAGGTCTCAATTACTATTGAGCATAAGGGTTTGAAAAACCTCCTTTATAAAATATCACCGCTTATATCTTGCTAAAATTGAATTTTTACATAAATTCAAACCTCAAGTGTATATAGGTGCGAAACGAGGCCTCACACTACTTCCAAATAACAACACATTGACCACACACACACACACATTCGGATAATGATTTCTTGAGAAAAGCGATCACCGTGGTAACACGGATGTCAGGGGTGTCTAACACATTCCCTCCGTGATAATCAAGTCCCCGGACCCTAATGAATCTGGTTTCATCAATTCGCTTAATGATGTCACATCATTGGGTCAATGTGCAAACCTTTTCTCGGTTGTGTTGGTACAGCCATTTAAAAAACCAACTGGCAACTCTTAACAGTCCATCGTCAACATTATACATGTCGGACCATTTTCACTTGTTTTTTCAAACAAATCTCACCTAAAATGAGAACACCAAAGAACAAGTAACGAAAAGGGACAACTAAAAATCCCGACGTCGACAGGTAGCGACTCTGCTGGGGACTCCAGTAAGAGGACTTAATCCGTTATTCAAATTTTTTCCAAAATTATTATCTGCTTATGTGTGGATGTTGCATTTACATTTATGATGAATGTGTACGAATGTATTTACTTATTGCACTTAGTGCTTCGCACCATATCTGCTTGTGATATTAGTGCTTCGCACATGTCATCATTTCCATACGGGGAGACGCGATGTATATGAATGTATGTTGTGTGGTCCCTCCATCAGGAGGCTATCCTGTCGGTGTTTGATTACTGGACTCGTAGGAAGACTAATTCCCGCCAGGCTCAGGAAAGGCACCACCCAAATTTACTCCAGTTGAAAGACCGGATTAATTTCCCGTTGAGTAAATTGCGATGATTTGGGAACCTTCATGCCAAAAAGCTGCGAGAGTAACCTAAGATAGGTCAGCCTCTGATAAACCCAAAACGGAGGAAAGTCTCTTCATGCTTTCTCATTTTTAAATTACTTGTAGACACAATTACTTGTAATTTCATTCCATATTTATCTCCATGTAATGAGAAATATGAAGAAATGTGTACACATACATATTTAACATGCTATCTCATTATAAAGCGGTGACGTCCGTGTTGCAGGATAAAATTCCCAAAACGGAAACATCACATAGCATGTTATGTTTTACATTCCCTAAAGACTAAACTACGCAAGTCTTTCGTAGTGGAACCAATCGGACCTACTACGGCCAAAATCCAAAAAGGTCGCAAGCTTACAAATCAATCATGTCGTCATCATCGACGACCGACCTTAATCCGATTTTCATAAAGAATTCGATGGATTAAGCAAACAAATTCTGATTTGGTTGTTCTACTTAAAGAACTACACCGATCTACTCAGGTCCAAAAAACCCGCATACATCTTTGAATCCTCTCGCGACAAGGGGGAACCCAGGTCATTATAATACCTGAACTGCGGTTGGATACGACCAACAAAACTCATGATGCCACCCATCTCACAGGAGATCCATACACCGGTGACATCAAAAAGAAAGTCCTCCAAATGGAAGAAACCCTTCGTGCTATCTAAGGAATTGGAACACACGGGAGTGTTTCATATGCTGATTTATGCATATTCCCTGGTGTTCATTATCCAGAAAAGTTTAAGACTCCTGACTTCGAAAAGTATGATGGGATAGGAGATCCCTACACACATTTAAAGGTGTTTATTGGAGAACTCGAATCTTATGCAGAGGACGAGAAGCTCAGAATGCAGCTGATCCAGAAAAGTCTGACTGGAGAAGCCCGTTTGTGGTACACTAGATTAGACAACTCAAAAATCTATAGCTGGGAAGAGCTAGCACATGCCTTCCTCACACAATATAGCTTTTAGTCTCAGATGGCTCCTGACCGTTATCAAATTATCAAAGTCAAGAAACAGTCTAACGAGTCTTTCAGAGAGTATGCTCAAAGGTGGAGATGTCTGGCTGCCCAACTTATTCCTTCCATGACAGAATCAGAAATGGTCATGACTTTCATAGACATACAAGAAGCTCCTTTCTATGAAAGAGTTTTAGCCAGCATCGGTAAACCATTTTCTAAAATGGTCAAACATGGGGAGATGGCTTAGATGGGATTGAAGTCCGAGAAAATTCAAGACCTAGCTGCCCTTAAAGCTGTTGCTGATCACATCCAATCCGAAAATTATGGAAACAGCCCCAGGAGGGTCCATAAAAAGAAAGATGAAGATGTTTCCCTGATACTACATGGTCAAAAAGGTAATCAGAATGTGCCTATCCAGAGGAGAAACTACACTCCCTTTCAAGCACAGTATTCGAACCCTCCAATACCAAAAGGTGGAGAAGTCAAACCCCCTCGAGTGTTCACACCCTTAGGGGACACACTCGAGAATATACTCATTCTTCTGACAACACAGAAGAAAATCACGCATCTTCTTCCACCAGCCAACCCTAATGGACGGGGTTTCAATGCTTCTCGGAAATGTGCTTATCATGCCAGGGCACCTGGATATGATACTCAAAATTGTTGGGCCTTGAAACACAAAATCCAAGACCTGATAGACAACGGCGAGATCGTGGTCACCAAACCAGATAACCTCACGTACAAGACAATCCTCTTCCTCAACACAAAGAAGAAGAGGTCAACATGATTAATTGGAGCAATGGGCAGAGTTTCAATTTTAACTGTGAGTCCTCCCAGACCCCCAAAGACGGTATTGACAAGTTGGATTATGCCAAATTCTAGTTTGCAATGGAACGAAAGATTAAAGCTCTATGCAAGCAGATTGAGCAATTGGCAGAATTGGTGACTTATCAGCATCAAGTGACACGCCAGTTAGTCAGCCAGGAGCATGCTAGTATCCTCCCTCTTGTCACTAATATACTCTCGTCACCTTCGAAAATGAAATGTTGGAAGACAAAGTGATAAGGAGAGCAAATGCCAAAGCCCGTTGGGATTCCAGAATCTAATTGACAGTGGTGTCCTGCAACTAGCAGACGATGATATTGTGCTACGTGAGAGTGAGAATACCTGTCCTACTAAGTGGAAGAGTTTGGTAGCAGTCATATCCACTGAGACTGATGTGACTAACAAATCACTCACAATACCAGCAATTCAACTCAGAGGAAGCAACAATCCTTTGAAAATGGCCGCTCCAAAGCCAATCAACTTACCATGCAGAGCACAATATCCTATTGTTAGCTTACACAAAGTGTCATGGAATTATGGAGAAGGTGAAGGATCCACCTCGCATACAACTGCTACAGTGCTGAAGGAAAATCCATTGTATCTTCCCCAACGGGTGATGAAGTCTACCATCAAATCAAAGGGGAAAATACCCATGGAGAAGATTGAAGAATTCCTCCGCACTATGGGTCATAACGAAGCCAAGGTGGTTTTAAGCTTAAAAGAAGCTCCACACCAAATCTCAATTTTGGACTTGGTCCTGACTTTCGAGGATCATCGAACGATCTTGCTGAAGGTTTTAGAAGAAGCCTATCTACCAAAAGCAGTGGATGTGGAAAATTTTCAACATTTGGTTGATCACATTTTCAACAACAATGTGATATCCTTCACTAATGACGACATCCCGCCCGAAGGGACCGGTTATTTCAAGCCGTTGCACATTGCGGTCTTGTCCTCCGGATATATACTAGCAGGAGTCTTGATAGATGGAGGCTCATCTCTAAATATATGTCCATACGCTACCTTAGTGAAGATGAATATCAATCTCAACCCAATTCGGAGCAGCCATACAGTCATCAAAGCTTTTGATGGAGCCCGCCGGAATTCGGTCGGAGTAATTGAACTGCCAATCAAAATTGGTCCCCATACATTCTACATATCTTTCCACGTACTCAAGATAGATTCGGGATACAACCTGCTCTTGGGACAACCATGGATTCATATGGCAGGGGCAGTCCCCTCCACCCTTCATCAATAGTTGAAATACATTATCAACAACAGCCTAATCACAATCAACGCTGAGCCGGAGTGTCCTCCACATAATTACATACCATACATCAACGTTAATTCAGATGTTGAACCGGTCAGTTTTCATGCCTTAGAGGTGAGCAACACCCAGTACCATGCTATTGGAACGCCACCTCTCATACCCAAGATTTCTGCCGAAGTGATGTCGGCTACTCAAGAAATGATATCCTTGGGTCATCAGCCAGGACAAGGGCTGGGTAAAGATCATCAGGGTATCAAGTACCCCATCCAAGTTATCAGTTAAACTAGAACAGCTGGGCTGGGCTATTCTGCCAGTTCTAGTAATAGGAATCCACATAAACATCCTCAGATTCCTCCAGTTTCAGTTAAACGATGTTTATCTACACTTACCGCTGCTGAGTCTGCACAACCTCTTGTAAAGGTGCCAGCCAACGTGATGGCTATGTTATTTCCCAGCCGGTACCGGTGAAGGCGAAAGAAGTCTTTGTTCCAGATCCCGCCGTGGAGGAAGAGAAACAAAGAATTAAACAAGACGTCATCCGGATGATGTCAGGCATACGCATCATTGTCCATGACGAATATACAAATAGACACACCCCAGACGATGATTGTCTAGACATAATGGCCATCATTCATGATCGGGAATGATAATGGCCTCCATCACTTCACTTGATCCACGGACTTTGCCTCGCCAATTGGAGCAAAGACTCCTTGCATTGGTCGACAAGGGTAAAATGGGCAGAAACCATTTCTTCCCTGTAAATATCATAACTGCTTACTTTTCTGTACAGTATTAGCAGTCGTTTTGCCAATACATGCTAACACTGTGTATGATCAAACTCTTTCATATATACTAAGCGAAAGCATATTTTGTTTCAGGACCACAATTTAGATGTGCTCATGACTTTTAGCGATCTGATTGCCTCTTCTCCACAAGGATTGTACCTTTGATGTAGAGATGAATTGACCTTGATGGAAATACATGAGGGACATTGAGGTGCCTCGAAGAAAATTCAAGAATGGGTCAAAGACAAACCTAAACCCAACCTTGATCAAACCACTTCCTTCAATCTCAGAACCTTAGAAAGCCCTAAGTTAATCCAGATTGGTTCAGACCTTACCCCAAACCAAAGGAATGACATGGTTACGCTACTAACCCAATTCTAGGATGTGTTTGCATGGTCTCATGAAGACATGGTGGGTTTGTCCACTAACATTGTACTTCATCGCCTTCTCATTAAAGAGGGATTCAAGCCAGTCAATCAAAAGCTCAGGCGATTGAAACCTGAGTGGAGTTTAAAGGTAAAAGAAGAAATTGTGAAACAATTTCAAGATGGCATCATCATGGTGTCCACATATCCTGAGTGGATATCCAACATTGTTCTCGTGCCTAAACCTGGAGGAAAGATCATGGTTCCTGAGGAAGATCGTGAGAAAACTGCTTTCATCACGCCTTGGGGAACCTTTTGTTATAAACGGTTGTCATTCGGCCTCATCAATGCCGGAGCCACCTATCAGCGAGCTATGATGGCTCTCTTCCACGACTTAATGCACAAAGAGATAGAGATCTACGTGGATGACATCATTGTCAAATCCCGGAATAAGGAAGATCATTAAGACCACCTCAGGAAGCTATTTAACAGGTTGCGTAAGTACAACTTGAAGTTGAATCTAGCCAAGTGCGCCTTTGGCGTTAAATCAGGCAAGTTGCTAGGATTCCTAGTCAGCCATAAAGGGATTGAGCTGGATCCTACCAAAATCCGGGCCATTACGAAAATGCCCATTCCTCAGATAGAGAAGGAAATATGGGGATTTTTGGAAAGAATCAACTTCATTAGCAGGTTTATCTCTCAACTCACAGCCACCTGTGAGACAATCTTCAAGCTAATAAGGAAAAACTCCTCCATGAAATGGAATGATGAGTGCCAAAATGCCTTCCTCATAATTAAAGAATAGCTAGTCAAAGCTCCCATTTTGGTACCACCCAGGGATGATGTTCCCCTGTTCATGTACCTGTCCATAAGTGACAACGCCATGGGTTGCATACTGGGACAGAAAGACGATAGAGGCCAAGAACGAAGTATCTATTACCTCAGGAAAAGATTCAGCAGCAGTAAACACAAGTACACTCTGATTGAGAGGACTTGTTACGCTTTAGCATGGGCGTCCATGAGGTTACAGCATTACCTCCATGGTCACACAATCCACCTCATATCTCGCATGGATCCTATCAAGTACGTGTTCAGCAAACCCATGTTAAATTGTCGGCTGTCCATATGGCAGTTGATCCTACAACAATTTGACATCATCTACGTAACTCAAAAGTCCATTATAGGTCAAGGAATCGCGGATCAACTGGCCGCCGCACCTTCAGGGGACTTCAAACCCTTGGAGACATACTTCCCTGATGAGGGAGTAATGACAGTTCAGTAACACCGTCAGTACGATACACGCCAAACATGGAAGATGTATTTCGATGGAGCTGTTAATATGGAAGGTCTTTGGAGTGGAGCATTTCTAGTATCAAAAGACGGGGAGCGATATCCGTTGCCATCAAATTCTGATTTGTCAAAGACCAACAAACAACGGTGAGTATGAAGGTTGTCTCATGGGGATAAAACTTGCCCGTTCAATGGGGATCAGGCGATTAACTGTCTTTGGGGATTCAGAGTTGGTAATCAGACAATCCATGGGAATCTATCAAACCAAAGAGCTACATTTAATTCCTTACCATCGGAAAATCATACAGATGACTTTGGAGTTTGAATAAATCTCCTTTCTACACGTTCCTCAAAATAGGAATGACTTTGCAGACGCATTAGCAACTTTAGCCTCCTTGATTCGCATATCTGACAAGGGACACTTGCCAAGCTTCACAATTTCCCTGCACAAGGCCCCAGCCTATGGGAACTACGTTGGAGAAGTATCGGATGAGCTACCTCTCATCTAACATCCTTGGTATCAACATCTCAAAGAATACCTACGAGATGGATCTATACCCGCTGAGGCGAGCCCAACTGAGAAAAGGCGGATCCATCGACTTGCTATGAAATTCTACCTGAGTGGAGATGCGCTCTAAAAAAGAGATGCAGGACTAGGTCTCCACAGATGTTTAGACAAAGACCAAGATCAAAGGCTTATGGATGAGATCCATGGCGGAGTCTGTGGCCCAACATGAGTGGCCCCCTCCTTGTTAAGAAGGTCCTCAGGTCAGGACATTACTGGCTATCTCTCAAAGCTGACTGAAATGACCACGTCAGGAGATGTTATTAGTGCCAGATTCATGGGAATACTATACACGCTCCTCCACGGGAACTCCACACTATGAGTTCACCTTGGCCATTCTCAATGTGGGAAATGGACGATATTGGGCCCATTGAGCCTAAAGCCAGTAAAGAACATCGATTTATCTTCACCATGATCGACTACTTCACCAAGTGGGTAGAAGCAGCCTCCTTCCCCAGGGTTACCAAAGAAGTCATCATTGTTTTCATCAGAAACAATGTCATTTGTCGATATGGACAACCAGAGGTGATCCTATCAGACAATGCTTAGAACCTCAACAATAAGATGATGGAGGAGTTATGCAGTAAATTCCACATCAAACATCTTAACTTCATCATCTACCGTCCAAAGATGAAAGGTGTTGTTGAAGCGGCTAACAAAAACATTAAGAAGATTATGCAAAAGATGTCCGCCAATCACAAAGAATGGCCTGACTTATTGCCTCTTACTCTGTTAGCCTACAAAACATCAATGCGCACTTCCACTAGGGCAACCCCCTACACATTAACCTATGGGATGGAAGTAGTGCTCCCCATAGAAGTAGAAATGGAATCCCTCAGAGTGTTGATAGACGCTCAGCTGGATGAAGACTAATGGGTACAAGACAGATATCACCAATTGTCTCTAATAGACGAAAGGCGAACCGCGGCTATCTTCCAAGATCAGTTATATCAACAAAGGATCGCCAGCTCCTACAACTGAAAAGTTCGGCTATGGCAGTTTAAACAACATGACTTGGTTTTAAAGAAGATCATGGACAACCAAGATCAATCTAAGGGAAAATTCGCTCCTAACTAGGAAGGGCCATTTGTTGTCAAGAAAGTATTGACAGGAGGCGCTCCCAGATTGCAAGAAATTGACGGCGATGAATTTCCACAACTCATCAACTCAAACACCGTGAAGCGGTACTATGTCTGAAGTTAACATCAAGCAAACATCCTGGTGTTAGATCATCAGATCACCAGTCATTCTGGTTCTTTAACCCTTTACCACATACAACTCTTCCACACTTTTCCCCTCAGGGAAACAAACTTTTCAAGCCAGCAACCTGACTTTTCTGCGTTCATAATACTTCGGTCATCCCTCTATGGATTGAACCTCTCGCGTTTGCAGTTTGGCTACCCATACATAGGATCAAACTTTTCGTACATGCAGTTTATCCTCAACCTAGGATCAAACTTTCTCTGCCCCGTAGTCTGACCTGCACATAGGATCATACTTTTCAATTTGCCCCGAGGGGTGAACTACGCCGACCTGATCTCCTCTTCAATAGGAGTACGTAGGTAACCATGTTACATGGCCCGGTCGCAATAAAACAAAAACAACAAAAACATTTCTACCCCCTTCCCTTTACAAAAACAAAAAAAACCCTCCTACACCATTCCTGCCACATACAGCGTTGAACCTCTTACACCAGGTTCGAACTACGCAGACCTGATCTCCACTTCAATAGGAGTACGTAGGCAGCCATTTATGGTTCAATTTTATCCCCCCTACCAAAACACAAACCCTTGTCAACTGGTACTGGGATCATCCTTCAATCCACTACGTTTCATTCGGCTTAAGACCAAAGGGATGGAATTACCTGAACTCCTCTTAAATAGGAGATTCGGTGACCATCTAAGCTGCGATTGTGCCTCAAAAAGAAACACCAATCCATAAAAGATGGAATTAACTAGGCTTCTCATAAATAGAAGTACTGGCGACCATTTGTGGTGCGATCAATCTCAGAGAAGAAAGCCACACTCCTCTCCATACAGAAACCAGTCCCAAGACACCAAAGATGGTAGGGATACACACAGATCAATGATCCATTCTGAACTATCCAGTGACAACTCAATGTCCATCCCTCAAGGAGGAATTCAGAATACATCAAGATCACAAGCCCTGAAGAAACAGGCAAAATAGCAAGCAAGTATCAGAGCATATCTAAAAGGGGAGTGATCAAAAATATATTTTCCTGCTATATATAATGTTGTTTGATATACACAATGTAAACTGTACAGGACAAAATAGCAATGCTAATTTGTGCGAGCTAACAAGCCCAACATGGCATCCCTCTCAGAAGAAGGAGGCAAAGCTGTGGTCTCCTGAACAAGGGTGTCCACACGACCCAACAGATCTACAGCCATCTGCATGGTGACCATATGCTCATCAATGTAAGTGATCATCTCTGCAATCATGCCAGTGGTAAGGGACCTCACTGTAGTACTATCTGTGACAGCTACATCCCGAGTAGATATGGCACTATCCCGCTCAACTATCACTGCATCTCTGGATGATCTACCCTCATCCCACTCGACGATAGCGACATCTCCGTGAGCTAATGAGTCATCTCTCTAACAAAGCTGCGTCTCTCCCATCAAGGGCGATCAATATCAAGGCTCTAGCCTGGTCTCTCTCGAAGGTCATCAGATGAAGACTCTGCTCAAAATACTGTGCCGAATGTTGTATCAAGACAGTGCTGGTACTGGGAGAATCTAAAGGAAATGCTGGCAACCCAGCAAGTATCTCCTCCTCGATGTGGGAATCAATGTCCTCCATGGGCTCTCCATCGTCTGAATCACTATCCGGTACTGTGGATACTGCCACAGCCGATGAAATCTCTGCCTCTATCCACGCAGAATACTCTGGCGAACATCCCGGATGGCTAATAGAGAAAATCGCTACCTCACGTTGATCCCAACAAGCGTACACACGGGATCGATCCTCTGCTGAAAGATAGCGAGAAGCTAAACGCTGACCTAGCGCGCCCTCAAAAGGATGAAAATCTTGAAACTGGTCAAACTACGACATCACGGCCATCGGGTGATAGGTAGTCATACCCCTCAAACCAGCCAGAGGGAGATAATCCATGCACGGAGCATAAGTAATGAAGTTGTAGGGTGAGCTAAGCCCCGAACATTGCAGTATGACAAACGAATCTCTGATATCTGCCAAGAACATCGACCAAGACATGGCGTCTATACAATTCAATGGCTGAAAGGAGTATGACATGGCTATATCATGGGTAAAATAATATCCATGCCGTCTAAAGGTGCCGATCGGTCTCAAGTGTGACATAAACCACACGACAAAGATGATCGAAGCCGTCAGTAAACACTCTCTGCTCCGGATAAGTGCAACGGTATGTAGCTGACCTCAGAGTCTCTGCTATAATCATCGGTAAGATGGTATGACCCTCCCTGAGAGCTCTCATTGCCATGATGACTCCAATGTCTAACTCATCCATGTACCGTGGCATATAGACATACGACAGTACACACAATAGCAGTACATCCACCCTGGCTAGATGCCAATGATCCTCCGGAATGTCGTGTATAACTATCCTCAGAGCCAAATCTGTCAAACAAAAAAAGCTGGGATATAACGTGGCCAGAGGTAAGCTCATTCTGCACCACCCTACGCCTTAATCTAGTGAGGGTCATGAACCATCGACTCAAGTCCCCCAAAGCCATATGCAAGCAAGGTCTGTCCAGTGGTAGCATCGTCAACCTGTAAGACCCCTTTTTGAATAAAGATTAAATTTTCTCGAAATATATTTTTGAATATTATGGTGTGGATTTGATATAATGTTATAGTTGTGGGTAATATTTACAAATTTTGCAAAATGTCATGAGTTGTTATATAATATTAGATTGGTGGGGAATATTCGTTTTAACGAGGGAATATTAAATACAACGACACAATCATTGGTGGACCCCCACAATGGAATTATTGTCGGATTGAAAGCGACAAAAATACTTTATGAAAATAACGGCGGAAGTTTTATCGTTAAGCTTTGTTGAACTACTACGGTAGTAAAAATACGATGTCTGGCGTGGTTGCATAGTAGCTTTACGGTATTGATTATTGATGCTTACGTGAGAAGTCACTTTCGGTTATACTCAATTATTGCTACGATAATTCTTTGCATCATATCTCTCGTATTATTGATTCGATTATTGTCATAGTATCATCTGCATAATAATATGTTATTTTATTAAATCAATAATTGAGGCGACAAAGTTATTCATATTATTAAATTGCAATATTTACAATGTCTAGAAGTTACATCGAGGAGAGGTTTGGTCACCTAATTGCGGCATGATAGGGAGAAATCCTTATTGGAAAGCCCCTCTTTCTAGAGGCGACACTGGTTGATAAATATTGTGAGTTATAATATTAATGATGAATGTTATTAAAATTGAAGTTGTGTTAGGAGTTGAATTTGGAGGCAGCGGACGTGATATTTGAGTCAGGAACGATGAAATTAGTAAAAATAGTCTATAAACACAAAATTTTTAGGAATTCACTATTTGGTCGAAAAAGTCAGCGAGTTGACTTTTTGGGAAAAATCAAACTTCAAAATTTCAAAATTTATATTTTTGATAAAAATGGTTTCATTGTGTTGGAATTATTTGTGTTAGTGAAAATCGACAATTATTTCGATAATAATTGATGTGCGGAGGTTATATTGACCGATCGGGTATTTAGCAGGATAAATGAGCAATTGATTGCTATTATTTCACATGATTATAACTATTTGTTCACATGTGTATACTATTGTTTCACATTCTTGTTACTATTAGGGGAGTTGGTGCAAGATTGATAATACTTGCATGACTAAGTTAAAAATGGAGGTATAGATGGATGTCTTATCTTTGTAATTCGTATTTTCACATGTCTAGAACTATTGATTCACATAATTTACTATTGAATCACATTATTTACTATTAGGGGAGGTGGTGCAAGTTTGATAATACTTCCATGACTAAATTAAAAATAAAGGAAAAGTTGGAGGTATTGTCTTCTGTAATTTTTGAGCCCCAAGCGCGTGCGATTATCGAAACTATATTTTTCTATAAATAGAAGCTCATTCTTCCTTCATTTCTCACCAATTCACAAAAGCTTTAGGCGATTATTATAGAGAGAAATTATAGAAAAGAAGAGAAGTCTCTTTACCTCACTATTCGAGTATCCAGTTTTTCTAAAGGTAGGGAGTATTATTTCTTTCTTATCTATGAAGAGAACTTACATTATTCCATTCTTTATTATTACATTGGAATAACTTTATATCTGTGAGTTACCCTATACTTGGTGAAATTCTTACATTGTTCCATTCTTTATCATTATGTTGGAACATCACATGCATGCGTTCTCTCTTGGGACTGGTTAAAATCTTTATTATTACATTGGAATATCACATGCATGCGTTTTTCGTGGGACTGATTAAATCTTTATTATTACATTGGAATATCACATGCATGCGTTTCTGTGGGACTGATTCCGTCTTTATTATTACATTGGAATATCACATGCATGCGTTTTCTGACGGACTGATTAAAATCTTTATTATTACATTGAATATATCACATGCATGCGTTTCTGTGGGACTGATTCCATTATTTATTATACATTGGAATAACTTTGCATGCTGTGTGGTCTATCGCATGCTTGGTGATTTCTTTTGTTATTCCATTCCTTATTATACTCGGTTGGTTAAAGTTTTGACTTCTATACTCCATGAAATTAGTGGAATATCCTTGATATTTGCGCTTCATCGATATCTTTTCATGGAAATATTCTTACGAGCATTCTTGAATTTTACTCTACAAAAGCGGTATCATGTTGACAATTTGGGCGTTATTAGTTCTGGATAAAATAATTCTTGAACTTGTTTTATTGAATTCTTATATCATTGTCATCATCCTCATGTTTATATTTTGTTGAAAGTCATACGTGGCCTATAGTGCATAGATGGACTTGGTATGATTATGACGAGGATTATTGGTGTAATCATGGTAGTAATGTTACAAATGATGTGGTAAAAGTCCTCATTGGCCCGTAGTGCATTGATGGGCGAGTTGTTGGCATGATCATGACCATTATTGAATACACAAATATTCTTGGCCCGTAGTGCATGGATAATTGTGGTCGTGATACTAAAGAATATCCTTGGTAGTAGTGCGGGGTGATTCGATGATGTGGATTATTTATTAAAATTTGAGTCCAGCGATAAAAGTGATGAAAAACCTTTTAAATCATAAAAGATAGTAGATTTTATTCTCTACTTGACTCTTTTAATGGATTGCTTGTTCATTGCATGATTAAACTTGATGGTTGTTATATTGTATCGGTTTTAACTTTGTTGAAGGCTAACGATAATATATTACGCATTATCTTAGTCATAATATTTTCTATTGGGCTAGTTGAGCTCACCCTTTTACTTTCATTGTTTCTCTTGAAATGAGAGCGTGGCGAGGGACTAGTCGGGGAGCGGGTGACGGACGGATGATAGCATTAGTAGTCCTCACTATTCGGTGAAATAGTGGAAAATAAATGTAATAATATTGAATTTGAGTTTGTATATTCTCAGGCGACAATATTTGTATTAAAACTCACGACTTATGTTTTTGTCGTACTTTTACGACGATTGTATAATTAAGTTGTATTTATATTTTGTACCATGTATTTGGCGACTCGAGAATAGGTGATGTATATACCTATTTTGGGGCGTCACGAGTTTGGTATCAAAGCTTAGGGATATGATCCTGGCTAAGATGTGAGACTAGAACTAGGAGGAGAGGCAGGGAATTCTTTCGCTACTATGACCTACCTAAGTTTATTTGGTATTTAATTGGTCGGTCGAGTGTAGGGATAATATGTTTCATGTCAATTAACCCTTGTTTTGTGGCGGTATTTGAAAATGGCATCGAGAATGTTGAGAACATCAATGGAGCCACAGGAGGCCGTTGAGTCTCCACGGATCAATAACCGAGGACAATGTGCATCGGGAAGGCGACAATCCTCATGCAAACAACAACCTTGACCAAATGATGAGCGATGGAATGTTAGGAGGCTTTATGCAATTCATGCAACATCGGCGAGAAGCGGCTCACATCCAAAAAATACAGGTGGAAACACTGGCAACTCTCGGACGGTCACCGCAGCATGAAGCAGTTCAAGGAGGCTGGGACCACCGGAGTTTATTGGAGAGCCAAAACCACTTAAAAAGGCGGAAGCATGGATAAAGCAGATAACCAAGATATTTGATGTCTTGGGATGCTAGAGAGAACAAAAGGTTCCGCCGCCACCTTTATGTTGCGTGAAGAGGCGATTCTTGGTGGGGAATCGTAAGCGCGTACCTGACTGGCCGCTTAAGATGTCTTGGGAGAAGTTCAAGAAGGCATTTCAACGACAAGTACTTTCCGAAAGTATTCGTCACATGAAGGAGGTGGAGTTTATCAAGTTGGAACAAAACAATATGGCCAGGTATCCATGATCTGAGGCTAAATTTGCGGAGTTATCGGTTTGCATCCCATTTGGTTGATAATGAGGAGGCGAATGACCGAATGTTTTTAAGAGGTTTGAAAGCAGGAGATCGACAATATCTTATTTCTCATAAAGCTGTGTTTGTATTAGGATGTTGTAAATAGGGCTCGATTATTGGGTAGCGATATGAGTCAATATGAAGAGAAAGCGGTAAGTGAGAATGAAAATACTAGTGGTAACGATCATTGAAGCGGTGACAACAAGCGTGGAGGAATCAACATGGTAGAAATGGTAACCACCGGTGGTAATCATAGCGAACAATAAAATGGACATTTCAAGAAAAGGAGATTCAATGATGATGGAAAGGCGTCGGCACCAACACACCGTTGTTAAGGAAGGAGAAGCGACCACCTATCATATGCTTCAAATGCGGAGGGGGAGGACACATCGGTCAAGCTGCGCGATGCAGTCCAAAGCATGTTATAATTGTGGAAGAGAAGGTCACTTAGCTCGATTTTGTCGTTCATCGAAGACAAATTCAGCTAGGATGGAGGCACCAAAGGCCGTCCCAGAAAAGTCAAAGCCGGTAGTGCAAGGGAGAGCGTTTGTTGTGACCTCCCGAGAAAGCAAAGGAACGACGAGGTTATCACGGGTAAGCTTATCATAAACTCTAGTGAAGTCTATACCTTATTTGATACGGTTCTACCCATTCTTTTATTTCTCTACTACTTGCGCTCAGCGTTTAAATTTGACTCGGAGAAATTAGACTTTGACTTATCTGTTGAAACTCCATTAGGAGAAACCTTCATTACATCCTTTGTTTATAAGTCTTGTTTGATTCAAATCGGTAACCATACGTTACTGTCGATCTTATCTCCTTAAAAATACTTGCATTTGGCGTGATTCTAAGGGATTGATTGGTTAACTACTCATCATGCTAAAATTGATTATTTTAGTAAGGTTGTTAGCTTTCATATTCCTAATAAACCTATTATGCGAATTCAAGCGACCAAACCATTAAAATCAATCACGGTCATCTCAAGCCATAAAGCTATTCGTTTATTGAAAAGCGGATGTCAAGCTTTCTTAGCTCATATCGCAGATTTAAACAAAAATCGTCGATTTGAAGGATATTTCTATTGTTAATAAATTTCTGGCGTATTCCACGAAGAACTTCTGGCCTACCCCAGGCGTGAAGTTGAATTTTGTATCGACCTTGAACCGGTACAAAACCCATTTCAAAGCCCCATATCGAATGGCTCTATTGAACTTGAGGAGTTAAAGACCCAATTGCGAGGAATTGTTAGACATTGGTTTCATTCGTCTAGTCGTCTCCTTGGGGTGCTCTGTTCTATTCGTGAAGAAGAAAGATGGGAGTATCGACTTTGTATTGATTATCGGGAGTTGAATCATGTCACCATCAAAAATAGGTACCCATTGCCGCGTATTGATGACTGTTTGATCGATTTACAAGGAGCACAATTTTTTCAAAGATCGATCTTAGATTTACGGATATCATCAATTTGAAGGTTAAAAGCGAGGATATTCAAAGGCGCCTTGAGAACTTCGATGCGGGCATTATGAATTCTTAGTCATGTCTTTTGGATTGACTAATGCTCCTGCTTTGCCTTCATGGATATGATGAAGCCAGAGTATTCAAGGAATATTTGGATCACTTTGTGGTCGTCTTTATTGATGACATCCTTATTTATTCAAAAGCGTGAAGATCATGAAAGCAACACTTGGTGATACTCCAAAAGCCGTGAATATAAGCTTTATGCCAAGTTAAAGAAATGCGAGTTACGGCTTGAGGAAGTAGCATTCCTTGGGCACGTAGTATCAAGTCATGGAATATCCGTTGACCGGCAAAGATTGAAGCTATTCAAAATTTGGGAGCAACCAAAATCGTTAATAGAAATCGTAGCTTTCTCGGTTTAAATTTGGTTATTATCGGAGATTCGTGGAAGGATTTTCTCGAATCGCTACTCCATTAACTTCGGTGACTCGAAAGATACAAAGTTCGGTTGGGGCGAGGAATGTGAGAAGAGTTTTCAAGAACTCAAAAGGAGACTCATTTATTTTGTTGCGACAATACCATTTGGTTGGGAGGATTTGTCATCTACGGTGATGCTTTGGGCAAAGGGTTAGGATGTGTTCTCATGCAACATGGGAAAGTCATAGCCTATGCCTCAAGACAACTCAAAGAATATGAGAGGAATTATCCTACTCATGATCTAGAGTTGGCGGTTGTTATCTTCGTACTTAAAATTTGGAGGCATTACTTGTATGGGAGAAAGTGGAGATCTTTACGGATCATAAAAGCCTCAAATATTTCTTCACTCAAAAGGAACTCAACATGCGACAACGGCGTTGGCTTGAGCTATTGAAAGATTATGATCATACCATCAATACCATCTGGAAAAGCGAGCGTGGTGGTGGCGCATTGAGTAGAAGATCATATGCTGGGTAAGAGTGCAATATTCACAACACAAAAGCCCATTTTGTGTGACTTGCAAAGGATGGAGATAGAGTTAAAGACTCGAGGGGACCCATGTGATGATGGCGAATATCTGAGTAGAAGCCGACTTTAATTGATAAAGTTAAAGTTGCTCAAATTCTGAGATCGGAGGTGATCGTATGAGGAAGAAAGTGCAAGAAGGTCTTTATCTTAGGAAGCAAGAATCGATGAAGAAGGAATACTTGAGTCAACTCCGGACTTTGTGTTTCTAACGACCACGATTTAAAGTATAAAATCATGATGGGCGCACAACACACCGTTTGCAATCCATCTTGGGAGTACCAAAATGTATCGTGATCTTCGTCATACATTTTGGTGGAGCAATATGAAGAGAGAGATAGATATTTATTTATCTCGAGGTGTCTAATTTGTCAGCGAGTTAAAGCGGAGCATCAAGTACCAAAAGGTCCATTGCAACCACTTGAAATTCGAGAATGGAAGTGGGAGCACATTACCATGGATTTCATTCTTGGTCTTCCCAAAGTTTCTCAAGGCATAGATGCGATTTGGGTCATTGTTGATAGATTGACCAAATCGCTCATTTCTTCTGCAAATCTGAGAAACTTATACACTTGAACGTCTTGCTCGTATGTACATAAGCGAGGTTGTAAGATTGCATGGTATGCGGTATCCATAGTTTTGATCGAGACCCAAGATTCACTTCAAGATTTTGGGTTGGTTTGCAAAAAGCTATGAGCGCGGAGTTTACGATTTAGCTCGGCATATCATCCTCGAGCCAGATGGCGATCGGAGAGGGACGATTCAAACTCTTGAAGATCTATTAAGACTACTGTGTCCTTGACTTCAAGGAAGTTGGGACAAGTTCTTACCATTGGTGGAGTTTTTCCTACAACAACGGTTATCAAGCAAGTATTGGCATGGCTCCATTTGAGGCGTTGTATGGAAGAAAGTGTCGTTCTCGGTATCTTTGGGATGAGGTGGGTGAAACAGCGTTATTTGGGACCGGAGTTGATGCGTATGACTACGGAAAAGATTCAAATGATCAAACAGCGTATAAAAACCTCACAAGATCGACAAAGAGTTATCTTGATCTTCATCGAAAGGGCGTAGAATTCGATATTGGAGATCATGTGTTGTTACGTGTTGCTCCATGGAAAGGAGTTACAAGATTTGGAAAGAGAGGAAAGCTCAATCCTCGATTCATTGGCCCATTTTAATCCTCGATCGAGTAGGGCGTGGCCTATAGACTTGCGTTACTGTAAGTATGTCTCGTGTTCATAACGTTTTTCACATATCCATATTACGTAAATATGTGAAAGACCGAACCACATTATTGAGTTAGAAGCAGGACGAAATAGAGGAAGATTTAACGTATGAAGAGGTTCTGTTAAAATCTTGGATAAGAAGGAACATATTCTACGCTCAAGGTTATACCTCAAGTCAAAGTTTTGTGGAGAAACCACGATGTTGAGAAATGACACGGGAGTTAGAATCGAAATGAAATCAAAGTATCCTCACCTCTTGACATACCAGTACGCACCCTAATTTCGAGGATGAAATTTCATAAGAAGGGGAGGTTGTAAGACCCCAACTTTTGAATAAAGATTAAATTTTCTCGAAATATATTTTTGAATATTATGGTGTGGATTTGATATAATGTTATAGTTGTGGGTAATATTTACAAATTTTGCAAAATCATGAGTTGTTATATAATATTCGATTGGTGGGGAATATTCGTTTTAACGGGAATATTAGTATACTGCGGCACAATCATTGGTGGACCCCCCCCAGCGGAATTATTGTCGGATTGAAAAGCGACAAAAATACTTTATGAAAATAACGGCGGAAGTTTTACAGATTAGCTTGTTGAACTACCGGTAGTAAAAAATCGATGTCTGGCGTGGTTGCATAGTAGCGCACGGTATTGATTATTGATCTTTACGTGAGAAGTCACTCGGTTATACTCAATTATTACTACGATAATTCTTTGCATCATATCTCTCGTATTATTGATTCGATTATTGTCGTAGTATCATCATGCATAATATGTTATTTTATTAAATCAATAATTGAGGCGACAAAGTTATTCATATTATTAAATTGCAATATTTACAATGTCTAGAAGTTACATCGAGGAGAGGTTTGGTCACCTAATTTGCGCGCTTGATAGGGAGAAATCCTTATTGAAAGCCCCTCTTTCACAGGAGCGACTTTGGTTGATAAATATTGTGAGTTATAATATTAATGATGAATGTTATTAAAATTGAAGTTGTGTTTGGAGTTGAATTTGGAGGCTTGGACGTGATATTTGAGTCAGGAGCGATGAAATTAGTAAAATAGTCTATAAACACAAAATTTTTGAATTCACTATTTGGTGAAAAAAGTCAGCAGTTGACTTTTTTTGGAAAAATCAAACTTCAAAATTTCAAAATTTATATTTTTGATAAAAATGGTTTCATTGTGTTGGAATTATTTGTGTTAGTGAAAATCGACAATTATTTCGATAATAATTGATGTATGGAGGTTATATTGACGATCGGGTATTTAGCAGGATAAATGAGCAATTGATTGCTATTATTTCACATGATTATAACTATTTGTTCACATGTGTATACTATTGTTTCACATTCTTGTTACTATTAGGGGAGTTGGTGCAAGATTGATAATACTTGCATGACTAAGTTAAAAATGGAGGTATAGATGGAGTCTTATCTTGTAATTCGTATTTTCACATGTCTAGAACTATTGATTCACATAATTTACTATTGAATCACATTATTTACTATTAGGGGAGGTGGTGCAAGTTTGATAATACTTCCATGACTAAATTAAAAATAAAGGAAAAGTTGGAGGTATTGTCTTTGAAATTTTTGAGCCCCAAAACGTCTGATTATCGAAACTATATTTTTCTATAAATAGAGAAGCTCATTCTTCCTTCATTTCTCACCAATTCACAAAAGCTTTAGGCGATTATTATAGAGAGAAATTATAGAAAGAAGAAGAAGAAGTCTGCTACCTCTTATTCGGTATCGATTTTTTTTAAAGGTAGGGAGTATTATTTCTTTCTTATCCATGAAGAGAACTTACATTATTCCATTCTTTATTATTACATTGGAATAACTTTTATATCTGTGAGCTACCTATACTTGGTGAAATTCTTACATTGTTCCATTCTTTATCATTACATTTGGAACATCACATGCATGCGTTCTCTGTGGGACTGGTTCCGTCTTTATTATTACATTGGAATATATCACATGCATGCGTTTCTGTGGGACTGATTAAAATCTTTATTATTACATGTTGGAATATCACATGCATGCGTTTCTCGTGGGACTGATTAAAATCTTTATTATTACATTGGAATTGGAATATCACATACATGCGTTTTTCTGTGGGACTGATTCCGTCTTTATTATTTTGTTGGAATATCACATGCATGCATGCGTTTTCTGTGGGACTGATTCCGATTATTTATTATTACATTGGAATAACTTTTGGAATATGCCTTCTATGCGGTCTATCGCATGCTGGTGATTTCTTTTGTTATTCCATTCCTTATTATACTCGGTTGGTTAAAGTTTTGACTTCTATACTCCATGAAATTAGTGGAATATCCTTGATATTTGCGCTTCATCGATATCTTTTCATGGAAATATTCTTGAGCATTCTTGAAATTTTACTCTACAAAGCGGTATCATGTTGACAATTTGGGCGTTATTAGTTCTGGATAAAATAATTCTTGAACTTGTTTTATTGAATTCTTATATCATTGTCATCATCCTCATGTTTATATTTTGTTGAAAGTCATCATGGCCTATAGTGCATAGATGGACTTGGTATGATTATGACCGAGGATTATTCGGTGTAATCATGGCCAAGTAATGTTACAAATGATGTGGTAAAAGTCCTCATTTGGCGTAGTGCATTGATGGACGAGTTGTTGGCATGATCATGACCATTATTGAATACACAAATATTCTTGGCCGTAGTGCATGGATAATTGTGGTCGTGATACTAAAGAATATCCTTGGGTAGTAGTGCGGGGGTGATTCGATGATGTGGATTATTTATTAAAAGTGAGTCAGTGATAAAAGTGATGAAAAACCTTTTAAATCATAAAAGATAGTAGATTTTATTCTCTACTTGACTCTTTTAATGGATTGCTTGTTCATTATGAGTTAAACTTGATGGTTGTTATATTGTATCGGTTTTTAACTTTGTTGAAGGCTAACGATAATATAATACGCATTATCTTAGTCATAATATTTCCCTCTTGGGCTAGTTGAGCTCACCCTTTTACTTTTATTGTTCTCTTGAAATCTTTGGAAAATAAAGTAAGCGTATTTGAGTTTGGGACTAGTCGGGGAGCGGGTAGCGGACGGATGATAGCATTAGTAGTCCTCACTATTAGTTGTATTTGTGAAATAGTGGAAAATAAATGTAATAATATTGAATTTGAGTTTGTATATTAGGGATAAGCGACAATATTTGTATTAAAACTCACGACTTATGTTTTATTCGTATTTAATTGGTCGGTCAGTGTAGGGATAATAAGTTGTATAATTAAGTTGTATTTGTATTTTGAAAATACCATGTATTTGTTGAGACTCAATGGAGAATAGGTGATGTATACCTATTGCAAACAACAACAACATCGACGTGAGCGGCTCATCTGTCCAAAATGCCAACATTGCAAAATGCGGTGGAAACACTGAAACTCTCGAGACGGTCACCGCCAAGCAGTTCAAGGAGCTGGGACCACGGAGTTTATTGGAGAGCCAAAACCACTTAAAGGCGGAAGCATGGATAAAGCAGATTACCAAGATATTTGATGTCTTGGGATGCTCCGAGGAACAAAAGGTTCCCTTCGCCACCTTTATGTTGCATGAAGAGGCGATTCTTTGGTGGGAATCGTAAAAGCATACCAACTTGACCCATTCAAGATGTCTTGGGAGAAGTTCCAAGAGCTGTTCAACGACAAGTACTTTCCCGAAAGTATTCGTCACATGAAGGAGGTGGAGTTTATTAAGTTGAAACAAAATAATATGATCGTGTCGCAATACGAGGCTAAATTTGCAGAGTTATCCCGGTTTGCATCCCATTTGGTTGATAATGAGGAGCGAATGACCAAAATGTTTTTAAGAGGTTTGAAATCGGAGATACGACAATATCTTATTTCTCATAAACTGTGTTTGTATTCAGATGTTGTAAATAGGGCTCAGTTATTGGTGCACGATAACGAGTCAAGCGCAACCAAGAGAAAGCGGTACGAGAATGAAAATAATAGTAGTACTTGATCATTGAGCGGTGACAACAAATGTGGAGGAATCAACATGGCAGAAATGGTAACCACTTGGTGGTAATCATAGCCAAGACAATAAAAATGGACATTTCAAGAAAAGGAGATTTAACAATGATGGAAAAGGCGTCGACAAAGACCGTTGTTAAGAAATGAGAGCGACCACCTATCATATGCTTCAAATGCGGAGGGAGGACACATCGGTCAAAGCGCGCGATCATAGTCAAAACATGTTATAATTGTGGAAAGAAGGTCACTTAGCTCGATTTTGTCGTTCACCAGAAGACAAATTCAGAAGGATGGAGAGCACCAAAGGTCGCCCGAGAAAAGTCAAAGCCGGTAGTGCAAGGGAGAACGTTTGTTGTGACCTCCCAGAAAGCAAGGAACCCGAACGAGGTTATCACGGGTAAGCTTATCATAAACTCTAGTGAAGTTTATACCTTATTTGATACCAGTTCTACCAATTCTTTTATTTCTCCTACTTGCGCTCAACGTTTAAATTTGACTTCAGAGAAATTAGACTTTGATTTATCTGTTGAAACTCCATTAAGAGAAACCTTCATTACATCCATTGTTTATAAGTCTTATTTGATAAAAATCGGTAACCGCACGTTACCTGTCGATCTTATCTCCTTTAAAATACTTGCATTTGACGTGATTCTAGGGATTGATTGGTTAACTACTCATCATGCTAAAATTGATTATTTTTGTAAGATTGTTAGCTTTCATATTCCTAATAAACCTATTATGCGAATTCAAGTGACCAAATCATTAAAATCAATCACGGTCATCTCAAGCCATAAAGCTATTCGTTTATTGAAAAATGGATGTCAAGCTTTCTTAGCTCATGTCACGGATTTAAACAAAAATACGTCAGATTTGAAGGATATTTCTATTGTTAATAAATTTCCTGATGTATTCCCTGAAGAACTTCCTGGCCTACCACAGAGCGTGAAGTTGAATTTTGTATCAACCTTGAACCCGGTACAAAACCCATTTCCAAAGCTCCATATCAAATGGCTCCTATTGAACTTGAGGAGTTAAAGACCCAATTGCGAGGAATTGTTAGACATTGGTTTCATTCGTCCTAAGTCGTCTCCTTGGGGTGCTGCTCTGTTTCTATTCGTGAAGAAGAAAGATGGGAGTATGCGACTTTGTATTGATTATCGGGAGTTGAATCATGTCACCATCGAAAATAGGTACCCATTGCCACGTATTGATGACTGTTTGATCGGTTACAAGGAGCACAATTTTTTCAAAGATCGATCTTCGTTACGGATATCATCAATTTGAAGGTTAAAAGCGAGGATATTCCAAAGCGCCTTGAGAACTTCGGTATGGGCATTATGAATTCTTAGTCATGTCTTTTGGATTGACTAATGCTCCTAACGCCTTCATGGATATGATGAACCGAGTATTCAAGGAATATTTGGATCACTTTGTGGTCGTCTTTATTGATGACATCCTTATTTATTCAAAAGCCGTGAAGATCATGTGCAACACTTGAGGTGATACTCCAAAAGCCGTGAATATAAGCTTTATGCCAAGTTAAAGAAATGCGAGTTACGGCGAGGAAGTAGCATTCCTTGAGCGCACGTAGTATCAAGTCATGGAATATCTGTTGACGACAAAGATTGAAGCTATTCAAATCTAGGAGCAACCCAAATCGATAATAGAAATATCGTAGCTTTCTCGGTTTAAGTGGTTATTATCGGAGATTCATGGAAGGATTTTCTCGAATCGCTACTCCATTAACTCGGTGACTCGGAAAGATACAAAGTTAGGTTGAAGCGAGGAATGTGAAGAGTTTTCAAGAACTCAAAAGGAGACTCATTTCAACACCGTTAGGAAATACCATCCGGTTGGAGGATTTGTCATCTCAAGTGATGCTTCGTCTGCGAAATTAGTCTCCTATTGAGTTCTTGAAAACTCTTCTCATAATCCTCGCCCAACCGATTTTTTGTATCTTTACGAGTTAGCTTAGTTAATCTGAGTAGCGATTCGAGAAAATCCTTCCACAAATCTTCGATAGTAACTAAACTAAGCCCGTAAAAGCTATGATTTTGGCCATCGATTTCAGTTGCTCCCAACTTCAGTATTGCTTCAATCTTCGCCGTCAACAGATACTCCATGTTTTGACACCATGTGCCCAAGGAATGCTACTCTCAAGCCGTAACTCGCATTTCTTCAAATTTTGGCATATAGCTTGTTGTCACGAAGCCTTTGAAGTATCAACTTCAAATGGCGCTCATGATCTTCACGGCTTTTAGAATAGATGAGGATCATCAATAAAGACAACAATGAACTGATCCAAATATTCTTTGAACACACGGTTCATCATATCCATGAAAGCAGCAGGAGCATTAGTCAATCCAAAAGACATGACTAAGAATTCATAATGCCCTGCATCGAAGTTCAAGGCGCCTTTGTAATATCCTCGCTTTTAATCTTCGGTGATGATATCCGTAATCTAAGATCGATCTTTGAAAAGAATTGTGCTCCTTGTAACTGGTCAAACAAGTCATCAATGCGAGGTAGAGGATACCTATTCTTGGTGGTGACATGGTTCAATTCTAGGTAGTCAATACAAAGTCGCATACTCCCGTCTTTCTTCTTTACGAATAACACATGATCACCCCAAGGAGATGTACTAGGATCAATGAAACCGATGTCCAACAATTGCTGTAGTTGGACCTTTAACTCCTGAAGTTCAATAGGAGCCATTCGATATGGGGTTTTAGAAATGGGCTTTGTACCAGGTTCAATGTCAATAAAGAATTTAACTTCACGTTCTGGGGGTAGACCGTGAAGTTCTTAGGGAAATACGTCAGGAAATTCACTAACAATAGAAATATTATTCAAATCTGACGTGTTTTTGTTCAAGTCCGTGACATAGGCTAAGAAAGCTTGACATCCGTTTTTCAATAAACGAATAGCTTTATGGTTTGATATGACAGTGATTGACTTTAGTGGTTTGGTTGCTTGAATTCGCATAACAACAGTCAAGTTAGGAATATGAAAACTAACAACCTTACAAAAATAATCAATTTTAGCATGATGAGTGGTTAACCAATCAATCCCTAAAATCACATCAAATGCAAGTATTTTCAATGAAATAAGATCGACAGGTAATGTGAAGGTACCAACTTGGATCAAGCAAGATTTATAAAAGTAGATGTAATGAAAGTTACTCCTAACGGAGTCTCAACAGATAAGTCAAGGTCTAACTTCTCTGGAGTCAAGTTCAAACATTGAGCACAAGCAGGAGAGATAAAAGAATGGGTAGAATCGGTATCTAATAAGATATAAACTTCGCAAGAGTTTATGATTAGCTTACCCGTGATCACCTCGTTCAGGTTCCTCACATTTTGGGCAGACACGACAAACGCTCTTCCAGGGACCACCGACTTTGACTTGTCCGGGATAGCCTTTGGAGTAACCATCCCCGTTGAACTTGGTTTCGCAACAAGACCATCTTTAGCTATATGACCATCCTTTCCACAGTTATAACACACCTTGGATTGTTATGGGCAGTTTGAGCTAATGTGTCCCTCGTTCTAGCATTTATAACAAATGATGTGTCCCTCTTTCCCTCATTTATAACAAATGATCGGTGCTCGTTCTCCTCCCCTAGAAACAGTTGATGTTTGTGCTGACGTCTTCACGTTATCATTGTTGTACCTTCTCCTTTTGAAATCTCCCCCCGACTCGCTTCTTCTACAATCATGGCCACGATTACCACCAGAGTGGTTACCGTTTTTGTCTGAATGTTTTCCTCCCCGCTGGTTGTCATTGCTCCGATAACTGCTGCCACCGGTATGACCCTGGTTGTGGTCCCTCAGTTGAACATACTCATTATCTCGGTTTAATAATTGAGCCCTGTTTACAACATCTGAATATAGATAAAATTTATGAGAAATAAGATATTGCCGAATCTCGGGTTTTAGACCTCTCAGAAACATCCGCGTCATTCGTTCCTCATTCTCTACCCAATGAGGTGTAAACCTGGATAAATCTACGAACTTCGCCTCGTACTGAGACACAGTCATGTTATTTTGTTCCAGTCTAATAAACTCTACCTTGTTCATATGACGAATACTTTTAGGAAAGTACTTGTCGTTAAAAGCGGCCGACGAGGCGTTTCCCAAGACATGTTGAGTGCGGCGGTGGTACGCTTCACGATTCCCACCGATGAATGCCTCACCCACGGAACATAAAGGTGGCGAATTGAACTTTCTGTTCCTCCATGCATCCCAAGGCATCAAATATCTTGGTAATTTGTTTAACCCACGTTTCCGCCTTGATTGGATCCGGCTTTCCCACAAATTCTGGTGGTCCCAACTCTTTGAACTGCTTGGCTGTGACAAGCCGCGCGTTGCTATCATTTACACCCGTATTTTGTACACGAGTCTCCCTCGTCTGATTTTGCATGAACTACAAAAAGCTTCTAAACATCTCATCATTCATCGTTTTTTCGGTAGTGTTGTTTACAGGAGGAATATTGCCTTCCTGTTTCACGTTCCCCTAGGTGGTGATTAAAGGTGTCTCCACGATCTCATTCACTCCATTGTTAATATTTCCAGCTGCCATTCTCAAATACTGCCACAAAATAAGGGTTAATTAACAAATTAACATATCACATATTAACCATATGCTCCGACTGACCAACCAAATAAGCTTAGGTAAGACACACTAGCGGAAGATTACTCGTCTCTCCCCTCCTAGTTCTATCCCCAGATCTCCTCCAGAGACCATATCCCTAAGCTCTGATACTAACTGTGATGCCCCTAAAACAGGTATACATCACCCATTCTGAGTTGCCAAATATATGGTACAGAAACAAATATAAATTTATTAATACAATTATCGTGCAAAATATGACAACACATATACTGTGAGTTTGAATATAAATATTGTCTAATAGATAGTATACAAACTCAAAAGGAGTCCTCATTATAATTATTGATACACTATTTTACAAAATAGTGAGGACTACTACAACAACTATCCTGAACCATCATTCCATACCCCGGCTAGTTCCTGCTATGTTCTCACCTCTTGAGAAGAAAAATGGAACAAAAAGGAAAAGGGTGAGCTCAACTAGCCCAGTAAAGAATATTATGACTAAGATAATATACAACAAATTATCAATAGTCTTTAACAGAAAAAAATCTGATAGAATATAATAGACAATAAGTTTTAGATCAACAACTGCAGTGGAAACATCAATCCATTAGAAGAGTCAAGTAGAGAATGAATTCTACTATCTTCTAAGATTTAAAAGTCCATCATCAATATTTTATCCCTGTAACATCAATCAATATACATCTTGAATCAAATATTCATCTTTGCACTACAGGCCAAATATATTCATTTGTATCACCAGTTGGTCATGTTCATCTCAACACCTGTTCATCTTTGCACTACGGCCCAAAGATATTCATCAGTTAATCATTCATCTTTGCACTACAGGCCAAATATATTCAGTAATATCATCATTTAGGACTGAGGATGATGAAAAATATCTTAAAGAAAACGAATCTAGTAAGATAAAAGATCAAAGATTAGATATTCGTACTTTAGTTTATCCAAGTTCAAAAATACCTTATAATAATTAATTGTGGAGCAAAATTCAAGAATAAAAATCAAAACATGGATACAATCAAAGATAGTAACCACAATAGACAACTTGGACAAACAAAGAAAAAATTTATTTTTCTGTGAATAGTGTCGTATTCGTGAATAGTGCCGTATACGTGAATCGTAACCCCGACATGAAAAAGGTAGAAATTCCACAAAGTATCTAAATACGCATAAAATACGCTCGATAATATAGAGAGAGAAAGCTTATGATTCTGGTGTGATTTTCAATTCTAACTAAGCACCCTATTTATAGGAAAATGCTTAGAACGCCATAGCAGGCTAACCTGCTACCTGATGGCTTTACCTGCTACTATTCACGCCCACCATTTTTGAAATAAAATTTCAGCACATTTTTTCACCAAGCAAAAGTGGGGCCCACCCATGTTTTTAATAAAAAAATATTTATTTTCGAAACCTCAATAATTCATAATAAATAGCTCTTTTATCAAAAAAATACGAATTTTATGTCTATTCCATAGGAAATCGAATTCTCTACAACTTTGTAGAAGAAAGTTTTTCCAAATTCCAAACAGAAAATGCCCGAAATCCATATACGGACGATTTTTAATACCTCCATTCCGACAAAATACTGATAAAATACCTCAACATTAATTCCTTCATTTATATCCACATAAAATAAATATATCCATCATTTATATCCACATAAAATAAATATTTCCTTATCATATAAATCAATAATTAATTATTCACAAATAATATTACAAAATCACAATTATGACAACCAGGTCGTTCCTAGGAAAGAGGGGGCTTTCCGATAAGGATTTCTCCTTACTGGCGTGCAATTAGGTGACCAAACCCCTTTCCTAGACAGAACTTCCTTAGACATTGCCAATAATGCTATCTAATAATATTATTCAAATAAAATGAATTATTGATCTAATAATGGGAAATATTGTGTAGTGACAATTATTGAAACAACAATAATATAAAATATCAAAGCAACAATTATTGAATCAATAAAATAAAATATTAAACAGTAAGAACTGTAACAATTATTGAGTAGTGCCTTCTTACGTAAGAATCAATAATTCAAAAATACTGTAATCTCGTGTGTCTTCTCGTGTTAAATTCACGCCATTATTCTTTCGTATTTTAACCAAGGGTATTCCAACGATTGTTAATTCAGAATAACTACGCCTAGTTATTTATAAAAACTCAAACTTGTTGTTTTCTTCATCCAGACCATTTTCCGTTATGGGGCCCTAAATGGTCGCTACTGGTCGTATGTATGAATATTCCCGACGCAGTAAGAATATTCCACGACCAAACGAATATTCCCCGACAACAATGAATATTTTATAACCACTTGCTTAATTTTGCAAAATTTGCACATTTCACCAATAACCAAAGCATTATATCAAATTAACACCTTATTATTCACAATAATAATTAGGGAAAATTTTATTTTATTTATAAAAAGTTGGGGTCTTACATTTTTAATTCATAAAATTGCCTAAAATTAAAAATTAATGCAATCAAATACACAGAAAGAACATAAAAACAGAAAGACCATGGTGACAGAAAGTCGCTAATGGCTATATTTGGGGAAGTTGACTCTAATTTGATAAAGGAACATAAAGAAGATAACGAATAACATAGAGTAGTTTTGTCTCTCTCTATCTTTGACTCACTATGTGTGGTTATGTTTGTGAAGATATACAATTTGATAGTATATACGACATTTTTAAGTAGTTTTTGTTTAATTAAAGCCAAGTACATATAGACATATATATCAAACAAAATAGTTTTCTTAATAACATCTACAAAAAGTTGTAATGGGAGTAAAAAAAAAACCAATTTCATGCTTACCCCGATCCTAATCACCATATCACCTTCATTGAAGAATTTCATCAAACACTTCATAGGCAGATGACTTCACATGCAGAAAAACCAATCTCCGACAATGCTTGAAGTTGATGACATCCAAATAATAACTCAGATAACCTTTGAGTTTAAAAAAATAGAGGACTTAAGTTAAACATCTAATTTAAAAAATTAGGCAAGAAATAGTTTAGAATCGAGTCAATAAATTCTATTAGAACATCACAACCTAGCCTTTATACTCGTACCTTAACAAAGAAAATTTAAAATGGATAGATAGATTATATATACTGTTAGGAATTGCATATTTAAATTTGATGTTAAAAGTAAATAATCATGTTTATATGTAAAGTCCTTCAAGAAATACATGCAAGGACTTAGTGATAGATCAAAAATTGTTAGGTTTGATCTGTGCTTTATGTTTATCATTCTGTAAATGAATGTATAAAAGAAAAGATCAAAGCTGTTAGGATGATCTAATTTTTGAGATGCAATAGATAGGCTTCAACAGAATCGTAGTCTGTCAAGCCAGTCAAGAGATTGCAAAAGCCAAGGCAGAATCGTAGAGCATTGAGAATCGTAGTCTGTCTGCTTTGGAGGGCCTCTCCCTGAATCGTAGGGTGGTCCAAACTCCTGCTGAGCCAACTCAAGAATCGTAGTGTGCTCTCGGAAGCGTAGAGTCTGTAAATCAAGCAAGCAAAGATCGTAGTCTACTAGTGCTTAAGGGAAATCGTAGTGTTCTCTTCTATCAGTACCGGATCAAGCACTAATGTGGCAAGACACCACGATCATGATCGTAGTGCATCATCTGTCTGCATCAGAAGCATCGAGCTTTGTTCATTTGTTTAAGAATAAATTACAACAAATGTGGAATGGATTATAGACGTTGAGACTCTCGGGAATTCCATTGACCCAACACTCATCCTTAGTATATAACAAAGAAACGTGTTAAAGAAGCTAAGGAAAGTACTACATGTCAGCCGAAAACACCTTTTCAGGTGTTAGGTGAGATAACAGTCTGTTGTGTCAGTAGGCCGGACGACTAAACAGAAGATTTGCATAAAGTCACCATCAGTGTTCAGAAATGTCAAATAAAATTAATGCTTCACCGGATGCCTTCAAACGGATACATTTCAAAGGCACCTTATATACAAATCAGATGCAAGAGGCAAACAAGTACACAACAAAAAGTTGAAGAACACTCAACGCTCAACTCTACGATCTGAAAAGAAAGCTTGCTCGGCTACTCAGTTCTTTCGAACATAAACTTAACGGAAACTGAGTAGCACCATTCAAGAACTTAAGCACCATTAAGTGAAGTAAGAAGTTCCAAGTCTGCTAGACTAGAAGAGTTCAAAGTGAATTAAGAAGTTTCAAGACTGCTGGTATTAAAGGAATCTAAGTGAGTCAATGATTATAAAGACATCCTTAGTGGATTTCCTACTCAAGGAGTAGAAGAGTGGACTAGGAGCCTTGAGTGCTCTGAACCACTTAAATTCTTTGTGTCTTTTATATTCGTGCTTTAACTGCTATACTTGTTATATCTGTTAGTTAACTATTATCTCTGTTTATCTTAAAGGGGAACAAACAAATCATATATTCCGCTAAAACTAATTAACAAATTGACAAAGTATTTTGGAAAAGAAAATTTAAAATATCTATTCAACCCCCCTTCTAGATAGCTATTGTGCCTCTGGGAACTAACAATTGGTATCAGAGCTGGTTCTCTCAATCAGCCTACAAAGCTTGAGTAGATCAAATGGCACATCTGATAAGCGAATCAAAGACTGGAGGAGGCAGCAAGCCACCAATGTGCAACAAAGATAAATTTGCCAACTTGAAAGTTCGTATGCAAGCATACATGGACTCAATAGATGAAGAGCTATTTGAAACTGTCATAAATGGGCCCTACATCTCAACAAAGCTCGCACCAACTCCAGAAGATCCAAATAGAGTTCAAATCAAGGTCAAAGTTGAATGGACTGACAACGAAAAGAAAGCTGTTCAACTCGACAAAAAGGCCAAGAACATTCTGTTCCAGTCTTTAGAAGATGACCTGTTTGAAAATGTGGTCAACATCAAAACTGCAAAGGAAGTATGGGAAGCATTGCTCATTATGCACGAAGGAACTGAAGAAGTCAGAGAAAATAAACAATCTCTTCAGACTCAACAATACGAAATGTTTGCCCATGTTCCAGGTGAAAATGTCACTTCCACTTATGAAAGATTCAATGTTCTGCTCAACTCTCTTCGAGCTTTTGGAAAGATCTATCCAAATAAAGATTAGATCATAAAGTTCATGAGAACTTTACCTAGCAAGTGGGATGCCAAAACCACTGCCATCAGAGAATCAAAGAATCTCCATGAAATGATTGTTCAACAACTCTATGGCAACCTTCTCACCTATGAACTGGAGCTAACTCAGCGAGCAGAGACTATCTGAAGGAAGAAAGAAGGACAAAGGAGTTGCTCTCAAAGCAACAGATACCATCTCAAAAGCTGACACTGAAAATGGCTCTGACTCTGAGGAAGATGATGATGAGGATATTGCAATGCTGGTAAGAAGACTCAATAGGTTCATGCGTAAAGGCAGAAGCAACAAACCTAAGAGATTCAACAACAACAACAACAACCAGGAGCAGATAAATGACTTATGCTACAACTGCAAGAAGCCTGGCCATTTTATTGCAAACTGCAATAAACCTCTTAGAGAAGAACTAAAGCATAAATAAAATTCAAAGAAAGAATTCAAAGGCAACAAGAGGCTCCAGAAGGATACTGGTATGCCATGCAATCTTATAATCTCATTCACATACATACGGGCAAGACGTTCAAGTAAATAAGTCTCCCGTATAGGCAAGAAATGAGCAGAATTGGTTAATCTATCAACAATGACCCAAATCGCATCTATGCCTTGAGAAACCTTGGGAAGACCCATAACGAAATCCATAGTAATGTGTTCCCACTTTCATTTCAGAATCTCAAGTGGTTGTAATAGACCCTTCGGTACTTGATGCTCCGCCTTTACACGTTGACAAGTAAAACACCTCGAGATAAACTCCGCGATCTCTCTCTTCATATTGCTCCACCAAAATATATGTCGAAGATCATGATATATTTTGGTACTACCAGGATGGATTGCAAATGGTGTGTTGTGTGCCTCCATCATGATTCTATGCTTCAAGTCAGAATCGTTAGGAACACAAAGTCTGGAGTTGACTCGAAGTATTCCTTCTTCGTCGATTCTTGCTTCTGGAATAACACCTTCTTTCACTTTCTTCTTCATACGCATCAGCACCATGTCCGTAGCTTGAGCAGCTTTAACTTCATCGATTAAAGTCGGTTCTACTCGCATGCTTGATATCATCACGTGGGTACTTGGAGCCTTTACCTCTATCTCCATCCTTTTCAAGTCATACAAAATGGGCCTTTATGTTAACAACATTGCACTCGTACCCGCATATGATCTTCTACTCAATGCGTCAGCTACCACGTTTGATTTTGCAAGATGATATTGAATGGTATAGTCGTAATCTTTTAACAACTCGAGCCAATGTCGTTGCCGCATGTTGAGTTCCTTTTGGGTGAAGAAATATTTCAGGCTTTTATGATCTGTATAGATCTCCACTTTCTTCCCATACAGGTAGTGTTTCCAGATCTTTAATGCAAAAATGACTGCTGCCAACTCCAAATCATGAGTAGGATAATTCTTCTCATATTCTTTGAGTTGTCGCGAGGCATAGGCTATGACTTTCCCATGTTGCATGAGAACACATCCTAACCCTTTGCCTGAAGCATCGTTGTAGATAACAAATCCATCAGAACTAGATGGTATTGTCAGAACAGGTGCCGAAATGAGTCTCCTCTTGAGTTCTTGAAAACTCTTCTCATAATCCTCACTCCAACTGAATTTTGTATCTTTACGAGTTAGCTGAGTTAACGGAGTAGTAATTTGAGAAAATCCTTCCACGAATCTCCGATAGTAACCAGCTAAGCCCAGAAAGCTATATACTTCGGTCACCGATTTCGGTTGCTCACAACTTTGTATTGCTTCAATCTTCGTCGGGTCAACAGATACTCCATGTTTTGACACCACGTGCCCAAGGAATGCTACTTCCTCAAGCCAGAACTCGCATTTCTTCAGCTTGGCATATAACTTATTGTCACGAAGCCTTTGAAGTACCAGCTTAAAATGGTGCTCATGATCTTCATGGCTTTTGGAATAGATGAGGATGCCAGCAATAAAGATAACAACAAACTGATCCAAATATTCTTTGAACACACGGTTCATCATATCCATGAAAGAAGCAGGAGCATTAGTCAATCCAAAAGACATGACTAAGAATTCATAATGCCCGTACCGAGTTCTGAAGGCAATCTTTGGAATATCCTCAGTTTTAATCTTCAGCTGATGATATCCAGAACGAAGATCGATCTTTGAAAAGAATTGTGCTCCTTGTAACTGGTCAAACAAGTCATCAATGCGAGGTAGCGGATACCTATTCTTGATGGTGACATGGTTCAATTCTCGGTAGTCAATACAAAGTCGTATACTCCCGTCTTTCTTCTTTACGAATAACACATGATCACCCCAAGGAGATGTACTAGGACGAATGAAACCGATGTCCAACAACTCCTGTAGTTGGACCTTTAACTCCTAAAGTTCAATAGGAGCCATTCGATATGGGGTTTTAGAAATGGGTTTTGTACCAGGTTCAAGGTCTATTAAGAATTCAACTTCACGTTCTGGGGGTAGACCGGGAATTTCTTCAGGAAATACGTCAGGAAATTCACTAACAATAGAAATATTATTCAAATCTGATGTGTTTTTGTTCAAGTCCGTGACATGGGCTAAGAAAGCTTGACATCCGTTTTTCAATAAACGAATAGTTTTATGGCTTGATATGATAGTGATTGACTTTAGTGGTTTGGTTTCTTGAATTCGCATAATAGGTTGGTTAAGAATATGAAAACTAACAACCTTACAAAAACAATCAATTTTAACATGATGAGTGGTTAACCAATCAATCCCTAAAATCACATTAAATGCAAGTATTTTCAACGAAATAAGATCGATAGGTAATGTGATGGTACCAACTTGGATCAAGCAAGATTTATAAACAGTAGATGTAATGAAAGTTTCTCCTAACGGAGTCTCAACAGATAAGTCAATGTCTAATTTCTCTGGAGTCAAGTTCAAACGTTGAGCACAAGTAGGAGAGATAAAAGAATGGGTAGAACCTGTATCTAATAAGGTATAAACTTCGTAAGAGTTTATGATTAGCTTACCCGTGATCACCTCGTTCGGGTTCCTCGCGTTTTGGGCAGACACGACAAACGCTCTCCCAGGAACCACCGACTTTGACTTATCCGAGATAGCCTTTGGAGTAACCATCCCCGTTGAACTTGGTTTCATAACAAGACAATCTCTAGCTATATGACCTTCCTTTCCACAGTTATAACACACCTTGGATTGTTGTGGGTAGTTTGGGCTGATGTGTCCCTCTTTTCCTCATTTATAATAAATGATCGGTGCTCGTTCTCCTCCCCTAGAAACAATTGATGTTTGTGCTGACGTCTTCACGTTATCATTGTTGTACCTTCTCCTTTTGAAATCTCCCCCCAACTTGCTTCTTCTACCTTCATGGCCATGATTACCACAAGAGTGGTTACCGCTTTTGTCCAAATGTTTTCCTCCCCATTAGTTGTCATTACTCCGATGATTGCTGCCACCGATATGACCCGGGTTGTGGTCCCTCGGTTGAACATACTCATTATCTCGCTTTAATAATTGAGCCATGTTTACAACATCTAAATATAGAGAAAATTTATGAGAAAAAAGATATTGTCGAATCTCGGGTTTTAGACCTCTCAGAAACATCCGCGTCATTCGTTCCTCATTCTCTACCAAATGAGGTGCAAACCTGGATAACTCTACGAACTTCGCCTCGTACTGAGACATAGTCATGTTGTTTTGTTCCAGTCTAATAAACTCTACCTCCTTCATATGATGAATACTTTCAGGAAAGTACTTATCGTTAAACAGTTTCTGAAATGTTTCCCAATACATGTTGAAAAGCGGAAGGTGAGTACGCTTCTGATTCCCACCGATGTCTGCCTCACCACGGAACATAAAGGTAGCGAATGGAACCTTCTGTTCCTCCCTATATCCCAAGGCATCAAATATCTTGGTAATTTGTTTAACCCACGTTTTCGCCTTGATCGGATCTGACTTTCCCATAAATTCTGGTGGTCCTAACTCTTTGAACTGCTTGGTTGTGACAAGTCGCGCATTGCTATCATTTCCACCCGTATTTTGTACACGAGTCTCCCTCGTCTGATTTTGCATGAACTGCAAAAAGCTTTTAAACATCCCATCATTCATCGTTTGTTCGGTAGTGTTGTTTACAGGAGGAATATTGCCTTCCTGTTTTACGTTCCCCTGGGTGGTGATTAAAGGTGTCTCCATGGTCTCATTCACTCCATTGTTAATATTTCCAACTGCCATTCTCAAATACTGCCATAAAACAAGGGTTAATTAACAAATTAACATATCACATATTAACCATATGCTCCGACTGACCAACCAAATAAGCTTAGGTAGGACACACCAGCGAAAGATTACTCGTCTCTCCTCTCTGAGTTCTATTCCCCGATCTCCGCCAGAGACCATATCCCTAAGCTCTGATACCAACTGTGACACCCCCATAATAGGTATACATCACCCATTCTGAGTCGCCAAATACATGGTATATAAACAAATATAACTTCATTAATATAATTGTCGTGCAAAATACGACAACATATATACTAGGAGTTTGAATACAAATATTGTCTAATAGACAGTATACAAACTCAAAAGGAGTCCTCATTACAATTATTGATATACTATTTTACAAAATAGTGAGGACTACTAAAATAACTATCGTGAACCATCACTCCATACCCCGGCTAGTTCCTGCTATGTTCTCACCTCCTAAGAAGAAAAATAGAACATAAAAGAAAAAGGGTGAGCTCAACTAGCCCAGTAAAGAATATTATGACTAAGATAATATACAACAAATTATCATTAGTCTTCAACAGGGAAAAATCTGATGGAATATAATAGACAACAAGTTTTAGATCAACAACTGCAGCGGAAACAACAATCCATTAGAAGAGTTAAGTAAAGAATGAATTCTACTATCTTCTAAGATTTAAAAGTCCATCATCAATATTTTATCCCTGTAACATCAATTAATATACATCTTGAATCAAATATTCATCTTTGCACTATATGCCAAAGATATTCATTTGTATCACCAGTTAGTCATGTTAATCTCAACACCTGTTCATCTTTACACTACAGGCCAAAGATATTCAGTAATATCATCATTTAGGACTGAGGATGATGAAAAATATCTTAAAGAAAACGAATCTAGTGAGATAAAAGATCAAAGATTAGGGATTCATACTTTAGTTTATCCAAGTTCAAAAATACCTTATAATAATCAATTGTGGAGCAAAATTCAAGAATAAAGATCAAAACATGGATACAATCAAAGATAGTAACCACAATAGACAACTTGGACAAAGAAAAAATTTATTTTTCTGTGAATAGTGTCGTATTTGTAAATAGTGCTGTATACATGAATAGTAACCCCGACATAAAAAAGACAGAAATTCTACAATAAAATTCATACCAATATTTAGGTATAATGATATTGAAAGAATAACATCATTATGAAGAAAATAACATCCCTTACAATCCCTTACCTCAAAAGAACAGTACTTCCAACTGAAATATCAAGTATAAGGCTGAAGGAAACTTGCACTGAATAACAACTCACAAAGTATCTAAATACTCACAAAATACGCTCAATAATATAGAGAGAGAAAGCTTATGATTCTGGTGTGATTTTCATTTCTAACTAAGCACCCTATTTATAGGAAAATGCTTAGAACGCCATAGCAGACTAACCTGCTACTATTCACGCCCACAATTTTTGAAATAAAATTTCAGCACATTTTTTCACCAACCAAAAGTGGGGTCCACCCATGTTTTTAATAAAAAACATTTATTTTCGAAACTTCAATAATTCATAATAAATAGCCCTTTTATCAGAAAAATACGAATTGTATGTCCATTTCATAGGAAATCGAATTCTCTACAACTTTGTAAAAGAAAGTGTTTCCAAATTCCAAATAGAAAATGTCCGAAATCCATATACGGACGATTTTTATACCTCCATTCCGACAAAAAACTAATAAAACACCTCAACATTAATTCCTTCATTTATATCCACATAAAATAAATATATCCATCATTTATATCCACATAAAATAAATATTTCCTTATCATATAAATCAATAATTAATTATTCACAAATAATATTACAAAATCATAATTATGACAATCAGGTCGTTCCCAGAAAAGAGGGGGCTTTCCGAGAAGGATTTCTCCTTACTGGCGTGCAATTAGGTGACCAAATCCCTTTCCTAGACAGAACTTCCTTAGACATTGCCAATAATGTTATCTAATAATATTATTCAAATAATATGAATTATTGATCTAAGAGTTTATGATTAGCTTACCCGTGATCACCACGTTCGGGTTTCTTGCGTCTTGGCCAGTCACGGCAAACGCCCTCCCTTGAACCACTGACTTTGTTTTGTCTGTAGTCGCCTTTGGTCTCGCTGTCCCAGCTGGACTTGACTTTGCTATCGGACAAAACTGGGCTATATGATCGTCTTTTCCACAACTGAAACACACCTTGGAAGGCTGTGAATAGTTTGGACTTATGTGTCCCTCATCTCTGCATCTGTAGCATCTAACTGGCGATCGTTCTCCTCCCCTAGAATTTGTTGTTGGTGCTGGTGCTGCTGCTGATGTCTTCTCGTCATTGTTGAATATCCTCTTTCTGAAATTTCCACTTGACTCACTTCTCCTATTATCATGGCCACGATTACCACCTGAGTAGTTACCGCTTTTGTCTGTATTCTTTCCTCCCTGCTGATTATCATCGCTCCGATGACTGCTGTCACCGGTATAACCCTGATTGTGGTCTCTCGGTTGAGCATACTCATTATCTCACTCTAATAATTGAGCCCTGCTGACAAAATCTGAATATAAAGAAAATTTGTGAGAGAGAAGATGTTGCCGAATCTCGGGTTTTAGACCTCTCAGGAACATCCGCGTCATTGGTTCCTCATTCTCTATCAAATGAGGTGCAAACCAGGATAATTCTGCGAACTTTGCCTCATACTGGGACACCGTCATGTTGTTTTGTTCCAGTCTGATAAACTCTACCTCCTTCATATGACGAATACTTTCAGGGAAGTATTTGTCATTAAATAGTTTCTCAAACGTTTCTAAGATATGTTGAAAGTCGCCAGTTGGGTACACTTCATGATTCCCACCAAGTAGTCTCGCTCACCACGGAACAACATAAAGTGGCGAATGAAACCTTCATTCCTCCGTGCATCCCAAGACATCGAATATCTTGGTAATTTTCTTGACCCACGTTTCCGCTTCTTTAATCGGATTCGGCTTTCCCACAAATTCTGGTGGTCCAAACTCCTTGAATCTGTTTTTGGTTGTGACAAGCCACACATTGCTATCATTTCCACCGTATTTTGTGCACGAGTCTCCTCGTCGATTTTGCATGAGCGCAAAAATCTTCTAAACATCCCATCATTCATCATTTGTTCGGTGAGTGTTGTTTACGGGAGGAATATTTCCTTCCTGTTGCACGTTCCCCTGGGTGGTGATTAAAGGTGTGTCCACGGTTTGATTCACTGCATTGTTAATATTTCCAGCTGCCATTCTCAAATACTGCCACACAACAAGGGTTAATTGACATGTCACATATTATCCCTATACTCTAAACGACCAAATAAATACCAAATAAACTTAGTCAGGTCATACTAGCGAAGGAATTCCCCGTCTCTCCCCTCCTAGTTCTTGTCTCACATCTCAACCAGGGATCATATTCCTAAGCTTTGATACCAACTGTGACGCCCCAAAAATAGGTATACATCACCCATTCTGAGTTTCCAAATACATGGTACAGAAATAAATACAACTTCAGTAATACAATTATCGTGCAAAATACGACAACACATATACTATGAGTTTGAATACAAATATTGTCTAATAGACAATATACAAACTCAAAAGGAGTCCTCATTACAATTATTGATACACTATTTTACAAAATAGTGAGGACTACTAAAACAACTATGCTGAACCATCACTCCAAACCCCGGCTAGTTTCTGCTATGTTCTCACTTCCTGAGAAGAAAAATAGAAAAGGGTGAGCTCAACTATCCCAGTAAAGAATATTATGACTAAGATAATATACAAAAATTTATCATTAGTCTTCAACAGGGAAAAATCTGATAAAATATAATAGACAACAAGTTTTATATCAACAACTGCAGCGAAAACAACAATCCATTAGAAGAGTCAAGTAGAGAAACGAATTCAATTATCTTCTAAGATTTAAAAGTCCATCATCAATATTTTATCCCTGTAACATCAATCAATATACATCTTGAATCAAATATTCATCTTTGCACTATGAGCCAAAGATATTCATTTGTATCACCAGATTGGTCATGTTCATCTCAACACCTGTTCATCTTTGCACTACGGGCCAAAGATATTCATTAGGTAATCATTCATCTTTGCACTACAGGCCAAAGATATTCAGTAATATAATCATTTAGGACTGAGGATGATGAAAAATATCTTAAAGAAAACGAATCTAGTGAGATAAGAAATCAAAGATTAGGGATTCGTACTTTAGTTTACCCAAGTTCAAAAACACTCCATAATAACCAATTGTGAAGCATAATTCAAAAATAAAGATCAAAACATGGATACAATCAAAGATAGTAACCATAATAGACATCTTGGACAAAAAGGAGAAAATTTATTTTTCGGTGAATAGTGCCGTATTTGTGAATAGTGCCGTATACGTGAATAGTAACCCCGACACAAAAAGGTAGAAATTCCACAATAAAATTCATACCAATATTTTGGTATAATGATATTGAAAGAATAACATCATTAGGAAGAAAATAACATCCCTTACCTCAAAAGAAAAGATGCTTTGGCTAAAAAATATCGTGTATAAGGTCAAGGAAGGCTGTGACACCCCAAATCAAGGGTTACACGACCCCCCGAGTTTGGTGCTCACGATCCATAATATAAATAACATTTAACTTCCCATTTAATTATAAATAGGAACATACACTTCATTAACAGATATAGTTAATACATTACCCCAGGTTCTCTAACCTTAACATTACAAACATACCCTTTAGTTATACAAAAAGGGTTCACAAAACAACATAATAATAATGATGTTCATTAAACTATTCCAGCAATAGGCCTTTGCCTTTGTTCTTCACAGCACCTCTTGCCACTTCCTTCCTAGCTGAAAAGTTTTATTTAGCAAGGGTGAACAACAAGTTTGCCCCACAAGTTAAGATATACAATGAATGTATAAGTATCAGAATAATAAACTATCTATTTTGATAGAATGAGACCAAAGTTCGGGGAACTTTGAAATAGCTGAACAAATCATTAATCAATAACAAGTCTTCTCATATTCTAGGCAACACAATAATCTAATAATGGAAGAGTACAACGCTTTCAAAATTTCTACGATTTTCTATTGAATAAACAAGAATCAATTCTATGCAATAACAAAGTGGAATGTTTTTCTAGATTTATGCTGAGCGATCCATTGGATCTCGAACTTCCCTTCTCGGGTATCTATCAAAGATTTACTTTGATACATACGCAGGAGTATCAGATAACTATAAAGATTAAATCATACCCCTCTGCAAGTATAACAAGTGATCGACTTTATTATACCCTATATTATGGATAATACTTAATAAATGCTTGAATGGCCAATATATCGACCTAAAATGTTCCCTTTATATAAAAGGTTGTTATTTTCAGTCTTTGAATCAGAATTTAATTTAACAACGAAATGCAATGATTTCAATATCTAATCACTTCTCTTCTCTTCTCAAACCTATCAAGTTTTCTTTTTTGATCTAGCCGATACAACTGGCATTGATCTATCAATAATAATTAAATTCTCTTATCTTCTCTTCTCTTCTCTTCTCTTCTCTTCTCTTCTCTTCTCGAACTTATCAAGTTCTAACAAATGTTCGTCTAGCCAAAATAATTAGCTAAGACATTTCTCAACATAATTTGACAATAAACAGGAATTATCTGTACTGTCAATATTAGCTTCTACGCATATGAATATCCAACAACAATTATTCTATGAATATATATTTTTCGAATCAGTAATTCAATTTGAATTATTAAACATGCACTAACTGCGAATAATCAACAATAAATCCCTGGACGTGGTCTAATCAACAATAATTAACCACTATAATAATTGAATAAATATAACTCAAAGTTGAGTTAGGAAACTTGCCTTCCGCGTTGATTACAACTACACAATATACGTATCTGCGTTTGAAAGACCTATAATCACAATATTGGTCTCACAATTAGCACAATAATTCACCACACATAATACTGTAATTTACTGTCAATACTTCTCCTAGACACATTACCACATAGTCACATTAGTGTTTATAACCTATATAAACACTTATCAAGTCTAATTATTTCGGTCTGGCTGGACTTCGGTCCATTCTCGGTGTTCTGGTCACCTTATCCGATAATTTACACATTGATTGTCAAATAAACTTGGTCTCTAAGCTTCAATATTATTTTAGATAAGTCAAATATCGTTTATAATATTTTTCGGAAGCTTTTAATAATTTATAAACAATTATTATAATTTATAATAATTTTTCAAACACTTAAATCATTTTTGAATGATTTAATTATCAAATAATCTTATCATTAATAATATTTAATAATATAAAATTATTAATAACATACTTGTCAAAATATTAAAGTTATTATTAACAACTTAAAATATTTTTAAATCATTAATATTCTACTTAAATAATTTTTAAAATAGTTAAAATCATCACCATTAATATTTAAATATTAATGAAATTATTATCAAAATATTAAAAGTCATTAATTATAATATAAAATATTTAAAACATTTTTCTCATTTTTAAATGATTTTCAAATCAATAAAAATCATTTTTAATTCATTTATTTAATATAATGATTAAATAAATCTAATATCATTAATATTAATTTATTAATGAGATTTCTCCAAAAATATTGAAAATTATATTTTATAATTCAAAATATTTTCTAACACTTTATTCTCTTTTAAAATGATTTTTAAATTAATAAAATCATTTTTAACTTATTTATTTAATACAATAATTAAATAAAACTAATATCATTAATATTAAATTATTAATGAAAATTCTCCAAAAATATTAAAATTATATTTTATAATTCAAAATATTTTTAAATGCATTATTCTTATTTAAAATGATTTTTCATAATATTAAATCATTTTCTCTAATTAATTTAAAACACTAATTAAATAAATTAAATATCATTAATATTCAAATAATTATGAATATTAATGAAAAATGTACCAAATAATTAAAAGTTATTTTTTAGATTTTAAAATAATTTTTGTAATTTTTATAATTCATTTTCTATTTTTTAATTAATTTCTAGAAATTCAGAAAATAAAATAAATAGAAATCGTCGCTAAAGCCTGTAACGACACTTGTCTATCGTCTTAGGTCTTCTTGGTGCTCAAGAACACTGTCAGACAGTTAACAAGCTTGCTCGTTTGACTCAATTTAATTCCTAGCTCAGACATGATCTGGGCTAACTTGAACATTGATGTTGTAGTAGGAATGTATTACTACAATTCTCAATCACTAACTTGGTCATACGACATCACAACAAGGAGATTAAAGCCTCTAAAGTTGTTGTCAGACGGTGTCTGGGTTTTCCAGAAACCCAGGCAGTTCGAGTGTCTCATTTCGAGCTCAATTAGCTAAGTGTTTTGGTTATTATTTTGGTGGTTCAATGGTTCAACATTATAGTCCTGGTGTCGACGAACATTAATAAATCAACAGATCGGTTTAACAACAACAAATCAAAAGTTATAGCTTGGTCAAAGGCTGTCGGAAACATTGCTTCTACTGGTTTCGGGTTTCCAAAAATTGCCCTTTGTGATCGATAAGCCTAGCTCTAGTTTATTCATTATAATCGATCAGTTTCTTGTTTAAAGGATCTAAATCCATACATTTAAAGAACACATAATAGGCTACAACTTGATTACCACACATCATTAAAACAATATCATATCTGTCAGATCCGGACCCTTAAAACTCATGTCGCTGTTTATGGCCTTTCTGGGTTACCCAGATTTGGCTCGATCATGCGGTCGGCCAGGTTAAGCCAATTGATTAATAACTTCAAATCCGGACATCTAATGACTCGATTTCTTTTTGCAGAATAAATACCACATACCAGGCTACCTATAACAACTTTAAAACATCAAAAACCATAAACATATCAAGATCTACGGCTACTGACATTTCTTGTCAAACCATGTTTCAAACTCTAGAACAGTTTGTGAAGAACTCAACTTTTACCCACTTTGATGCTATGGATCTATGTTATATCAACATAGATCATCATTAAACATCATCTAGCAAAGATCTAAACACATAAACACGAACTTTGTCTTAGAAACTTGGATCAAAAATAAAAATTAGCTTTATACCTTTCTTGTCTAATGTTTGATCTCAACTCTCCTGATCTGACCTTGGTGTTCTAATAGCTGTTAATGGGACTGATTCACTTAAAGAATTCAGAGGTTAGGAGAGAGAAGGGGTTGGTGAGAGCTTAGATAGAAAATAAGCTAAATGTAGTAACTTTCTCTCTCTAAATCTCTTATATATTGCTTGATATGTTGCTTGAATCTGATAATTTCGGCTGAGTTGTTGAGATTTTGTGTCACCAAAGTCAACTTAGTTGGTAAACCACTAAAGTTTCTAGCATTTTTACAAGTTATCATTTAAAATATACTAAAAGGGCATTTTTGCTATTAGCAATATATTTTTAATGGAATACATGGAATTTGTCACACCATTAGGGTTTAACCCTAAAGTTCTAACCCTTAGGTTTTATAACATCAATTCGAGAATTTTATAATTAGGGTTTCTAAAAAGAAAAAAAATTAGATTTCTAAAATAAAATTAGGGTTTTAAATAGAAATTAATATTTCTAAAGTATAATTAGGGTTTCCTAATTATATTAACATTTACTAATCACATTAGGCATACTAATTAGGATTAGGGTTTCCTAATTAGGGTTTAGGATTCCTGAATTTAAAATTAGGATTTTCCGACTTTCGATTAGGGATTCTAACTGTGCGTTAGGGTTTCTAATCCGGAGATTAGGGTTTTTAATCTCTTATTAGGGTTTATAAATTTTTAAACCTTATCTGATCTATCATTGATAAAAAATTCTATACTGCACAAACACCAACATATTAATATAATTATTTTAATTATATTTTCTATCGAATTCCTATCCGTAACTACGGTTAGGGTTCCTATTCTCCGTTAAGCACAACTCTACTCTTAATTTATTAGTCAATACCCAAATTGACTAAGTCTTACAACTCGTATCACAGATACACAACACAATAATGCTAATTAATGTTAATATTAATAAAAAAATTTATTCAGTAAAAATTTGATTATTTAAAATTCCGGGTTATCACATTCACCCCTCCTTAAAAGGATTTTGTCCTCGAAATCACCGCTTTCTTATTCTCTACAATCTTTTAAAGTTGTTTCATCAATTCATTCTTAACAACACAATATTAATTTGTGTCTCAAATTCTAACCTGTGACTTGGATCGTATAAAAGAAAACAAATCACAACAATATCTAACTCGTATTTCTCGCGTAATTTAATTTCTAACCGAACTCGTTACCTGTTGCCTCTTCATGGGCAACTGCTGCATTTGGAACTGTCATGCTAAAAGTGAATGTTGTTGGTCTTCTTGGCTGTGCAGGTCCTCGAATCGCAAAGGTTCCGCTACCAGGTCCCTTATTGGCACTTCTCCCCTCTAAATTTCTCTTCGGACAATTCCGGACCAGATGATCGGTCGACCCACACGCAAAACAACCTTGTATCTTCTTCGGATTGGGACAATTGGGTGACACGTGTCCCTCTTGACCACAGTTGTAACAGACTCCTTTTTTCTTCAAACAAACTCCTTGATGATGCTTCCTGCAAACTACACACGGTGCACCTTTCTTCCTAATCTCTACTGGACTATTTCTTGAATTAACATCATTATCCCTCTTACGTTTATTAAGATTACTACCTCCACTACCACCTATCATAATATTTCCTTCAGCATCATTTCTTTGTTCTTGACTATTCTTCAATACAACTTCTATTTCTCCCTCAGCGATAATGGCTTTTTCTAATAAAGTTGAAAATGAATTAATTTGCAGCACATCTAACTTCTCGAGTACCAACGATTTCAATCCTGTTCGAAAGCATCGTGCTTTCGGCTCCTTGTCATCCACTCGATGTGGAGCAAATTTTGCTAACTCGTTGAACTTGACAAAATATTACATCATAAATCATATTTTCACGCTTGATTCACAAATTGTTCTTCCATATTTCTCTTTAGACCTCCCTTCCTTGGCGGCATTATTTGATAAAAATCTTACATTAATTCTCCTTCTCTACACAGATTCTTATTAATAACACAATAAGAAAATTTTTTTTCCTCATATAATCGCATATTTATTCAAATTGCACACAATACATTTAGTACTTAACACATAGCACTATCCCTCTTTAAATAATATCAGGATTTACAGCACAACTTTAAACAAAAGTCGTAATTCTCAATTCACACATAACTATTCCCTGTTCATCAAACTTGTTGGGTAAAATTTATATACGCACAACACGCAAGTATACGTGGTCAACAAGTAATATAATAGTAAGTAAAGTATCGTTCCCTCAGAGATTTAGCAAGAAATTAACCTCGCAACTACCAATCTTCTATTAATCCTAATTTTATTAAACTAATCAATTTTCAGTTTATAGTGAAAATATTAAAATTATTAAAAATCAACGAAATACCAAACGGAATTTTCAAACAAATATTGGAGAATTGGGCTTGTAACTTCACTCTAAGCATCCTCCTCGATTATTATTCCTTATTCCGGTTTAATTCACTATCTCAGGTTTATTAATCAAGAACACATAAATAGTATTAACCACCTCTCGATGTATTAACACCGTATTAACCCAAATCCACAATTAAGATAGAATTAAGTTAAACACCTTACTCAATCAACTCACTATATCTCTATGTGAATTCTAATTAAATAAGGTTTAAGTTCAAGTTCTCTTCATGATTACATGCGATGTCAAGCATATCTCTACCCTAACATACATCAAGATTACATTCATTCACATAAACCAAGAACACATGCTATATTAATTAAGTCTAGATTTATATTTCATCTCTCATATTCATATAAATCCAAATAAAATTGTTGATCAAGCAATTCATAAATTCAAGCTCAAATTAATATAGATAAACAGCATAATAGCTTTATTAAACTGAAAACCGAGGTTACATAATCATCATTCCACTTTAAGATCCATTGTAAGCCTAATAAGTAATTTAGTTCATAGCTAATAAATTAAATACTGAATAAATAAAAGAAAACATCATCCCAATTACAGAATATAGAAATTAGAGAAGAATAGTAATACACCACCCTTCTCGCCCTTTGATTCAGTAATCTTCGTGAAATTCTTCTTCTCGTTCCTCCAAGCTCTTGCTCTTAAATCTCGTTCTCGAAGTGTGTCTCCTTTTTTTTTCTCATTCTTCCACACTTAGCATAAAAGTAGTCTCAATTCAGCTCCATACATCAATCCTAATCCAACTCTAACTCTCCTCATAAGAAATCAAGTGGAGACATGAATCCTTTTCAAAATCAACAACTCAAGAGTCAAAAACTCCCACAAATTGAACTAACAACCATCCCACACTCCTAATACGGTCACATTACATAAAGAATTATTAGTTCCCAACATAGCCCAACTTCTAGCACAACATCAAATCTCGCCCAACAAAAACCCCTGCGTGAGCGCGCCATGCCAGAAACCAGAAACACATATCCGCTTGCGCCCCACTAGCGCCCGATAGGTTGTCTCGTTCGGTCGCCCACACCAATTCCTATTCCTATGTACAAATACTTCGCTATGTAGTCAGAAACTCCAAGATTGCTCCAAATCTCCTTCCAATTGTAACATTTTGATAGGCCCATGGATTATCCTGCAACAAACAAACAACCTACCAAAAGTAAAATGAAATTACCAAAAACTAACAATATACGAAGCTAAAACTAAATCCATACATTTAAAGAACACATAATAGGCTACAACTTGATTACCACACATCATTAAAACAATATCATATCTGTCAGATTCGGACCCTTAAAACTCATGTCAGACGCTGTTCATGGCCTTTCTGGGTTACCCAGATTTGGCTCGGTCATGCCCGGTCAACGGGTTTTGACCGTTAATAACTTCAAATCCAGACATCTAATGACTCTGATTTCTTTTGCAGAATAAATACCACATACCAGGCTACCTATAACAACTTTAAAACATCAAAAACCATAAACATATCAAGATCTACGGCTACTGACATTTCTTGTCAGACCATGTTTCAAACTCTAGAACAGTTTGTGAAGAACTCAACTTTTACCCACTTTGATGCTATGGATCTATGTTATATCAACATAGATCATCATTAAACATCATCTAGCAAAGATCTAAACACATAAACACGAACTTTGTCTTAGCAACTTGGATCAAAAATAAAAATTAGCTTTATACCTTTCTTGTCCAATGTTTGATCTCAACTCTCCTGATCTGACCTTGGTGTTCTAATAGCTGTTAATGGGACTGATTCACTTAAAGAATTCAGAGGTTAGGAGAGAGAAGGGGTTGGTGAGAGCTTAGATATAAAATAAGCTAAATGTAGTAACTTTCTCTCTCTAAATCTCTTATATATTGCTTGATATGTTGCTTGAATCTGATAATTTCGGCTGAGTTGTTGAGATTTTGTGTCACCAAAGTCAACTTAGTTGGTAAACCACTAAAGTTGCTAGCATTTTACAAGTTATCATTTAAAATATACTAAAAAGGGCATTTTGCTATTAGCAAAATATTTTTAATGGCATACATGGAATTTGTCACACCTTAGGGTTTAACCCTAAAGTTCTAACCCTTAGGTTTTATACCATCAATTCGAGAATTTTATAATTAGGGTTTCTAAAAAGAAAAAAAATTAGATTTCTAAAATAAAATTAGGGTTTTAAATAGAAATTAATATTTCTAAAGTATAATTAGGGTTTCCTAATTATATTAACATTTACTAATCACATTAGGCATACTAATTAGGATTAGGGTTTCTAATTAGGGTTTAGGATTCCTAAATTTAAAATTAGGATTTTCCTACTTTCGATTAGGGATTCTAACTGTGCGTTAGGGTTTCTAATCCGGAGATTAGGGTTTTTAATCTCTTATTAGGGTTTATAAATTTTTAAACCTTATCCGATCTATCATTGATAAAAAATTCTATACTGCACAAACACCTACACATTAATATAATTATTTTAATTATATTTTCTATCGAATTCCTATCCGTAACTACGGTTAGGGTTCCTATTCTCAGATTAAGCACAACTCTACTCTTAATTTATTAGTCAATACCCAAATTGACTAAGTCTTACAACTTCGTATCACGGATACACAACACAATAATGATAATTAATGTTAATATTAATAAAAAAAATTATTATTAAAATTGATTATTTAAAATTAGGGTTATCACATTCACCCCTCCTTAAAAGGATTAGTCCTCGAAATCACCGCTTTCTTATTCTCTACAATCTTTTAAAGTTGTTTCATCAATTCATTCTTAACAACACAATATTAATTTGTGTCTCAAATTCTAACTTTGTGACTTGGATCGTAGTAAAAGAAAACAAATCACAACAATATCTAACTCGTATTTCTCGCGTAATTTAATTTCTAACCGAACTCGTTACCTGTTGCCTCTTCATGGGCAACTGCTACATTTGGAACTGTCATGCTAAAAGTGAATGTTGTTGGTCTTCTTGGCTGTGCAGGTCCTCGAATCGCAAAGGTTCCGCTACCAGGTCCCTTATTGGCACTTCTCCCCTCTAAATTTCTCTTGGACAATTAGGACCGGATGATCAGTCGACCCCACATAAAACAACCTTGTATCTTCTTCGGATTGGGACAATTGGGTGACACGTGTCCCTCTTGACCACAGTTGTAACAGACTCCTTTTTTCTTCAAACAAACTCCTTGATGATGCTTCCTGCAAACTACACACGGTGCACCTTTCTTCCTAATCTCTACTGGACTATTTCTTGAATTAACATCATTATCCCTCTTACGTTTATTAAGATTACTACCTCCACTACCACCTATCATAATATTTCCTTCAGCATCATTTCTTTGTTCTTGACTATTCTTCAATACAACTTCTATTTCTCCCTCAGCGATAATGGCTTTTTCTAATAAAGTTGAAAATGAATTAATTTGCAGCACATCTAACTTCTCGAGTACCAACGATTTCAATCCGTTCTGAAAGCATCGTGCTTTCAGCTCCTTAGTGTCCACTCGATGTGGAGCAAATTTTGCTAACTCGTTGAACTTGACAAAATATTCTGTCACCGTCATATTTTCCTGCTTCAGATTCACAAATTGTTCTTCCATATTTCTCTTTAGACCTCCCCTTCCTTGGCGGCATTATTTGATAAAATCTTACATTAATTCTCCTTTCTACCTGATTCTTATTAATAACACAATAAGAAATTTTTTTTTCCTCATATAATCGCATATTTATTCAAATTGCACACAATACATTTAGTACTTAACACATAGCACTATCCTCTTTAAATAATATCAGGGTTCACAGACACAACTTTAAACAAAAGTCGTAATTCTCAATTCACATAACTATTCCCATTCATCAAACTTGTTGGGTAAAATTTATATCGCACAACATGCAAGTATACGTGGTCAACAAGTAATATAATAGTAAGTAAAGTATCGTTCCCTCAGAGATTTAGCAAGAAATTAACCTCGCAACTACCAATCTTCTATTAATCCTAATTTTATTAAACTAATCAATTTTCAGTTTATAGTGAAAATATTAAAATTATTAAAAATCAACGAAATACCAAACGGAATTTTCAAACAAATATTGGAGAATTGGGCTTGTAACTTCACTCTAAGCATCCCTCTGATTATTATTCCCTTATTCCAGTTTAATTCACTATCTCAGTTTATTAATCAAGAACACATAAATAGTATTAACCACCTCTCGATGTATTAACACCGTATTAACCCAAATCCACAATTAAGATAGAATTAAGTTAAACACCTTACTCAATCAACTCACTATATCTCTATGTGAATTCTAATTAAATAAGGTTTAAGTTCAAGTTCTCTTCATGATTACATGCGATGTCAAGCATATCTCTACCCTAACATACATCAAGATTCTGTTCATTCACATAAACCAAGAACACATGCTATATTAATTAAGTCTAGATTTATATTTCATCTCTCATATTCATATAAATCCAAATAAAATTGTTGATCAAGCAATTCATAAATTCAAGCTCAAATTAATATAGATAAACAGCATAATAGCTTTATTAAACTGAAAACCGAGGTTACATAATCATCATTCCACTTTAAGATCCATTGTAAGCCTAATAAGTAATTTAGTTCATAGCTAATAAATTAAATACTGAATAAATAAAAGAAAACATCATCCCAATTACAGAATATAGAAATTAGAGAAGAATAGTAATACACCACCCTTTCGCCCTTTGATTCGATAATCTTCGTGAAATTCTTCTTCTCGTTCCTCCAAGCTCTTGCTCTTAAATCTCGTTCTCAAGTGTGTCTCCTTTTTTTTCTCATTCTTCCACACTTAGCATAAAAGTAGTCTCAATTCGGCTCCATACATCAATCCTAATCCAACTCTAACTCTCCTCATAAGAAATCAAGTGGAGACATGAATCCTTTTCAAAATCAACAACTCAAGAGTCAAAAACTCCCACAAATTGAACTAACAACCATCCCACACTCCTAATACGGTCACATTACATAAAGAATTATTAGTTCCCAACATAGCCCAACTTCTAGCACAACATCAAATCTCGCCCAACAAAAACCCCGACGCGTGGCATGCCGGCCACAAGGCCAGAAACACATGTCCACAACAAGGCACTTCGCCGCTAGCGCCCGAGAGGTTGTCTCGTTCCGGTCGCTTTGCGAATTCCTATGTAACAAATACCTACGTATTATGTAGTCAGAAACTCCAAGATTGCTCCAAATCTCCTTCCAATTGTAACATTTTGATAGGCCCATGGATTATCCTCGCAACAAACAAACAACCTACCAAAAGTAAAATGAAATTACCAAAAACTAACAATATACGAAGCTAAAACTAAATCCATACATTTAAAGAACACATAATAGGCTACAACTTGATTACCACACATCATTAAAACAATATCATATCTGTCAGATTCGGACCCTTAAAACTCATGTCGATATTTGTTCATGGCCTTTCCTGGGTTACCCAGATTTGGTTCGATCATGCCCGTTCAACTAAGTTTGGCCAATTAATAACTTCAAATCCGGACATCTAATGACTCGATTTCTTTTGCGAATAAATACCACATACCAGGCTACCTATAACAACTTTAAAACATCAAAACCATAAACATATCAAGATCTACGACTCATCGACATTTCTTGTCGGACCATGTTTCAAACTCTAGAAACAGTTTGTGAAGAACTCAACTTTTACCCACTTTGATGCTATGGATCTATGTTATATCAACATAGATCATCATTAAACATCATCTAGCAAAGATCTAAACACATAAAACACGAACTTTGTCTTAGTAACTTGGATCAAAAATAAAAATTAGCTTTATACCTTTTCTTGTCAATGTTTGATCTCAACTCTCCGATCGACCTTGGTGTTCTAATAGCTGTTAATGGGACTGATTCACTTAAAGAATTCAGAGGTTAGGAGAGAGAAGGGGTTGGTGAGAGCTTAGATATAAAATAAGCTAAATGTAGTAACTTTCTCTCTCTAAATCTCTTATATATTGCTTGATATGTTGCTTGAATCTGATAATTTCGGCTGAGTTGTTGAGATTTTGTGTCACCAAAGTCAACTTAGTTGGTAAACCACTAAAGTTGCTAGCATTTTTACAAGTTATCATTTAAAATATACTAAAAGGGCATTTTTGCTATTAGCAAAATATTTTTAATGGCATACATGGAATTTGTCACACCCTTAGGGTTTAACCCTAAAGTTCTAACCCTTAGGTTTTATAACATCAATTCGAGAATTTTATAATTAGGGTTTCTAAAAAGAAAAAAAATTAGATTTCTAAAATAAAATTAGGGTTTTAAATAGAAATTAATATTTCTAAAGTATAATTAGGGTTTCCTAATTATATTAACATTTACTAATCACATTAGGCATACTAATTAGGATTAGGGTTTCCTAATTAGGGTTTAGGATTCCTAAATTTAAAATTAGGATTTTCCTACTTTCGATTAGGGATTCTAACTGTGCGTTAGGGTTTCTAATCCGGAGATTAGGGTTTTTAATCTCTTATTAGGGTTTATAAATTTTTAAACCTTATCCGATCTATCATTGATAAAAAATTCTATACTGCACAAACACCTACACATTAATATAATTATTTTAATTATATTTTCTATCGAATTCCTATCCGTAACTACGGTTAGGGTTCCTATTCTCCGTTAAGCACAACTCTACTCTTAATTTATTAGTCAATACCCAAATTGACTAAGTCTTACAACTCGTATCACAGATACACAACACAATAATGATAATTAATGTTAATATTAATAAAAAAAAATTATTCGTAAAATTCAGATTATTTAAAATTCCGGGTTATCACATTCACCCCTCCTTAAAAGGATTCCGTCCTCGAAATCACCGCTTTCTTATTCTCTACAATCTTTTAAAGTTGTTTCATCAATTCATTCTTAACAACACAATATTAATTTGTGTCTCAAATTCTAACTTGTGACTTGGATCGTATAAAAGAAAACAAATCACAACAATATCTAACTCGTATTTCTCGCGTAATTTAATTTCTAACCGAACTCGTTACCTGTCGCCTCTTCACGGGCAACTGCTGCATTTGGAACTGTCATGCTAAAAGTGAATGTTGTTGGTCTTCTTGGCTGTGCAGGTCCTCGAATCGCAAAGGTTCCGCTACCAGGTCCCTTGTTGGCACTTCTCCCCTCTAAATTTCTCTTCGGACAATTCCGGACCAGATGATCGGCCGACCCACACGCAAAACAACCTTGTATCTTCTTCGGATTGGGACGATTGGGTGACAGGTGTCCCTCTTGACCACAGTTGTAACAGACTCCTTTTTTCTTCAAACAAACTCCTTGATGATGCTTCCTGCAAACTACACACGGTGCACCTTTCTTCCTAATCTCTACTGGACTATTTCTTGAATTAACATCACTATCCCTCTTACGTTTATTAAGATTACTACCTCCACTACCACCTATCATAATATTTCCTTCAGCCTCATTTCTTTGTTCTTGACTATTCTTCAATACAGCTTCTATTTCTCCCTCAGCGATAATGGCTTTTTCTAATAAAGTTGAAAATGAATTAATTTGCAGCACATCTAACTTCTCGAGTACCAACGATTTCAATCCGTTCTGAAAGCATCGTGCTTTCAGCTCCTTAGTGTCCACTCGATGTGGAGCAAATTTTGCTAACTCGTTGAACTTGACAAAATATTCTGTCACCTTCATATTTTCCTGCTTCAGATTCACAAATTGTTCTTCCATATTTCTCTTTAGACCTCCCTTCCTTGGCGGCATTATTTGATAAAAATCTTACATTAATTCTCCTTCTCTACACAGATTCTAATTAATAACACAATAAGAAATTTTTTTTTCTCATATAATCGCATATTTATTCAAATTGCACACAATACATTTAGTACTTAACACATAGCACTATCCTCTTTAAATAATATCGAGATTTACTGAGACAACTTTAAACAAAAGTCGTAATTCTCAATTCACACATAACTATTCCCTGTTCATCAAACTTGTTGGGTAAAATTTATATACGCACAACACGCAAGTATACGTGGTCAACAAGTAATATAATAGTAAGTAAAGTATCGTTTCCTCAGAGATTTAGCAAGAAATTAACCTCGCAACTACCAATCTTCTATTAATCCTAATTTTATTAAACTAATCAATTTTCAGTTTATAGTGAAAATATTAAAATTATTAAAAATCAACGAAATACCAAACGGAATTTTCAAACAAATATTGGAGAATTGGGCTTGTAACTTCACTCTAAGCATCCCTCTGATTATTATTCCCTTATTCCAATTTTAATTCACTATCTCGGTTTATTAATCAAGAACACATAAATAGTATTAACCACCTCTCGATGTATTAACACCGTATTAACCCAAATCCACAATTAAGATAGAATTAAGTTAAACACCTTACTCAATCAACTCACTATATCTCTATGTGAATTCTAATTAAATAAGGTTTAAGTTCAAGTTCTCTTCATGATTACATGCGATGTCAAGCATATCTCTACCCTAACATACATCAAGATTCTGTTCATTCACATAAACCAAGAACACATGCTATATTAATTAAGTCTAGATTTATATTTCATCTCTCAAATTCATATAAATCCAAATAAAATTGTTGATCAAGCAATTCATAAATTCAAGCTCAAATTAATATAGATAAACTGCATAATAGCTTTATTAAACTGAAAACCGAGGTTACATAATCATCATTCCACTTTAAGATCCATTGTAAGCCTAATAAGTAATTTAGTTCATAGCTAATAAATTAAATACTGAATAAATAAAAGAAAACATCATCCCAATTACAGAATATAGAAATTAGAGGAGAATAGTAATACACCACCCTTCTCGCCCTTTGATTCTGTAATCTTCGTGAAATTCTTCTTCTTCTCGTTCCTCCAAGCTCTTGCTCTTAAATCTCGTTCTCGAAGTGTGTCTCCTTTTTTTTTCTCATTCTTCCACACTTAGCATAAAAGTAGTCCCAATTCAGCTCCATACATCAATCCTAATCCAACTCTAACTCTCCTCATAAGAAATCAAGTGGAGACATGAATCCTTTTCAAAATCAACAACTCAAGAGTCAAAAACTCCCACAAATTGAACTAACAACCATCCCACACTCCTAATATGGTCACATTACATAAAGAATTATTAGTTCCCAACATAGCCCAACTTCTAGCACAACATCAAATCTCGCCCAACAAAAACCCGACGAAGCGCGGCGCAAGGCCAGAAACACATGTCCCACAAGTCCCCATAGCTAGCTAGCTTCCCGAGAGGTTGTCTCGTTCGGTCGCCCTTGCCACGGATTCTATGTAAGACAAATACCCAATGCTTATGTAGTCAGAAACTCCAAGATTGCTCCAAATCTCCTTCCAATTGTAACATTTTGATAGGCCCATGGATTATCTTGCAACAAGCAAACAACCTACCAAAAGTAAAATGAAATTACCAAAAACTAACAATATACCAAGCTAAACGAACATAAATCGTAGGTTAAAAACCTACTCATCAAATTCCCCCAAACTTGAACATTGCTTGTCCTCAAGCAAAATGCAATGCAAAGCACTAACAACTAAACTACGAATCCAGAATTAAGACAATAAAGATGATTTACTCAAACGGCCTCAAAAAAACTAGTAAACATGTCAACACTTCATATCAAAATCAATCTGCACTCACTATTAATCCTTAAATCTTACCTTGTTATCACTAATATAGTGTGTGTGTGTGCAACACCCATGCTAACTGATATCAAATCAAATTCAGTCACATAACCAGTTTCTTATTAGGAATCATACATCACAAACTCAAAAACTTCAAAAACAAACAAGTTCTAGCTTAGCTCAAATAGTTACCATGATTCAGGTTTCGAAAAGGGTATTCATGCTCACTTCTTTTGTGTTTTTTTTCATTGACGGGGGCTTTTTACCCTTATTTTTCTGTCTTTTATTTATTTTTATTTATTTATTTTTTTAGATAGATGGTTGGTGAGTGAGTTTTACGCTCCATCTCACCCTTGTGTTTATGGGGAGTGTTTCTTCTCAACCCACCACAAGACTCAACTAATTTCCAATATTTTTTTTCTAGAGCTTATATACCCCAATCTTCCCCCAAACTTAGGTTCATGCCTATCTTTATCACTTTCTCGTTTATACTAGCGCTATCCTTTAGAAAATCTTTATGTAACAATTTGAACTAATCCATTAACACAGATGTTATTAACGTGTTATCCTTATTATACTAGTTTCAATCAGAACAAGATCCACATCATAATAGAAACTGCATCAAGATTCTCATACTAAGTAATATACCTGTCTACATAATTTCAATTTCATCATTGGACAAGAATCACATATACGATCTAATAACTGGATTCATGCAACTATATGCAAAATATAATTTTTTTATATATATATATATATATATATATATATATATATATTTATTTTATATTTTATTTTTATAATTTTTTTTAGATACATGACAATTATAAATGACTAAAGAACATGAAACATAATCCCCCAAACTTAAAACAAGTAATGATCTCATTACGCCAAAATAATTCAAATAAAAGTATGAGGCCTTCCCTGAAAATGAGTCACTGCTCGTCGTCGTCCGCCGGAGGATATGCAGGCAAATTAGGAGGAATGGGCATGACTACTGGAGGGGCAATTGGATTGCAGCCGGAAAACGCATCCGTAAGCGATTTGAATGCATTTTCATTGTACTGATGCATTAGATCTTTACGTTGGGCCAACCATAGAAATTGGTTCCTTGAAGACTTCGGTGGTGGCTCCTGACTTGGTTCCGCTGTAACTGGGGGTGAGGGTTGTCGGATCATAATATAGCCTTCTCCACGTGGGTGTGATCTCGCCCCATCCCATGCCTTATACTTCTCAATTATTGCATGATCAATGATTGCCATGGGGTGTTGGATAGGTTCGGAAGGTTGCCACTGCACTCCAGCTTTGCGGCATAAGTAAATGATTAAGAATCCATGCAACAAACCTCCAGTAGTGCTCCCGCGTAACACCCGGTCAATGGACTCTTGAATACACTCCCCCATATCGACATTATAGAACGCAATTGAGTTGTCCACATGGAAATGGTGGTGTACAATCCCATACAATAGTCGAGCTCACGCCTTAGTGACCTTGGTCTGATGGCGCGTGGGCATTAATCGAGCACACAAAAATGCATACCAAGCTTTTCCATATTGACTAAGTGCAGAGTGTGGAAAACTTATCTTTTCATTTATTCTGGTTTGAATGACCCATTGTGTACCCGGTTTGCATAGTCTAACAATTAACTCGTCTAACTAGGGCAATCCATCTTCATATCTGTCATCTTGTGGTGCCTCTAACCCAAAATACTCATTGATAGCATCGGCGTGAAACGCCACCGGTTTCCCCCGGACCATGACTACGTGATTGACATGTTCCATTGCATTGGCGCAAAACTCTTTCACTATGTTGATTGCCGCTGGAAGTGGTTGTTCAACCAACTGAAACCAATTCCTCTCCACAATTTTCAAAGCCATGTCGCCATCCAAATTAGTATTCGGCTTCAACCCACGTTCGAGAACCAATGTTTTCTTGTCAATGGTTGACTTGAATCGGTTAGCGGCCCTCTCACTAACAAACCTAGTGTGATCATATTGAGGCCTAGCAGTGGAGGAGGATGGGCGTTGTCTTTTGTTGGAAGACATGGTGGTTCTTGGGGTGAATAGGTTCAAAGTTTGGTGAGCGGACTGAGTTTTTCCCCATAATAGCTCACTTGGTGTAATCTTGCTAGCCAAATTATGAAAACAAACACCCAAATTCCAAGTTGTTCTACTTACTTGCTATTAAGAACAGAGAAGAAGATCGAGCAAGAAGCGAGTTGTGCGTTCCTTACACTAATGGTGTTCCCCTCTTTGTAAATATGTCCCTATTTGATTGAATTTTGGTGTAAGGAATGAAATAGATGTAGGATTGGCTTGTAATGTGTATAATTGATATAAATTGATGGATTATAGTTGGAGTTCATATAGGGGAAGGAAATCCAACGTGGGTTGGGAGATGGAAGGTGAGTGGGTTTCAATGGAATAGAAATTGAAAAGGGGAAGGATTAATGGGGTGTTGTCATTATTATTGGAGTTATGGAGGTTTGGAATTTGAAGTGGTGTAGGAGAAGTGGATGAATTTGATTTGGTGAAGGTGAGGCAAAGATGCAAGGTGGGTGTTATGGCTGAGGACATGTCTTGGTAATGTAAGTAGGCGCCTGGAATTCGATCGAAGCGCGGCCCGCGTTATAACAAAGATGGAGATAGCGCTCCCTGCACTAGGAAGTCAGAGGGTGTTGGCATATCAGTGCGCCCAGTACTGCGTATAAATATTGGATAGTGCAGTCAGCGCTAATGGCTCACAAGGTTTAGTAAATAATAGTGCGCCCCGCGCTGGGTGTAACTCTTGGAGAGCGCACCCCGCGCTATGAGGTCAAGAGCTCGAGGTTCCAGCGGCTACGCGCTATGAATGGCGCCAATAACTGCGACATCGGCCAAGTGGTCATCAGTTTGCACGGCATGAAGATCTAGCTTTGTAGTACGCCCCACGCTAAGCCTGTATACTAGACAGCGCGGCCCGCACCATGAGTTCAGAATTGGCTTCCTTCTTCATCCTGCGAATCATTCAGAATTGACGTAAAAATTCTACGAAAGCAATTACTTAGATTAGAGAATAAACTATCTTAAAAAGAAAAATTGAAAGAGAAAAAGTGTAGAACATGGGTTGCCTCCCAAGTAGCGCTAGTTTTAACGTCGTAAGCCCGACGGTGCCTCCTGTGTCACTAAGCATTGGCGGGGGTAATGTTGACAGCATCCCAGTTTGCATCTCCGCCCTAGTAAAGCTTTATCCGTTGACCATCGACCTTGAATGTCTCCAATGGATTTCAGCTGTAGAGTTTGATTGCGCCATGTGGGAACACTATTTTGATGGTGAATGGTCCCGACCACCTTGACTTAAGCTTTCTGGGGAACAACCGCAATCGTGAGACAAACAACAGTACTGATTTCCCCGGCTCGAAAGTTTGGTGCATGATTTTCTTGTCGTGCCATTTCTTGGCATTCTCCTTGTATAGTTTAGCGTTTTCGTATGCCTGAAGTCGGAATTCATCGAGATCGTTTAGTTGTTGTAGCCTCTTTTCCCCCACAACTGCTTGATCGAAGTTTAGTTTCTGAATGGCCCAGTAGGCCTTGTGCTGTAGCTTGACTGGTAGGTGACAAGCCTTTTCGTACAGTAGTTGATATGGTGACATCCCTATTGGCGTCTTATAAGCAGTCCGGTATGCCCATAATGCATCATCTAATCGGAGTGACCAATCCTTTCGATTCGGGTTCACCACTTTTTCCAGAATTTTCTTTACCTATCTGTTCGATACTTCAGCTTGCCCACTGGTTTGGGGATGATAAGCTGTCGCCACCTTGTGGTTGACCCCATACTTTGCCAAGAGAGCTGTAAACGATTTGTTGCAGAAGTGATTACCTTCGTCACTTATGATAGCTCTCGGCGTGCCAAACCTTGTAAAAATGTTTTTCTGTAAGAATTTTAGCACCACCTTGGCATCGTTAGTCGGTAATGCTACTGCTTCAACCCACTTTGACACATAATCCACTGCAAGCAAAATATACTGATTGGAAAATGAGGAAGGGAATGCCCCCATGAAATCGATGCCCCATAAATCAAAAATCTCAACTTCTAAGATAGTTTGGAGTGGCATCTCATTCCTTTTCGATATGTTGCCCACTCGTTGACATCTATCACAAGTTTTAACAAATTGATGGGCGTCTTTAAATAACGTAGGCCAATAAAACCCTGATTGAAGGACTTTTGCTGCTGTTCTTTCACTACCATAGTATCCCCCGTACGCCGACGAATGGCACTCATTTAGTATACTATGTACCTCGCTGTAAGGCACACACCTTCTGATCATCTTGTCGGCGTATTGTTTGAATAGGTATGGCTCATCCCACATATACCACTTGACGTCATGAATGAACTTCTTCTTTTGTTGTCTTATAAGATTAGGGGGGAGTATGTTGCTCACTAAATAGTTCGCGAAGTCCGCGTACCATGGAAATTCTGCATTTACCCCAAATAATTGCTCATCCAGGAATGACTCGTTTATGATGCCCTTGTCCTCTTCTTGTGTAACCGGATTGTCCGGCCTAGACAAATGATTAGCGACTTGATTCTCCGTCCCCTTTTTATCCTTTATTTCTAGATCAAACTCTTGAAGAAGGAGAATCCACCAGATAAGGCGCAGTTTAGCATCTTTCTTCGCAATTAGATACCGAATAGCCGAATGGTCCGTGTAAACTATCACCTTAGTCCCGATCAAGTATGCCCAAAATTTGTCAAACGCATACACCACTGCAAGCAGTTCCTTCTCCGTAGTTGTATAATTCATTTGAGTCTCTGTGAGTGTCTTGCTTGCATAATAAATGGCGTGAAATACCTTATCTCGGCGTTGTCCCAAAACAGCCCCAACGACATAGTCGCTCACATCACACATCAACTCGAAAGGTATATTCCAATCTGGTGCGACGATCACGGGGGCTGTAGTTAACTTCTTCTTCAACAACTCGAAAGCCGACTTACATTCCTCATCAAAAATAAACACAGAGTCCTTCTCTAAAAGACTGCACAATGGTTTTGCAATTTTAGAGAAGTCCTTTCTGAATCTTCTGTAGAACCCAGCATGTCCCAGAAAACTTCTGATTCCTTTTACTGAGCTCGGTGGAGGCAGTTTCTCGATAGTGTCCAACTTAGCCTTGTCAACTTCCAGTCCTTGAACCGAGACCTTGTGGCCCAAAATTATGCCCTCATCAACCATGAAGTGGCATTTTTCCCAGTTAAGTACAAGGTTTGTATCTTCGCATCGCTGTAACACCATTACCAAATTCCCAAGACATGTATCAAAATTGTCTCCATGGACAGAAAAGTCGTCCATGAAGACTTCTACGTTTTTCTCCACCATATCGGAGAAAATGGCCACCATACACCGTTGGAAGGTAGCCGTTGCATTACATAACCCAAATGACATTCTCTTGAACGCGAACGTGCCATAAGGGCACGTAAATGTAGTCTTCTCTTGATCCTCAGGAGCGATGGCAATCTGGTTATAGCCCGAGTACCCATCCAATAGACAGTAAAAGTCGTGACCCGCCAATCTGTGCAACATTTGGTCGATAAAGGGTAGCGTAAAATTATCTTTTCGGGTTGCCTTATTCAACTTCCTATAATCGATGCACACCCTCCAACTTGTTACTGTTCTTGTCGGTATTAACTCGTAATCTTCGTTTTGTACCACAGTCATTCCCCCCTTCTTCGGCACACAATGAACCGGACTAACCCACTTACTGTCGAAAATCAGGTAGATGATTCCAGCATCCAATAATTTCAGAATTTCCTTCTTTACTACTTCCTTCATAATTGGGTGAAGTCGTCGTTGTTGCTCCACCGTTGGTTTTGCGTCATCTTCCATCAGAATCTTGTGCATGCAAAACGAAGGGCTGATTCCCTTGATATCCGCGATCATCCACCCTATTGCTGCTTTATGTTCCCTAAGCACACCTCATCAACTTCTCTTCCTGCAAATCGTTAAGTGCAACAGAAATAATTACAGGTAAAGAATTTGAATTACCTAAATACGCATACCTGAGATGTTTAGGGAGTGGCTTGAGTTCCAGAGTTGGTGGCTCCTCCAATGATGGTTTCAATTTTCTCGTGGCTATCTCCTCCGTGTGTAGTAGTTCAAATGGTGTTTTGAATCAGCTTACTCGTGGCAATGAATCTAACATCTGTAAGTAGTCCATAAATTCTGGGTCATCGAACACTTCATCCCCCAATAATGTTGTCTCTAAAAGATCGTTTCCCAGACTCTTCCCCATGTCTTCGTTGACTATTTGATCAATGATTTCCATCCGAAAATACTCTTCTTCATCCGCGGGAAATTTCATGGCTTTGAAAACGTTAAACTTAACTTATTGATCTTGGACCCTGATCGTCAGTTCACCTGTTTGTACGTCGATGAGTGTCCTACCTGTCGCCAAGAAAGGTCTCCCTAGGATAATCGGGATGTTCTTATCCTCCTCAAAATCTAGAATAATAAAATTCGCAGGGAATATAAACTTATCAACGTTGACCAATATGTCTTCCACAATGCCTCGGGATCGTGGTGACTATCTATGCCAATGTAATGCAATGTTCGTAGGCTTTGGAGCTGGCAAACCCAATTCTGTGTAAACTGATAACATCATAAGGTTCACACTCGCTCCTAAATCACATAAGCATTTATTAAAAGTCGTATTTCCGATCGTGCATGGAATGGTGAAACTCCCTGGATCTTTCAACTTGGGTGGCAACTTTCGCTGTAAAACCGCGCTACACTCCTCTGTTAGTGCCACTGTCTCGAAATCTTCTAACTTCTTCTTTCTGGACAGAATCCCTTTCATGAATTTTGCATAACTCGGCATTTGCTCTAGGGCTTCCGCGAACGGGATGTTAATATGCAATTTCTTAAATACTTCCAAGAATTTTGCAAATTGCTTGTCTAATTTATGCTTTTGAACTCTTTGCTGAAACGGCGATGGAGGATGCATGTTGCCACTTTTATAGTTCTTATAAAAGAGCTCTAACTCATGCAAGTATACACGAGTCAACAAGTAATACAGAGTAAGTAAAGTATCGATCCCACAGAGAAAGTTGTTAACTTAGACTACTACGCATTAATCACTCACTATATTTATATGCTGAGACTTTAGACTAAATTGTTGATTTGAATAAATTATAATTACCAACTAAAAATAAGAATATAAACGAATTAAATATGATGTGGAAACAATGGGATCCTAACTTCATTCAATATTTCATTCAATCGCCATATGTCATGCAAGAAGCGTTTACATATCACGGGATAATAGCCGAGGGCTTAAAAGCGAGTTATAACCATTTTCCAATGCACTATAACCAACTCACATATCATCTACGGATGTTAGAATCCATGTAATCACCAATAACACCACAATTACCATATTCCTATGCCTTAATTGCAATCCTATTGATTTTAAGCACAACCCCTTACTCTAGCTCATACCAGAAAAAAGATATCCTATCATTTCACAAAATATGCAAGACTTACTCTAGCCCCATATTAGCATGCTATCATGATTTCATCCATATTCATATGTTCATTTCCAATTCCATACAAATACTAACATGAAGATTATCAGTCATTCATACATACAAACCAACCATGATAGATAACCCAATGATATGGAAAACAAATCTAACACTTAGATGTGCAACCAAACTACATATTAAAATCCGTTAGAATCCCATAATGGAGTTTAGTTTATGGCGGAATCAAAAGCCATTATGGGATCAAGACTAACCATGATCAATAATCAAGCAAATAAGAGTAAGAGGTAGAGAACAATCAAACCCAAACGCTTAATAGTAATCAATGATTAACTATGAAAACCCCAAAGAATTCCATTCAATAATAATAAAAATCCACAATGGTTAAGAACTTCAAGAAGAAGAAGAGAATAAAACGTTGCGGCTTCGTTCTCCGTTGGGATCTCCCCCCACTGTGTTAACCCTAATTCTAATATGAAAAAACGTAAAATAATGTCAAGTCCCCTCTCTGACACACGTCAGAATCGTTTTATACCAATTACACATCATCAAATTCTTAATTAAAAATAAAACAAATTACAAAGATCGACGCGCAGCCATGGCTCTAATATATATCGTCTCGCATAACAGCGAGACTTACTGATATCTTTCGATTACCTCCGGTAGTCTTAATGTGCGATCACGCGCTCACGCCTCATGGTAGCGTTTCGGGTCTCTCATGGTAGCGGTCCTTGCCTCATGCAAGGGCGCTGACTTAGAATGCTCCTTATGTACTGACCACACTTTCACTCGCGGTAGCGTACGACCGCCTTTTTATATTGCTGGCGCGACCACGCGCTTTGTGTCTTTGCAAATCACGAGTCCGGTTTATGCTTTTTACTCTGCTTTGCTACTTGTTTACTCATGCCTTAACCTCTTGCTTGCTTGATTTCCATGCCTCATTATGCTCCCATGCCGTGCACATCCTCGCCTTTCCACTAGCCTACACACATACGCTCACCGATGCCTCAATTTCCACCAAAATAACGCCGATTCCTGCACTTATTCACTAAAAGGAGTTTTAAGTATATGAAATGCAAAATAACGTGAAATGTGACTAAAACACAATGAAATGTACTCAAGGTGGGCACACTTCGCATGGATTAATATACAATAAGTGAGTAAAAATATCACTTATCAATACATAACTGGCTTATCATCTAACTTTATTTTCTCAAATTGCATATTCTCACCCTGTTTTTCTGCAATCGCTATGTTGTCATTACTCTTATCATCAGGGACAGCTGAATTTTTTGCATCTTTCCCAACCATCTATTTTCCACTCCTCAAGGTGACTGCCTGACACTGTTCATGATATCCCTTTGAATTTCTTTCGGTGTCACTCGGTAGGGTCCCTTGTGGTCTGTTGTTCAATGCTAAAGCAATTTGTCCCATCTGGTTTTCTAAATTCTTGATGGCCATTTCTTGTGATTTCATTGCCATTGCTTGATTCTTCATAGCTACCTCATTATATACTTTGATATCAATTCCTCTAAATCCGATTTCCTCTCTTGACGTTGAACTGGTTGTTGTTGATTCTGAAACCCTGGGGGATACGATGGTCTCGGAGCTTGCTAATTCTGATTATTATTCCACGATAGATTCAGATTATTCCTATTCCCCTGATTATATGCATTCTGATATGTATTCTGAGGAATTCTGTTGTAGCTACTCATGAATTGTACCGACTCTGGGTTGATTATACATTGATCCGTCGAATGTTCCCCTGCGCACAACTCACAAATAATTGCAACTGTCTGCGTCTGTTCCCCTGACCACACGTCGAACTTCTTAGAGAGTGTTGAAATCTGTGCCGTTATTGCCGTCACTCCATCTACCTCTAACACTCCAACGACCGTAGGTTGTGTCATTCTTGCTGTGGGCCACTGATAATTGTTAGCAGCCATCGTCTCTATCAACTGGTATGCCTCCTCATAAGTCTTAGCCATAAACGCTCCCCTCGATGCCGCATCAATACTCGTTCTGAGATTCCCATTTAGTCCGTTGTAAAATGTATTCATCTGCAACCACTTGGGCAGTCCATGATGTGGGCATTTTCTGAGCAATTCTTTGTATCTCTCCCACGCCTCGTACAGTGACTTCGCATGTTGCTGATCAAACATGGTAATCTAGTTCCTCATCTTTGCAGTTTTCACTGGCGGGAAGAATTTTGCTAAGAATTTCTGAGCCAGGTCCTCCCACGTCGTTATCGAACCCGCTGGTAGAGAGTGTAACCAACTCTTCGCCTTGTCCCGCAGAGTGAATGGGAATAAACGAAGTCTAACTGCCTCATCCAACACCCCATTATACTTGAAAGTGTCGCATATTTCAAGAAAACTGATTAAATGCTCGTTAGGATTGTCATTTGCCACTCCCCCAAACTGCACTGAATTCTGCATCATTTGAATTGTCCCAGGCTTGATTTTGAAAGTATTCGCAGCTATTGCAGGCCTGGTGATACTCGACCGCAGCTCAATCACCTTAGGTGTTGCAAATCTCTCAACACTTTCTGGTCTTTGGCAGCCATTTCTTCTTCCTTATCAGAGTTTTCGAATTCGTCCCTTGTTTTCTTGATCCACTTACTTAACCTCTGAAACCTTCTCTCAATGTCGTCCTCAAAAGGAAGCAAGTCTGGATTTTTGGATCGAGTTTACATAAACCAATGTCAAAAACCTGAAATACGAAGAACAAAACAAAACAAAAAGTGTTTAAGTAAAACTGGACTAATTAGACTGATATTGCAAAAATAATAAAATCTGTACTAAAATCCCCGGCAACGGCGCCAAAAACTTGTTGGGTAAAATCTGTATACGTATAACACAGAAGTATACGTGGTCAACAAGTAATATAATAGTAAGTAAAGTATCGTTCCCTCAGAGATTTAGCAAGAAATTAACCTCGCAACTACCAATCTTCTATTAATCCTAATTTTATTAAACTAATCAATTTCCAGTTTATAGTGAAAATATTAAAATTATTAAAAATCAACTAAATACCAAACAGAATTTTCAAACAAATATTGGAGAATTAGGCTTGTAACTTCACTCTAAGCATCCCTCTGATTATTATTCCTTTATTCCAGTTTAATTCACTATCTCAGTTTATTAATCAAAAACACATAAATAGTATTAACCACCTCTCGATGTATTAGCACCGTATTAACCCAAATCCACAATTAAGATAGAATTAAGTTAAACACCTTACTCAATCAACTCACTATATCTCTATGCGAATTCTAATTAAATAAGGTTTAAGTTCAAGTTCTCTTCATGATTACATGCGATGTCAAGCATATCTCTACCCTAACATACATCAAGATTCTGTTCATTCACATAAACCAAGAACACATGCTATATTAATTAAGTCTAGATTTATATTTCATCTCTCGAATTCATACAAATCCACATAAAATTGTTGATCAAGCAATTCATAAATTCAAGCTCAAATTAATATAGATAAACTGCATAATAGATTTATTAAACTGAAAACCGAGGTTACATAATCATCGTTCCACTCTAAGATCCATTATAAGCCTAATAAGTAATTTAGTTCATAGCTAATAAATTAAATACTGAATAAATAAAAGAAAACATCATCCCAATTACATAATATAGAAATTAGAGGAGAATAGTAATACACCACCCTTATTTTTCTGTCTTTTATTTATTTTTATTTATTTATTTATTTAGATAGATGGTTGGTGAGTGCGTTTTACGCTCCATCTCACCCTTGTGTTTATGGGGAGTGTTTCTTCTCAACCCACCACAAGACTCAACTAATTTCCAATATTTTTTTTCTAGAGCTTATATACCCCAATCTTCCCCCAAACTTAGGTTCATGCCTATCTTTGTCACTTTCTCGTTTATACCAGCGCTATCCTTTATAAAATCTTTATGTAACAATTTGAACTAATCCATTAACACAGATGTTATTAATGTGTTATCCTTATTATACTAGTTTCAATCAGAACAAGATCCACATCATAATAGAAACTGCATCAAGATTCTCATACTAAGTAATATACCTGTCTACATAATTTCAATTTCATCATTGGCCATGAATCACATATACGATCTAATAACTGGATTCATGCAACTATATGCAAAATATAATTTTTTTAATATATATATATATATTTATTTTATATTTTATTTTTATAATTTTTTTTAGATACATGACAATTATAAATGACTAAAGAACATGAAACATAATCCCCCAAACTTAAAACAAGTAATGACCTCATTACGCCAAAATAATTCAAATAAAAGTATGAGGCCTTCCCTGAAAATGAGTCATCTTGCTCATCGTGCGTTTCTTAGGAGGATATCTGAGCAAATTAGGAGGAATGGGCATGACTCTTTGGATGTAAGCGATTGGATTGCAGTAGGAAAAACGCATCCACAAGCGTGTTGAATGCATTTGCATTGTACTGATGCATTAGATCTTGATTTTGGGCCAAACATAGAAATTGGTTTCTTGAAGACCTCAGTGGTGGCTCCTGACTTGGTTCCGCTGTAACTCGGGGTGAGGGTTGTCGGATCATAATATAGCCTTCTCCACGTGGGTGTGATCTTGCCCCATCCCATGCCTTATACTTCTCAATTGTTGCATGATCAATGATTGCCATGGGGTGTTGGATAGGTTCGGAAGGTTTCCACTGCATTCTAGCTTTGCGGTACAAGTAAGTGATTAAGAATCCATGCAACAAACTTCCAGTAGTGCTCCCGCGTAACACCCGGTCAATGGACTCTTGAATACAATCCCCCACATCGACATTATAGAACGTAATTGAGTTGTCCACATGGAAATGGCGGTGTACAATCCCATACAATAGCCGAGCTCGTGCCTTAGTGACCTCGGTCTGATGGCGCGTGGGCATTAATCGAGCACACAAAAATGCATACCAAGCTTTTCTATATCGACTAAGTGCAGAGTGTGGAAAACTTATCTTTTCATTTGTTCTGGTTTGAATGACCCATTATGTACCCGATTTGCATAGTCTAACAATTAACTCGTCTAACTCGGGCAATCCATCTTCATATCTGTCATCTTGTGGTGCCTCTAACCCAAAATACTCATTGATAGCATCGGCGTGAAACGCCACCGGTTTCCCTCGGACCATGACTACGTGATTGGCATGTTCCATTGCATTGGCGTAAAACTCTTTCACTATGTTGATTGCCGCTGGAAGTGGTTGTTCAACCAACTGAAACCAATTCCTCTCCACATTTTGCAAAGCCATGTCGCCATCCAAATTAGCATTCGGCTTCAACCCACGTTCGAGAACCAATGTTTTCTTGTCAATGGTTGACTTGAATCGGTTAGCGTCCCTCTCACTAACAAACCTAGTGTGATCATATTGAGGCTTAACAGTAGAGGAGGATGGGAATTGTCTTTTGTTGGAAGACATGGTGGTTCTTGGGGTGAGTAGGTTAAAAGTTTGGTTCAGGATTTTTATCGAACAGTTGGTGAGCGGACTGAGTTTTTCCCCACAATAACTTACTCGGTGTAATCTTGTTAGCCAAATTATGAAAACAAACACCCAAATTCCAAGTTGTTCTACTTACTTGCTATTAAGAACAGAGAAGAAGATCGAGCAAGAAGCGAGTTGTACGTTCCTTGCACTAATGGTGTTCCCCTCTTTGTAAATGTGTCCCCAATTGATTGAATTTTGGTGTAAGGAATGAAATAGATGTAGGATTGGCTTGTAATGTGTATAATTAATATGAATTTATGGATTGTAGTTAGAGTTCATATAGGGGTAGGAAATCCAACATGGGTTGGGAGATGGAAGGTGAGTGGGTTTCAATGGAATAGAAGTTGAAAAGGGGAAGGATTGATGGGGTGTTGTCATTATTGTTGGAGTTATGGAGGTTTGGAATTTGAAGTGGTGTAGGAGAAGTGGATGAATTTGATTTGGTGAAGGAGAGGCAAGGATGCAAGGTGGGTGTTATGGCTGAGGACACGTCTTGGTAATGTAAGTAGGCGCCTGGAATTTGATCGAAGCGCGGCCCGCGCTGTAACAAAGTTGGAATAAGTGCCCCGCGCTAGGAAGTCAGGGGGTGTTTGCGTATCAGTGCGCCCAGCATTGCGTATCAGTATGGGATAGCGCGGTCAACGCTAATGGCTCAGGAGGTTTAGTAAATAATAGCGCGCCCCACGCTGGGTGAAACTCTTGGAGAGCGCGCCCCGTGCTATGAGGTCAGGGGCTCGAGGTTCCAGAGAAGTCCCCACGTTGTGAATGGGCGCAGCATATTCACGACATCGGCTGAAGTGGCGGCGCACATTACCGCATGGCATGAAGGTCTGGCCTTGTAGCATGCCCCGCGCTAAGCCTGTATACTGGACAGCGCGGCCCGCGCCATGAGTTTAGAATTGGCTTCCTTCTTCATCCTGTGAATCATTCAGAATTGACGTAAAAATTCTACGAAAGCAATTACTTAGATTAGAGAATAAACTATCTTAAAAAGAAAAATTGAAAGAGAAAAAGTGTAGAACATGGGTTACCTCCCAAGTAGCGCTAGTTTTAACGTCGTAAGCCCAACTGTGCCCCTTGTGTCACTAAGCATCGACGGGGGTAATGTTGACAGCATCCCAGTTCGCATCTCCGCCCCAGTAAAGCTTTATCCGTTGACCATTGACCTTGAATGTCTCCAATGAATTTTGGCTATAGAGTTCGATTGCGCCATGCGGGAACACTGTTTTGATGGTGAATGATCCCTACCACCTTGACTTAAGCTTTCCGGGGAACAATCGAAATCGTGAGTTAAACAATAGTACTGATTGCCCCGGCTCGAAAGTTTGGTGCATGATTTTCTTATCGTGCCATTTCTTGATATTTTCCTTGTATAGTTTATCATTTTTATATGCCTGAAGTCGGAATTCATCGAGCTCGTTTAGTTGTAGTAGCCTCTTTCCCCCTACAGCTGCTTGATCGAAGTTTAGTTTCTGAATGGCCCGATGGGCATTGTCTTTCAGCTTTCATTGGTAGGTGACAAGCCTTTCCGCATATGATGAGTTGATATGGTGACATCCCTATTGGCGTCTTATAAGCAGTTCGGTATGCCCATAATGTATCATCTAACTGGAGTGACCAATCCTTTCGATTCGGGTTCACCACTTTTTCCAGAATTTTCTTTACCTCTCTGTTCGATACTTCAGCTTGCCTACTGGTTTGGGGATGATAAGTCGTCGCCACCTTGTGGTTGACCCCATACTTTGCCAAGAGAGCTGTAAACGATTTGTTGCAGAAGTGACTACCTTCGTCACTTATGATAGCTCTCGGCGTGCCAAAACTCGTAAAAATGTTTTTCTGTAAGAATTTTAGCACCACCTTGGCATCGTTAGTCGGTAATGCTACTGCTTCAACCCACTTTGACATATAATCCACTGCAAGCAAAATATACTGATTGGAAAATGAGGAAGGGAATGGCCCCATGAAATCGATGCCCCATAAATAAAAAATCTCAACTTCTAAGATAGTTTGGAGTGGCATCTCATTCCTTTTCGATATGTTGCCCACTCGTTGACATCTATCACAAGTTTTAACAAATTGATGGGCGTCTTTAAATAACGTAGGCCAATAAAACCCTGAGTGAAGGACTTTTGCTGTTGTTCTTTCACTACCATAGTGTCCCCCGTACGCCGACGAATGACACTCATGCAGTATACTATGTACCTCGCTGTAAGGCACACACCTTCTGATCATCTTGTCGGTGCATTGTTTGAATAGGTATGGCTCATCCCACATATACCACTTGACGTCATGAAGGAACTTCTTCTTTTGTTATCTTGTAAGATCAGGGGGACCATGTTGCTCACTAAATAGTTTGCGAAGTCCGCGTACCATGGAAATTCTGCATTTACCCCAAACAATTGCTCATCCGGGAATGACTCATTTATGACGCCCTTGTCCTTTTCTTGTGTAACCGGATTGTCCAGCTTAGACAAATGATCAGCGACTTGATTCTCCGTCCCCTTTCTATCCTTTTTCTAGATCAAACTCTTGAAGAAGGAGAATCCACTGGATAAGGTGCGGTTTAGCATCTTTCTTCGCAATTAGATACCGAATAGCCGAATGGTCCGTGTAAATGATCACCTTAGTCCCGATCAAGTATGCCCAAAATTTGTCAAACGCATACACCACTGCAAGCAGTTCCTTCTCCGTAGTTGTATAATTCATTTGAGTCTCCGTGAGTGTCTTGCTTGCATAATAAATGGCGTGAAATACCTTATCTCGGCGTTGTCCCAAAACAGCCCCAACGGCATAGTCGCTTGCATCACACATCAGCTTGAAAGGTATATTCCAATCAAAGCGGCGATTACGGAGGTGTAGTTAACTTCTTCTTCAACAACTCAAAGTCGAACTTACATTCCTCATCAAAAATAAACACGAGTCCTTCTCTAAAATATCGCACAATGGTTTTGCAATTTTAGAGAAGTCCTTTATGAATCTTCAGTAGAACCCAAAGATGTCCCGAAAACTTCGATTCCTTTTATCGAGCTCGATGGAGGCGGTTTTCGATCGTGTCCAACTTAGCCTTGTCAACTTCCAGTCCTTGAGCCGATACCTTGTGGCCCAAAATTATGCCCACCTCAACCATGAAGTGGCATTTTTCCCAGTTAAGTACAAGGTTTGTATCTTCGCATCGCTGTAACACCATTACCAAATTCCCAAGACATGTATCAAAATTGTCTCCATGGACAGAAAAGTTGTCCATGAAGACTTCCACATTTTTCTCCACCATATCAGAGAAAATGGCCATCATACATTGTTGGAAGGTAGTAGAATTGCATTACATAACCCGAATGACATTCTCTCGAACGCTTAACGCGTCTGCGTAAGGGCACGTAAATGTAGTCTTCTATTGATCCTCAGGAGCAATGGCAATCTGGTTATTGCCCGAGTACCCATCCAATAGACAGTAAAAGTCGTGACCCGCCAATCTGTCCAACATTTGGTTGATAAAGGGTAGTGAAAAATGACCTTTTTGGGTTGCCTTATTCAACTTCCTATAATCGATGTACACCCTCCAACCTGTAAAATTCATAAAGTATCTAAATACTCACAAAATACGCTCAATAATATAGAGAGAGAAAGAGAGAAAACTTGTTTCTGGTGTGATTTTCAATTCTAACTAAGCACCCTATTTATAGGAAAATGCTTAGAACGCTATAGCAGACTAACCTGCTACCTAATGGATTTACCTGCTACTATTCAAGCCCACCACTTTTGAAAATAAATTCCAGCACATTTCATTTCCCACAAACTAAAAGTGGGGCCCACCGTATTTTTAATAAAAACATTTATTTCCGAATTCCAAATGAAAAATGACCGAAATCCACATACGGACGATTTTCAAAACCACCATTTCGACAAAATACTGGTAAAATACCTCAGCATTAATTCCTTCATTTATAACCACGATAAATATATCCATCATTCATATCCACATAAAATAAATATTTTCTTATCATATAAATCAATAATTAATTATTCATAAATAATATTACAGAATCACAATAATGACAACCAGGTCGTTCCTAGGAAAGAGGGGTCTTTTCAATAAAGATTTCTCCTTATTGACGCCGCAATTAGGTGACCAAACCCCTTTCCTGCATGTAACTTCCTTAGACATTGCCAATAATGCTATCTAACAATATTATTCAAATAATATGAATTATTGATCCGATAATGGAGATCTTTGTGCGTTGACAATTATTGAAACAACAATAATATAAAATATCAACGTAGCAATTATTGAATCAATAAAATAAAATATTGAATAGTAATTTTGTAACAATTATTGAGTAGTGCCTTCTTAGGTAAGAATCAATAATTCAAAAAATCTTGCGTGCAATACCGGTGTGCTACTATGCAACCACGCCAGACATCGTATTTTAACCACCGTGTAATCCAACAAATTGTTAATTGGTAATAATTACGCCGTTATTTATAAAAACTCAAACTTGTCGCTTTCTTCATCCGACAGGTTATCCGTTATAGGGCTCCACAAATGGTCGCTACCATCGCATTTGCGAATATTCTCAGAACAAATGGGAATATTCCACGACCAAACGAATATTCCCCGATAACAATGAATATTTTGTAACCACTTGCTTAGTTTGCAAAATTTGCACATTTCACCCATAACCAAAGCATTATATCAAATTAATACCTTATTATTCACAATAATAATTAGAGAAAATTTGATTTTATTTATAAAAAGTTGGGGTCTTACATAGGATACTTGCATGGTTTGCTGCTTACAGTACACGACTTAGTTCTATCTTTAATACAACAACCTATAATTCATAAGATTGTTCTTTCGATTAGAATAACATATCATAACACATAGTACTACTATTTGCAGTCAACACATAACCTAATCACATTGTCACATATGTATAACAGTCATAAGTACATAAACAAACACTTATATATACAAACTATATAAGTCCAGATCATTTTTGAAATATTTCGGTGTACCGACGGCTTTATCGGGTAATTATCGAGTCTAAACTCTATTTTGTATTTCAATATTCCTTTAGATATTTTAAATATTAGTCATATTATTTTTAAATGACTTATAATAATTTTTAAATAATTATTAAAATTTATCATGATTTTTCAAACACTAGAATCATTTTTAAATGATTTGAATACTAAAAAAATTCTATTATCATTAATATTTAAATAATATTAAAATATTAATGAAACCATTGCCAAAATATTAAAGTTATTTATAATAACTCAAAAATATTTTAAAATATTATTATTACCCTTAAATGATTTTTAAAATATTTAAAATCATTTTTAAATAATTATTATTACTATTTAAATATTAATGTATTATTCATCAAAATATTAAGTCATTTATTATTACTTAAAATATTTTTCAATAGTTTATATCTGCTTTTTAAATGATTTGTAAATTAATAAAACCATTTTTAAACTATTTATTTAATATAATTATTAAATAAATTTAATATCATTAATAGTAAATTATTAATGAAATTTTCTTTAAAATATTAAAAGTTATATTTTATAACTTAAAATATTTTTAAAATATTTATTTTCATTTAAAATGATTTTTATAATATTAAAATCATTTTTAATCAATCTTATTTAATATAATTATTAAATAAATCTAATATCATTAATATTAAATAATTAATGAAATTTTCCTTAAAATATTAAAAATTATGTTTTATAACTTTAAATATTTTTAAATACTTTATTATCATTTAAAATGATTTTTAATATAATAAAATGATTTTTAATCTATTTATTTAATACATTTATTAAATAAATTTAATATCAATAATATCAAAATAAATATTAATATTTATGAAAAATATGTCAAATTATTAAAAGTCAAATTTTATAACTTAAAATAATTTTTAAAACTATTTTGTAATTTTCAAAAATTATTTTCTATTTTTGATTGATTTTTGGAAATTTATATAATTAAAATTAATAAGTCTGTCGCTAATGCCTTTAGCTACAGAAAGTGTCGCCTATTGTGTTCTTGAGTCTCAAGAACATTCATATGCAGTTATCGAGTTGCTAGGTTTGACCATTAATAAATCTGTGTCTAAGTTGTTTCTGGGCATGGTAAGACATTGATCATGTAGTATTGTTGTAATACTACATGTATCAATCATAAACAGGATCAACACATAACACAGTTGCAAGATCTAGAGGCTTAAACTTTCTGTCAGACGTGTTCTTCATGTTCTAGGCTGCCCAGAAACATGAAGTCATGGCCCGTCAACGTTATTGATGGCCTTCTATCTTTCAATCTGTTCATGTTATAGGTGATCTAGACGTCGGGCTTTGTAGAGAAATTAACAGAGTACATGTTTCAAGAATTTATAATGTTTAAACATCATCTAGCTGCAAGATCTAAGGCCTTGAACAAGCTGTCAGAGTTGTTCTTTATTTTCTAGGTTACCCAGAAATGAAGAACAGTTCTAGGGGTCATATTTAGGCTTCCACAACTTGAAATATATGTAATGTTTTGGTGATTTAATAATTCTAGGTTGTAGACAACATGTAAAGGAAGAGATCTATCACATAAAACAAATATAACAACAACACAATCTATAGATCTTGTTCGGTCAAACCATGTCAGAAGTCACGCTCTTGAGTTTTCTGGGTTACCCAGGAAACGCAATTCGTGATCTTTCTGCTTGGTTTGACCATCAACTAAATCCATTCTGTTTACTGATTAAGTGATATAAAAGCATAATCGTGTAGTCCATATAACATACTATAATACTAATACAACAAAATAACCAAATCATCAAACACATAACAGATCTGAGCCCAAGAACATCTTTTCAGAGCTTTCTGGGTACGTTCTGGGTTACCCAGATTTATTAAGTCTTGGTCAGTCAACGAAGTTTGACCACCCATAACTTTTAATTTGTACACGATCTGACCCTGAAACAAGTTCCAGAACAAAGTCCTCATGACATACTACAACTACAAGCCTTTAAACAAACAAAAACATAAACAGATTGAGATCTATGAGGTTTAACATTTGATTGTCAGACACCTTTTTCAAACTTTTCCAGATTTTTGAAAACTTCTATTTCGTGCATATAAATGTTATGGATCTACCGTGTACCAACCCAGATCACTTAGTTACACTATATACAACATATTTTAACACTCAAACATAACTTTTAACATAGCAAACAAGATCCGATTTTAATTAGGGTTTATACCTCACTTGAACAAATTCATGATTCTGTGTTCCTAATCTGATCTAGGTGTAATGAAGGCTTGAATGAGGACTGATCTACTACTAAAATTTGTGGGGTTTAGAGAGAGAGAGAGTCTTGGTGATGTGTTTGTGAGCAAATGAGGCTAAATAATGAACTTTCTCTCTCTTGATATATATATATATATATATATATATATTGATGTGTAATGAAGTTGGCTGAGATATATGGCTGATTTGTGTTGTTTTCAGTCACATGACAAATATTGGAGTAGTTGAGCAACTCAATTTTGGCAAGATATACAAGTTATCTCAAAATAATGTAAGAGGGGTATTTATGTCATTTGGCTTTCAAATCCCTAATTTTTTTGAAAAGTTTTAATTTTCTTAGGATTTCTAATTTGGCTTTAAAATGGAAATTAAAATTTCCTGAATTACAAATTATGGTTTCCTAATTAGTTTAGGTTTTCTAATTATATTATACTTGAACATTAGGGTTAAGGTTCCTTAATTATCATTAAATTTTATTAATTAATAATTATGGTTATTAATTTAGTATTAGGGTTAGGGTTCCTAATTTAGAAATTAGGGTTTCTAATAAATAGAGTTTTCCCTAATTAGGGTTATATTCCATATTACCTGTCATATTAGTCACATTAACACAATTATATAACAGTCTTGAACTCCTATTTGAGTTTTCAAATTAGGGTTTTCAAATTAATACTAAGGTTTTGACATGATACACCATAATTGACCAACCATTATCTGTTATACACATACAATACATATTTATAGCACTGAAATATAATTAATATTATAATAATATTCTCATTCATTATTCAAAATCCAAAATTAGGATTTTGAATCAGTATCCAACTTAACATTCATATACATACCATTATTAATTAAGTTAAAATAATTAATATAACTAATATGAATAAATTCATATAATAAAATAGTTATTAAAATAATTCTAATAATCATATCAAATATTATTTAAATAATACAATAATCCTAATTTCATAGAATATAATTAATAAAAATATTTTTACTACAAAATTAATTTAATTATAATAATATAATTTATAAAGATCAATAATTCCTTTAAAAAAATTATAATTATTCATGTAATAAATAAAATTTTATTTATCACCTATATACATACGCTTTACCTTTCACATATTTCCATCTTTTATTTAAAAAAAAAAATTATACGCAAATTTTTTTATTTAATTATATCAAAAATATTGGGTTATTACATTCACACTCCCTTATAAGAATTCCGTCCCCGGAATCACCGTTTTAAAACCTATACATACAAGGGTAAACAATATACGCATTCAATTCAAGTAGATATCGATCAGATTCGATCGAACTGATCTTGAACTATTTAACATAAAGCTTGTCTATCTGATTATACGAAAATTTGATTTCTAATAGAACTTAAATTCCTCCTTCAAAATTTCTTTATAAAATAATTTACTATATAAAAGAAAATCATATATAAGAAAATAAAATTTATTTGAATAATACCTGGAGTTCCATCCCCGACAGCTACTGTATCATGAACTGTCATGTTGAATATTCTGGCGGTTGATTTGGTTAGTTTGTTGGTTGAAGTCGGTTCCGTTATTGCCAATGTCCCGTTGCTTTTCCCCGTATTCGCGCTCCCTGCATCCATTCTCCTTTTCGGACAGTCCTTCACCTTATGCTTTGTTGACCCACACATGAAACACCCACTGTTCATCCTAGGATTGGGCCAGTTAGGAGAGATATGTTCCTTCTACCTGCACTTGTAGCACACAAACTTACCCTTAAGACACTCACCTAAATGATTCTTCCCACAATCCTTACACTGCACATCCTGCTTCTTTACACCTTCCTGCTTGACCTGGATATTTTAAAAATTATTCCCTTTCCTTTTCCTATTCCCACTCCCACTACTTGCTTCTACCTTCACAACTCCCTCAACCTTACCCTTGTTCTTTTTCTCCTTATTATAGAGGCTCATAGCCTCACTCCCCTCTTCGGTTGTGATAACCTTTTCCAAAAGTATTGCAATCGTATTGATCTGCACAACCGCCACCTTATTGTATACACCTAACATATAACTCGAAATTTTCTACTCAAATAATCATGTACTCAAAATATTAGATTTTGAAAACTTGGTTGTTGGTCGTTTTACCGATCAATATATGCGTGCAAGTATACACGGTCAACAAGTAATAAAGAGTAAGTAAAATATCGTTCCTACGGAGAATTAACTAATAAAGTTCACCAAACACTAGCCCATAACCATTTTAGTCTTATTTAAACGAATGATTTGATATTTTATATTTAAACTATGAAATTAAATAAACCTAACTATTCCTAGAATGAGACTAGATAATGAAGACCTGAGATCACAATTTAATCTATTGACTCATTCAAATCCACACATTTCATGTTAAGCCAAACTACTTGTACCGGATTATTAGTCAAGAACACGAAAGTAAAGTATAGCCATCTCTCAATGTACTATACACATATCACATGTAATCCACAGTTGATAGAATACACATGAACACCCACATTACCTAAACCACTATATGTCTATGTGATTTACAAATAATTAGGGTTTAAGCCCAAGTTCTCAATTAACTACGAATGGTGCTTCGGTATATATATGTCTATCCTAAGCACGAATCATACATCCCAATGCATTGTAGAACATACAATCACACGTTAATAAGATCAGATCTAAACCCATACTTCTTTTCTCAAGTCCATATGGTTTATCACAGTAATTGATGACCAATCAACTAAGCAAATAGCATGAATCTAATTAGACAATCACATAGCAATCAATAAGGCTAACAATGAAATATATCAGAAATAACTAATCCATTGCTGTAAGACCCCGAATTATTAATAAATGAAATTTATTTTCCTCTATTTATTATTTTGAAATAGTAAGGGTTGATGTGATTAATGTGGATAGTTATGGGTAAAATACGCAAATATTTCAAAATAAGCAAGTGGTTATAAAATATTCATTGTTGTCGGGGAATATTCGTTTGGTTGTGGAATATTCGTACTGTTGGGGAATATTCGTACGACGGTGCAGCCATGTGTGGGCCCCATAACGGAAAGCGATTGGAGAAAGAAAATGACAAATATAAGTTGTTTAAAAATAACGGCGTAGTTGTTACCGTTTACACTGTTGGAATACCCGGTGGTTAAAACACAGTAACACGCGTTGTTGCACAGAAAAGTCAAAGTCAACGGTTCCTGAAAGAGCGTTTTTTGTGACTGGTCAAAATGCGAGGAACCCAAACGAGGTGATCACGGGTAAGCTAATCATAAATTCTTGTGAAGTTATACTTTACTAGATACCGGTGCTACCCATTCATTTATCTCTCCTACTTGTGCTCAACGTTAAAACTTGACTCCGGAGAAATTAGACTTTGACCTATTTGTGGAAACTCCGTTAGGAGAAACTTTCATTACATCCGTTGTTTAGAAATCTTGCTTGATTCAGGTTGGCACTATCACATTACCTGTTAACCTTATTTCTATAGAGATATTTGCTTTTGATGTGATTTTATGGTTAACTACTCATCATGCCAAAATTGATTACTTTCGTAAGGTTGTTAGTTTTCATATTCCTAATCAACCTGTTGTTTGAATTCAGGCAACTAAACCATTAAAATCAATCACTGTCATATCTAATCATAAAGCAATTCATTTATTGAAAAACGGATGTCAAGGTTTCTTAGTCCATGTTATGGATTTGAATAAAGACACGTCAGATTTGAATAATATTCCTGTTGTTATTGATTTTTCCTGACGTATTTCCTGAAGAATTCATTGGCCTACTCCCAGAGCGTGATATTGAATTTGTATTGACTTTAAATCCGAAGACAAAAACCCATTTCTAAAATCTCATATCGAATGGCTCCTATTGAACTTCAGGAGTTAAAAACCCAACTGTAGAAGTTGATACCCGAGCCTCTATCTGGCGACTTCCTTTGTGGAATGCACCGAAGCCAGATTCTCCGTAGGGGACACCATATTCGTGCGATATTAAACTGATAGGTATCATTGTAACGTGCTATCCAAGGTTGGGATATGAGTCACAGTTGAGAACAACCCAAGTCGGTAATCGAAATACGTAGCTTTCTAGGCTTAGTTGGTTATTATCGGAGATTCGTTGAAGGATATTCTCGAATCGTTATTCCATTAACGCAGCTGACTTGTAGAGATACAAAATTTGAATGGAGAAAGGAATGTGGGAAGAGCTTCGAAGAACTAAAGAGGGGACTCATTTCAACACATGTTCTGACCATGCCATCTTGGAAAAGTGAACGTGGTAGCTGACGTGTTGAGTAGAAGATCGTATACAAGTACGAGTACGATATTGTCAAAGACTCATTTCGTATAATTTACAAATAATAGAGATGGAGATGAAAACTCTAGGTACCCACGTGATGATATACGAGTATAATCTACTTTAATCGATAAAGTTAAAGTCGCATCAAGCCACACACCGGAGTGATGAATTTGAAGAAGGAGGTGCAAGAAGTTGTTATTTCAAAAGCGAGAATCGGTGAGGTGAGGAAAGCTCAAACCTTCGATTTATTAATCCATTTGAAATTCTCGATCGAATAGGAGGCGTGGCCTATAGACTCGCTTTTACCGCCAAGTATGGACGCTGTTCATAACGCGTTTTTCACGTGATCGATGTTACGTAAATTTGTGGACGACCGAACCCGCGTCATTGAGTTAGAACCGGATGAGATAGTCAAGACTTAACGTATGAGGAGGTACTGTCAAGATCTTGGATAGGAAAGAATATGTCCTATGTATCGAGGTTATACCACAAGTTAAAGTTTTGTGGAGAAACCGTATATTGAGGAAATGACCGGGAGTTGGAAGCGGAAATGAAAGCGAGGTATTCTCATCTTTTCAAACACCAGTACGTACGCCAATTTCGAGGACGAAATTTCATAAGGAGGGGAGGTTGTAAGACCCCAAATTATTAATAAATGAAATTTATTTTCCTCTATTTATTATTTTGAAATAGTAAGGGTTGATGTGATTAATGTGGATAGTTATGGGTAAAATACGCAAATATTTCAAAATAAGCAAGTGGTTATAAAATATTCATTCATTGTTGTCGGGGAATATTCGTTTGGTTGTGGAATATTAAATCGCTTGGGAATATTAAATGCGACAAGTAGTGTGACCATGTGTGGGCCCCATAACGGAAAGCGATTAGAGGAAGAAAACGAAAAATATAAGTTGTTTAAAAATAACTACAGAAGTTGTTATTCTTTATTAATCGTTGGAATACCGGTGGTTAAAACACAAGAACACGCGTTGTGCACACAAGATAACTACCAGTATTGCATCAATTATTGACTTTTACGTAAGAAGGCACTACTCAATAATGGTTACGATAATTCTTTATTCAAAGATTTTATTTTATTGATTCAATAATTCTTTGCGTTGATATTTTATATTGTTGTTGTTTCAATAATTGTCATTACACAAGTATTTTTCATTATCGAAGCAATAATTCATATTATCTGAATAATATTATTAGATAACATTATTGGCAATGTCTAGAAAGTTACATCTAAGGAGAGGTTTGGTCACCTAATCATGCGCAAAGAAGGAGAAATCTTTATTGGAAAGCCCCTCTTTCCTAGAACCGCCTTTGGTTGTCAATATTGTGATTACGTAATATTATTTTATGTAATAATTAATTATTGATTCATATGATGAGGAAAATATTGATTTTATGTGGATATAGATGGAGAAAAATTTTAATGTGACAATTGTTGAAAATTAAAATTTTATCTTTTTCTCGATGAAATAATTCATTTAAATGTATATATATTATTATATTTTAATAATATAATAATGGTGATATTTTTACAACGAATGTGGGATATATGAGTATACGAGGAGGAAGAGTATTTTTGTTGCAATAAATGTTTAAAACATGTTAAACATGTAAATTGGACCCCATTTATTGACCGAAATTTGATTATAGCTGTAAAATCACCCGTTTGTGGATTTTTACCAATTTTTGTTTGGAATTTAGAAAAACTTTCTTTACGCAAAGTTGTAGAGAATTGAATTTCCTATAAATATTAGCTTAGATTCAATTTTTCGGCAAAAGAGCTATTTATTATGAATTATTGAAGTTTCGGAGTTCCATATTAATTGATTTTTTGGAAGTTTTAATTATTTTAAATAATAAAACGCGTTTTTGGTGAGTGTTCCACATGTTATAAATGTGTCATGTTCTTTGAATTCAGATCTAGGAAGGTTGGCGAGAAAAATTAATATATATTATTAATTTATTAAATTTTTTCGCTTTGGTGTTCTAAGCATTTTCCTATAAATAGGGTGCTTAGGTTAGAATTGAAAATCACACGTAAATCAAGTTTTCTCTCTATATTATCGAGCGTATTCTTGTGAGTATTTTGAGTATACTTTGAGTATTGCTATACGATTGCAAGTTCAAGTCATGCTTTATATCCGGTGTTTCAACTAGAAGTCTTGTCTTTTCGAGGTAAGGGATATTATTTTTTAAAAATGATATTATTTCTTCAATATCATTATGCCAAAATATTGGTTGAAACTTTTATCAAATTTGAAACTTTTTCATGCTCTGGGGTTACTATTCACGAGTTACTATTCACGAGTTACTATTCAGAGTTACTATTCTCGAGTACTATTCACAAGCGTGAAGATATTTTTTTTGTGAAATTTCTATCTTTTGGTGTCTGAGTTCTTTGTTCACGATCTCAAGACTATTCACGATATACGACACTATTCCGAATCATTTACACTATTCATCAAAAATGAAATTTCTTCTTTTCAGTCAAAATATCTATTCGGATACTAGCTTTGATTGTATCCATGTTTTGATCATTCTTGAATTTTACACCACTATGATTATTTTGAGGTATTTTTGGATATAGATAAAACAAAGTACGAATCCTTAATCCTTAATCCTTGTCATTTTGTTTCACTGGATTCGTTTATTTAAATATATTTTTCATCATCCTCAGTCTTAAATGATGATATTATTGAATATCTTTGGCCTGTAGTGCAAAGATGAATGATTTATGATGAATATCTTTGGCCTGTAGTGCAAAGATGAATGATTTCGATGAATATCTTTGGCCCGTAGTGCAAAGATGAAGCAGTGTTTAGATGAACATGATTAATCGATGAATATCTTTGGCACTGTGAGTGCAAAGATGAATATTTTATTCCAGATATATATTGATTAATGTTACAGGGATAAAAGATAGACGATGAACTTTAAAATTCATATATAGAAGATAGTAGTTTGCATTCTCTACTTAACTCTTCTAATGAATTGTTATTTCCGCTGCAGTTGTTGATTTAAAACTAGTTGTCTATTGTATTCTATTAGATTTTTCCCTGTTGAAGACTAACGATAATTTGTTGTATATTATCTTAGTCATAATATTCTTTACTGGGCTAGTTGAGCTCACCCTTTTTCCTTGTTGTTCCATTTTTCTTCTCAGGAGGCGAGAATGTAGCGAGTACTAGTCGGGGTATGGAATGAAGGTTTTAGAGAGAGTTGTTTAGTAGTCCTCACCATTTTTGTAAAATAATGTATCAATAATTATGATGGGGATTTATTTGCGTGTGGATATTGTCTAGATTGCAATATTCTGTATTTAAACTCACAGTTTATATGTTGTAATAATAAAGTTGTAGTTATTTCTGTACCATGTATTTGGCGACTCAGAATGGGTTGGATGGAATGGGCCTATTTTGGGGGCGTCACAATTGCAATCTCAGAATAGAGTTTAGATCATAGTTGAATCAAACCAACCATCCACATATTGAATAAACATCATAAAATTACAAATAGGAAACAAAGAGAGGTTAAGTGTAGAGAATTGAAATGCAAATCTGTTCTCCTGCTCCAAGATGGAATCTCTGATGATTTTCAATTGCTTCAAGTCTTAAATCTAATCAACTCTAGAAATCACTATTATAATCTACTTATTCCAATTGAAGAAAGAAAACAACAATAGCTAATTGTTCGCCTAAGGGGTGGAATCCCGCTTACATAATGAAAATACGTCTCTTTATAAGCCCTAAATGAACCCCCCTCTAAGTTACGTTACAATAATAATCATTTAATGAAAAAGTCACCGTCAACATCATCGAGTGGCGCAATTGCTACCGAAATGGCTTCCTCAAGTCAAGGCGTGCGCCGCGCCAAGTAGTGAGATGACATTTTTTTGCTCCATGGATTGTTGTAAGACCCCAACTTTTTACAAATAAAATTGAATTTTCTCTAATTATTATTGTGAATAATAAGGTGTTAATTTGATATAATGCTTTGGTTATGGGTGAAATGTGCAAATTTTGAAAAATAAGCAAGTGGTTATAAAATATTCATTGTTGTCAGAGAATATTCGTTTGGTCGTCGAATATTCCTGTTGTCGGGGAATATTCGTACGATGGCGCAGCCATTTGTGGGCCCCATAACGGATAACTATCGAATGAAGAAAATGACAAGTTTGAGTTTTTATAAATAATGGCAGAATTGTTACAATTAACAATCGTTGAATTACCGGTGGTTAAAATACGAAGAATATGCATGGTTGCACAAAGAGTTATTACCAGATTGCACAATATTTTGAATTATTGATTCTTACGTAAGAAGGCACTACTCAATAATTGTTATAGTAATTACTGTTCAATATTTTTATTTTATTGATTCAATAATTGCTACGTTGATACTTTATATTATTGTTGTTTCAATATTTGTCACTGCACAGTATCTCTATTATCAGATCAATAATTCATATTATTTGAATAATATTATTAGATAGCATTATTGGCAATGTATAAGGAAGTTCTATCTAGGAAAGGGGTTTGGTCACCTAATTGCGCGCCAATAAGGAGAAATCTTTATCGGAAAGCCCCCTCTTTCCTGGGAACGACATGGTTGCCCCCAAAATAGGTATACATCACCCATTCTGAGTCGCCAAATACATGGTACAGAAACAAATACAACTTCAGTAATACAATTGTCGTACAAAATACGACAACACATATACTGTGAGTTTGAATACAAATATTGTCTAATAGACAGTATACAAACTCAAAAGGAGTCCTCATTACAATTATTGATACACTATTTTACAAAATAGTGAGGACTACTAAAATAACTATCTTGAATCATCACTCCATACCCCGGCTACTTCCTGCTAAATTCTCTCCTCGTGAGAAGAACAATGGAACAAAAAGGAAAAGGGTGAGGTCAACTAGCCTAGTAAAGAATATTATGACTAAGATAATATATAACAAATTATCATTAGTCTTCAACATGGAAAAATATGATAAAATATAATAGACAACAAGTTTTAGATCAACAACTGCATCGGAAACCGCAATCCATTAGAAGAGTCAAGTAGAGAAAGAATTCTACTATCTTCTAAGATTTAAAAGTCCATCATCAATATTTTATCCCTGTAACATCAATCAATATACATCTTGAATCAAATATTCATCTTTGCACTACATGCCAAAGATATTCATTTGTATCACCAGTTGGTCATGTTCATCTCAACACCTATTCATCTTTGCACTACGGGCCAAAGATATTTATCAGTTAATCATTCATCTTTGCACTACAGGCCAAAGATATTCATTTGTATCATCATTTAGGACTGAGGATGATGAAAAATATCTTAAAGAAAACGAATCCAGTGAGATAAAAGAACAAATTTTAGGGATTCGTATTACAGTTTATCTAAGTTCAATAATACTCCACAATAACCAATTGTGAAGCAGAATTCAAAAATAAAGATCAAAACATGGATACAATCAAAGATAGTAACCATAATAGACAACTTGGACAAAGAAAAGAAAATTTTATTTTTTTCCTATGAATAGTGACGTCTACGTGAATAGTGCCGTATACGTGAATAGTAACTCTGACACAAAAAGTTAGAAAGTCCACAATAAAACCCATGCCAATATTTCGGTATAATGATATTGAAAGAATAACATCATTAAGAAGAAAATAACATCCCTTACCTCATAATAACAGTATTTCTGATCGGAATATCAGATGTAAAGCCGAAGGAAACTTGCACTGAATAGCAACTCTCAAAGTATCTAAATACTCACAAAAATACGCTCGACAATATAGAGAGAGAAAACTTATGTTTCTGGTGTGATTTTCAATTCTAACTTAAGCGCCTATTTATAGGAAAATGCTAGAACGCCAAAGGAGACTAAAATAATATTATTTCTAAAATCAATTCTACGCATCCTTTGTTGATTAAGCTAGCATGCCAATTTTGAAAAATATTCAGCAGCCCACATGTTTTAAAAATCAAAAGTGGGTCCCACCCTTAATTTTAATAAAAACATTAAATCTCTGAAACTTCAATAATTCATAATAAATAGCCCTTTTATCAAAAAAATTTGAATCTCATGTGCTTACCATAGGAAATTTAATTCTCTATAACTTTGTAGAAGAAAGTTTTTTCAAATTCCAATCATAAAATATCCGAAATCCACATACGGACGATTTTCAACACCTCTATTCTGACAAAATACATCATCATTTATTCCTTCATTTATATCCACATAAAATAAATATATCCATCATTTATATTCACATAAAATAAATATTTCCTTATCATATAAATCAATAACTAATTATTCATAAATAATATTACAGAATCACAATTATGACAACTGTGTCGCTCCTGTGAAAGAGGGGCTTTCCGATAAGGATTTCTCCTTATTGGCGCGCAATTAGGTGACCAAACCCCTTTCCTAGACAGAACACGAGGTGAAAAACATTATGAACACGAGACATGCTTGGAGGTAATGCGAGTCTATAAGCCACATTTCCTATTTTGTCAAGAATCTCAAATGGACCAGCAAATCGTGGATTGAGCTTTCCTCTCTTCCCAAATCTTGTAACTCCCTTCCATGGTGCAACACGTAACAATACATGATCCCCAATATTAAATTCCAAGTCTTTTCGATGAAGATCCGCATAACTCTTTTGTCGATCCTGTGTCGTTTGTATACGTTATCGAATCGTTTGGATCTTTTCTATAGTCATGCGTACCAAATCTGGTCCCAAAAACGTTGCTTCTCCCACCTCGTCCCAGCATACTGAAGAGCGACACTTTCGTCCATACAATGCTTTAAATGGAGCCACACCTATACTTGCCTGATAACTGTTGTTGTAGGAGAATTCCACCAATGGTAGGTACTTATCCCAATTTCCTTTGAAATCTAGGACACAGAGTCTTAATAGATCTTCAAGAGTTTGAATAGTCCTCTCTGATTACCCGTCTGTTTGAGGATGGTATGCCGAACTGAATCGTAAATCCGTGCCCATAGCTTTCTGCAAGCTAACCCAAAATCGTGAAGTGAATCTTGGGTCACGATCCAAAACTATGGATATTGACATGCCATGCAATCTTACAATCTCATTCACGTACATATGAGCAAGACGTTCAAGGGAATAAGTCTCCCGTATAGGTAAGAAATGAGCAGACTTGGTTAATCTATCAACAATAACCCAAATCACATCTATGCCTTGAGAAACCTTGGGAAGACTCGTAACAAAATCCATAGTAATGTGTTCCCACTTCAATTTCAGATTCTCAAGTGGTTGCAATGGACCCTTTGGCACTTGATGCTCCGCCTTTACACGTTGACAAGTTAAACACCTCGAGATAAACTCCGTGATCTCTCTTTTCATATTGCTCCACCAAAATGTATGTCGAAGATCATGATACATTTTGGTACTCCCAGGATGGATTACAAACGGTGTGTTGTGTGCCTCCATCATGATTCTATGCTTCAAGTCAGAATCGTTAGGAACACAAAGTCTGGAGTTGACTCGAAGTATTCCTTCTTCATCAATTCTTACTTCTGGAATAGCACCTTCTTGCACTTTCTTCTTCATACGCATTAGCTCCATGTCCTTAGCTTGAGAAACTTTAACTTTATCGATTAAAGTTGGTTCTACTCGTATGTTTGATATCATCACGTGGGTACTTGGAGCCTTTACCTCTATCTCCATCATTTTCAAGTCATACAAAATGGACCTTTGTGTTAACAACTTTGCACTCGTACCCGCATATGATTTTCTACTCAATGCATCAGCTACCACGTTTACTTTTCCAGGATGATATTGGATGGTATGGTCGTAATCTTTCAACAACTCGAGCCAATGTCGTTGCCACATATTGAGTTCCTTTTGGGTGAAGAAATATTTGAGGCTTTTATGATCTGTATAGATTTCCACTTTCTCCCCATACAGGTAGTGTCTCCAGATCTTTAACGCAAAAACGACTGCTGCCAACTCCAAATCATGAGTAGGATAATTCCTCTCATATTCTTTGAGTTGTCGCGATGCATAGGCTATGACTTTCCCATGTTGCATGAGAACACATCCTAACCCTTTTCTTGAAGCATCGCTGTAGATAACAAATCCATCCGAACCAGATGGTATTGTCAGAACAGGTGCCGAAATGAGTCTTCTCTTGAGTTCTTGAAAACTCTTCTCACAATCCTCGCTCTAACTGAATTTTGTATCTTTACGAGTCGGCTGAGTTAACGGAGTAGCGATTCGAGAAAATTCTTCCACAAATTTCCGATAATAACCAGCTAAGCCCAGAAAGCTACGTACTTTGGTCACTGACTTCAGTTGCTCCCAACTTTGTATGGCTTCAATCTTTGCCAGGTCAACAGATACTCCATGTTTTGACACCACGTGCCCAAGGAATGCTACTTCCTCAAGCCAGAACTCGCATTTCTTCAGCTTGGCATATAGCTTGTTATCACGAAGCCTTTGCAGTACCAGCTTCAAATGGCGCTCATGATTTTCACGACTTTTGGAATAGATGAGAATGTCATCAATAAGGACAACAACGAAATGATCCAAATATTCTTTGAATACTCTGTTCATCATATCCATGAAAGCAGTAGGAGAATTAGTCAATCCAAAAGATATGACTAAGAATTCATAATGCCCATACCGAGTTCTGAAGGCAGTCTTTGGAATATCCTCGATTTTAATCTTCAGCTGATGATATCCAGAACGAAGATCGATCTTTGAAAAGAATTGTGCTCCTTGCAACTGGTCGAACAAGTCATCAATGCGAGGTAGCGGATACCTATTCTTGATAGTGACATGGTTCAATTCTCGGTAGTCAATACAAAGTCGCATACTCCCGTCTTTCTTCTTTACAAATAACACAGGAGCACCCCAAGGAGATGTACTAGGACGAATGAAACCGATGTCCAACAACTCTTGTAGTTGGACCTTTAACTCCTAAAGTTCAATAGGAGCCATTCGATATGGGGTTTTAGAAATGGGCTTTATACCAGGTTCAAGGTCAATAAAGAATTCAACTTCACGTTCTGGGGGTAGACCGGGAAGTTCTTCAGAAAATACGTCAGGAAATTCACTAACAACAGAAATATTATTCAAATCTGACGTGTTTTTGTTCAAGTCCGTGACATGGGCTAAGAAAGCTTGAAATCCATTTTTCAATAAACGAATAGCTTTATGGCTTGATATGATAGTAATTGATTTTAGTGGTTTGGTTGTATGAATTCGCATAACAGGTTGGTTAGGAATATGAAAACTAACAACCTTACGAAAATAATTAATTTTAGCATGTTGAGTGGTTAACCAATCAATCCCTAAAATCACATCAAATGCAAGAATTTTCAACGAAATAAGATCGGCAGGTAATGTGATGGTACCAATTTGAATCAAGCAAGATTTATAAACAGTAGATGTAATGAAAGTTTTTCCTAACGGAGTCTCAATAGATAAGTCAAGGTCTAACTTCTCCGGAGTCAAGTTTAAACGTTGAGCACAAGCAGGAGAGATAAAAGAATCAGTAGAACTGGTATCTAATAAGGTATAAACTTCGCAAGAGTTTATGATTAGCTTACCCGTGATCACCTCGTTTGGGTTCTTCACATTTTGGGCAGTCAAGACAAACGCCCTTCTAGGAACCACCTACTTTGACTTGTCTGGGATAGCCTTTGGAGTCACCATCCCCGTTGAAATTGGTTTCGCAACTAGAAAATCTCTAGTTATATGACCTTCCTTTCCACAGTTATAACACACCTTGGATTGTTGTGGGCGGTTTCAATGATGTGTCCTTTTTTCCAAGATTTATAACAAACGACCAGGTGCTCGTTCTCTCTCCCTAAAGCAGATTGATGTTTGTCTTTGGCGTCTTTACGTTGTCATTGTTGTACCTTCTCTTCTTAAAATCTCCTCCCGACTCGCTTCTTCTATTTTCACTACCACGATTACCACCGTGAGTGGTTACCACTTTTGTCCGAATGTTTTCCTCCCTGCTGGTTTTCATTGCTCCGATGACTGCCACCACCGGTATGACCCTGGCTATGGTCCCTTGGTTAAACATACTCATTATCTCGTTCTAATAATTGAGCCCTATTTTACAACATCCGAATATAAAGAAAATTTATGAGAGATAAGATCTCGCCAATCTCGGGTTTTAGACCTCTCTCAGAACATCCTCCTCATTCGTTCCTCATTCTCTACCAAATGAGGTGCAAACTTGATAACTCGTGAACTTCGCCTCGTCTTCGGGACACCGCCATGTTGTTTTATTCCATCGATAAACTCTACCTCCTTCATATGACGAATACTTTCTGTGAAAGTACTTGTCATTAAACAGATTCTCAAACGCGTTTCCCAAGACATATTAAAAATCTTGAGGTCGAGTACGCTTCACGATTCCCACCAAAGAATCGCCTCACAGTGGAACATAAAGGTGGCGAATGGAACCTTCTGTTCCTCCGCGCATCCCAAGACATCGAATATCTTGGTAATTTGTTTGACCCACGTTTTCGCCTTAATCAGATCAGGCTTTCCCGCAAATTCTGGTGGTCCCAACTCTTTGAACTGCTTGGCTGTGACAAGTCGTGCATTGCTATCATTTCCACCCGTATTTTGTACACGAGCCTTCCTCGTCTGGTTTTGCATGAACTGCAAAAAGCTTCTAAACATCCCATCATTCATAATTTGTTCGGTAATGTTGTTTATAGGAGGAATATTGCCTTCCTGTTGCACGTTCCCCTGGGTGGTGATTAAAGGTGTCTCCACGGTCTGATTCACTCCATTGTTAATATTTCCAGCTGCCATTCTCAAATACTGTCACACAACAAGGGTTAATTGACATATCACATATTATACTTATACTCTGACCGACCAAATAAATACCAAATAAACTTAGTCAGGTCATACTAGCGAAGGAATTCCCCGTCTCTCCTCTCCTAGTTCTTGTCTCACATCTCAGCCAGGGATCATATCCCTAAGCTTTGATACCAACTGTGACGCCCCCAAAATTGTAACATTCTAGAATTTTAAAGTGTAATATTAAATATTTATTAATTTATATAAGTATTTAATGGATATGTTTATTATTTAATAAATAATTGTTCAATTTGAGTTGATGTGGTTTAGTTAATTATTTGTTGAATAAATTATTAAGGAGCTAAGAAAATTAATTGTTATGAGATTATATACCAATTTAATTTAATAAGAAAGCTAGAGAACTTATAGTGATTTAAATAAATTATAATATTTTAAATGGGAATTTGTAATTTAAAATATTAGTTGGTCGAATAAAATTACAATTATAATAGAAATTATAGCTTTGTGTTAATGATTTATGTGTTAAAGTAATTTAATAGATTAATATTTTAATTAATTATTTAATTAAATAGAAGTGTGACAAATAACGTTGCTATAAAGGAGTTACTAAAATAAATTAAGGGAGTTTAATTTAGTTTTGCCAAACATGTCTTATTGCATATTAAGTCTTTAAATTAATGATGTTTTATCAAACAATGTATAAGGATTAATCCATTTGTTTTAATTAAGTTTACCAAACAAGGTGTAAGGATTAAAGAGTTATTTTATTAAGCCTAGCCAAACAGCCTTATGGCTTTTGATTTTCAAATTTTTATAACTGATGTCAGTTAAAATCCTATACTTAATATCTATATTATTATTATTATACGTTATATGATAATACGTAAACTAGAGTTGGGAGAAGAGAGAAGAAGAAGAAGAAGAACACAGAGAAAAATTAGAGAAAACTCTAGAGAGAAGGTGAGTGTTTTCTAACAGGTTTTTGAGAAAGAGATTAGGGAAAAGAATAGCCATCATCTTCCTAACCAAAGGTAGGAGCTTAATCTTTTCTTTAAAAGTTTAGTTTTCTTCTTCTTCCAAAAAGTTCTCTGTGAAATTTTATAAAAGATAAATTGATGGTGTTTATAGTTATATGATTAATTATTGATTATAAGATGATTTCATGAGTTTGTATGATTATAGAGAAACTAGTTCATGTATGTATGTGTTTTGTGGAAGAAAATATATTACAGTGTTTATATGAAAATATATATGAATATGGCTTAATTTAAAATAGAAATTAAGGTTTAATTAGTTGTTAAATTGATAAATTGATTATGGAAATTGATAGAGTATGTATAATCATAACTATGATGTTTTGAAATTTCTGTTTTGATTGAAAAACAAAATCACCTTGTTGATTTTCATTAAAAATGTCAACAATGGAGTTTTTGCCAAAAATATTGAAATTGAGTGTTGTAAATTTGATGTTTATGTTATTTTATGAGTAGAAACATGTTAGAAGTCTTCACAATATGTTTATATGAAGTCTATATGTGTATTACATGTTAATCAGTCTATTAGATTCGAGCTTTTAGGCCAATTTGGCTTTTGTTCATACTGTTGCCGAACTTGGTCGCCAGATTCTGGAGTCTGGCGCCACAGTACGACAACAAAAGATAAATCTCAAATGCAATACCAATCAATGGCTTGTGACTCGAGTCATAGAAGGTTAACTTCAACAATAGCAATACGAACCACATGTAAGAATCGTAAATAAGTAGTCATGAAAGTTAGCGTAATGGTCTCAGCAGATTTTAGTTTATTACACAAAGCTTGAAAATAAATGTTATGTGTTAATAATAGGAATGTTAAGTGATGATTTCAGTAGTATTAAACTATGAATGATTATATTATCAAGTGTTAACTAGTATTAACATAGTTTGATCATGTGAATGGGTAATTCGATCTACATGATGCATGTATTGGTTATATAGATATAAAATGTTGTTAATGACTAATTATGTCATGATGACATATGTATAGGGTATTGATTCAAGTTATAAGGTTTAGCTTGTGCTAAAGGCAAGTTCTCTAACTCAAAACTTCATTGTGCGAGTTTTAATTTCATTAGTACGTTATTGCTTTCAAATTCAATTACAATTGTTGTAAATTGCTACCTCTACACCTTCGTAGAGCTAGATTGCCTATTATTGAATAAGTTATTGTATCTAGTTCTCATAACGATACAAATATCCCAAATCTTATAGTTTAATATTGAGGAAGTTTCTCTAATATGCAACTTATTATTTAGCATGCAAGTCGCTTTATTTCAATATTCTAGTATTGAATAACTTATAGTTCAAATTACTATTCACTATGCATGCTTAGTATTCAATTTTCAATAACCTTGATTTAATATTGTTCAAGCCAATTTATGTTATGATTATTCAAAGTGTATGCTATTACATTATTCCTAAAGCATGGTACTAATTTATAAATATCAATTCAGTTATGATTATTCCATAGCATACAGTTATTTCTGTTGTAATCAACTAATCCTTAGTTGATTACCGTTGAATTCTAAATTACCTTAAGATTGTATCCAAACCAAACTTACTTTGAGTACGGACTTGTATTCTAAATCTTTGAGATGAACAACTCTTTTATTAGAAGTTTACGCTTAGCGTTAAAATGGTTGTGCACAATACATTGTATGCGAAGGGTTGATCCCCTAATTACGTGGAGTCCTTATAGTCAGATGACTGTTAAAGTTAAAGTTGAAAGATTACTTATAAGCTGTGGACATGATTCGTGGTCATTAGACCCTCAGTGAATGTTATAATTTTCAGAAAGTTAATAGAATATATTGTTCAGTTCTATTGAGCCTAATATTGACAATTGATGTAAAAGTTTAAAGATTTACTTATTGTTATTTCAAGTGGGCCTTGTTTGCTCACTCTTGCCTATAAAATTTCTTCTGACTAAAGTTGAAGCGGTGATTTACCTAGCACCCGAAGAAGGGAAAAGGAAAGATGAACAAGTATTGAAGACTTGTAATAGATTTGATAGTTTTATTATCAGACTTTGGTTTAAAGATTGTAATGAAGTTTATTTCATTTCCGTATTTGAATGATTATTGTTAAAGGTTAGATAACTTTGGGAGATTTTTATTTAAATTTAATCTCTGTGTAAGGTGTTTTATTATTCAATTTTATTATAATTGGGTAGTTATAAATGAATGTTTTGATTAAGTGAACACCAAATTCTGTGGAAATGAAGTACTAGGATTTGGGGGTGTCACAAAAATAGGTATACATCACCCATTCTGAGTCGCCAAATACATGGTACAGAAACAAATACAACTTCAGTAATACAATTTTCGTGCAAAATACGACAACACATATACTGTGAATTTGAATACAAATATTGTCTAATAGACAGTATACAAACTCAAAAGGAGTCATTATTACAATTATTGATACACTATTTCACAAAATAGTGAGGACTACTAAAACAACTATCTTCAATCATCACTCCATACCCCGGCTAGTTCCTGCTAAATTCTCTCCTCTTGAGAAGAACAATGGAACAAAAAGGAAAAGGGTGAGCTCAACTAGCCCAGTAAAGAATATTATGACTAAGATAATATATAACAAATTATCATTAGTCTTCAACAGGGAAAAATCTGATAAAATATAATAGAAAACAAGTTTTAGATCATATAACCCCGAGATATCCAGTCTCAGTCCCAACATTGGGAGTAGTAGATACCAACCTTGGTGATAACCCCAAGGAATGCAGTTCCGGCGATAACCTCGGAAATGCTTGTTTCAAATGCATGAAATCAGCTTCAACCTCGGCACTCACACCGAGGCACTCAGTACATGACTCAGAAATAACACCGGGAAAACAGGCATACCTCAGAGATGACACTGAGGACCTTTAACACTTGCAGCAGTCCAATCTCAGCGATAACCCTGAGCAGCGTCTTCTTTATCAGCCCAAACCAGCGATAACACCGATGAGGGGAAAAGTCGTCATCTCGCCACCTTGATGCCACATCACGTCATCTCAACTCTCATATATACATTTCTACACAACAATGTCCCACAAGAATCAAGGAAAACTAATCCCGAGTGACTATTACGCAAGGTAACGGATAAAATTTGAAGCTTGAAGACCGGAGGGCACCGTCCCATCTTCTTGAATTTGTACAACCTCTAATCCCATGACATTGTGTAACTCTCGACAACGACGGTCTGAAATATGTCCTATATACCTCAGTCGAATGCCCGGATTTCAATTCTGAAAGTTCGAGCGGACATTACAATGCCCATGTGCACGTACTGCGAGACGACGCGACCCGAGAAACCCGAGGAAACCTAGGCAGCCTCAGGTACACCTGCGCCCCCCTCTATAAATAGAGGGCTTGGGGTGGCCATTTTAAGAAAAAAGAAAGGCGAGGAAGCCTTGTCAAATTTGATCCGTACTCTCTCAATACTGAGTGCTTTCTCATTTTAAATACTTGTGAGCTCACATATAGCTACTTTTGTACTGGCGGGAGCCGATTATTCATCCCTTTAAAGATATATAAGTCTTCTTTGGCAGCCCACTGTAAGCCTTCTCACACACTTTAAAGCCTTTCTGTTCATCTTTGCACACACCCTTCTTCACGTTGAGAGTCGTGTTGCGTGTGTTTTCCCGGACTTCGATCCGTGGTTCTATTTCAATTTGTATATATATATATATATATATATATTTATATATATGGACTAACATTATCGAGTTATGCCTCAATTGAGCCTAGACTTGATGCGGAGCGTTTATTGGCTTATATATATATATATATATATATATATATATATATATATATATATATATAATAATACATAATAAGCGTGTCGAACTTTGTTCGATGAGCCTAGACTTTAGTGCTGGGCGTTTCTTGCTTTTAATATATATATATATATATATATATATATATATATATATATATATATATATATATATATATATATATATTAATTGTGTGTCAATTTTGTTCGATGAGCTTGGATTTTATATCCGATGTGTTTATTGCTTTTTATATATATATATATATATATATATATATATATATATATATTTTGTCCCACAGAGTTTACTTAGTGGTGGTTGATCACTTTTACAGCTTTCTTTACATTTCATTCTGCCTGGAATTTACTTCGTGGCAGTTAATCAATTTTACAACTTTATTTACATTTCGTCCCACTTTCGAGTTTCCTCCGGTAATAGGTTGATGGCTTTTCTGACTTTATTTATATTTTTGATCCCCATGGAGGTGCTTCGTGGTGGCTGATCATGTCTATATATATATATTTATAGCTTTTATATATATACCTGCTTACTGCTTTCATACAAATTGCGGTATCATGTGCGCCTAGAAATCATGTGATCACAAATTCAGTCTACTGGATCTAGATTCGGTTCCCGTGATGGACATTTTTCAGCTGTAAACAGCTTGTAAATTTATATGCGGTGTCTGAATTTCCTCAAATGGTTTTCATACCCACGAGAAAGTCGACATTATTTTGTACATTATTTTCTTATAGATGCTTTGCATCTCGGAAATAAAATCAATCAAGCCGAACACTTAATAAAATGGAAGTGTAAAAGGTCTCAATTACTATTGAGCACAAGGTTTTGAAAAACCTCTTTTATAAAACCTCACTGCAATATCTTGCTAAAAACTGAATTTTTACATAAATTCAAACCCTGTGTATATAGGTGCGAACGAGGCCTCTCCCCACTTCCAAATAATAGCACATTGACCCACACACACATACACATTTAGATAACAGTTTCTTGAAAAATGGCGATCACGTGGTAACACGGATGTCGAGGGATGCCTAACACCTTCCCTTCGCATAATCAAGTCCCCGGACCCTAATGAATCTCGGTTTCGCCGACCCATTTAACAGTGTCACATCACTGGGTCAATGTGCAAACCTTTTCTCGGTTGTGTTGGTACAACCATTTAAAAAACCAACTGGCGACTCTTAACTGTCCATCGTCGACATTATAAATGTCGGACCTTTTTCACTTATTTTTTCAAACAAATCTCACCTAACATGAGAACACCAAAGAATAAGTAACGAAAAGGGACAACTAAAAATCCCGACGTCGACTTGTGGCGACTCTGCTGGGGACTCCAGTAAGAGGACTTAAGCCGCTATTTCAAACTTTTCAAAACCATTATCTGCTTGTGTGTGGATGTTGCATTTACATTTATGATGAATGTGTACGAATGCATTTACTTATTGCACTTAGTGCTTCGCACCATATCTGCTTGTGATATTAGTGCTTCGCATATGTCATCATTTTTATACGGTGAGACACGATGTGTGTGAATGTATGTTGTGTGGTCCCTCCACCAGGAGGCTATCCTGTCGGTGTTTGATTATTGGACTCATAGGAAGACTAATTCCCGTGAGGCTCAGGAAAGGCACCACCCAAATTCGCTTCAGTTGAAAGACCGGATTAATTTCTCGTTGAGTAAATTGTGATGATTTGGGAACCTTCATGCCAAAAAGTTGCGAGAGTAACCTATGATGGTCAACCTCTGATAAACGCAATATGGAGGAAAGTCGCTTCATGCTTTCTCATTTTAAATTACTTGTAAAATCAATTACTTGTAATTTCATTCCATATTTATCTCCATGTAATGAGAAATATGAAAAAAAATATGTACATATACATATTTAACATGTTATCCTGTATTACAAACAGTTGACATCCGTTTTGTAGGATAAAATTCCTAAAACTGACACATCACATACCATGTTATTTTTTACATTCCCTAAAGACTAAACTATGCAAGTCTTTCGTAGGGAACCAATCAGACCTACTACCCGGTCAAAATCCAAAAAGGCTGCAAGCCTATAATCAATTATGTCGTCATCCGACCAGACTGACCTTAATCCAGTTTCTCGCAAAGAATTCGACGGATTAAGCAAACAAATTACAGATTTGGTTGTTCTACTTAAAGAACTACACCAGTCTACTCAAGGTCCAAAGATACTCGTACATGCTGAATCCTCTACACAAGGGGGAACTCAGGTCATTACAATACCTAAACTGCAGTTGGATACGACCAACAAAATTCATGATGTTACCCATCTCACAAGAGATCCAGACACCAATGACATCAGAAAGAAAGTCCTTCAAATAGAAGAAACCCTTCGTGCTATCAAAGGAATTGGAACGCACAGGAGTGTTTTATATGCTGAATGTGAGGGCCCCGAATCCGAGGTCCTGAATCACCGCGGATCCGGTTCGATCATTTTATCACTATTACTATTTGCGAAAGATATAAACATAAATTGTTTATACATTACATATACTCACTATTCCCCAAGGTCGAGTAACCTTAACTTAATACACATTACATAACTTATTTAACTTACAATCACATTAATATACAATACTATTACATTTCTAACTGCACACGTAAACTAAAGCTGTAACTGTCTTTAACCTTTCCTTGTCTCTGACACGCTCGACTTAATCTGCAATGTTTTACCATGATATAGCAAGGGTGAGCATAAGAATTGCCCAACAAGTTTAAATTCAATAATATAACGATATATCATGATTGAAAGAATCTGAATAATAAGCTGGCTATAATTCAACAATAAAATTGTGAACTAGCAGGAACAAATTTATGACTGAACAAGTATTGAACATAAACAAATATATCTGAACCAACTGGTAATGAAGGTGATCAACCTTTCATACCTGACTTATACATGCAATATGTACAGAGTACAATTCATGGCAACCAACAATGATTAAGTAAAAACAAACTTGCCTGAACCGTTGATTACCGCTACACAATTTATATCCCTTTATCCGAAGACCTAATATTAGTAATATAGATTTCCAATATTAGAATAATATCATCACAATATAATACTATTATATATATATATATATATATATATAGAATAACCTAAATACATAACACATAACCCTATCAGTCTATAACACACATAAGACTCGGTATCAAGTCAAACTATTGTAGTCTGAGTTGAACCCGACAAAATTCTAACATTCCGACGGTCTAGTCGGACAATTGACGAGTTTAAGTTCAATTAAACTCTGGCAAAACACTTAACCATTAACTAAGATAATTATATTATCATTGAAATATTTTAAGTAAGTTAAGTAATAATTTTTAAATAATTAGTATCATTTATCTTGATTTTCAATCATTAATATTGTATTTAAATAAATTAAATACCACATAATTATTTTATCATTGATATTTATTTATTATCAAATATTAATGAAATACATGTCATAATATTATAATATATTTATAATATCATTAAAGTATTTTTAATACCTTAAAATCACATTTATATGATTTTTAAACCGGTAAATTCATTATCCGATAATTGCTTTTAATATTAAAATATTAACATTTTCATGACAAAATATCAAAAGTTATATTTTATAACTTAAAATATTTTTCTAACACTTATATCATTTTTATATAATTTATAAAGCATTAATTCCATTTTTCCTTAATTTATTTAATATAGTTATTAATAAACTAATTATCATTAATATACAGAAAGATCTAGCGCCTGCAAAACGTTGTCAGAGGTTACTAGAATTCTGGGCTGCCCATAATTCATTTTTCCGTGAACAGTCAACGCTATTTGACCAACAATAACTCTCGATCTACACCTGATTTGGACTTGATTCAAGTTCCAGATCCAAGACCTTATAACATAGAACAAGTAGAAACTCGTAAAACATAAAAACAGCTAACAAGACAGGATCTATGAGACCTGACATTGGACTGTCAGACATCATTTTTCCAGATTTCCATATTTTTGAAAAATGCTATTTCGTGCACTTTGATGTTATGGATTCACTATATAGCAACCCAGATCATCAAGTGACTCCCTAATACACAACTTTAAATAATTAAATACAACATTTAACATTAGATCTAAAGATTTTGAAAATTAGGTTTTATACCTCTTAGTAACTTTGATTCTTGATTCTGACTCTTGGATCTGATATTGGCTTGCTAAGAGATGATTAAGCCTTTGCTTCTCTCTCTTTAATCTTTATATTTTGATATAATGCAATCAATTGGCTGAGATAGCTGCTGAAGTGTATTAATTTAGTCACATGGCTAGGCTAGGTTTTGGTCACCAACTTCACTAGGTCAATTCTTGCAAGTTAATTCACAATAATGCACTAAGGGCATTTTAGTCTTTTCGCATACAAAATTAATGGCATTCTTGTCAATTAGCCAAACCCTTAGAGTTTAGGGTTTGAGTTAGGGTTTAGGGTTTGGAAAACCTTAGTGTTTTGGGTTTGAAACCCTTAGGGTTTACAATTTAATTTTCTAAAATTTCCAATTTAGGTTTTAAAAATAGAAAATTAATATTTCTAAATTATAATTAGAATTTTCTAATTATATTAAAATTTCTTAATCATAATTTAAATCTTGCTAATTAGGATTAGTATTTCCTAATTAAAATCGCTAATTTAGCAATTAGGGTCAAAATTACGGATTATGGTTTATAACCCAAAATTAGGGTTTTTAAATAGAAAATAATTTTCTAATTTAGAAATTAGATTTTGTACGTAGATTTAAGTTTTTTAATTACTATAACTTGAAAATTAGGATTAGTATTTCCTAATTAACATTAAAATTATTAAATTATCACTTAGGTTTTCCCGAATTACAAATTAGGGTTCCTAAACCAGAAATTAGGGTTTTCAAAATGTGAAATTAGGGTTTGCTAATTAATTAAGCATTACCCTAATTAATATTATAATCAATAGCACTTAAGCAATATAATTCTCCGTTAAGTTCCCATATTAGGGTTTTAAATTTCTGAATTAGGGCTTCAGATTCTCATATTAATCGCTAGGGTTTTCTAATCGAACGTTGACGTTCTTAATATATATTTAGGGTTTGTCACAGACATCGTTTATCTGGTCAACCCTTGACCCTTAATCACATACTGTACACATATACACAGAACATATTCACGTATACACTTAATCCTGAATAATTCACCTAAATTCTTCACAGAATTTTGAAATCCTCAAAATTCTATCTTAAAAATATTAAACGCATACACTTATTTTCTGTCTAGGTTCTAATATCGAACCTTAAATCAAATAATAAATTTTTTAAATTTTTTCTAAATTCTCGGGTTGTCACATTCACCCCTTCTTCTAAAAATTTCGTCCCCGAAATTTACCTTATACCTTACACCATTCACCATACACCATACATACACAGCATCACATGTTACCCAATACACCACTCACAAGAGTAAAAATTTCAAATTGTCTTTGAGGGGTTTCTGAGACTATTATGTCATCATTTTCATAAAGGTTATAGGAAATTCATCCATAAATCGTCATAACTTACGGACATAGTGGGTAATTAATCCGATTATGTCACATACTTGTTAAGTAATCTTTATTTGGTCGACTGCTTTCATCATCTCGCCTTGTAGGCACAAAAATTCTACCTCAGTCTTATTGGATTCCTCACCAAAACAATTTGGTTCGGGAAATTTCTTTCAATGAACACTTAGAGTTTTCATAAACTTTAGTCTAGCTGAATCGAATAACATAGACTCATATCAATAATTCAATTCAATCGAATTATTTAAGTGTAGCCAAACCCCGTTGGCAAATTAAATTTTATTGAAAAATATTTTTGAGAATGACGTCATGATGCCGTACTGTATTAACAGTCCATTTGAGGATACCGTCATTGTATGACTTTGTCATAACACATCATACAATAGTGGAACAACGATTTTATATCAAATTCACACTAAGTATTCCTATATTTACAACTCCATCAACTTTTTATCATCTCTGCACCAGGTTACATGGTACATGAGTGATAAATAAAATATATTTTGATATTTCAAATCATTTGCGTCTAGCTGAAATAAGTAGCATAGACTATACTTTAAACCATTTCAAAAATGATTACGAGTCTACATTTTTTTTTTCAAAAATACATAGTGCGTATTTAGCTTGATATCAAAATTTCGAAGTCTAGCATAGCTAGGAGTTTCGGAAAACTTAATTCTTTACTAATAATCATTTGCTTAACAATCTATCTGTTCCTATTATCCTCAATATTCCATTTACACACAACTATACCCAGTTCGTAAAACCACACTTATGAGTCCATAAATTGCCACAATCATATGAGTTTAAGAACTTTCCTAGACAGACCTTTGGCGTCCATTCGCTGAGGGGTTCATAAACATTTCATATAACTATGAATCAAGCATGCCACATAAGTATGAGTTTCAAGAACTCGTACTTAACCTTATATTCTCTACCTATGACCTATCTATCTGTTATACACATGAGAAAGGAATCACCCTCTTAACATGCATATATCAAATAGCGCGACACAAACATTTTAATAATTATCATTGCCAGAACTAAGTAGTTTTTACACTAAGTACAATTCCCTGCCCACACAAGGAATCATACAAATCAGCTGCCGACATGAATCCTCAATTGAATCCCCACCTAACACTAATACCCTTCTCAATATGAATTTCATTTAACTCGTATTCATAATCCTTTCCTGAATCTGTACCAATTCACACAACAATCTTGCTGTAAACTTTTCAATCATCAGATTGATTCTTATTCCATACTATAACCTTATCAGATCACGGGGTGATCTCATCGTATATATTACGATTCATTTCTATGTCTTGATCATTTTGTTTTACGATCTCCTATCACTGTACTTTTAGTCTTTTAGACTATATCTATTCACCACTACTGTTCAACTTTATTATCAGAGTTAGGGAACTCTGTATTTTATAACTTACCGAGATTCGTCTTTGAATCTTATCGACCAACTAACTCTATGTGAGTTAGTACTTATCCTAATCACTGCGGTTATTAATCTCAGGTATTTCTACCTAAGGTTCATAACCAACTGTGAGGGCCCCAAATCCGAGGTCCCGAATCACCGCGGATCCGGTTCGATCATTCTATCACTATTACTATTTGCGAAAGATATAAACATAAATTGTTTATACATTACATATACTCACTATTACCCAAGGTCGAGTAACCTTAACTTAATACACATTACATAACTTATTTAACTTACAATCACATTAATATAAAATACTATTACAATTCTAACTGCACACGTAAACTAAAGCTGGAACTGTCTTTAACCTTTCCTTGTCTCCGACGCGTTCGTCTTAATCTGCAATATTTTATCATGATATAGCAAGGGTGAACATAAGAATTGCCCAGCAAGTTTAAATTCAATAATATAACGATATATCATGATTGAAAGAATCTGAATAATAAGCTGGCTATAATTCAACAATAAAATTGTGAACTAGCAAGAACAAATTTATGACTGAACAAGTATTGAACATGAACAAATATATCTGAACCAACTGGTAATGAAGGTGATCAACCTTTCATACCTGACTTATACATGCAATATGTACAGAGTATAATTCATGGCAACCAACAATGATTAAGCATAAGCTTATCCGAATTAAACAACTCTTAGTAGAGTTAAGTAAAAATAAACTTGCCTGAACCGTTGATTACCGCTACGCAATTTATATCGCTTTATCCGAAGACCTAATATTAGTAATATAGATTTCCAATATTAGAATAATATCATCACAATATAATACTATTATATATATATATATAGAATAACCTAAACACATAACACATAACCCTATCAGTCTATAACACACATAAGACTCGGTATCAAGTCAAACTATTGTAGTCCGAGTTGAACAGACAAAATTCTAACATTAAAGCGATTCGCCAATGGGACAATTGACGAGTTTAAGTTCAATTAAACTCTGGCAAAACACTTAACCATTAACTAAGATAATTATATTATCAGTCGAAATATTTTTCATAAGTTCGTAATAATTTTTAAATAATTAGTATCATTTATCTTGATTTTTCAATCATTAATATTGTATTTAAATAAATTAAATACCACATAATTCTTTTATCATTAATATTTATTTATTATCAAATATTAATGAAATATATGTCATAATATTATAATATATTTATAATATCATTAAAGTATTTTAATACCTTAAAATCACATTTATATGATTTTTAAAAATTCAATTCATTATCCAATAATTGCTTTTAATATTAAAATATTAACATTTTCATGACAAAATATCAAAAGTTATATTTTATAACTTAAAATACTTTTCTAACACTTAAATCATTTTTATATAATTTATAAAGTATTAATTCCATTTTTCCTTAATTTATTTAATATAATTATTAAATAAACTAATTATCATTAATATACAGAAAGATCTAGCGCGCTGAAAACGTTGTCGAGAGGTTCTTTGGAATTACAAGGCGCCCATAATTCATTTTTTTCCGTGAAGCAGTCAACTATTTATTTGACCAACAATAACTCTCGATCTATACCTGATCTGGACTTGATTCAAGTTCCAGATCCAAGACCTTATAACATAGAACAAGTAGAAACTCGTAAAACACAAAAAGCGACTAACAAGGCGGGATCTTTGAGACTGACATTGAATTTGTCGGATATCATTTTCCGATTTCATTTTTGAAAAATGCTATATTTATTGGCACTTTGATGTTATGGATTCACTATATAGCAACCCAGATCATCAAGTGACACCCTAATACACAACTTTAAACAATCAATTACAACATTTAACATCAGATCTAAAGATTTTGAAAATTAGGTTTTATACCTCTTTCTAACTTTGATTCTTTATTCTGACTCTTGGATCTGATATTGGCTTGCTAAGAGATGATTAAGGCTTAGCTTCTCTCTCTCTCTCTGTCTTTCTAAATCTCGAATTTCTAGTGAGAGAATGTGTTTGGAGAAAATGAGAATTAAAGTAGCTCTTTCTCTCTCTTTAATCTTTATATTTTGATATAATGCAATCAATTGGCTGAGCTAGCTGCTGAAGTGTATTAATTTAGTCACATGGCTAGGCTAGGTTTTGGTCACCAATTTCACTAGGACAATTCTTGCAAGTTAAGTCACAATAATGCACTAAGGGCATTTTAGTCTTTTCGCATACAAAATTAATGTCATTCTTGTCAATTAGCCAAACCCTTAGGATTTAGGGTTTTGATTAGGGTTTAGGGTTTGGAAAACCTTAGGGTTTAGGGTTTGAAACCCTTATGGTTTATAATTTAATTTTCTAAAATTTCCAATTTAGGTTTTAAAAATAGAAAATTAATATTTCTAAATTATAATTAGAATTTTCTAATTATATTAACATTTCTTAATCATAATTTAAATCTTGCTAATTAGGATTAGTATTTCCTAATTAAAATCGCTAATTTAGCAATTAGGGTCAAAATTACGGATTAGGGTTTATAACCCAAAATTAAGATTTTTAAATAGAAAATAATTTTCTAATTTAGAAATTAGATTTGAGTTTTTTAATTACTATAACTTGAAAATTAGGATTAATATTCTCTAATTAGCATTAAAATTATTAAATTATCACTTAGGTTTTCCCGAATTACAAATTAGGGTTCCTAAACCAGAAATTGGGGTTTTCAAAATCTGAAATTAGGGTTTGCTAATTAATTAAGCTTTACCCTAATTAATATTATAATCAATAGCACTTAAGCAATATAATTCTCCGTTAAGTTCCCAGATTAGGGTTTTAAATTTTCAAATTAGGGCTTCGGATTTCCGGAACTGAAATTAGGGTTTTCAGAACTGGTTTCTAGGGTTCCTTATTAATCGTTAGGGTTTTCTAACCGAACGTTGACGTTCTTAATATATACTTAGGGTTTGTCACAAACATCGTTTATCTGGTCAACCCTTGACCCTTAACCACATACTGTACACATATACACAGAACATATTCACGTATACACTTAATCTTGAATAATTCACCTAAATTCTTCACAGAATTTTGAAATCCTCAAAATTCTATCTTAAAAATATCAAACGCATACACTTATTTTTTGTCTAGGTTCTAATATCGAACCTTAAATCAAATAATAAATTTTTTTAAAAATTTTCAAAATTCTCGGGTTGTCACACTGACCTATGTGTATTCCCTGGTGTTCATTATCCAGAAAAGTTTAAGACTCCTGACTTCGAAAAATATGATGGGTTATGAGATACTTACACACATTTGAAGGTGTTTATTGGAGAACTCGGATCTTATGCAGAGAATGAGAAGCTCAGAATGCAGTTGTTCCAGAAGAGTCTGACTGGAGAAGCCCGTTCGTGGTATACCAGATTAGACAATTCAAAGATCCATAGCTGGGAATAGCTAGCACACGCTTTCCTCACTCAATACAGCTCCCAGTCTCAAATGGCTCCTGATCGGTACCAGATTACCAAGGTCAAGAAACAGTCTAACGAGTCTTTCAGAGAGTATGCTCAAAGGTGGAGGCTCCTGGCTACCCAAGTTATTCCTTCCATGACTGAATCAGAAATGGTCATGACTTTCATAGACATACAAGAAGCTCCTTTCTATGAAAGAGTCTTAGCCGGAATCGGTAAACCATTTTCTGAAATGGTCAAACACGGGGAGATGGCTGAGATGGGATTAAAGTCAGGAAAGATTCAAGACCTAGCTGCCCTTAAAGCCGTTGTTGAGCACATCCAATTCGAAAATTATGGAAACAACCCCCAGAGGGTCCATAAAAAGAAAGAGGAAGATGTTTCCCTGATACTACAGGGTCAGAAAGGCAATCAGAACATGCCTATCCAGAGGAGAAATTACACTCCCTTTCAAGCACAGTCTTCAAACCCTCCAATGCCCAAAAGTGGAGAAGTCAAACGCCCTCGAGTGTTCACACCCTTAGGGGACTCACTCGAAAATATTCTCACTCTTCTGACAACGCAGAAGAAAATCACGCATCTTCTTCCACCAGTTAACCTTAATGGACGGGGTTTCAATGCTCCTTGGAAATGTGCTTTTCATGCCGGGGCACCTGGACATGATACTCAAGATTGTTGGGCCTTGAAACACAAGATCCAAGACCTGATAGACAACGGTGAGATCGTGGTCACCACACCCGATTCGCCTTACGTACAAGACAATCCTCTTCCTCAACACAAAGAAGAAGAAGTCAACATGATCAATTGGAGTAATGGACAGATTTTTAATCTCAATGGCGAGTCATCCCAGGCTGTCAAAGACGATGTTGAAAAATGGGATTATACCAAGTTCCAGTTCGCAATGGAACGTAAGATGAAAGTTCTATGCAAACAAATTGAGCAATTGGCAGAACTGGTGACCTATCAGCATCAAGTGACACGCTAGTTAGTCAGCGAGGAGCATGCTAGTCTCCTCCCTCTTGTCATGAATATTCCCTTGTCACCTTCAGAAAACGAATGCTGGAGGACAAAGTGATAAGGAAAACAAATGCCAAAGCCCGTCGGGATTTCGCCAATAAAAGGCAATTTATATACCGGGGCCAACCTATGGAGCTAATCTTGCAGATGCTAATCAATTAAGGAAGAATTACTTCCCTTCTTCCTCCGGTTAATCCCCATTCTGGACTGTTCAATTCTGATGGAGTATGTCAATATCACTCCCATTCTCGCGGTCACAGCACAGAAGAATGCTGGGCACTCTGCCACCTTATCCAGAATCTAATTGACAGTGGTGTCCTGTAACTAGCAGATGGTGATACTGTGCTACGTGATAGTGAGAATACATGTCCTACTAAGTGGAAGGGATTGGCGGCAGTTATATCCACTTAAACTGATGGGACTAGCAAACCACTCGCAATATCAGTAATTCAACTCAGAGGAAGCAATAATCCTTTGAAAGTGGCCGCTCCCGAGCCAATCAATTTACCATGCAGAGAACAATATCCTATTGTTAGCTTACACAAAGTTCCGTGGAATTATGGAGAAGGTGAAGGATCCACCTCACATACAACTGCTGCAGTGTCGAAGGAAAATCCACTGTATCTTCCCCAACGGGTGATGAAGTCCACCATCAAATCAAAGGGGAAAATACCCATGGAGAAGATTGAAAAGTTCCTCCGCACTATGGGTCATAACGAAGCCAAGGTGGTTTTAAGCTTAAAAGAAGCTCCACACCAAATCTCAATTTTGGACTTGGTCCTAACTTCCGAGGATCACCGAAGGATCTTGCTGAAGGTTTTAGAAGAAGCCTATCTACCAAAATCAGTGGATGCGAAAAGATTTCAACATTTGGTTGATCAAATTTTTAACAACAATGTAATATCCTTCACTGATGACGACATACCGCCCGAAGGGACTGGTCATTGCAAGCCGTTACACATTACGGTTTTGTCATCCGGATACATGCTAGCTGGAGTCTTGATAGATGGAGGTTCATCTCTAAATATCTGTCCATACGCTACCTTGGTGAAGATGAATGTCAATCTCAACCAAATCCGGAGTAGCCATATAGTCATCAAAGCTTTTGATGGAGCCCGCTGGAATTTGGTTGGAGTAATTGAGCTGCCAATCGAAATTGGTCCCCATACATTCTGCGTGTCTTTTCATGTACTCAAGATAGACTTGGGATACAACCTGCTCTTGGGATGACCGTGGATTCATATGGCCAGGGCAGTCCTCTCCACCCTTCATCAACAGTTGAAATACATTATCAACAACAACTTAGTCACAGTCAACGCTAAACCCGAATGTCCTCAATAGAGCCACATACTATATATCAATGTCAATTCAGATGTTGAACCAGTCAGTTTTCATACCTTGGAGGTGAGCAACACTCAGTACCATGCTATTGGGACTCTACCTCTCACATCCAAGATATCTGCCGAAGTAATGTCGGCTACTCAAGAAATGATATTCTTGGGTCATCAGCCAGGACAAGGGCTGGGTTAAGATCATCAAGGTATTAGGTACCCTATCCAAGTTATCAGTCAAACTGGGATAGCTGGGCTAGGCTATTCTGCCAATTCTAGTAATAGGAATCCACGTAAGCATCCTCAGATTCCTCTAGCTTCAGTTACACGACGTTTGTCTACACTTACAACTGCTGAGTCCGCACAACCTCCTATAAAGGTGCCAGCCAATGTGATGGCTATGTTATTTCCTAAGCCGGTACCGGTGAAGGCGAAAGAAGTCTTTGTTCCAGATCCCGTCGTGGAGGAAGAAAAACAAAGAATTAAACAAGACGTCATCCGAATGATGTTAGGCATACGCATCATTGTCCATGATGAACTTACAAATAGTTACACCCCAGACGATGATTGCTCAGACATAATGGCCATCATTCGGGATCAGGAGGACGATAACAGCCCCTCCATCACTACAGTACATCCAGACTTTGCCCTTGCCAATTGGAGCAGCACTCCTTACATTGGTCGACAAGGGTAAAATGGTCAGAAACTCTTTCTGCCCTGTAGATATCATAACTTCTTACTTTTATGTACAATATTAGCAGTCGTTTTGCCAATACATGCTAACACTTTGTATGATCAAACTTTTTCATATATACTAAGTGAAAGCATATTTTGTTTCAGGACCCTGAATTTAGATGTGCCTGTACTTGCTGATATGGTGCCTCTTCTCCACAAAGATTGTAACTTTGATGTAGAGATGAATTCAGCCTTGATGGAAATACATGAGGACATTGAGGTGCCTCCAGAAATTCAAGAATGGGTCAAAGACAAACCTAAACCCAACCTTGATCAAACCACTTCCTTCAATCTCGAAACCTTAGAAAGCCCTAAGTTAATCCAGATTGGTTCAGACCTTATCCCAAACCAAAGGAATGACATGGTTATGCTACTAACCCAATTCCAGGATGTGTTTGCATGGTCTCATGAAGACATGATGGGCTTGTCCACTGACATTGTCCTTCATCACCTTCCCATTAAAGGGGGATTCAAGCCAGTCAAGCAGAAGCTCAGGCGATTGAAACCTGAGTGGAGTTTAAAGGTGAAAGAAGAAATTGTGAAACAGTTTCAAGCTGGTATCATCATGGTGTCCACATATCCTTAGTGGATATCTAACATCATTCCCGCGCCTAAACCTGGATGAAAGGTGCGAGTTTGCGTAGATTATCGGGATTTGAAGAAAGCTTGCATTAAAGATAGCTTTCCCGTGCCATTTATCCGCATTCTCATTTACAATACTGCTCAATACTGCATGTACTCCTTTGCTGATTGCTTTACGGGGTACCATCAAATCATGGTTGCTGAGGAAGATCGTGAGAAAACTGCTTTCATCACGCCTTGGGGAGCCTTTTGCTATAAAAGGTTGCCATTTGGCCTTATCATTACCCGAGCCACCTATCAGCGAGCTATGATGGCTCTCTTCCACGATTTAATGCATAAAGAGATCGAGATCTACGTGGATGACATCATTGTCAAATCCCAGAAGGAGGAGGACCACTTAGACTATCTCAGGAAGCTATTCAACAGGTTGCGTAAGTACAACTTGAAGTTGAATCCAGCCAAGTGCGCCTTTGGCGTTAAATCATGCAAGTTGCTAGGATTTCTAGTCGACCCAAAGGGATTGAGTGGACCCGCCAAAATCCGAGCCATCGCGTAAATGCCCATTCCTCAGACAGAGAAGGAAATACGGGGATTTTTGGAAAGAATCAACTTCATTAGCAGGTTCATTTCTCAACTCACCGCAACCTGTGAGCCAATCTTCAAGTTGTTGAGGAAGAACTCTTCCATGAAATGGAATGATGATTGTCAACAGGCCTTCCTCACAATCAAAGAACAGCTAGTCAAAGCTCCCATTTTGGTACCATACAGGGATGATAAGACTTGTTGTGCTTTAGCATGGGGTTCCATGAGGTTACATCATTACCTCCATGGTCACACAACCCATCTCATATCCCGCATGGATCCTCTCAAGTACGTTGTCAATAAACCCATGTTGAATTGCCGGCTGTCCAGATGGTAGTTGATCTTACAACAATTTGACATCGTCTACGTGACTCAAAAGTCCATCAAAGGTCAAGGAATTACAGATCAACTGGCCGCCACACCTTCAGGGGACTTCAAACCCTTGGAAAAATACTTCCCGATGAAAGAGTAATGATAGTTCAAAGAACACCATCATTACGATACCATAAACTTATGGAAGATGTATTTTGATGGAGTCATTAATATGGAAGGTTTTGGGCTGGAAGCGGTTCTAGTATCCCGATGCGGGAGCGATATCCCGTTAGTCAAATTGCAGTTTGTCAGCACCAACAACACAGTTGAGTATGAAAGCTGTCTCATGGGGCTAAAACTTGTCCGTTCAATGGGCATCAGGTGGTTAACTGTCTTTGGAGATTCAGAGTTGGTAATCAGACAATCCACGGGAATCTATCAAACAAAAGAGCTACATTTGTTGCCTTACCATCGACAAGTTTTACAGATGGTTTCGAAGTTCGAAGAAATCTCCTTTCTACACATTCCTCGTAATAAGAATGACTTTGCAGATGCATTAGCAACTTTGGCCTCCTTGATTCACATACCTGACAAGGAACACTTGCCAAGCATCATAATTTCCCTGCACAAGGCTCCAGCCTATGGGAACTATGTTGGAGAAGTATCGGATGAGCTACCTCCCATCCAGCATCCTTGGTATCAACATATCAAGGAGTACCTATGAGATGGATCTACACCCGCTGAGGCGAGCCCGACTGAGAAAAGGCGGATCCATCGACTTGCTATGAAATTCTACCTGAACGGAGATGCACTCTATAAAAGAGATGCAGCACAAGGTCTTTTCAGATGTTTAGACAGAGACCAAGCTCAAAGGCTCATGAATGAGATCCATGGTGGAGTCTGTGCCCCCCACATGAGTTGCCCCCTCCTTGTCAAGAAAATCCTTAGGACAAAACATTACTGGCTCTCTCTCAAAGCTGACTGCGATGACCATGTCAGGAGATGTTATCAATGCCAAATTCATGGGAATGCTATCCATGCCCCTCCACGGGAACACCACAATATGAGTTCGCCTCGGCCCTTCTCAATGTGGGGAATGGACGTTATCGGGTCCATTGAGCCTAAAGCCAGTAATGGACATCGATTTATATTCACCATGATCGATTACTTCACCAAGTGGGTAGAAGCAGCCTCCTTCCCCAGGGTTACCAAAGAATTCATCATTGCTTTCATCAGAAACAATGTCATTTATCGATATGGACAACCAGAGGTGATTGTGTCAGACAATGCTAAGAACCTCAACAGCAAAATGATGGGGGAGTTATTCAGTAAATTCCACATCAAACATCTTAACTCCGTCATCTACCGTCCAAAGATGAATGGTGTTGTTGAAGCGGCTAACAAAAACATCAAGAAGATTATGTAAAAGATGTCCGCCAACGACAAAGAATGGCCTGACTTATTGCCTCTTACTCTGTTAGCCTACAGAACCTCAATGCGCACTTCCACTGGGGCAACCCCCTACGCATTAACCTATGGGATGGAAGCAATGCTCCCCATAGAAGTAGAAATGGAATCCCTCATAGTGTTGATAGACGCTCAGTTGGATGAAGACCAATGGGTACAAGATAGGTTTCACCAATTGTCTCTAATAGACGAAAGACAAGCCGCGGCTATCTTCCATGGTCAGTTATATCAATAAAGGATCGCCAGATCCTACAACAAAAAAGTCCGGCTATGGCAATTTAAACAACATGACTTGGTTTTGAAGAAGATCATTGACAACCAAGATCAGTCTAAGGGAAAATTCGCTCCTAACTGGGAAGGCCCATTTGTTGTCAAGGAAGTATTGACAGGAGGTGCTCTCAGATTGCAAGAAATGGACGGCGATGAATTTCCATAACTCATCAACTCGGACACCATGAAACAGTACTATGCCTGAAGTTACCATCAAGTAAACATCCTGGTGTTGGATCATCAGATCACCAGTCGTTCTGGTTCTTTAACCCTTTACCACATACAACCTTTTTCCATACATTGCCCCTCAGGGAGACATACTTTTTAAACCAGCAGCCTGGTTTCACTACGTTCCTACAACTTCGGTCATCCCACCAGGGATTGAACCTTTTCGCGCTTACAGTTTGTTACCCCCAAACATGGGATCAAACTTTTCACGCATGAAGTTTATCCTCAACCTAAGATCAAACTTTCTCTTCCCCGCAGTCTGACCTGCACATGGGATCATGCTTTTCAACTCCCCCTGAGGGGCGAACTACGCCGACCTGATCTCCTCTTCAATAGGAGTACGTAGGCAAGCATTTTACATGGCCCGATCGTAATAAAACAAAAACAACAAAAAACAATTCTACCCTCTTCTCCTTACAAAAAAAAAAAAAAAATTCCTACACCCTTCCTGCCATATACAACGTTGAACCTCTTACACCAGGTTCGAACTACGCAGACCTGATCTCCTCTTCAATAGGAGTACGTAGGCAGCCATTCATGGTTTGGTCTCACCCCTACCAAAACACAAACCCTTATCAACTGGTACTAGGATCAAACTTTAATCCACCACATTTCATTGGGCTTCAGACCAAAGGGATGGAATTACCCGAACTCCTCCGAAATAGGAGATTCGGCGACCATCTAAGCTGCGGTTGTACCTTGAAGAGCAACACCAATCCATAAGAGATGGAATTAACTAGGCTTCTCCTAAATAGAAGTGCTGGTGACCATCTATGGTGCGATCAATCTCAGAGGGGAAAGCCACAATCCTCTCCACATTTCCATACAGAAACCAGTCCCAAGACACCAAAGATGGTAGGGATACACCCAGATCAACGATCCATTCTGAACTATCCAGAGACAACTTAATGTCCATCCGTTAAGGAGAAATTCAGAATACATCAAGATCACAAACCCTGAAGAAGCAGGCAAATATCAAGCAAGCCACAGACATATCTAAAAGGGAAGTGATCAAAAATATATTTCCCAGCTATATATAATGTTGTTTGATATACACAATGTAAATTGTACAGGACAAAATGGCTATGCTGGTCTATGCAGGAAAATACAAGCCCATCTACAAGTCAGGGTATATGCGAGCTAACAAGCCTAACATGGCATCCCCTCTCGAAGAAGGGGCCAAGTCGTGGTCTCTGATGAGAGTATCCATACGACCCAATAGATCTGCATCCATCTGCATGGTGACCATATGCTCATCAATGTAAGTGTTCATCTCTACAATCATGCCAGTGGTAAGGGACCTCACTGCAGTACTATCTGTGACGGCTACATCCCAGGCAGATATGGAAATATCCCGCTCAACTATCACTGTATCTCTGGCTGATCTAGTCTCATCCCGCTCAACAATAGCGACATCTCTACGACCTAAGGCATCGTCTCTCTCTGACAGAGCTGCATCTCTCCCATCAATGGCGGTCAACATCAAGGCTCTAGCATGGTCTCTCTTGAAGGTCATAAGATAAAGACTCCGCTCGAAGTATTGTGCCGAATGCTGGATCACAATAGTGCTAGTACTGGGAGAATCTAAAGGAGATGTTGTCAACCCAGCAACTAACTCCTCGTTGAGATGGGAATCAACGTCCTCCATGGGATCTACGTCATCTGAATCACTATCTGGTACTGTGGATACTGCCATAGCCGATCCAGTCTCTGTCTCCATCCACGCAGAATACTCTGGCGAATATCATGGATGGCTAACAGAGAAAGCAGCTACCTCACGCTGATCCTAATAAGCATACACACGGGATCGATCCTCTGCTAAAAGATAACGAGAAGCCAGCGCCCCCTCGAAAGGATGAAAATCCTAAAACTAGTCAAACAGCGACATCACGGCCAGCGAGTGGTAAGTAGTCATGCCCCTCAAACCAGCCAGAGGGAGGTAATCCATGCCTGGAGCATGAGTAATAAAGCTGTAAGGTGAGCTGAGCCCCGAACACGGCAATATGCTAAATGAATCTCTAATATCCGCTAAGAAGATAGACCAAGACATAGCGTCCATACACTCTGATGGCTGAAAGGAATATGACATGGCTATATCATGGGTGAAACAATACTCGTGCCGTCTAAAAGTGCCAATCGGTCTTAAGTGTGACATAAACCACACGTCTGACATGGCCGAAAGTTGCCAGTAAACACACCATGCCGGATAAGTGCAAAGAAGATGTAGTCGACCTCGAGTCTCTGCTATAATAAACGGTAGGATGGTATGACCCTCCCTGAGAGCTCTCACTGCCACTATGACTCCTATGTCCAACTCGTCCATATACCGTGGCATATATACATAGGACAATATGCACAATAGCAGTACATCCACTCTGGCTAGACACCAATGATCCTCCGGTGTGGTGAAATCCCCGGGATGTCATGTATAACTATCCTCAGAGCCAAATCTGTCAAACAGAAAATACTAGGATATAACGTGTCCAGATGTAAGCTCATCCTGCACCACCCTACGCCTCAATCCAGTGAGGGTCATGAACCATCGACTCATGTCCCCCAAAGCCATATGCGCGCAAGGTCTGTCCAGTGGTAGCATCACCAACCGTGCATACTCCTCCAAAGTGGGAGTCAACTCCTGGGTCCCAAATTGGAAAACATGCCTCTCCGATACCCAGTGATCCAACATGCCATCCACGAATCCTGTGGGAACCTGAAACATCAACAGGGTCATAGTATCTTTGCAACAAACAAATGATCTACGATCACCCCATTCGATTTTGACATGCTATCATACCTCGATCACATACCAGATGCCACCAATAATGGTGGGGTATGATCAATACAGCTAACTGTCGAAGAAGACATCTGTACGGGCCGTGTCATAAGACCATCCAGGGGTCAATGCTGAATATCTCTGGAAATACATACATATGCATAACATGATACATGCATGACAGGTAATAGATGGCAATATGATATAGGGAATGGAAGACTGTACATACATTCCTAAGTATATCATCATCTACATACATCATCTCTATATAACTAGAAATATAGAGAAATGGGGCACAGACGCCCTACTACTAACAGAGGCTATCAAAAGATATAGCGAGAATGGGGCACATCCACCCAATATCTAACAGAGGCCTATCAAAAGAGATAACAAGAATACACATCAGAAGAAGACAATGGTGTCAATATCTATATCATCAATCCTGTCCACCTGATGTAACTCCTCTTGAGTCACTGGATCTCTATCAACAGGGATGTCAGGCCTATACAAAGGAGGATTTGCACCTGCAAAACCAAATGGGTCATCTGAGGGGCTAGTGCCTGAGTTGGAAGGATCAAATGAATCTGCCTCTGCAGGATCTCTGCCCAAAAATACCGGATAAAGAAATATGCCCAGTCCAAGCGCTGGGTCAAACTATCAATCTGTGTCACATGAGTCGGATCTCGGACACAGGCTAGCCAATCCTTCATCGTCACGGATCCTAGAACCATATCCCCCATGCACTGAGTGGCGCGGGTCTGGGCTCCAATAGTGCGAGGGAACCACCAACGCTGGAATATCTCCTGAGTGCAGGGGCCCTCTGATAATACAAAGTCGTCAACCCTCAACAATGGGATGTCAGTGACGGGTGACTATGATACAGGTCAATAACGCCTAATAGGAGGCAAGATCGGCATACAGATCTCCCCTGTAGTGCTCCTAATAGCACGCTCTCCTAAATAGAGCTCCCATCCTCTCTCTATAAAGAGAGGAACTCTCCGGGTGGAGATCACATACTCGACGCCAGTCGGGTACCCATCCTCAAAACCGATGGCCAAGTGCTCCCCAGAATAGGGAATCCATGTAACAATATCAGTTGTCAACAACTCCAGCCGTAAGCGGCAATGAGTGAAACCCTCAGCTACAGGGACCTTCGTCAATATGGAATGATGCCATCGTCGTCCTCATGGATAGGTATCTAAACCTAACACGCTCATAGGGCGCAAACATGAAAGCCTCTCATAGGCCCAAAACTACCAACGCAAAGGAAAATATATGCGGTCGGTAACACTCTTAACCTATACATGGGAAACGCCAAGGGAAATACTTACCAGTAGAAATGGGTAAAATCCTAACCAAGCCTCAGTCAAACCCTGCGAGCACATACGCATGCCCCTGAGGAAATAGGCAAAGGTGTAGGAACCCCAATCATAATCTCCAATACGTTCCACATGACGTGTGGCACTGATCAAAGAGAATGACACCGTAGAAGATTTATCTGCTATGAAGCAGCCTCTAATGATCATCAGGAACAGTCGTCGAAGAATGCGATCCCTGACTCTGACATCATTGGGCATGGTCTCACTCAAAAGTCCACTCATAACATCCACGCTCAAAGGACCTACACGGACAGTCCTGCCTTTGAGCGCCTCCGCCGGAACTCCTAGCAAGGATCTGACGGCAGTAGGGGTAATATCCGCCATGCAAGGCACTGGTGCCCCTCCAAACTCCATACCTGTGATAAATCGCCAATCCATCAGCGTCATCGTCACCTCACAGTCCAGCAAATGGAGTGACTGAGTCTGATGAAACCATCGTTCAAATAATTCCCTGAGGTAACCCCAGGGACAACGGCGAGGAAGGATGGAAAAGAATGCTCCAAATCACCAGTCATGCACTATCGCTCTATAGTCAGGATGAAGATCATGGTACATGGAGTGGATGCTGAACCAGTTCCCACGCGACTGTGTAAAGCTCGGAACCTACATGAAATGCAGATCAACATCAAAACCTTTTGATCCTCATCAATAGGAAAGAAAGAAGATCAAGATCTAACATCATACCTCGTTAGCATGCAAATACATCGAGGGATGTCAACTCAAGTCACCCAAAAGTTCTGCGTTTGCCACATGAATACAAGGGAGCTCCCTACGGGGAACATGTGCAGCAAGAATGGGGTCTGCAACTGGATCATCCTCCTCCTCGTCCTCAACGTCTGGCACATCAGCCCGGACTGGACGTATCACTGCCTCCACCAACCGACGAGGCTGTCTAACAGAACGGGGTCGAGGCACTTCAGAAGCCATCCTCCGTACACCAGAAGTGGTCATATGGGAACTACTCGGCTGATCCGGATCCATAATATCTGGACAACAAGTCTCCAAATCACCTCAGAAAGAGTGTGGTATTTTCTAACTTAGAGCTTTTCAAAATGCATTCTTTGACTACATGCATGCATATATTACCTTAACATACAAAGTTAAAAATGCATGACAAATTAAATGCCTATATTTTGGAAAATTTTGCCATAGCCCCCTTTGTAAATAGGACTATCCATATGCACATAGGCATGACTAGGTGGCCATTCAGTAGCACACCTTCCCAAAGTCATATACATAATATATGCATTAAAATCAAAGTCATCAATACATAAGGTTAACCTCAATACCATGAGTACTTTGCCTTTTTACCTTTTTTCTCATTTGTCCTCAAATAGGATAAGAAATAGCAGAAAAAGGTGCCAATTTGACTGTCTCAAAAGTAAAATTTTTTCACATCATTATGTTCAGCATGGTTTAATACTAACATTTACTATGTTGAATATTTTTTATCAAGTCATTTGAGCATACATAATCACTACTATGTGTTTAGATGCATTTCATGCGATAAGTCATTTTCCAACGGATAAAAATTGGAAAAAAATACATGCATACGTTACCAGGATAATGTAGAACACTTGTACGGTGACAGAATTTGCAGAAAGTCGCCCGAACTCAGCAGATCTGAAGAAGAGCTCTCGGATTTCTTTCGCGGGGTAACTTAAAAATGACTTATGAAAGCAACCTACAGGATTATAACATCCACGGTTGGCCGCAGGCTCATCTTCAGCTGAAGCAGGTGCACCTGCAGCACCCACATATGGGTCCCACCCCTCCGGGTCGGTCCAGTTCGAGTTGCAAAGGAGTTCTCACAGACCAAGAAAGCCGAATCAGGAATAAAAACGCTACGCGATTGAGCAGAATAGCTTACAAATCCTGGTCTTCTCAAATTGAACCTTGGGTCTGCACATCACTCATTAGTATTCACCCAAGCACAGGGTATACTATGCCGATGATCTCAAATATTACCACTCACGCTCGGCAATACCTTGCGCAGGTCCAATGCCACCAAATCAGGGTCGTCGCCGTAATTTCAAGACAATCCCCGGCGGGGGTCATAACGCAGTCTCAAAAAGACAATCCCCGGCGGGGGTCACAACGTAGTCTCAAAAAGACAATCCCCGGCACGGGTCACAACGTAGTCTCAAAAAGAGAACCCTGGCGGGGGTTACAACACATGTTTATCCGTTGACACACATATCAATGAAGGTCAAGCAGCTTTGACATCATTATGACCGTTAGCGAGTAAATCCAACGAAGCATCAGAAACCGTCCGATGAACAGTCATTGACACACACATCAGCGATGATCCAAACAATCCTCGGCGAGGGTTACAATGCAAACTCATGAAAAGAATGCCCCGACGGGGGTTACAATAAATTGCCGTCCATTGGTGCACATATCAATGAAGGTCAAGCAACCTTGACGTCATTTCACCGATGGCAAGTAAACCCATCGAGGCATCAAGAGTTATTCGATGATTATGTACTTTGGTATTCACATTCCCCAGAGGATCCCGACAGGGGTTACAACGCATCTCAGCCGTTGATTCACACGTCAGCGAAGGTCAAGCAACGTTGACAGTTCCCCCCCCCCACAGGGTTTTCATCCGTTGATTCATACATCGATGAAGTACACATCAACGAAGGTCAGGCAACCTTGACAGCATATACTGTTGGTAGTAAATCCAACAGAACCATTGACATCCTGACAATACAAAATAGGAATAATCATCATCGAGGAGGATCGATGATGGAATATGTTATACACAAATAGACAAAGTTGTATCCCCACAGATGCCTTACACATAAAAGGCACCTCTTTGGAATTAAGTCTGTATCAAGGATTAACAACTCTGGTGACAGCCCCAACGTCAACATCCTAACATATTCGGATCACACATCCCATCGGGTCATAGTTGCCAATCCTCGGTAGAAGCTACAAGGATCTGGCGATCATCCCCAGCATGTTGGGCTATAACACATGCATCATACATTCACATCATGTTGTGTTTCAAGTGTCTAGGATTCTTTATCCTACCCATGCATTGCATTGTATGAATATGATAAAGTGGGGCATCTGTAGACACTCGAAATTTTTTGCACACCTGTCACTGACATTGCAGGAGGGCAGATTCGTCTTTCAGAGATAACCCTGGAAGACAGCTCACATCCAATCTGGATACTACCGGAAGTTCAGTTTAAATCCCGGAACACACACCGAGAATAACAGTTCCAACCTCAGAGATAACCCCGAGGCATGTAGTTCCAATACCAGAGATTCCACCGAAGAAGACCGATTAATCTCGGAGATAACCCTGAGATATCAAGTCTCAGTCCCAACACTGGGAGTAGCAGCTACCAACCTTGGTGATAACCCCAAGGAATGTAGTTCCAGCGATAACCCCAGAAATGCTTGTTTTAAAAACATGCAATCAGCTTCAACCTCGACACTCACACCGAGGCACTCAGTACAAGACCCAGAAATAACACCGGGAAGACAGGCACACCTCAGAGATGACACTGAGGACCTTCAACACTTGCAACAGTCCAATCTCAGCGATAACCCTGAGCAACGTCTGCTTTATCAGCCTAAATCGGTGATAAAACCGGTGAGGGGAAAAGTCGTCATCTCGCCTCCTTGATGCCACATCACGTCGTCTCAACTCTCATACATGCATTTCTACACAACAATGTCCCACAAGAATCAAGGAAAACCAATCCCGGGTGACTATTACGCGGGGTAATGGATAAAATTTGAAGCTTGAAGACCAGAGGGCACCGTCCCATCTTCCCGACTTCGTACAACCTCTAATCCCATGCCATTGTGTAACTCTCAACAACGGCGGTCCGAAATAAGTCCTATATACCTCAGACGAATGCTCGGATTGCAATTCTGAAAGTTCGAGCGGACATTATAGTGTCCACGTGAACGTATTATGAGACGACGCGACCCGAGAAACCCGGGCAGCCTCAGGTACACCTGTGGCTCCCCCCTATATAAATAGAGTGCTTGGGGTGGCCATTTTAAGGGGAAAAAAAGGCGAGGAAGACCTGTCAAATTTGCTCTGTACTCTCTCTATACTGAGTGCTTTCTCATTTTAAACACTTGTGAGCTCACATCTGACTACTTTTTTTATTGCGTGGAGCCGATTATTCATCCCTTTAAAGATATAGAAGTCTTCTTTAGCATTACCGTAAGCCTTCTCACACACTTTAAAGCCTTTCTATTCATCTTTGCACACACCCTTCTTCACGTTGAGAGTCGTGTTGCGTGTGTTTGCCCGGACTTCGGTCCATGGTTTTATTTCAGTTTGTATATACATATATATATATATATATATATGGACTAACATTATCGACTTATGCCTTAATTGAGCCTAGACTTCGGTCTGGAGCATTTATTGGCTTTTATATATATATACTTATATATATATATATATATATATATATATATATATATGAACTGTGTGTCGGACTTTGTTCGATGAGCCTGAACTTGATGCCCGAGCATTTATTGCTTTATATATATATATATATATATATATATATATATATATATATATATATATATATATATATATATATATACTATATATATTAATCGTGTGTCGAACTTTTGTTCGATGAGCCTCGATTTTACATTCGAGCGCTTACTTGCTTTTTTTTATATATATATATATACTTACATATATGAATGTTGTCGAACTCTCATTCGATGAGCTCGATTTTATATAAGCGTTTATTGCTTTTATATATATATATATATATATATATTTATATCCCACCTAGAGTTTACTTACGTGGTGGTTGATCGCTTCTGAGCTTTCTTTAAGTTTCATATATATTGGAGTTACTTATATATATTGATCGCTTTACAACTTTATTTATATTTCGTCCCACCCGGAGTTTCCTCTGTGTTGATGGCGGTTGATGGCTTTTTATACTTTTATTTATATTTTCGATCCCCATGGAGGTGTTTCGTGAGTGGTGGCCGATCATATATGTATATATATATATATATATATATATATATATATATATATATATATATATATTTAAAGCTTTTATATATATAATTGCTTACATCGCTTTTCATACAAATTATGGTATCATGTGCTACTTTAAGAATCATGTGATCACATATTAGGTCTCTTTGGATCTAGATTCGGTTCCTATGATGGACATTTTTCAGCTGTAAGCAGCTTGTAAATTTATCTGCGGTGTCTGAATTTCCTTAGATGGTTTTCAAACCCACGAGGAAGTCGGCATTATTTTCTACATTATTTTCTTATAGATGCTTCGCATCTAGGAAATAAAATCAATCAAGCCGAACACTTAATAAAATGGAAGTGTAAAAGGTCTCAATTTCTATTGAGCACAAGGGTTTGAAAAACCTCTTTTATAAAACCTCACTACTATATCTTTCTAAAAACTGAATTTTTACATAAATTCAAACCATGTGTATATAGGTGCGAACGAGGTCTCACCCCACTTCGAAATAACAACACATTGACCCCCCCACACACACACATATTTAGATAACAGTTTCTTGAAAAGTGGTGGTCACCGTGGTAACACGGATGTTGGGGGGTGCCTAACACCTTCCCTCCGCATAATCAAGTCCCCGGACCTTAATGAATCTCGATTTCACTGACCCGTTTAACAGTGTCACATCACTGGGTCAATGTAAAAACCTTTTCTCGGTTGTGTTGGTATAACCATTTAAAAACCCAACTGGCGACTCTTAACAGTCCATCGTCGACATTATACATGTCGGACCTTTTTCACTTGCTTTTTCAAACAAATCTCACCTAACATGAGAACACCAAAGAACAAGTAACGAAAAGGGACAACTAAAAATCCTGACGTCGACATACGTACTGACTATAAATGGAGAGCATTCGACAGACTATGAACTTTGTTTTCAATTTTTGAAAAGGTATACAGAACTTCATCTGCAAACCATCATAACTTACAGGCACGGGGGGTGATCATCCCGTTATGCCCTGTATTGATCAATACTACATACAAGAATAATATTTTCGTTCATCATATCCGCCTTTGGCGCACAAAAGTTTCTCATATTCGGGATGTTCATACTTAGTCTGGAATCCGAACCAAAACAATTCGGTTGGATAACATTAAAGTTCTATCATGTTCAATGTCGACGTCGGGATTTTTATTTGTCCTTTTTCTGTTCTTGTCTTTTGGTGTTCTCATGTTAGGTGAGATTTGTTTGAAAAAATAAGTTGTGAAAAGGCTCGACATGTATATGTCGACGAGTGGACTGTAAGAGTTGCCAGTTAGTTTTTTAAATGGTTATACCAACACAACCGAGAAAAGATTTGCATATTGACCTAGTGATGTGACACTATTTAACTGGTCTGTGAAACCAAGATTCATTAGGGTCCCGGGGGCTTAATTCTGCGGGTCCGCATTAAATGGATGAACATTCAGCTCCCTCAAGTAAAAAAATAGCCAAATATAAGCTCACAAGTGTTTGAAATGAGAACACACTCAAGTTATAGTGTGTACAGAGCAAATTGGACAGGGCTTCCTCATCTTTTCTCTTTACAAAATGGCCACCCCAAGCCCTCTATTTATAGAGGGGGAGCTGCAGGTGTACCTGCGGCTGCCCAGGGTGCCCCGGGCAATGTGGGTCCCACCGTCTCGAAGTACATGAACTCGGATAACGCGATATTCGCTCGAACCTTCATAACTTTGAATTCGGGAGTCTGATAAAAGCGTGCCATACCATTTTGGAAAGCTCTTTCTGAGGGCTATGCAATGACATAGGATTTGCCTTATTTTGAATTTAGAAAGATGGGTCCATGATCAAAATAGCATTTCTGGGTTTCCCTCAGGCAAGCCGTTGAGCCATTTTGCGTAGTTTGCGCTCGGAAGTTAAGATATGGTTCTTATAGGACTTCTTTTGAAGCAATTTGAGTTTACATGAGTGTATTTGATTTGAGTTGAAGTTGAGTTAGAAAAATGACCATTTTGCCCCTCCCGGGGTTATCTCCAGTTGTTGCACAGTTGTAGCGGTCTTTTCTCAGGGTTATCTATGAGGTTAGCTTGATGTTGACCCTGACTATCTTCAGGGTTATCTCTGAGGTTGGCTTGATCTCTAAGGGTTATCTCCAAGCTTTGAACTTGCTCCCCCGGGGTTATCTCTGGGGCTGGAACTAATTTTCCCGAGGTTATCTCCGGGGTTAGAAACTAATTTCTTGGGGTTATCTCCGGGGTTGGAAACTGGATCTGCTGGGGCTATTCCCGAGGTTAGAATGAATGTTGTGGTCCTCCATGGTTATCTCTGGAGTATGCAAAAGATGTTTTTGTCCTCTTGCATAATTAGTAACAGGAAAATGAAATTTTGAGTGTCTACAGATGCCCCTCTTTATCATGTTCATGCAATGCAATGAAATGGACATGATAAAGATTACTAGAAACTTGAAATATGATAAGTAATTTCTAATGATAGAAATCGCAATGTAATGAATGTTATGATGAATGTAAAAATATTTTCGCAAATCGCAGTTCGCAAATCACACATCGCCTTTCGCACTTTGCTTTTTGCATTTGGCCAATCGCATTTCGCAACATGCACATCGCATTTTGTATATCGCAAATTGCAATGTAATGAATGTTATGATGAATGTTAAAATGTTTTCACAAATCTCTTTACCTTTACCGATCATTGCTGATGCCTATGTTGGTGTTGTCTCCAACAGTTTGGCTTTTTGTCGGTGTTGCCGATGCTTATTTGATGAAGATAAGTTGAGATGTTTTCTACATCTCTATTGGGGATGCTTTTCTAAAATCACCGGACCTTCCCGATACATATACTGATAGTTTACAACGGTGTCTACCCTGCTCGTAGTTTGATAACGATGCCTACCCTGCTGGTAGTTGACTACGCTGACATCGTTAAACTATTTTGGTTCCCACTCAAATGGTGGTATCCCTGAATTATCTTGATGTTACGTTGAATTGATGTTAGTGGTTTAGAATACCGGATTTCATGATACATTCGTTAAAGTAATATTCCAAGGTTTGCTTCACTAGACTCTGCCTCACCCTTTTTGAGGTGATTTGGAGTTTCCTTTTGCTGTTGGGTGCTTGTGCCCCATTTCCTTGAGCGTTTGATTTGCAACACGGATGAACTGATGACCTGAATGCCGCTGACATCCCTAGAGGGTGCCACTCGTTCTTTTGCTGCCCAGATTTGAACTTCGGTGTAGAGGCCTCGACTTGGGAGGACTTAACGCAGGTTAACATGTTTGATAATGTAGATTTCATTTGCTAGACCTTTCGTCGTTGGCCTTCTGCTTTTGAATTAAGGACTTTCTTAAGAATTTTCCCCTTCTTTTGTAGGGGCAAGCTTATATCGCCATGATTTCTTTCAGGAGTTCTTTCCTTTCTTTTGATGAGAGGCTTGATCCCGCCTTAAACTCCTTCCCTTTTCCGAATCGCCAGTGGGATGATGTAAGGGAAGCTCTGATGATGATGTACCATGCTGATGATGCTGACTGGCGCATTTTCCTCTTTAGGATGGTTGATAAATGCCCCAGTGTTGAGTTGTCGTTGTTTCTGAGATTGCCCCAGTCTTGTTGTAAGGGTTCCAATATCGGGTTGTCGCTAATTTTGAAATTGCCCCAACCTTGTTTGTTGTCTGGGATAGTTGCTTTGATAGATGGGCTGATAAGATGTCGAGATCGCAAGAGGATTTTACTTCTGTACTGGATGGTGAACATGTAGTGGATTTGGGCTTTGATACCCTCAATCATTGTTCCTGACTTGTTCTCGCAATCGGCGTTGATGGCTTTCTTCTGATTTGATAAAGACTTGTGATTGAGGGTGTCGGCTCTTTGAAGGTTCTCGCTGCTGGTTGTCTTAGTGTATCGTTATTTTTTCCTTTCTGGGATTTGTGCCAGATTTGATGGAATGACATTGAAGTGTTGTTGGGTCTTCTCAACATGGGTCGCTGACTTGGAGGGTTGTTCTTTGGTGTCTTGGGTTTGATGTTTGGGTTTGGATATTTCTTTTGAGGGTCCCACCGTACCACTGATGGTTGCCTACGTACTCGTGTATGTGCGGGAGATCAGGTCTGCGTAGTTCTAACTTTGGTTGAAAGGCTGAAAATATTTATTGGAGTTTGAGCTTTGTTGAGGGGGTTTTTCGATTTTTGTAGTTGTTATACCGCACCGTACATGGCTGCCTACGTACTCCCATTGATGAGGGGATATCAGGTCTTTCGTAGTTCAAACTTTGCGTGAAATGGTTCAAAGTTATACGTGGTGAGAAGGGTGTAGAAATGTTTTTGATAGATAAAAGAGAATATTAACAAGAGTCCATATTAAAATATAATAGAGAGTTTATATTAAAATAGAATATAATAGATAAAAGTTCCATGTGTTTTAAATTTAACAAGAGTCCATATTAAAATATTGGGCCATGCTAAGTATGCTTGCAAATATGTTGCATTTCCTTTTTAGAATTTAGACCCATACTTTACTTAAAAGACCAATATTCCTAAATTGGGCCAACCCAAGTATATGTTTGCAAGCCTCCTACACAATTCTTGGAAGTATGTATTTTACTTCTGCATGAGGCCCAACTTCCACATCCATACCACTACAAGAAAAACCCTTAAGCTCGACGGAAATAGTCTCGACGGATTTACATCTGTCAAAATAAAGCTATGTACGACGAAATAATTCGTCGAACATAAGTCCCTTGAAATAGGGATAAGTACGACGGAATTTCGTCGGAAATTATATACTCCCATTGGCGCCAAGTTTCCCGCCAACGCGAAACATAAATATGACGAAATTGACGTTATTTACGACGGAAATTACGTCGGAAGTAATATAATTTCGAGGGAATTATGTCCGTCGGAAATAATTTATAAAACCTAATCAGACGCTCCCTTTGCTCAGTCGCCCCATTTTTCTCATTTTTATTTCTCTCTCCTCACTCTCACTCTCTCTCAGTCGCTAATCTCTCTCAGCTCTCATCTCACCTCCGGCCACTGCCCATTAATTTTCGGCCACTGCCACCATTTTTGGCAACTCGGCGACGTACGGTAACAAGTTTATTGTGGCTCCTCCTTTCTCTTCCTCGTTTCTCCTCCTTTAATTAAAGGTAAGTAATCCTAAATGATGATTACATATTACTAAATATATTTTGCAGATTTGAGTTGTTGATTTTGCTAAAGTTGTTCTTGTGTTATTGAGAAAAATTGGGATATCTCTGTTATGCAATTTATTGAATATCACGGGAACTGAATATGTGTTACTGAATATCCTCTGTTATGCAATTTATTTTTTTGTCTATAATTATGCAAATCGGTGGATGTTGTAGTTAACTGTTTTGCAAAAATTGGGATTATTTGAATTTAATTTCTGCAAATGTTTGCATGTTGCTGAAATTGGGATTTATTTTGTGCAATTAAAATTTCTATTAGTGTATACAGTGTATTTGTGCAATTACAGTGTTTGGGTCATAACAATTGCAATATTTGGGTCATAACATATATGTCAGTGTATAAGAATGTGATATTTGATATTTCCCACGGAATTCCCAACGGAATATCTGTCAGAAATCTGCAATTGAAAATTTGTGGGCCCTATAAATATATTTATGTATTATTTAATTAATTTAATATAAAATGAAATAAATTTAATTTAATTTAGTTCATTAGACAAAATAAATGTGAAAAATTATTTAATATAATATAATATAAAAAAATAATAAAATAAATTGAATAAAATAAATCAAATTTAATTTAATTTAATTAAAATATAGTATAATATTATAATAAAATAAAATAAAAGTATATTAAATTTAATTAAATACAATAAAATTTTAAAAATATAAAAACTAAAAATAAATATTTTAAAATAAGATAATATAATATACTATAATATAAATTTGAAAAAATATTAGAAAATTTAATATTTATTAATTAAAAAATTTAACAAATAAAAGAAAATTTAATAATAAACTTAAATAAATTTTAAAAATTTGATAATATAATATAATACAAAAATAAAATAAAATAATAAATTAAATTAAATTGAATAAAATAAAACAAATTTAATTTAATTTAATAATTAAATTAAATTGAATAAAAAATATTTAACAAATTTTAAAAATGTAATAAAATAAATTTAATTAAATAAAATAAAATACAATAAAATATAATATAATAATAAATACAATTAAATTTTATAAAATAAAATAAAATAATTTAATTGTAGTCTTCATATATATCCCAAATAATTATTCTCAGAAACTAAGTAGCACTTACTTAATTTTTCATTAGCAAAATAAACTAAGTAACATTTGCTTAGTTTGCCACAATTTTCAATAAACTCAATAATTAAGTACTATATATATATATATATATATATATATATATATATATATATATATATACTATAATATGAAACTTAGAAATCCATTTGACAAATAGGAGTGAATGTCGAACAATAGTCTCCACAGATTCCAAATAACAATTCTCATAAACTAAGTACCACTTACTTAGTTTATCATTGGCAAAATAAACTAAGTAGCATTTGCTTTGTTTGCCACAATTTTCAATAAATGCAATAATACTCTCCGTATATATATGTACTCTTTCTTGTATGTAGGTTTCGATATAGCAGTTGCAGCTAATAGTACTCCAACCGGTTCCTCGGCAACAATTAAAAAAAAGGGGTCGTAGTTCCTGTTTGTGTCCTATACTCGAATTGAAAAGTTCATTGAATTCTATCGAGACATTCTCATCGTTCCATCATGTGAGATGGCAACATCCGGAAGGAGTGCCATTAAGTTGTTGAACAAAGTTCTAGGTTAAGCAACTCTCTAGATGAAGTTTAACGATCACTTCTTTGCTAGGAATGAATCATCTCCCCATATGGGTCCAATCTATGTCATGGATTGGACTCGTATGGGAGATGATTCATTCTAGCTGAAGTGATCGCTCATTCATTTAGAGGTTGCTTAACTCAAACTTTGTTCAATAGCTTAATGAAACTCCTTCTGGATGTTGTCATCTCACATATGATGATGGAATAGTGAGAATGTCGCAGAATTCAATTAACTTTATTATTCGAGTATAGGACACAAACAGGAACTACGACCCTTTTTTTTCCCGATTGCCAACTCAAGTAGTCTCTATAGATTCCAAATAACAATTCTCATATACTAAGTACCACTTACTTAGTTTATCATCATTGGTAAAATAAACTAAGTAACATTTGCTTAGTTTGCCATAAATTTCAATAAACTTAGAAACCCGTTTGGCATTCACTCAGTAGGAGTGAATGTCGAACAGTCCCTAGTTTGGGACTGTTATTGGATGTTACGTCTCTCACTTAGGCCGGTGCCAATACAAAACAGTATTTTTTTGTTATATTGAGGATTTTTTGACTGTTATCTCTATATGTTCTCCGAGTGCATTGAGAGCAGATTAAGTTATCTTAGTCTATTTCATGTGCTTGGAGATCATAGGGTGGTGCTGCCAAAATTTTCTTGAAACTAATGAAATGTAGTCATTGTGTTTGCACTAGTGAAGAGACGCATCCAATAACGGGATAGAAGCCTTATCCATGTCCTGTAGAGTGGAGATACTAGGTACATCATATTCATGCATAAATATCCAAATTAACTGAATCCATCTTCTGTGTAGTTAAAAATGTCAGCCGACCGGAGTTGGATGTTCCGTAGGATACCTAGTGATGAGAGGGGATTAGTCGCAGCTTATCGTGTTAGGGTGTTAAATTTCTTGAACAAAGCACTAGAACATACGGATGATCCGAACGGGAAGATGCGATGCCTGTGTGTCAAGTTGTAACGCCCCCAAAATAGGTCCATTCCATCCAACCCATTTTGAGTCGCCAAATACATGGTACAGAAAACAACTACAACTTTATTACAACAATTGTCTTGCAAAATACAACAACACATATGTTGTGAATTTGGATACAAATATATATCAACCGTGACTCATGTCCCAACCGTGGACAGCAGCTCATAATGACACCTTACATAAAGGTATAGTCAAAAACTGTTTTAAAAATTAGAATCTTTGGGAAGTGCTCAAGGAAACCTTCGTACATGGGACCCATGCGTATAGGTTATGATAGATATCATATGGCCACAGAATTATCCTTGGTTGACCCAATAGACCCCAAAGAAAAACGAGAGGATTACTATTATATTCTTCCCAATGGTGAGTCTTCTCTTGACATATCATTATCTCCACTATCTCTAATTGGGTATTATACTCCAAACAAACACCAAGATTATATAGGTAGTGCTGCTAGATATACTCAGCAAGTGGATGAGCACAATCTTGTTTTATGATGACTCGAGGTTGTATGTCATTAAACTTCTTGTATAATAGTGACAAAACACCCTTCCAAAGTTGAATTCACCTCACCCTCAACACCTATAGACCACCGTTCTATTCCCCTGTTATTCCTCGCTTGTCTAGCCTACACTTTTATTACCCGAAAAGGAATTGTGAAGCAAAAGGGTGAGCACAACTAGCTCAGTAAAAATATCATGACTAAAGATAATTAAATTATCAATAGCCTTCATCAATAATAAATCAGAGATTTAGAACATATGGTAGATGATAAAAAAATTTCAACCATAGTTGCGGTGAACGAAGCAATCCATTAGAAGAGTCAAATAGACTATAAAGTCTATTATCTTCTCCATGTTAAAAGTCCACCAACAATGTTTTATCCATGTAACATCAATCAACAATTCGCCCACAATCACATGTATAACTCATAATCGTAATTGTTGTTCTAAATTCCTTTTCTCATTCGGTGACGAAGATAATTTTCATCACTTGTCTTTACGAAATATCAAAGATCATGGTTATACCAAATCATAGTTCTATTCATAATCATACTAATAAATTCATCTTTTTGCACTCACGGGCCAAAGATATTCATCAACAGATTCATCTTTGCACTACGGTGCCAAAGATATTCAACTCTGTGTCATCTTTTGCACTAACGACCCAAAGATATTCATCAACAATTCATCTTTGCACTTCAGGCCAAAGATATTCATCAACAAGTCATCTTTGCACTACAGACCAAAGATATTCATATCTTAAAGAAATACATAATCATTTCAGAATTTATATAAACCATAATTATAGCCATATATGTTGATCAATTCACCTTTGCACTTAAGCTAAAGATATTCAATTATAAATTCAATGGTCATGATCATACCAGTCAACAATTCAACTTTGCACTACTGGCCAAAGAGAACCTATAGTCACGATCATACCAATAATCTATCCATCTTTACACTCAAGTCAAAGAGAAATATCATCATTAGGGTTATAAGAATGTTATATAAAAACAATATAATCAACATATAGATTTAATCTCAAGAGTAAGATTCATAAATCAATAATTTCATAACAACTTAATCAAAATGTTATAAATCACTTAATAATCTCATAATCTAATATTATTAATACTACCGCAATATTTTAATCATTTCTTAAACTTATAAACAATTTATTTTAATTGTTTACACTTTACTAATAAATGCATTTAATCATCTTAAAATGCCAAACTTATAAGATTTCATCACCAATAACCAAAATCCTCATCAAAAATCTGCATATACCTCATGTAGGATTCTCAAGCCATAAAATCCTATTTTCTAATTTTCTTACCTCACATAACATATTTAATTCATTTACTCATAACTAGTCCATTTTCATGAAAAATAACAAATCCATTCCAAAAATATTTCTTTTTCTGAATTTAGCAGAATATAGTCCTATATTGAACATATATTTTTTCTCAGAATTTTTAAAAGTCATTTACTATTTTTCACATGGCCAAAACCACCGAATATTTAAACATTTATCATAAATTGTACTTTTATCCAAAAATTCTGAAATTTACACGATATACTGATATTATATAGATGTACTCACAATAAAAATTTCATCAATTTTAGAGTTAATCACAAGGAGTTATAAGCAATTACTTTTAAAATACTCTTTTCTCATAAAATCCATAACTCCTAATCTATACATCCAAAAATTGCCATTTTTGGACACAATCAACAAAACTCATCCAATTATCATTTCAAATATTTCCAGAATTTTTGATGGTTCAGAAGAATTTCAAAATAATAACCCTTAAAATCCCTTATTATCCCTTACCTCAAAAGTGCAAGACTTCCATTTGGAATAATATTTGAACGAACTTGCAATCAGTATAGCAATACTCAAGTATACTCAAAATACTCACAAGAATCGCTCGATAATATAGAGAGAAAACTTGATTTCCGGTGTGATTTTCAATTATAACCTAAGCACCCTATTTATAGGAAATTGCTTAGAACACCAAAGCGTAAAAGTTATTAAAATATTAATATATATATATATATAATCTTCACGCATGCCTAGAATCAAATTTTCAGCCATCAAACACATGTTAAAGATGCCCCCAAACATGTCAAAATATTTTTCTTAATTAATTAATTAAAACTCCAAAAAATGATAATTAATTAATCCAAACTTCAATAATTCATAATAAATAGCTCTTTTATTAGAAAATTCGAATCTCACATGTTTTTATAGGAAATTCAATTCTCTACAACTTTGCGTAAGAAAGTTTTCCAAATTCCAAATAAAAATTGACCGAAATCCACAAACGAAAGCGATTTTCTGTGCTATAATCAAATTTCAGTCAAGAAATGGGGTCCACCGACATGTTTAACATGTTTTAAACATTTTTGGTAACAAAAATACTCCTCCTCATATACTCATATATCCCACATTCACTGTAAAAATATCACCATTATTATATTATTAAAAAATATAATAATATATTTAAATGAATTATTGCTCCGATAATGGAAAATACTGTGTAATGACAATTTATTGAAACAACAGTAATATAAAATATCAATGCAGCAATTATTGAATCAATAAAATAAAATATTGAACAGTAATTACTGTAACAATTATTGAGTAGTGTCTTCTTACGTAAGAATCAATAATTGGTGCAATACCGTGTGCTACTGTGTTTTAACCACCGAGTATTTTAACAGTATTAACGGTAACAACTACGCCGTCATTTATAAACAACTTATATTTGTCGTTTTCTTCATCCAATCGCTTTCTGTTATGGGGCCCACAAAAAGATAGCATGGCGTCGTAAATGCGAATATTCCTCGAATGAGAAGAATATTCCACGACCAAACGAATATTCCCGACAACAATGAATATTTTATAGCCACTTGCGTATTTTGTAAAATTTGCATAATTCACCCATAACTTTAAACTTTTATCAATTTAACCATTTACTGAATAATAATTATAAGAAAAAATTGAATAATTTTATTTCATAAAATTCGGGTCTTACAATCTCCTCCTTATGAAATTTTCGTCCTCGAAATTTACGCACTGGTATTTCAAAGGGTTGAGAATACCTTGCTTTCATTTTTGATTCCATCTTCCCCTGTCATCATAATTTCTCCAATGCTCATCTCACCGTATTTCGGATATCATTCTAGAATACGACTTCAAAACAAGGGTTAATTGAACAAATTAACATATCACATAATATCCCGATATATGATGGTGACCAACAAATAAGCTTAGGTAGGACACACTAGCGAAGGATTTACTTATCTCTCCCTCCTAGTTCTATTCCCCGATCTCCATGGAGATCATATCCCTAAGCTTTGATACCAAATGTAACACCCCAAAATAGGTCCATTCCATCCAACCCATTTTGAGTCGCCAAATACATGGTGCATGAAAACAACTACAACTTTATTACAACAATTGTCTTGTAAAATACAACAACACATATGTTGTGAATTTGGATACAAATATATATCAAGCTGTGACTCATGTCCCAAATGGTGAATGATGAATTTCATAATGACACCTTACATAAAGGTATAGTCGAAAACTATTTTAAAATTAGAATCTTTGGGAAGTGCTCAAAGGAAACCTTCGCACATGGGAGGCCATGCGTATAGGTTATGATAGATATCATATGGCCATGTAATTATCCTTGGTTGACCTAATAGACCCCCCAAAGAAAAAGCGAGAAGATTACTATCATATTCTTCCCAATGGTGAGTCTTCTCTTGACATATCATTATCTCCACTGTCTCTAATTGGGTATTATACTCCAAACAAACACCAAGATTATATAGGTAGTCTTTGGTAGATATACTCAAAGAAGTGGATGAGCACAATCTCTGTCTTATGATGACTCGAGGTTGTATGTCATTAAACATCTTGTATAATAGTGACAAAACACCCTTCCAAAGTTGAATTCACCTCACCTCAACATCTATAGACCACCGATTCTATCCCCCTGTTATTCCCAGATTGTCCCAAGCTACACTTTTATTACACGAAAGGAATTGTGAAGCAAAAGGGTGAGCACAACTAGCTCATAAAAATATCATGACTAAAGATAATTAAATTATCAATAGCCTTCATCAATAATAAATCGTAGAGATTTAGAACATATGGTAGATGATAAAAAATTTCAACCATAGTTGCGGTGAACGAAAGCAATCCATTAGAAGAGTCAAATAGACTATAAAGTCTATTATCTTCTCCATGTTAAAAGTCCACCAACAATGTTTTATCCATGTAACATCAATCAACAATTCTCATCCACAATCACATGTATAACTCATAATCGTAATTGTTGTTCTAAATTCCTTTTCTCATTCGTGACGAAGATAATTTTCATCACTTGTCTTTACCGAAATATCAAAGATCATGGTTATACCAAATCACGTTCGCATTCATAATCATACTAATAAATTCATCTTTGCACTACGGGCCAAAGATATTCATCAACAGATTCATCTTTTGCACTACAGTGCCAAAGATATTCATCAACAATTCATCTTTACACTACAGCCAAAGATATTCAACTACTGGTCATCTTTGCACCACGACCCAAAGATATTCATCAACAATTCATCTTTGCACCTGAGCCAAAGATATTCATCAACAAGTCATCTTTTTACGGACCAAAGATATTCATATCTCAAAGAAATACATAATCATTTGAGAATTTATATAAACCATAATTATAACCATATATGTTGATCAATTCACCTTTGCACTTAAGCTAAAGATATTCAATTATAAATTCAATGGTCATGATCATACCAGTCAACAATTCAACTTTGTACTACTGGCCAAAGAGAACCTATAGTCACGATCATACCAATAATCTATCCATCTTCACACTCAAGTCAAAGAGAAATATCATCATTAGGGTTATAAGAATGTTATATAAAAACAATATAATTAACATATAGATTTAATCTCAAGAGTAAGATTCATAAATCAATGATTTCATAACAACTTAATCAAATGTTATAAATCACTTAATAATCTCATAATCTAATATTATTAATACTACTACTTAATATTTTAATAATCTCTTAAACTTATAAATGAGCTTTTATTTTAATTGTTTACACTTTACTAATAAATGCATTTAATCATCTTAAAATGCCAAACTCATAAGATTTCATCACCAATAACCAAAATCCTCATCAAAAATCTGCATATACCTCATGTAGGATTCTCAAGCCATAAAATCCTATTTTCTAATTTTCTTACCTCACATAACATATTTAATTCATTTACTCATAACTAGTCCATTTTCATGAAAAATAACAAATCCATTCCAAAAATATTTCTTTTCTGGAATTTAGCAGAATATAGTCCTATATTGAACATATATTTTTCTCAGAATTTTTAGAAGTCATTTACTATTTTTCACATGGCCAAAACCACCGAATATTTAAACATTTATCATAAATTGTAATTTTATCCAAAAATTCTAAAATTTACACGATATACGGATATTATATAGATGTACTCACAATAAAAATTTCATCAATTTTAGAGTTAATCACAAGGAGTTATAAGCAGTTACTTTTAAAATAGTCTTTTCTTATAAAATCCATAACTCCTAATCTATACATCCAAAAATCGCCATTTTTGGACACAATCAACAAAACTCATCAAATTATCATTTCAAAATTTTCCAGAATTTTTGAAGGTTAAGAAGAATTTCAAAATAATAACCCTTAAAATCCCTTATTATCCCTTACCTCAAAAAAGAGCAAGTACTTACGATCGAATAAATGAAGCAATTTGGTAATCAGTATAGCAATACTCAAAGTATACTCAAAATACTACGCAAGAATACGCCGATAATATATAGAGAGAAAACTTGAGTTTTTGGTGTGATTTTCAATTATAACCTAAGCACCCTATTTATAGGAAATTGCTTAGAACACCAAAGCAGAAAATTTATTAAAATATTATATATATATATATATATATATATATATATATATATATAAAATCTTTTACGCATGCCTAGAATCAAATTTTTAGCCATCAAACACATGTTAAAGATGCCCCCAAACATGTCAAAACATTTTTCTTAATTAATTAATTAAAACTCCAAAAAATGATAATTAATTAATTGAAACTTCAATAATTCATAATAAATAGCCTTTTATCGGAAAATTGAATCTCATGAGTTGTTATAGGAAATTCAATTCTCTATAACTTCTACGTAAGAAAGTTTTCCAAATTTCAAATAAAAATTGATAAGAAATCCACAAACGAAAGCGATTTTCTAAAGTTATAATCAAATTTCGGTCAAGAAATGGGGTCCACCGACATGTTTAACATGTTTTAAACATTTTGGTAACAAAAATACTCCTCCTCCTCATATACTCATATATCCCACATTCATCAGAAAATATCACCATTATTATATTATTAAAAAATATAATAATATATTTAAATGAATTATTGCTCGATAATGGAAAATCTTGTGTAATGACAATTTATTGAAACAACAAGAATATAAAATATCAATGCAGCAATTATTGAATCAATAAAATAAAATATTAAAGCAAGAATTCTCGTAACAATTATTGAGTAGTGTCTTCTTTACGTAAGAATCAATAATTGGTGCAATACCGCGTGCTTCTTGTGTTTTAACCCCAAGAGTATTTTAACAAAAGATAATTGGTAACAACTACGCGCTGGTCATTTATAAACAACTTATATTTGTCGTTTTCTTCATCCTATCGCTTTCTGTTATGGGGCCCACAAAAGACTGCGCCGTCGTACGAATATTCCTCGACAACAAGAATATTCCACGACCAAACGAATATTCCCCGACAACAATGAATATTTTATAGCCACTTACGTATTTTGTAAAATTTGCATAATTCACCCATAACTTTAAACTTTTATCAATTTAACCATTTACTGAATAATAATTATAAGAAAAAATTGAATAATTTTATTTCATAAAATTCGGGGTCTTACACAAGTGTAAAAACCTGATTTGGAAGAAAGTCGACGAGATTAAATTCGACTTATTTTCCCATGGATTTGTGGATGGGTACTTCGGATGGACTCATCACAGGGAATCAGAAGTGATTGAAAGTATTGTGGAACAACCAATTCCACGGGATTCATATGTCGAAAACTATGATCCAGTTGAGATGTTGGTCGATGCTTATGGCCCTACTAATTTTGACTGGGTTGTAAATGAACATTCTTCAAGCAGTGTGAAGCAAGTGCCAAATGATACAGATGCTGCCTTTTACAAGTTGCTATCTGCTTCTGGGGTCGCGTTGTATTCGGGAAATGATACGGACACCAAGATTTCTGCAGTGACGAAGATTTTATACTTCAAGAATGAGCACGACTGTAGTGAGAAAGGTTTCAATGATTTCCTTGCTATAATTTGACAGTTCTTACCCAAGGATCATACTCTTCCTGCGAATTATTACGAAGTGAAGAAGATGGTCAAGGGGTTAAATATGGGGTATCAGAAAATCGATGCTTATGAGCAGGATTACATGTTATACTATGGGGAGGACAGAGATAAGGGACAATGTGATATATGTTGCTTACCGCGCTACAAGGTTACAAAACATGGGGGGAAGGAGAAACATGTTCCCAGGAAAAATCTTATGGTACTTTCCACTTGCGTCGAGACTTCAGCGGCTATTCATTTCGTCTCATACGGCTCAACATATGAGTTGGCATCGAATAAGGGATGGCGTGCCTGGTCAGCTGACTCACCCAGCGGATGGAGATGAATGGAAGAGATTTGATGCAAATTATCCTTAGTTTGCGGAAGAAGTTAGGAATGTTAGGCTTGACATGTCTATTGATGGATTTTTCCCTTTTAATAATTTTAGCCAGCCGTACTCAGTTTGGCCAGTCATTATGGTCGCTTATAATCTTCCACTGGCAATGTGCATAAGGGATCCGTATTTGTTTTTGACTTTACTCATTCCGGGGGATAAAAGTCCTACAAAAGACCTTAATGTGTACCTTCGACCGTTAGTGGATGAACTAAAGATGTTGTGGGAGAAAGGGGTCCAGATGTATGATAAATCGATATACGAGAATTTTGTGATGAATGTAGCTATGTTATGGACTATCACTGACTTTTCGGCTCTTGGGATGGTTAGTGGTTGTCAACTCACGGGAAACTATCATGTCCAGTGTGTATGGGGAATGTGCAAGGCAACCAGTTGCAGCATGGGCAGAAATGTATTTTCTTTGGAACTGCTCGTAGATTCTTGCCTCTTGATCACAATTACAGAAAGATGTATGCATAGTTCGATAGAAAGATAGAGAAGAAGGGGGTTGTTGGTCGGCTGTCGGGTAGTGAGGTCTTGGTTTGGTTGAACCAGCTTGATTTTCCTTTGCCAGGGAAGGCACATAGTAAATTGAGAGCAGCCGGGTACCGGAAGACTCATAATTGGACACACTTGCCTATATGGTTTGAGTTATCGTATTGGGGCACACTTTCAGTTTGTCATTGTATAGATGTCATGCATACCGAAAAGAATGTTTTCGAGAACTTGTTTTACACCGTGTTATTTGCGAGTGGTAAAACCAAAGACAATGACAATGCTTGAAAAGATTTGGAGGCATTGAACATTAGGCCAGAATTGTGGCTTCGCCCTAATACTACGAAACCTAAAGCTCCATTCTATCTTACTAAGCAACAAGTTGAAGACGTGTGTAAGTGAGTTAGTAGGTTGAAGCTCCCAGATGGATATGCGTCGAACATAACACGTTGTTGTAAGGTTGAGCAATTGAAAATTTCTGGATTCAAGAGTCACGATCGTCATGTATTCATGCAGAAGTTGATCCCAATTGCATTTCGTGAGATGTTACTGTGACACCCCCAAATCCGGGTTACCTGACCACCGAGTTTGGTGCTCACGATTCACAATATAATAATATCTAACTACCTATTCATATAGAAATAGTAATACATAAGTCATTAACAGAGATTATTAATACATTAGTCCCAGGTCATCTAACCTTAACATTACAAATATACCCCTTAGATATACAAAAAGGGTTTACAAATACAACATAATAATAAGTTCATTATAACTACTCCAGCATTATGTCTTTGCCTTTGTACCCGCTGGCCTCTTCTTCCCTAGCTGAAATATTTTATTTAGCAAGGGTGAGCAACAGATTTGCCCCGCAAGTTAAGATATACAATGAATGTATAAGTATCAGAATAATAGACTATCTATTTTGATAGAATGACACCAAAGTTTGGGGAACTTTAAAATAACTGAACAGTTCGTTAATCAATAACAATTCTTCTCGCATTCTAGGCAACACAATAATCTGATAATGAAAGAGTACAACGCTTTCAAAGTTTCTATGATATTCTAATGAATAATCAAGTATCAATTCTACGCAATAACAAAGTGGAATGTTTTCTAGATTTATGTTGAGCGATCCGTTGGATCTTGAATTTCTCTTCTCGAATAACTATCAAAGTTTTGACTTTGATATACCCAGGTGTATCAGATAACCATAAAGATTAAATCATACCCCTCTGCAAGTATATAAAGTGATCAGCTTCATTATACCCTATATTATGCATAATACTCAAAATACGCGCAATAGCCGGATATACGACCAAATATATTCCCTTTATATATAAAAGGTTGTCCTTCTCAGTCTTTGAATCATAATTTGATTTAACAACGAAATACAATGATTTCAATAACTAATCACTTCTCTTCTCTTCTCAAACCTATCAAGTTTTCGTTTTTGATCTAGCCGAAACAACTGGCATTGATCTATCAATAATAATTGAATTCTCTTCTCTTCTCTTCTCGAACCTATCAAGGTTTAACAAATGTTCATCTAGCCAAAACAATTAGCTAAGACATGTTTTAATATGATTAAACAATAGGCAGAATTGTAACTGTACTATTTGAAATCAATAATAGCTTCTACGGATGTGAATATCCAACACAGTTATTCTACAAGTATATTATCTGAATCACTAATTCAATTTGAATTAATAAACATGCACTAATTGCGAATAATTAACAATAAATTATTGGACGTGGTCTAATCAACAATAATTAACCACCATAGGATTTAAACAAATATAACTCGAGGTTGAGTTAGGAAACTTGCCTTTCGCATTGGTTACTGCTACACAATATACTTATCTGAGTTAGAAAGACCTATACGAACAATATCAGTCTTACAATTAGCACAATAAATCACAACACACAATACTGTAATTTACAGTCAATACTTTTCCTACTCACATTACCACATAGTCGTATGAGTGTTATAACCTATATAAACAGTTATCAAGTCTAACTAGTTCGGTCTGGTTGGACTTTGGTCTCATTTCGGTGTACTGGTCACCCTATCTGACAATTTACACATTGATTGTCACTTAAACTCGGTCTCAAAGCTTCATTATTATTTTAGATAAGTCATATATCATTTATAATATTTTTCAGAAGCTTTTAATAATTTATAATAATTATTATAATTTATAATAATTTTTCAAACACTGAAATCATTTTTAAATGATTTAAATATTAATTAATTCATTATCATTAATATTTAATAATATTAAAATAATAATGACATACTTATCAAAATATTAAAGTTATTGTTAATAACTTAAAATATTTTTAAATCATCAATATTCTACTTAAATAATTTTTAAAATAATTAAAATTATTTTTAAATCATCACCATTAATATTTAAATATTAATGAAATTATTATCAAAATATTAAAAGTCATTAATTATAACTTAAACCATTTTTAAAATAATTTTCTCATTTTTAAATGATTTTAAATCAATAAAACCATTTTTAATTCATTTATTTAATATAATAATTAAATAAATCTAATGTTATTAATATTAATTTATTAATGAAAATTACTCAAAAATATTAAAAGTTACATTTTATAACTCAAAATATTTTTAAACACTTTATTCTTATTTAAAATAATTTTATAATATTCAAATCATTTTTCTCTTAATTTATTTAATATATTAATTAAATAAATTAAATATCATTAATATTCAAATAATTATAAATATTAATGAAAATGTCCTAATTAATTAAAAGTTATTTTTCAGAATTTAAAATAATTTTTAAAACCATTTTTGAAATTTTTAGAATTTATTTTCTATTTTTAAGTATTTTTCGGAAATTTAGAAAATAAAAATTAATTAAACCGTCGCTAATGGCCTATAGCGACACTTTCTGTCGTCTTAGGTGTTCTTGGCCTCAAGAACACTGACAAGTCAGTGTTCAAGCTTGCTCGTTTGACCGCTCGTGATTCTCAGTACAAACATGATTTGGGCTAACTTAGACTCTGATCGTGTAGTGGAAATGTAACACTACAATATCCATCCAGCATCTTGGTCATACAACAAACAAACAATTAGATCTAAGCTTCTAAAGTCACTGTCAGAACGTTTCTGGGTTTTCCAAAAACCCAGGTAGTTCGACTATGTACTTTCCAGGCCAAATTAATCTAGGTTCTGTCCATTAGTTAAGTGTTATTATGGTTCAACTCTATAGTCCACATGTCATAGAACATAACTATAACCACAGATCATACCAACTACATCACATGTTCCAAATTCATTCCGGTCAAACCCTGTCAAAATCATTGTTCAACCGGTTTCTAGGTTTTCCAGAAATGGTATCCATGATCGATAGGCCTTGTTTAACCATCCTCTCTGTTCGATCTGTTGATGGTTTAAAGGATCTTAAGGCATGGATCTACACTTTAGACAACCGGCTACAAATACATTACAACAACATCAACAAACAACATCATAACTGTCAGATATGGGCCTTGCAAAAAGTTGTCAGACGCTGGAAAACCATTTCTGGGTTACCCAGAATTTAACTGGTCATGCCCGGTCAACGGGTTTTGACCACGAATAAAATGAAATCTAGACCTTAACTGACTGCGATTTCACTTGCAGAGCAAAGACCTCATACCAGACTACCAATCCAAAACATAAAACAAGAAAAATAATAAACAGAGAAGAATATGTGGCTCCTGATATTAGCTTGTCATACCACACTTCAAGCTCAAGAACATTTTTTTTTTGAAAAACACCATTTTAAGGCACTTTGATGCTATGGATCCATGATGGATCATCATAGATCATCCTAAAACACCTTCTAGCATGAATCTAAACATATAAACACGAAAATTTTCTTAGCATACAAGATCAAACTATGAGTTAGGGTTTATACCTCTCTTGTCCAATCTTTGATCCTTGATCTCCTTAACTGATTTTGGTGATCTAAAGGCTTGGTTAGTGACTAATTCACTTAGGGATTTCAGAGGTTGGGAGAGAGAGACTGTTTGTTGAGAGTAAGATAGCAATTAAGCAAACTTTAGTAACTTTCTTTCTCTTAATCTTTTATAATCATTAGATGCAATGAATCTAAGCATGCTAGGTGTCCATTTGGATAAGATTGGAGCTTATTTGTAGCACATGAGATAATTATTAAGTGATGACTCACTTGATTTGCAAATCTTTTTACTAAAAATCTAAGTAAAGGGTATTTTGGACTTTGAACATAAAATTTTAATGGCATCTTGGTAATTGACCAAACCCTTAGGGTTTAACCCTAAGGTTCTAACCCTTAGGTTTTACAACCTTAGCTTCTAGGATTTTAGAAATTAGGGTTTTAAAATAGAAAATCAAGATTTTTAAAATATAATTAGTGTTTCCTAATTATATTATAGGTTACTAAACACATTAAAGTTTACTAATCACTTTAGGGCTTACTAATTAAGATTAGGGTTTCCTAATTAGGGTTTAGGATTCCCGAATTAAAAATTAGGGTTTCCCAGCTTTCGATTAGGGTTCCTAACTACACGTTAGGGTTACTAATCTTGAGATTAGGGTTTCTAATCCCTTATTAGGGTTTACTAATATTGTACCCTACCCGATCAATCATTGATCAATAATACCATACAGTACAAACACACACTCATCAATATAACTATTTTAATTATATTTTCTATCGAATCCCTATCTAGACTTAGGGTTAGGGTTTCTATTCTCTGTTAAGCACAACTCTACTATTAATTTATTAGTTAATACACAAATTGACCCATTTTCGAGACTCGTATCATAGATACTTGTCACTAAATTGATAATCAATATTAATATTAAATAAAAAAAATTATTCGTGAAATTTGGATTATTCGAAATCCCGGGTTATCACATTCACCCCTCCTTAAAAGGATTCCGTCCTCAGAATCACCGCTTCCTTACTCCCTAAAATCTTTTAAAGTTGTATCATCAATTCAATTTTTGTTAACACAATATGAATTTGTGTCTTAAATTCTAACCGGTGACTTGGATCTTATAAAAGAAAACAATTCACAGTAGTATCTAACTCATAATACTCGCGTAATAAAATTTCTAAATGAAATCTTTACCGTCATGCGACTCTCCCCGAAAACCATCGCATCATGCAATCGTCATGTTGAATGCACGAGCCGATGATGGTCTTCCTGGCTGAGTAGGTCCTCGAATCGCCAAGGTTCGAGTACCAGGTCCCTTGCTGCCACTTTCCTTCTCAGCATTTCTCTTCTGACAGTTCTGAACCAAATGATCAGTAGATCCACACGCAAAGCAACCTTATATCTTCTTTGGATTGGGACAATTGGGCGACATGTGCCCCTCTTGTCCGCAGTTGTAACAAACTCCCTTCTTCTTCAGACATACTCCTGAATGATTCTTTCCACAGGTAGCACATGGCTCCCCTCCTTTCTTATTCCCTTCTGTCTTGTTACCCGACTGGGTATTTGCACTCCACTTTCTCCTGTTAGGGTTACTACCACCACTGCTTCCTCCATCGTTTGTCTTCTTCTTCTTCTGATGAAATCGAGACGCAGCTTCGCTCCCTCCTTCAACAATTAACGCTTTCTCCATTAAAGTCGCAAATGTATTGATCTGCAATACCGCTACCTTGTTGAATATCCCTGGCTTCAGTCCATTCTCGAATCTTCTCGCTTTTCTCGCCTCTGTGTCCACCTGATGAGGTGCAAATCTCGCCAACTCGTTGAATTTGGCAGCATACTCCGAAACTGACATATTCTCCTGCTTCAGTTCTAAAAATTTGACTTCCATCCTGGATTGCATACTCGGCGAAAAGTAGTTATCAAAGAACAACTCCTTGAATCTTGTCCAAGTCACCACAGTTGTACCAGCTCTCGCTTGATTAGTCTCCCACCATTAATTAGTTTCTCCCTTCATCAGATATGTTGCAAAAGCTGTCTTCTGCTCTTCTGCCACTCGTGCAACAATGAATGCTTTCTCCATCTCTTTTACCCAAGTTTGGGCCCCCTTGAATTCTGGCGGTCCTACTACTTTAAATTCCTTGAAATTAGCCAATCTATCAGCTGACTGTTGCATGAATTGCATAAAGCCTCTGAACATCACATCGTTCATCGTTTGGTCGGTGTTGTTATTTTCCTGAGGATTATTGTCTTCCTGATGCACATTATCATGGGTATTGATCGTTGGTGACTCAACGATCTCATGTGCTCCATTGCTTATCTCAACATTCTCGGATGTCATTTTCAAATACTGCCACAAAACAAGGGTTAATTGACACGCCACATATTACCCCTATACTCTGACTGACCAATAAAATAACAAATAAGCTTAGGTAGGTCATACTAGTTAATGATTTACCCGTCTCTCCCCCTAGTTCTAGTCTCACATCTTAGCCAGGGATCATATCCCTAAGCTTCGATACCAACTGTGATGCCCCCAAAATAGGTATACATCACCCATCTTGAGTCGCCAAATACATGGTACAGAAATCAAATACAAACTTCTTTTATACAATACGACAAAACATAGCTGAGAGTTTTTACACGAATATTGTCTAAAAGACAGTATTCAAACTCAAAAAGGAGTCCTCATTACAATTATTATCACACTAATTTATAAAATAGTGAGGACTACTATAGCCACCATCTCGGACTGTCACTCCATTTCCCGACTAGTCCCGGCTACATTCTTATTTTCTAAAGAGAACAATGAAAACAAAAGGATGAGCTCAACTAGCCCAATAAAAAATATTATGACTAAGATAATGCAGAATAAATTATCGTTAGCTTTCAACAGTGTTAAACTGATAAAATACAATAAATATCAAGTCTAACTACAGCGGAACAAGAAATCCATTAGAAAAGTCAGTAGAGCATGATATCTACTATCTTCTATGATTTAAGAGTTTATCATCAATTTTATCGCTGAGACTCAGCTCCATAAATAGTATCACAACCACGAATTATTCATGTACTACGGGCCAAGGATATTTGTGTTTTCACCAATGGTCATGATCATATCGAATAATCTTTGGTCATAATCATACCAACAACTGTCCATCAATGCACTATGGGCGAATGAGGACTTTTACCACATCATTTGTAACATTACGGGTCATGATTATACTGAATGATCCCTGGTCATAATCATACCAATCAACAGTCCATCTATGCACGTAAGTCAAAGATGACTTTCATCACAATATAAGCATGAGGATGATGACAATGATATAAGAATTCAATTAAAAGAAAACAAAGGATAAATTTTTAAAGATGAATAATTTAATTTATCCAGAATTCAATAATGTCCCAATTGTCAACATGATATTGCTTTGTGGAGTAAAATTCAAGAATAATATTGTATCAAAAATGATTTGAACAGCAAAAAAAATCAATTTTTGTCATGAATAGTACTCCGGGTGAATAGTACCCGAGTAAATAGTACCCCGTGAATAGTACGTTATGAATAATACTTTGTGAATAGTACTTTATGTATAGTATCCTGTGAATAGTACTTTGTGAATAGTACCGTATAAATGAATAATACTCATGGACAGTACTCCGGCATGAAAAGCTTAAATTTTAACAAGAATGTGTAGAAAATATCATTGTGAAGCGATACTAGATGAAGCGCAAATTTCAAGGATATTCTACTAATTTCACGGAGTATAGGAATACTGAATAAAAATAATATCCCTTACCTTAGAAGAAGAGTTGATACTGGAATAGTGAAGTAGCAGAATATTCTTCTTCTTCCTCTCTATAGCTTCTCTCTCTATAATTGCTCTTGTGATTCTTAGTGAATTGGTGAGAATGAAAGAATAATGAGTTTCTATTTATAGGAAAATATAGTTTCGATAATTACAAACTTTGGGGCTCGAATTATTATGTTGCCTCTTTTATAGTTCTTATAAAAGAGCTCTAACTCATGCAAGTATACACGGGTCAACAAGTAATACAGAGTAAGTAAAGTATCGATCCCACAGAGAAAGTTGTTAACTTTAGACTACTATGCATTAATTAACTCACTATATTTAAGTGCTAAGACTATAAACTTAATTATTGATTTGAATCATTTATAATTACCAACTAAAAATAAGAATATAAACGAATTAAATATGATGTGGAAACAATGGGATCCTAACTTCATTCAATATTTCATTCAATCGCGTATATGTCATGCAAAAAGTGTTCACATATCACGGGATAATAGCCAAGGGCATAAAAGCGAAGTTATAACCATTTTCCAATGCACTATAACCAACTCACATATCATCTACGGATGTTAGAATCTATGTGATCACCAATACCATCACAATTACCATATTCCTATGCGTAATTGCAATCCTATTGACTTTAAACACAACCCTTATTCTAGTTCATACTAAGCAAAAACAAAGATATTCCTATCATTTCACAAAATATGCAATCCCCATATTCGCATGCTATCATGATTTCATCCATATTCATATGTTCATTTCCAATTCCATACAAATACTAACATGAAGATTATCAGTCATTCATACATACAAACCAACCATGATAGATAATCCATATGATATGCAAAACAAATCTAACATTTAGATGTGCAACCAAACGACATATTAAAATCCGTTAGGATCCCATAATAGAATTTAGTTCACGGCAGAACCAAAAACCATTATGGGATCAATACTAAACATGATCAATAATCAAGAAAATGAGATTAAGAGAGAAAGAACAATCAAACCCAAACGCTGAATAGTAATCAATGATTAACTATGAAAACCCCAAAGAATTCCATTAACAATAATCAAAATCCACAATGGTGAAGAACTCCAAGAAGAAGAAAATAAGACGTTATGGCTTCGTTCTCCGTTGGACTCTCTCCCAAGGTGTTAACCCTAATTCTAATATGAAAATACGTAAAATAATGTCAAGTCCCCCTCTCTGACACACGTCAGAATCGTTTTATACCAATTACACATCATCAAATTTGCTTAATTAAAAATAAAACAAATTACAACATAGGCATAGGCGGCCAGCTGCTATCTAATATATATCTGTCTCATGGTAGCGAGACTTATGATAGATTTCGGTGCCTCCAGACGTCGTCTTGTGGCGGTCATGGCGCTCCGACCTGTGGTATTGGTCTCTCATGGTAGCATGGTCCATGCCTCATGCAAGCGTTTGACTTGAGAATGCTCCTTATGTCCACCCACTTTTCATGGTATGAAGCTTCGCCTTTTATTATTTGCAAGGCTGTCATGCACTGCTTCTCGCAAATCCGGAGTCTGGTTTATGCTTTGCTGCTGCTGCTAGTTGTTTGCGCCTTAACCTCTTGCTTGCTTGATTTCCATGCCTCATTATGCTCCCATGCCGTGCACATCCTCGCCTTTCCACTAGCCTACAAACATACGCTCACCTATGCCTCAATTTCCACCAAAATAACGCTGATTCCTACACTTATTCACTAAAAGGAGTTTTAAGTATATGAAATGCAAAATAACGTGAAATGCGACTAAAACACAATGAAATGTACTCAAGGTGGGCACACTTCACATGGATTAATATACAATAAGTGAGTAAAAATATCACTTATCATATTACAGTATAATAACTTCATTTTTTCCTCCATTTTTAATTTAGTCATGCAAGTATTATCAATCTTGAACCACCTCCCCTAATAGTTATGCATGTGAACCAATAGTTCCATTTATGTGAGCAAATAGTTATATGCATATGAACTAATAGCAAGCTTGCTCAATTTAAAATTATTTTGTTCTAATGGAGAATGAGGTACTACTTAGTTAACTTATTAGTTTTTTTAAAACTTGTAAATATTCAAATTGAGTAAACAAAGTTTACTTAAAAACACCAATGACTTGAATAGGAACATGGAAGTACTAATGCACATGGCCCGCTACTTTAAGGTATTAATATCTTCTTACCATTCTATGAATTTTCAATTTTAATATTTGATATAACTGCAAAAATAGGAAAAAGATTGAGGTAGTAAGAAAGTATTGAAATTTGAATTCGGAGGTTGGAGTTTTGGAGAAGGAGAGGAGGGGTTGGGTAGTTCTAGGTAGGAGATTATTGGGTAGTTCTAGGTAGGAGATTATTATTTTTATAGGTTCTAAATATATATATATATATATATATATATATTATGTATTTATATTTATTATAAATATCTAATTATATAAATATATACAATATTATAAATATGTTTATATTTAAATTTATGATAAATATCTAAATATATGTTTTTATATACAATAAGAGAGTAGTACGAACTAGCAACAATAAAGTAGTAGAACATTAGCCTAGGATCTACATAAAGCAAACATCATTGAGCAACAGGTAACATGACACAAAAACTTTCTACCAGAGCCAAATAGCAACAAGCAACATGCAACTCTGCATCACTACATTAAGCAATAGGTTATTTTGAACAACCCCATAAATCAACAATATAAAGCAACACGTGATTGCACTACAACACTACAAATGGTGTTATTTCTATTATGGTTTGGTTTATGGTGGTGTATGAGTTGTTTAACATATGGGCAATGTGTACTTCTACAGTATGATTTGAAGTGTGGTAATTAGTTTTCTTTGTTATGCTTGCATGCGTTGTGTTTGTTGTGGTTATTTAATTAACAAACTATAGTCATTACGTGGTACAAATTTTGGATCAGACTTTCATGTTTCTATTATTTTTTGTATTTAACGTGGTTGTGCACTATATTTTTGTAATGTACAACTCACTCTTAGTGTAAAGTGCACATTGTGCCAATGAGGGAGAGGTTAATTGAAAATTTTGAAATGTACAATTCATTGTTAATGTAAGCTGAAGATTGGAAGCAGATAGATATTCGATTTGCACTAGAGGTATTATTATTAAAATTAGAATTTTTACTTTAGTGATTTGACTGAATGATATAGTAATGATGCGAGTTAATTAACTTTTGGGAATATTTTTACAGGTGGTTATGCTGATTGTTGGCAAGCTTGCTCAATTTAAAATTATTTTGTACCAATGGAGAATGAGGTACTACTTAGTTAACTTATTAATTTTTTTAAAACTTGTAAATATTCAAATTGAGTAAACAGGTTTAGCAAAAACAGCAACAACTTGGACCGGAACATGGAAGTACTAATGCACATAGCCCGCTACTTTAAGGTATTAATATCTTCTTACCATTCTATGAATTTTCAATTTTAATATTTGATATAACTGCAAAAATAGGAAAAAGATTGAGGTAGTAAGAAAGTATTGAAATTTGAATTCGGAGGTTAGAGTTTTGGAGAAGGAGAGATGGGGCTGGGTAGTTCTAGGTATTGAAATTTGAATTCGGAGGTTAGTGTACTTCTATAGTATGTAAATTTTTAAAGATGAATAATTTAATTTATCCAGAATTCAATAATGTCCCAATTGTCAACATGATATTGCTTTGTGGAGTAAAATTCAAGAATAATATTGTATCAAAAATGATTTGAACAGCAAAAAAAATCAATTTTTATCATGAATAGTACTCCGGGTGAATAGTACCCGAGTAAATAGTACCCCGTGAATAGTACGTTATGAATAATACTTTGTGAATAGTACTTTATGTATAGTATCCTGTGAATAGTACTTTGTGAATAGTACCGTATAAATGAATAATACTCATGGACAGTACTCCGGCATGAAAAGCTTAAATTTTAACAAGAATGTGTAGAAAATATCATTGTGAAGCGATACTAGATGAAGCGCAAATTTCAAGGATATTCTACTAATTTCACGGAGTATAGAAGCAATATTTTAACAAAATGAGGGTATAATGAGGAATACGAGACGAAATAATATTACTCACATACTACAAAGTATGGAAGAAAATATTATTCCTTATGAATACTGAATAAAAATAATATCCCTTACCTTAGAAGAAGAGTTGATACTGGAATAGTGAAGTAGCAGAATACTCTTCTTCTTCCTCTCTATAGCTTCTCTCTCTATAATTGCTCTTGTGATTCTTAGTGAATTGGTGAGAATGAAAGAATAATGAGTTTCTATTTATAGGAAAATATAGTTTCGATAATTACACACTTTGGGGCTCGAATTATTATGTTGCCTCTTTTATAGTTCTTATAAAAGAGCTCTAACTCATGCAAGTATACACGGGTCAACAAGTAATACAGAGTAAGTAAAGTATCGATCCCACAGAGAAAGTTGTTAACTTTAGACTACTATGCATTAATTAACTCACTATATTTATGTGCTAAGGCTATAAACTTAATTGTTGATTTGAATCATTTATAATTACCAACTAAAAATAAGAATATAAATGAATTAAATATGATGTGGAAACAATGGGATCCTAACTTCATTCAATATTTCATTCAATCGCCATATGTCATGCAAAAAGTGTTCACATATCACAGGATAATAGCCAAGGGCATAAAAGCGAGTTATAACCATTTTCCAATGCACTATAACCAACTCACATATCATCTATAGATGTTAGAATCTATGTGATCACCAATACCATCACAATTACCATATTCCTATGCGTAATTGCAATCCTATTGACTTTAAACACAACCCTTATTCTAGTTCATACAAGCAAAACAAAGATATTCCTATCTCTGTTTCACAAAATATGCAATCCCCATATTCGCATGCTATCATGATTTCATCCATATTCATATGTTCATTTCCAATTCCATACAAATACTAACATGAAGATTATCAGTCATTCATACATACAAACCAACCATGATAGATAATCCATATGATATGCAAAACAAATCTAACATTTAGATGTGCAACCAAACGACATATTAAAATCCGTTAGGATCCCATAATAGAATTTAGTTCATGGCGGAACCAAAAACCATTATGGGATCAAGACTAAACATGATCAATAATCAAGAAAATGAGATTAAGAGAGAAAGAACAATCAAACCCAAACGCTGAATAGTAATCAATGATTAACTATGAAAACCCCAAAGAATTCCATTAACAATAATCAAAATCCACAATGGTGAAGAACTCCAAGAAGAAGAAAATAAGACGTTATGGCTTCGTTCTCCGTTGGACTCTCTCCCAAGGTGTTAACCCTAATTCTAATATGAAAATACGTAAAATAATGTCAAGTCCCCCTCTCTCTGCTACGCCGAATCGTTTTATACCAATTACACATCATCAAATTTGCTTAATTAAAAATAAAACAAATTACAACATAGGCATCAGCAGGCGCAGGCTGCGCAGCTAGTATATCTCATCTCATGCCATGAGACTTACTGAGATCTTTCGGTGCCTCAGACGTCTTAACGCATGGCGGTCGCGCTCCTACCTGGCTGGCGCACGCTGGGTCTCATGGTATGGGTCCTTGTCTCGCGGGCGCTTGACTTGCAGAATGCTCCTTATGTCCAGCCCTATACATGCTGGTGGCATGAGCCTACTTTGTATTGCTGTGTGACACATTGCTTCACCGCAAATCCGAGTCTGGTTTATGCTTCTTGTCTTTGCTAGTTGTTTGCGCCTTAACCTCTTGCTTGATTGATTTCCATGCCTCATTATGCTCCCATGCCGTGCACATCCTCGCCTTTCCACTAGCCTACAAACATACGCTCACCTATACCTCAATTTCCACCAAAATAACGCCGATTCCTGCACTTATTCACTAAAAGGAGTTTTAAGTATATGAAATGCAAAATAACGTGAAATGCGACTAAAACACAATGAAATGTACTCAAGGTGGGCACACTTCGCATTGATTAATATACAATAAGTGAGTAAAAATATCACTTATCATATTACAGTATAATAACTTCATTTTTTCCTCCATTTTTAATTTAGTCATGCAAGTATTATCAATCTTGCACCACCTCCCCTAATAGTTATGCATGTGAACCAATAGTTCCATTTATGTGAGCAAATAGTTATATGCATATGAACTAATAGCAAGCTTGCTCAATTTAAAATTATTTTGTTCTAATGGAGAATGAGGTACTACTTAGTTAACTTATTAGTTTTTTTAAAACTTGTAAATATTCAAATTCAGTAAACAGGTTTAGTAAAAGCAAGAATGACTTGGGTCGGAACATGGAAGTACTAATGCACATGGCCCGCTACTTTAAGGTATTAATATCTTCTTACCATTCTATGAATTTTCAATTTTAATATTTGATATAACTGCAAAAATAGGAAAAAGATTGAGGTAGTAAAAAAGTATTGAAATTTGAATTCGGAGGTTAGAGTTTTGGAGAAGGAGAGGAGGGGCTGGGTAGTTCTAGGTAGGAGATTATTGGGTAGTTCTAGGTAGGAGATTATTATTTTTATAGGTTCTAAATATATATATATATATATATATATATATATATATATACTATGTATTTATATTTATTATAAATATCTAATTATATAAATATATACAATATTATAAATATGTTTATATTTAAATTTATGATAAATATCTAAATATATGTTTTTATATACAATAAGAGAGTAGTACGAACTAGCAACAATAAAGTTATAGAACATTAGCCTAGGATCTACATAAAGCAAACATCATTGAGCAACAGGTAACATGACACAGAAACTTGCTACCAGAGCCAAATAGCAACAGGCAACATGCAACATGCAACTCTGCACCACTACATTAAGCAATAGGTTATTTCGAACAACCCCATAAATCAACAACATAAAACAACATGTGATTACACTACAACACTATAAATGGTGTTATTTCTATTATGGTTTGGTTTATGGTTGTGTATGAGTTGTTTAACATATGGGCAATGTGTACTTCTACAGTATGATTTGAAGTGTGGTAATTAGTTTTCTTTGTTATGCTTGCATGCGTTGTGTTTGTTGTGGTTATTTAATAAACAAACTATAATCATTACGTGGTAAAAATTTTGGATCAGACTTTCATGTTTCTATTATTTTTTGTATTTAACGTGGTTGTGCACTATATTTTTGTAATGTACAACTCACTCTTAGTGTAAAGTGCACATTGTGCCAATGAGGGAAAGGTTAATTGAAAATTTTGAAATGTACAATTCATTGTTAATGTAAGCTGAAGATTGGAAGCAGATAGATATTCGATTTGCACTAGAGGTATTATTATTAAAATTAGAATTTTTACTTTAGTGCTTTGACTGAATGATATAGTAATGATGCGAGTTAATTAACTTTTGGGAATATTTTTACAATGTGGTTATCTTTGATTGTTGCAAGCTTGCTCAATTTAAAATTATTTTGTTCCAATGGAGAATGAGGTACTACTTAGTTAACTTATTAGTTTTTTAGAACTTGTAAATATTCAAATTGAGTAAAGCAGTTTTTAAAAAAAATGAACAAAGATGGACCGAACATGGAAGTACTAATGCACATGGCCCGCTACTTTTAAGGTATTAATATCTTCTTACCATTCTATGAATTTTCAATTTTAATATTTGATATAACTGCAAAAATAGGAAAAAGATTGAGGTAGTAAGAAAGTATTGAAATTTGAATTCGGAGGTTGGTGTTTTGGAGAAGGAGAGGAGGGGCTGGGTAGTTCTAGGTAGGAGATTATTATTTTTATAGGTTCTAAATATATATATATATATATATATACTATATATATATATTTATTATAAATATCTAATTATATAAATATATACTATTTATAAATATGTTTATATTTAATTTTATGATAAATATCTAAATATATGTTTTTATATACAATAAGAGAGTAGTACGAACTAGCAACAATAAAGTAGCAGAACATTAGCCTAGGATCTACATAAAGCAAACATATTGAGCAACAGGTAACATGACACAGAAACTTGTTACCAGAGCCAAATAGCAACATGCAACATGCAACTCTGCACCACTACATTAAGTAATAGGTTATTTCAAACAACCCCATAAATCAACAACATAAAGCAACATGTGATTGCACTACAACACTACAAATAGTGTTATTTCTATTATGGTTTGGTTTATGGTTGTGTATGAGTTGTTTAACATATGGGCAATGTGTACTTCTACAGTATGATTTGAAGTGTGGTAATTAGTTTTCTTTGTTATGCTTGCATGCGTTGTGTTTGTTGTGGTTATTTAATAAACTAACTATAATCATTACGTGGTAAAAATTTTGGATCATGCTTTCATGTTTCTATTATTTTTTGTATTTAATGTGGTTGTGCACTATATTTTTGTAATGTACAACTCACTCTTAGTGTAAAGTGCACATTGTGCCAATGAGGGAGAGGTTAATTGAAACTTTTGAAATGTACAAATCATTGTTAATATAAGCTGAAGATTGGAAGCAGATAGAGATTCGATTTGCACTAGAAGTATTATTGTTAAAATTAGAATTTTTACTTTAGTGCTTTGACTGAATGATATAGTAATGATGCTTGAGTTAATTAACTTTTGGGAATATTTTTCACTGGTGGTTATCTTTGATTGTTGGCAAGCTTGCTCAATTTAAAATTATTTTGTTCCAATGGAGAATGAGGTACTACTTAGTTAACTTATTAGTTTTTTAAAACTTGTAAATATTCAAATTGAGTAAACAGGTTTAGCAAAAACAGCAACAGCTTGGACCGGAACATGGAAGTACTAATGCACATGGCCCGCTACTTTAAGGTATTAATATCTTCTTACCATTCTATGAATTTTCAATTTTAATATTTGATATAACTGCAAAAATAGGAAAAAGATTGAGGTAGTAAGAAAGTATTGAAATTTGAATTAGGAGGTTGGAGTTTTGGAGAAGGAGAGAGGAAATTTGGGTAGTTCTAGGTAGGAGATTATTGGGTAGTTCTAGGTAGGAGATTATTATTTTATAGGTTCTAAATATATATATATATATATATATATATATATATATATATACTATATATTTATATTTATTATAAATATCTAATTATATAAATATATACAATATTATAAATATGTTTATATTTAAATTTATGATAAATATCTAAATATATGTTTTAATATACAATAAGAGAGTAGTACAAACTAGCAACAATAAAGTACTATAACATTAGCCTAGGATCTACATAAAGCAAACATCATTGAGCAACAGGTAACATAACACAGAAACTTGCTACCAGAGCCAAATAGCAACAGGCAACATGCAACATGCAACTCTGCACTACTACATTAAGCAATAGGTTATTTCGAACAACCCCATAAATCAACAACATAAAGCAACATGTGATTGCACTACAACATTACAAATGGTGTTATTTCTATTATGGTTTGGTTTATGGTTGTGTATGAGTTGTTTAACATATGGGCAATGTGTACTTCTACAGTATGATTTGAAGTGTGGTAATTAGTTTTCTTTGTTATGCTTGCATGCGTTGTGTTTGTTGTGGTTATTTAATAAACTAACTATAATCATTACGTGGTACAAATTTTGGATCATGCTTTGATGTTTCAATTATTTTTAGTATTTAACGTGGTTGTGCACTATATTTTTGTAATGTACAACTCACTCTTAGTGTAAAGTGCACATTGTGCCAATGAGGGAGAGGTTAATTGAAAATTTTGAAATGTACAAATCATTGTTAATGTAAATTGAAGATTGGAAGCAGATAGAGATTCGATTTGCACTAGAGGTATTATTGTTAAAATTAGAATTTTTACTTTAGTGCTTTGACTGAATGATATAGTAATGATGCGAGTTAATTAACTTTTGGGAATCTTTTTACAGGTGGTTATGCTGATTGTTGGCAAGCTTGCTCAATTTAAAATTATTTTGTTCCAATAGAGAATGATGTACTACTTAGTTAACTTATTAGTTTTTTTAAAACTTGTAAATATTCAAATTGAGTAAACAGGTTTAGCAGAAACAGCAACAGCTTGGACCGGAACATGGAAGTACTAATGCACATGGCCCGCTACTTTAAGGTATTAATATCTTTTTACCATTCTATGAATTTTCAATTTTAATATTTGATATAACTGCAAAAATAGGAAAAAGGGATGGAGGTAGTAAGAAAGTATTGAAATTTGAATTCGGAGGTTGGAGTTTTGGAGTAGGAGAGGAGGGGCTGGGTAGTTCTAGGTAGGAGATTATTGGGTAGTTCTAGGTAGCAGATTATTATTTTTATATAGTTTCTATATATATATATATATATATATATATATATATATATATATAATATTTTTATTATAAATATCTAATTATATAAATATATACTATTTATAAATATGTTTATATTTAAATTTATGATAAATATCTAAATATATGTTTTTATATACAATAGAGTAATCTAACTAGCAACAATAAAGTAGTAGAACATTAGCCTAGAATCTACATAAAGCAAACATCATTGAGCAACATGTAACATGACACGTAAACTTGCTACACAGAGCAAATAGCAATAAATCAACATGCAACTCTACACCACTACATTAAGTAATAGGTTATTTCAAACAACCCCATAAATCAACAACATAAAGCAACATGTGATTGCACTTTAAAACTACAAATGGTGTTATTTATTTCTATTATGGTTTGGTTTATGGTTGTGTATGAGTTGTTTAACATATGGGCAATGTGTACTTTTACAAGTATGATTTGAAGTGTGGTAATTAGTTTTCTTTGTTATGCTTGCATGCGTTGTGTTTGTTGTGGTTATTTAATAAACTAACTATAATCATTACGTGGTACAAATTTTGGATCGAGGCTTTCATATTTCTATTATTTTTTGTATTTAAATGGTTGTGCACTATATTTTTTGTAATGTACAACTCACTCTTAGTGTAAAGTGCACATTGTGCCAAATGAGGGAGAGGTTAATTGAAAATTTTGAAATGTACAATTCATTGTTAATGTAATGTCAAGATTGGAAGCGAGAGAGAATAATGGAAGCTAATAGAGAAGCATGTAGAATTTTTGCACTAGAGGTATTATTATTAAAATTAGAATTTTTCCTTTAGTGCTTTGAATTAAATGATATAGTAATGATGCAAGTTAATTAACTTTTGGGAATATTTTTACAGTGTGGTTATCTTTGATTGTTGGCAAGCTTGCTCAATTTAAAATTATTTTGTTCCAATGGAGAATGAGGTACTACTTAGTTAACTTATTAGTTTTTTTAAAACTTGTAAATATTCAAATTGAGTAAACAGTTTTAAAAAAAAACAAACAACTTGACTAAAAATGGAAGTACTAATGCACATGGCCCGCTACTTTAAGGTATTAATATCTTCTTACCATTCTATGAATTTTCAATTTTAATATTTGATATAACTGCAAAAATAGGAAAAAGGGATGGAGGTAGTAAGAAAGTATTGAAATTTGAATTCGGAGGTTGGAGTTTTGGAGAGAGAGGAGTTTGGGTAGTTCTAGGTAGGAGATTATGGGTTTTTCTAGGTAGGAAATTATTATTTTATAGGTTCTAAATATATATATATATATATACAATATATTTATATTTATTATAAATATCTAATTATATAAATATATATTATTTATAAATATATTTATATTTAAATTTATGATAAATATCTAAATATATGTTTTTATATACAATAAGAGAGTAGTACGAACTAGCAACAATAAAGTAGCAGAACATTAGCCTAGGATATACATAAAGCAAACATATTGAGCAACAAGTAACATGACACAGAAACTTGCTACCAGAGCCAAATAGCAACAGGCAACATGCAACTCTGCACCACTACATTAAGCAATAGGTTATTTCGAACAACACCATAAATCAACAACATAAAGCAACATGTGATTGCACTACAACACTACAAAAGATGTTATTTCTATTATGGTTTGGTTTATAGTTGTGTATGAGTTGTGTAACATATGGGCAATGTGTACTTCTATAGTATGAATTGAAGTGTGGTAATTAGTTTTCTTTGTTATGCTTGCATGCGTTGTGTTTGTTGTGGTTATTTAATAAACTAACTATAATCATTACGTGGTACAAATTTTGGATCAGGCTTTCATGTTTCTATTATTTTTGTATTTAACGTGGTTGTGCACTATATATTTTGTAATGTCTGACTCACTCTTAGTGTAAAGTGCACATTGTGCCAATGAGGAGAGGTTAATTGAAAATTTTGAAATGTACAATTCATTGTTAATGTAAATTTGAAGATTGGAAGCAGATAGAGAGACTCGATTTGTTGAATTAGAGGTATTATTAGACTTTAGTGATTTTTTGTTGAATGATATAGTAATGATGAAAGAGATAATTAACTTTTGGGAATATTTTTACAGGTGGTTATCTTTGATTGTTGGCAAGCTTGCTCAATTTAAAATTATTTTGTTCCAATGGAGAATGAGGTACTACTTAGTTAACTTATTAGTTTTTTAAAACTTGTAAATATTCAAATTGAGTAAACAGTTTAGCAAAACAAAGAATATGACTTGGAATAGGAACATGGAAGTACTAATGCACATGGCTCTTGCCGCTACTTTAAGGTATTAATATCTTCTTACCATTCTATGAATTTTCAATTTTAATATTTGATATAACTGTAAAAATAGGAAAAAGGGATGGAGGTAGTAAGAAAGCATTGAAATTTAATTCGGAGGTTGGAGTTTTGGAGAAGGAGAGGAGGGGCTGGGTGGTTCTTGGTAGGAGATTATTATTTTTATAGGTTCTAAATATATATATATAGTATATATTTATATTTATTATAAATATCTAATTATATAAATATATTTTATTTATAAATATGTTTATATTTAAATTTATGATAAATATCTAAATATATGTTTTTATATACAATAAGAGAGTAGTACAAACTAGCAACAATAAAGTACTAGAACATTAGCCTAGGATCTACATAAAGCAAACATCATTGAGCAACAGGTAACATGACACAGAAACTTGCTACCAGAGCCAAATAGCAACAGGCAACATGCAACTTTGCATCACTACATTAAGCAATAGGTTATTTCAAACAACCCCATAAAGCAACAACATAAAGCAACACGTGATTGCACTACAACACTACAAATGGTGTTATTTCTATTATGGTTTGGTTTATGGTGGTGTATGAGTTGTTTAACATATGGGCAATGTGTACTTCTATAGTATGATTTGAAGTGTGGTAATTAGTTTTCTTTGTTATGCTTGCATGCGTTGTGTTTGTTGTGGTTATTTAATAAACTAACTATAATCATTACGTGGTATAAATTTTGGATCAGGCTTTCATGTTTCTATTATTTTTTGTATTAACGTGGTTGTGTTAAGCACTATATTTTTATAATGTACAACTCACTCTTAGTGTAAAGTGCACATTGTGCCAATGATGAGGAGAGGTTAATTGAAAATTTTGAAATGTACAATTCATTGTTAATGTAAGTCAAGATTGAAGCAGAGATAGAGATTCGATCATTGGAATTAATTCAAGTGCTAATATTTGGAAGCATGGAGAATTTTTTTGCACTAGAGGTATTATTATTAAAATTAGAATTTTTCCTTTGTGATTTGAATTGAATGATATAGTAATGATCTTGAGTTAATTAACTTTTGGGAATATTTTTACAGTGTGGTTATATTGATTGTTGGCAAGCTTGCTCAATTTAAAATTATTTTTGTTCCAATGGAGAATGAGGTACTACTTAGTTAACTTACTTAGTTTTTTAAAACTTGTAAATATTCAAATTGAGTAAACAAAGTTTAGCAAAAAAAACAGCAACAACTTGGACCTAAAACATGGAAGTACTAATGCACATGGCTCATCCCGCTACTTTAAGGTATTAATATCTTCTTACCATTCTATGAATTTTCAATTTTAATATTTGATATAATTGCAAAAAAATAGGAAAAGGGATGGAGGTAGTAAGAAAGTATTGAAATTTGAATTTGGAGGTTGGAGTTTTGGAGAAGGAGAGAGGAGGGTTTGGGTAGTTCTAGGTAGGAGATTATTAGGTATAGGTAGTAGAGATTATTATTTTATAGGTTCTAAATATATATATATATATATATATATATATATTTATATTTATTATAAATATCTAATTATATAAATATATACTATTTATAAATATGTTTATATTTAAATTTATGATAAATATCTAAATATATGTTTTTATATACAATAAGAGTAGTATTTAACTAGCAACAATAAAGTAAAGTAGAACATTAGCCTAGGATCTACATAAAGCAAACATCATTGAGCAACATGTAACATGACAAAAAAACTTGCTTGCTCAAATAAAAAGAAACAAGTGCAACATGCAACTCTGCACCACTACATTAAGCAATTGGTTATTTAAACAACCCCACAAAGCAACAATATAAAGCAACATGTGATTGCACTACAACACTACAAATGGTGTTATTTTTATTATGGTTTAGTTTATGGTTGTGTATGAGTTGTTTAACATATAGGCAATGTGTACTTCTACAGTATGATTTGAAGTGTGGTAATTAGTTTTCTTTGTTATGCTTGGATGCTTTGTGTTTGTTGTAGTTATTTAATAAACTAACTATAATCATTACGTGGTACAAATTTTGGATGAGGCTTTCATGTTTCTATTATTTTTGTATTTAACGTGGTTGTGCACTATATTTTTGTAATGTACAACTCACTCTTAGTGTAAAGTGCACATTGTGCCAATGAGGGAGAGGTTAATTGAAAATTTTGAAATGTACAATTCATTGTTAATGTAAGCTGAAGATTGGAAGCAGATAGAGATTCGATTGGCTGGAATTAATTCAGTGCTAATATTTGGAAGCATGGAGAATTTTTTGCACTAGAGGTATTATTATTAAAATTAGAATTTTTCCTTTAGTGCTTTGGTGAATGATATAGTAATGATGCAAGTTAATTAACTTTTGGGAATATTTTTACTGTGTTAGTGGTTATATTGATTGTTGGCAAGCTTGCTCAATTTAAAATTATTTTGTTCCAATGGGAATGAGGTACTACTTAGTTAACTTATTATTTTTTTTTTAACACTTGTAAATATTCAAATTGAGTAAACAAGTTTAGCAAAAACAAAGAACAACTTGGACCTAGGAACATGGAAGTACTAATGCACATATGGTTCACCCGCTACTTTAAGGTATTAATATCTTCTTACCATTCTATGAATTTTCAATTTTAATATTTGATATAAGCTGCAAAAATAGGAAAAAGGGATGGAGGTAGTAAGAAAGTATTGAAATTTGAATTAGGAGGTTGGAGTTTTGGAGAAGGAGAGAGGGGGGGGTAGTAGTTCTAGGTAGGAGATTATTGGGTAGTTCTAGGTAGGAGATTATTATTTTTATAGGTTCTAAATATATATATATATATATATATATATACTATATATTTATATTTATTATAAATATCTAATTATATAAATATATACTATTTATAAATATGTTTATATTTAAATTTATGATAAATAACTAAATATATCTTTTTATATACAATAAGAGAGTAGTACGAACTAGCAACAATAAAGTAGTAGAACATTAGACTAGAATCTACATAAAGCAAACATCATTGAGCAACAGGTAACATGACACAAAAACTTGCTACCAGAGCCAAATAGCAACAGGCAACATGCAACTCTGCACCACTACATTAAGCAATAGGTTATTTCGAACAACCCCATAAATCAACAACATAAAGCAACATGTGATTGCACTACAACACTACAAATGGTGTTATTTCTATTATGGTTTGGTTTATGGTTGTGTATGAGTTGTTTAACATATGGGCAATGTGTACTTCTACCGTATGATTTGAAGTTTGGTAATTAGTTTTCTTTGTTATGCTTGCATGCGTTGTGTTTGTTGTGGTTATTTAATAAACTAACTATAATCATTACGTGGTACAAATTTTGGATCAGGCTTTCATGTTTCTATTATTTTTTGTATTTAACGTGGTTGTGCACTATATTTTTGTAATGTACAACTCACTCTTAGTGTAAAGTGCACATTGTGCCAATGAGGGAGAGGTTAATTGAAAATTTTGAAATGTACAATTCATTGTTAATGTAAGCTGAAGATTGGAAGCAGATAGAGATTCGAGAGATTGGAATTAATTTGGCTAATATTTAGAAGCATGGAGAATTTTTAAAATTAGAGGTATTATTATTAAAATTTGAATTTTTCCTTTAGTGCTTTGAATTGAATGATATAGTAATGATCTTGAGTTAATTAACTTTTGGGAATATTTTTACAAGTGGATATGCTGATTGTTGGCAAGCTTGCTCAATTTAAAATTATTTTGTTCCAATGGAGAATGTGGTACTACTTAGTTAACTTATTAGTGTTTTTAAAACTTGTACATATTTAAATTGAGTAAAAAGTTTAGCAAAAAAAAAAACTTGGACTTGGAACATGGAAGTACTAATGCACATGGCTACGCCCGCTACTTTAAGGTATTAATATCTTCTTACCATTCTATGAATTTTCAATTTTAATATTTGATATAACTGCAAAAATAGGAAAAAGGGATGGAGGTAGTAAGAAAGTATTGAAATTTGAATTCGGAGGTTGGAGTTTTGGAGAAGGAGAGGAGGGGCTGGGTAGTTTTAGGTAGGAGATTATTGGGTAGTTCTAGGTAGGAGATTATTATTTTTATAGGTTCTAAATATATATATATATATATATATATATATATATTTATATTTATTATAAATATCTAATTATATAAATATATACTATTTATAAATATGTTTATATTTAAATTTATGATAAATATCTAAATATATGTTTTTATATACAATAAGAGTAGTACGAACTAGCAACAATAAAGTAGTAGCACATTAGCTTAGGATCTACATAAAGCAAACATCATTGAGCAACAGGTAACATGACACAAAAACTTGCTACCAGAGCCAAATAGCAGCAGTAACATGCAACATGCAACTGCACCACTACATTAAGCAATAGGTTATTTTATTTCAAAACAACCCCATAAAGCAACATGTGATTGCACTACAACACTACAAATGGTGTTATTTTTATTATGGTTTGGTTTATGGTTGTGTATGAGTTGTTTTTTTAACATATGGGCAATGTGTACTTCTCACAAGATGATTTGAAGTGTGGTAATTAGTTTTCTTTGTTATGCTTGGATGTGTTGTGTTTGTTGTAGTTATTTAATAAACTAACTATAATCATTATATGGTACAAATTTTGGATCAGGCTTTCATGTTTCTATTTTTTTTTGTATTTAACATGGTTGTGTTAAATGAATATTTTTGTAATGTACAACTCACTCTTAGTGTATGGTGCACATTGTGCCAATGAGGGAGAGGTTAATTGAAAATTTTGAAATGTACAATTCAATGTTAATGTAAGCTGAAGATTGGAAGCAGATAGAGATTCGATTGGCTGGAATTAATTCAGTGCTAATATTTGGAAGCATGGAGAATTTTTTGCACTAGAGGTATTATTATTAAAATTAGAATTTTTCCTTTAGTGCTTTGACTAAATGATATAGTACTAATGCGAGTTAATTAACTTTTGAGAATATTTTTATAGTTTGTTATACTGATTGTTGGCAAGCTTACTCAATTAAAAAATATTTTGTTCCAATGGAGAATGAGGTACTACTTAGTTAACTTATTGGTTTTTTTAACACTTGTAAATATTCAAATTGAGTAAACAGGTTTAGCAAAAACAACAGCTTGGGCTGGAACATGGAAGTACTAATGCACATGGTTACGCCCGCTACTTTACGGTATTATTATCTTCTTACCATTCTATGAATTTTCAATTTTAATATTTGATATAACTGCAAAAATAGGAAAAAAGGATGGAGGTAGTAAGAAAGTATTGAAATTTGAATTAGGAGGTTGGAGTTTTGGAGAAGGAGAGGAGGGGTGGGTAGTTCTAGGTAGGAGATTATTGGGTAGTTCTAGTAGTAGAGATTATTATTTTATAGGTTATATATATATATATATATATATATAGTATATATTTATATTTATTATAAATATCTAATTATATAAATATATACTATTTATAAATATGTTTATATTTAAATTTATGATAAATATCTAAATATATTTTTATATACAATAATAGTAGTAGTACTAACTAGCAACAATAAAGTAGTAGAACATTAGCCTAGGATCTACATAAAGCAAACATCAATGGAGCAATGTGTAACATGACACGTAAAGCTTGCTACCAGAGCCAAATAGCAACAACAAACATGCAACATGCAACTCTGCACCACTACATTAAGCAATAGGTTATTTCAAACAACCCCATAAAGCAACAACATAAAGCAACATGTGATTGCACTACAACACTACAAATGGTGTTATTTCTATTATGGTTTGGTTTATGGTTGTGTGTGAGTTGTTTAACATATGGGCAATGTGTACTTCTACAGTATGATTTGAAGTGTGGTAATTAATTTTCTTTGTTATGCTTAGATGCGTTGTGTTGGTTGTGGTTATTTAATAAACTAACTATAATCATTACGTGGTACGAATTTTGGATGAGGCTTTCATATTTCTATTATATTTTGTATTTAACGTGGTTGTTAAGTGAATATTTTTGTAATGTATAACTTACTCTTAGTGTAAGGTGCACATTGTGCCAATGAGAGAGAGGTTAATTGAAAATTTTGAAATATACAATTCACCTTTAATGTAAGCTGAAGATTGGAAGCAGATAGAGATTCGATTGGCTGGAATTAATTCGGTGCTAATATTTGGAAGCATGGAGAATTTTTTGCACAAGAGATATTATTATTAAAATTATAATTTTTGCTTTAGTGCTTTGACTGAATGATATAGTAATGATGCGAGTTAATTAACTTTTGGGAATATTTTTACAGGTGGTTATGCTGATTGTTGGCAAGCTTGCTCAATTTAAAATTATTTTGTTCCAATGGAGAATGAGGTACTACTTAGTTAACTTATTAGTTTTTTAAAACTTGTAAATATTCAAATTGAGTAAACAGGTTTAGCAAAAAAAAAAACAATGACTTGGATTGGAACATGGAAGTACTAATGCACATGGCTCCGCCCGCTACTTTAAGGTATTAATATCTTCTTACCATTTTATGAATTTTCAATTTTAATATTTGATATAACTGCAAAAATAGGAAAAAGGGATGGAGGTAGTAAGAAAGTATTGAAATTTGAATTCGGAGGTTGGAGTTTTGGAGAAGGAGAGGAGGGGCTGGGTAGTTCTAGGTAGGAGATTATTGGGTAGTTCTAGGTAGGAGATTATTATTTTTATAGGTTCTAAATATATATATATATAGTATATATTTATATTTATTATAAATATCTAATTATATAAATATATATACTATTTATAAATATGTTTATATTTAAATTTATGATTAATATCTAAATATATGTTTTTATATACAATAAAAGTTGTATGAACTAGCAACAATAAAGTAGTAGAACATTAGCCTAGGATCTACATAAAGCAAACATTATTGAGCAACAGGTAACATGACACAGAAACTTGCTACCAGAGCCAAATAGCAACAGGCAACTTGCAACATGCAACTCTGCACCACTACATTAAGCAATAGGTTATTTCAAACAACCCCATAAAGCAACAACATAAAGCAACATGTGATTGCACTTCAAATTAAACTACATATGGTGTTATTTATATTATGGTTTGGTTTATGGTTGTGTATTAGTTGTTTAACATATGGGCAATGTGTACTTCTATAGTTTGATTTGAAGTGTGGTAATTAGTTTTCTTTGTTATGCTCGGATGCGTTGTGTTTGTTGTGGTTATTTAATAAACTAAATATAATCATTACATGGTAAAAATTTTGGACCAGGCTTTCATGTTTCTATTATTTTTTGTATTTAGCGTGATTGTGTTAAGTGAATATTTTTGTAATGTACAACTCAATCTTAATGTAAGGTGCACATTGTGCCAATGAGGGAGAGGTTAACTAAAAATTTTGAAATGTACAATTCACTGTTAATGTAAGTCAAGATTGGAAGCAGAGATAGAGATTCAATTGGCTGGAATTAATTTAGGTGCTAATATTTGGAAGCATGGAGAATTTTTTGCACTAGAGGTATTATTATTAAAATTAGAATTTTTCCTTTAGTGCTTTAACTAAAATGATATAGTAATGATGCGAGTTAATTAACTTTTGGGAATATTTTTACAAAGTTGTTGTTATCTTTGATTGTTGGCAACCTTGCTCAATTTAAAATTATTTTGTTCCAATGGAGAATGAGGTACTAACTTATTAGTTTTTTTAAAACTTGTAAATATTCAAATTGAGTAAACAGGTTTAGAAAAAACAACAACAGCTTGGACCGGAAAATGGAAATACTAATGCACATGACCCGCTACTTTAAGGTATTAATATCTTCTTACCATTCTATGAATTTTCAATTTTAATATTTGATATATAACTGCAAAAATAGGAAAAGGGGATGGAGGTAGTAAGAAAGTATTGAAATTTGAATTCGGAGATTGGAGTTTTGGAGAAGGAGAGGAGGGGCTGGGTAGTTCTAGGTAGGAGATTATTGGGTAGTTCTAGGTAGGAGATTATTATTTTTATAGGTTCTAAATATATATATATATAGTATATATTTATATTTATTATAAATATCTAATTATATAAATATATATACTATTTATAAATGTTAATTTTTAAATTTATGATAAATATCTAAATATATGTTTTTATATACAATAAGGGTAGTACGAACTAGCAATAATAAAGTAGTGGAACATTAGCCTAGGATCTACATAAAGAAAACATCATTGAGCAACAGGTAACATGACACAGAAACTTGCTACCAGAGCCAAATAGCAACAGCCAACATGCAACATGCAACTCTGCACCACTACATTAAGCAATAGGTTATTTCAAACAATCCCATAAATCAACAACATAAAGCAACATGTGATTGCACTACAACACTACAAACGGTGTTATTTCTATTATGGTTTGGTTTATGGTTGTGTATGAGTTGTTTAACATATGGGCAATGTGTACTTCTACAGTATGATTTGAAGTGTGATAATTAGTTTTCTTTGTTATGCTTGGATGCGTTGTGTTTGTTGTGGTTATTTAATAAACTAACTATAATCATTACGTGGTACGAATTTTGGATGAGGCTTTCATGTTTCTATTATTTTTTGTATTTAACGTGGTTGTGTTAAGTGAATATTTTTGCAATGTACAACTCACTCTTACTGTAAGGTGCACATTGTGCCAATGAGAGAGAGGTTAATTAAAATTTCTGAAATATACAATTCACTGTTAATATAAGCTGAAGATTGGGAGTAGATAGAGATTCAATTGGCTGGAATTAATTAGTTGCTAATATTTGGAAGCACGGAGAATTTTTTAGAGGTATTATTATTAAAATTATAAATTTTCCTTTAGTGCTTTCAATTGAATGATATAGTAATGATGCGAGTTAATTAACTTTTGGGAATATTTTTACAAGTTGTTATATTTGATTGTTGGCAAGCTTGCTCAATTTAAAATTATTTTGTTCCAATGGAGAATGAGGTACTACTTAGTTAACTTATTAGTTTTTTAACACTTGTAAATATTTAAATTGAAGTAAACAGGTTTACAAAAAACAACAATAACTTGGACCTAAAACATGGAAGTACTAATGCACATGGCCGCCCGCTACTTTTAAGGTATTAATATCTTTTACCATTCTATGAATTTTCAATTTTAATATTTGATATAAGCGCAAAAAAATAGGAAAAAGGGATGGAGGTAGTAAGAAAGTATTGAAATTTGAATTAGGAGGGAGTTTTGGAGTTTTGGAGAAGGAGAGGTTTGGGTAGTTTTAGGTAGAGATTATTATTTTATAGGTTTTATATATATATATATATATTTATTATAAATATCTAAATATATAAATATATACTATTTATAAATATGTTTATATTTAAATTTATGATAAATATCTAAATATATGTTTTTATATACAATAAGAGTAGTATTTAACTAGCAACATTAAAGTAGTAGAACATTAGCCTAGGATCTACATAAAGCAAACATCATGAGCAACAGTAACATGACACGTAAACTTGCTACTAGAGCCAAATAGCAACAACCAACATGCAACTTTTGCACAACTATTTTAAGCAATAGGTTATTTCAAACAACCCCATAAAGCAACAACATAAAGAAACATGTGATTGCACTACAACACTACAAATGGTGTTATTTCTATTATGGTTTGGTTTATGGTTGTGTATGAGTTGTTTAACATATGGGCAATGTGGACTTCTACAAGATGATTTGAAGTGTGGTAATTAGTTTTCTTTGTTATGCTTGGATGCGTTGTGTTGGTTGTGGTTATTTAATAAACTAACTATAATCATTATGGTATAATTTTGGATGAGGCTTTCATGTTTCTATTATTTTTGTATTTAACGTGATTGTGTTTTAAGTAAATATTTTGTAATGTACAACTCACTCTTAGTGTAAAGTGCACATTGTGCCAATGAGAGGAGAGGTTAATTGAAAATTTTGAAATGTACAAATCATTGTTAATGTAAGTCAAGATTGGAAGCAGATAGAGATTCGATTGGTGGAATTAATTAGTTGTTACAATTTGGAAGCACTGGATAATTTTTTGCACCAGAGGTATTATTATTAAAATTAGAATTTTTACTTTAGTGCTTTGACTGAATGATATAGTAATGATGCGAGTTAATTAACTTTTGGGAATATTTTTACAGGTGGTTATGCTGATTGGTGGAAAGCTTGCTCAATTTAAAATTATTTTGTTCCAATGGAGAATGAGGTACTACTTAGTTAACTTATTAGTTTTTTTAAAACTTGTAAATATTCAAATTGAGTAAACAGGTTTAGCAAAAACAACAACAACTTGGACCGTAACATGGAAGTACTAATGCACATGGCCCGCTACTTTAAGGTATTAATATCTTCTTACCATTCTATGAATTTTCAATTATAATATTTGATATAACTGCAAAAATAGGAAAAAGATTGAGGTAGTAAGAAAGTATTGAAATTTGAATTCTAGGAGGTTGGTGTTTGGAGAGAAGGAGAGGAGTAGTGGGTAGTTCTAGGTAGAGATTATTATTTTATAGGTTCTAATATATATATATATATATATATATATATATATTATAAATATATATCTATATTTATTATAAATATATACTATTTATAAATATGTTTATATTTAAATTTATGATAAATATCTAAATATATGTTTTTATATACAATAAGATAGTTGTACGATCTAGCAATAATAAAGTAGTAGAACATTAGCCTAGGATCTACATAAAGCAAACATCATTGAGCAACAGGTAACATGACACATAAACTTGCTACAGAGCCAAAATAGCAACAACCAACATGCAACTTGCACAATTACTACATTAAGAAATAGGTTTTTCAAACAACCCCATAAATCAACAACATAAAGCAACATGTGATTGCACTACAACACTACAAATGGTGTTATTTCTATTATGGTTTGGTTTATGGTTATGTATGAGTTGTTTAACATATGGGCAATGTGTACTTCTACAGTATGATTTGAAGTGTGGTAATTAGTTTTCTTTGTTATGCTTGCATGCGTTGTGTTTGTTGTGGTTATTTAATAAACTAACTATAATCATTACGTGGTACAAATTTTGGATCAGGCTTTCATGTTTCTATTATTTTTCGTATTTAACGTGGTTGTGCACTATATTTTTGTAATGTACAACTCACTCTTAGTGTAAAGTGCACATTGTGCCAATAAGGGAGAGGTTAATTGAAAATTTTGAAATGTACAAATCATTGTTAATGTAAGCTGAAGATTGGAAGCAGATAGAGATTCGATTTCCACTAGAGGTATTATTATTAAAATTAGAATTTTTACTTTAGTGCTTTGACTGAATGATATAGTAATGATGCGAGTTAATTAACTTTTGGGAATATTTTTACAGGTGGTTAATGCTGATTGTTGGCAAGCTTGCTCAATTTAAAATTATTTTGTTCCAATGGAGAATGAGGTACTACTTAGTTAACTTATTAGTTTTTTTAAAACTTGTAAATATTCAAATTGAGTAAACAGGTTTAGCAAAAGCAGCAACAGCTTGGACCGGAACATGGAAGTACTCATGCACATGGCCCGCTACTTTAAGGTATTAATATCTTCTTACCATTCTATGAATTTTCAATTTTAATATTTGATATAACTACAAAAATAGGAAAAAGATTGAGGTAGTAAGAAAGTATTGAAATTTGAAATCGGAGGTTGGAGTTTTGGAGAGGAGATGAGGGGCTGGGTATTTCTAGGTAGGAGATTATTGGGTAGTTCTAGGTAGGAGATTATTATTTTTATAGGTTCTAAATATATATATATATATATATACTATATATTTATATTTATTATAAATATCTAATTATATAAATATATACTATTTATTAATATGTTTATATTTAAATTTATGATAAATATCTAAATATATGTTTTTATATACAATAAGAGAGTAGTACGAACTAGCAACAATAAAGTAGTAGAACATTAGCCTAGGATCTACATAAAGCAAACATCACTGAGCAACAGGTAACATGACACAGAAACTTGCTACCAGAGCCAAATAGCAACATGCAACATGAACCTCTTCACCACTACATTAAGAAATATGTTATTTCAAACAACCCCATAAATCAACAACATAAAGCAACATGTGATTGCACTACAACACTACAAATGGTGTTATTTCTATTATGGTTTGGTTTATGGTTGTGTATGAGTTGTTTAACATATGGGCAATGTGTACTTCTACAGTATGATTTGAAGTGTGGTAATTAGTTTTCTTTATTATGTTTGCATGCGTTGTGTTTGTTGTGGTTATTTAATAAACTAGCTATAATCATTCCGTGGTACAAATTTTGGATCAGGCTTTCATGTTTCTATTATTTTTTGTATTTAACGTGGTTGTGCACTATATTTTTGTAATGTACAACTCACTCTTAGTGTAAAGTGCACATTGTGCCAATGAGGGAGAGGTTCATTGAAAATTTTGAAATGTACAAATCATTGTTAATGTAAGCTAAAGATTGGAAGCAGATAGAGATTCGATTTGCACTAGAGGGATTATTATTAAAATTAGAATTTTTACTTTAGTGCTTTGACTGAATGATGTAGTAATGATGCGAGTTAATTAACTTTTGGGAATATTTTTACAGGTGGTTATTGATGAATGGGTAGTATACCCATAATTCGGATATATTTAGACTTAAATTATTGCATTCTTAAGTTATTTAGTAGCATTTTTATTGTGTTTATATCTTATTTGGCGATTTGGAAATTTGGAAGGCAATTATGGGAATTTCAAGCATTGAATGGCAAACCGTAATTTCAATGAAAGTTGCGGACGATTGAATTAGACTATCCTCGCCATTGGGCTACTGAGCCTCGGAAAGCGCCGACCGGATTAGCGTGTTTGACTTCTGGTTGCCTATTAAGGGTTAATAATAAAACCTAATTGAAGGAGGATTGTGGGGGACTATAAAAAGAAACTAATTGCCTAATTAAAAGGGGAACCGGATTGATTTGGCAGAGGGTATTGAAGGAGCTTTTCCATTGAAGATTACGAGAGATTACTTGGAGCTTCAAGATTGGCTATAGAGTTTCTTCTTTTCTCCTTATTTTTATTTGTAATTCTTTAAGGATGATTTATCAACAAATAATGATTCTTATTTAGTGATGAACTAATTCTTTAATTAAGATTTCAATTGAACCTTTTATGATTATGAATTAGTTATTCGTCATTATAATTATCTATGTTGAAGTGGATTGTTTATCATGTTTTGATTTTAGTGATTAATTATTTGGCCAATAATTAGTGTGTTACTCTGAAGGAATTGGGAGAGGAATTCTAGGTTAGAACTAGACATGATGACATGTGACTCGATTATTTTACGGTAAATAATTAGGTTTGTGAATTGAATGGAAATATCTGCTCATTCGCATGTAATATATAAGGAATTGGGATTTGAAAGAGTTTAATCCAATTGTTTTGCATAGGAATATAGCAAGGTTAATCTGGGTTAAATAAAAGTCAATTGATCACTTGGAAGAGGGCTTTTGGCATTTGAAAATTCTCGTTAACAATCCATGAGACATAGTAATTGGGATGATTAGATAATCGATTTATAATTCATAATTGGGGATATTGAAGTCTTAATATTTACCTACCTAAGTCATTCACTCAAGTAATAGCTTAGTTAATTGTTTATCTTAGTGCAAAGATCTTTAAGTGTTTAATTTTGAGTTAATAATTCGTAAAATCGCAATTTCTCATTATTTGAATAAAATTGAATTGATATAGTATTAGTAGTTGAAATTTATTAATTAGAATTCCCTGTGGGAACGATACTCAACTTATCACTTTATTACTTGTTGACCACGTATACTTGCGTGCTGTGTGTAATTAGATTTTACTCAACAAGTTTTTGGCGCCGTTGTCGAATGCCGGGGAATTTCTTTTATTAATATTAATTTCATATTAGTTATAATCAATTCGATTTTAATTTGAACACTACTTAATCTCTCTTCTTGGATTGGCAGAATTGTAGTATGCACACTAGATCGAAAAGCTAGAAAGGAACTTCTTACGTATCTGAGACAACCTTGAGAAGGAGTTCATAAACAGGTATGCGGTTGAATAGTGAGGTGATACATTTGGAAGAAGAATCGACAACCCAAGATTTACTCGTGAACATGGCGAGAACTAGCAGAAATCGCTAGGATTACATACCGCCAAATGTTCTGATTTACGGTCAAGTATTAAGAGACCTAAGCAATCAATGCTAACATTTTGAGATAAAACCGGATCAATTCAGATGCTGAGAATACATGCCGGTTTTGGGGTAATTCGATGACGATCCTAATGAACATATCTTGAGTTTCTTGGAAGTTTGCGATACCTTCAAATTTAACAATGTATCGGAAGACGCTTATAAGGTTGAGGATGTTCCGTTTACTTTAAAAGATAAAGCACGAAGTCGGCTACACTCCTTGCCTCCCGTTCAATCACCACATGGGATGACTTAGCTCAAAATTTTTAGCTAAGTTCTTTCCACCAAATGAAGTCGGCAAAACTATTTAAACGACATTCATACTTTCGCACAACTTGAGTCGTAATCGTTATATGAGGCGTGGGAAAGGTTTAAGGATATGCTCCGTAAGTGCCCTCATCATGGAATTCCAGCGATGGATGCAATTAGGATATTTTGTGATGGTTTGCACGCATCCACGAGGTCTAGTATTGATGCAAAGCAGACGGGAGGAGCGATTATGTCCAAAAATTTTGATGAGGCATATCAATTGTTAGAAACAATGGCCACCAACAACTATCAGTGGCCCATGACGAGGACCAACCACCCAAAAGCATCAGAAAATATGAAGTGGACGATTAATAAAGATTAATAAAGACAAGTGACTGCAATAGCTAAGCATATAGAAACATGGCATCCACAGGCCACACAGCAGGTAGCGATGGTTTGTGAGTTGTGTGCTGGGGGTCATGCTACGGATCAATGTGCTATAAATTCGGAATCAACACAACAGAGGAAATTATAATCGCTCAACCCAACCGTATCCTACCCAAAATGCCTATAATCCAAGGTTGGAAGAATCATCCAGGTTCTCATGGAGTAACAATCAAGTCGCAACTCAACCACCTAGACAACAACACACCTCCGGATTCCAAAATCAACCTCAACAACCGTAAAGGGTATCAAGTTGGGAAGCAGCCTTGGAAAAGTTTATTAGAGCCTCTGACAAAAAGAACGAGGAACAAGACAAGAAATTGAATCAAGTAGATATGACGTTGCAAAGCCATGGGGCATCGTTAAAGAATCTGGAAAATCAATTGGGACAAATAGAACATGCATTGAATACCCGCCCACCAGGAACACTTCCGAGTGATACGTAAATAAATCCGAGGCAGAAATGAGCACCGCAGCAAAGAATCTTACGAAGTGGGAAGGAGCTGCAAACAGTTAAGGATAAGGACAAGGGGGATAACGCAACAACCGAAACAGAAGAGGTTGTGGAAACCGGGAAAGATAAAGAGGAAATAGGAGAGGAAAATGCACAGGGTCATCTACAACAATGCCACCCATACCATATCCGCAGATTTTGAAATCCAAGTTAGATAATAAGGTTTTTAAGATTTTTGGATATTTTTAAAAAATTGCATATCAACATCCCATTCGCCGAAGCTTTAGAACACATGCCAAGTTACGCTAAGTTCATGAAGGATGTGCTATCAAAGAAAAGGAAACTCGGGGATTTTGAAACAGTGGCGCTAATCGAAGAATGTAGCGCAATTATTCAGAACAAGTTACCTCCTAAGTTGAAAGATCCAGGTAGCTTTTCTATTCCATGAGACATTGGTAATCAGTTTTCGGGGAAAGCGCCGTGATTTGGGGCGATATTAATTTGATGCCATTATCGATTCTATCATCAATTCGGACTCCAAGCACCTAAACCGACAAATATCGGTTCTTGTTAGCAGCATCGATCGATTACATATCCACGAGGTATCGTTGAAGACGATTAGTAAGGGTGGATAAATTCATCTTTCTAGCGAGATTTCGTTATCTTGGATTGTAAGCGAGATATTTGAATCGCCCATCATTCTCTGGACGACCATTCTTAGCAATGAGGAGAACGTTAATCGACGTGCAAAAGGGAGAATTAACGATGAGAGTTGACGATCAATGTGTCACTTTCAATGTGTTCAAAGCAATGTCGATCCAAAGGAAAAAGGTGAGTGTTCAAGGGTGGATGTAATGGAGAGATGGTGAATCACAAGATTTTTTGCAATTACTCGAGAGGATCCGATAGAATCCATGATGGTTAGAAACAGACAAATGATAAGGCGGGATGAGATAATGAGCGTGTCAAATGCCTAGACACACACCATCATTCTACCGAAAAATAATCAACCATTCGACACCCTTGAAAGGCCTAAAACGGAAGAAAAAAAAGTGCAAACCCTCGATAGAAGTGCCACCCTTGTTGGAATTAAAGCCACTCCCTCTCATCTTGAATATGCTTACTTAGGAAAGACTCGACTCTACCGGTTATTATTTCGACAACGTTAATCGACACCCAAAAAGAAAAATTACTACGAGTGTCACATGAAGTTCAAAACAAATGATTGGGTGGACTATAGCGGACATTCGAGGTATTAGCCCCTCTTTTCGTATGCACAAGATTTTAATGGAAGAGGGCTTTTGGCATTTGAAAATTCCTGTTAACAATCCATGAGACATAGTAATTGGGATGATTGGATAACTGATTTATAATTCATAATTGGGGATATTGAAGTCTTAATATTTACCTACCGTAAGTCATTCACTCAAGTAATAGCTTAGTTAATTGTTTATCTTAGTGCAAAGATCTTTAAGTGTTTAATTTTGAGTTAATAATTCGTAAAATCGCAATTTCTCATTGTTTGAATAAAATTGAATTGATATAGTATTAGTAGTTGAAATTTATTAATTAGAATTTCTGTGGGAACGATACTCAACTTATCACTTTATTACTTGTTGACCACATATACTTGCGTCTTTGTGTGTAATTAGATTTTACTCAACAAGTTTTTTTAAGCGCCTGTTTGGGAATTTCTTTTATTAATATTAATTTCATATTAGTTATAATCAATTCGATTTTAATTTGAACACTACTTAATCTCTCTTCTTAGATTGGCAGGAATTCGTGTATGCACACTAGATCGAAAGCTAGAAAGGAACTTCTTACGTATACAGACAACCTTGAGAAAGAGTTCCATTGAGATGCAACGAAGGTTAAATCCCATTATGAAAGAGGTGGTGAAGAAGGAAGTTATAAAATGGTTGGATGCCGGTATTATCTACCCAATCTCAGACAGTTCATGGGTAAGTCCTGTACAGTGTGTACCGAAAAAAGGGGGCATAACTGTGGTAAAAAATGAAGCGCATGAGCTTATCCCACTAGAATCATAAATTTGGAGAGTATGTATGGATTACCGCAAGTTGAATAAAGCCACACGCAAGGATCACTTTCCCTTGGTTCATTGATCGATGTTGGATAAAGTTAGCGGGACATCAATTCTATTATTCGTTAGATGGATATTCTGGGTACAATCAAATTGCCATAGCACCGGAAGATCAAGAAAAGACCACGTTCACTTGTCCATACGGTACGTTTGCATTCCGGCGTATGTCCTTTGGTTTATGTAATGCGCCGGCGACCTTTCAACGCTGTATGATGGCAATCTTTTCCGATATGGTCGAGCAGAATTTAGAGGTGTTCATGTATGATTTCTCCGTGTTCGGCGATAGTTTTGACTCGTGTTTGAATAATCTGATCTTGGTGTTAAAAAGATGTGTGGAGACTAACTTGGTACTTAATTGGGAAAAATGTCATTTTATGGTACAAGAAGGGGTGATTCTGGGACATAAGGTTTCCGCATCCGGATTGGAGGTGGATAGAGCGAAGATTGATGCAATTGAGAAACTGCCTCCTCCTTCATCTGTAAAAGGCATTCGGAGTTTCTTGGGACATGCAGGGTTTTATAGACGCTTTATTAAAGATTTTCAAAAATCTCAAACCCCTATGTTCACTCTTGGAGAAAGATGTACCGCTTAAGATGGATCATGCATGCATCGAGGCATTTGAGGTATTAAAGAAGAAATTGGTCTCGCGGTCCATTATAGCGCTTGACCTGATTGGTCTTTACCTTTTGAATTGATGTCGGCGCGCCGGTGATTACGCAGTGGGAGCCGTATTGGGATAACGTCATGATAAGATTTTTCATACTATCTATTACTCTAGTAAGACATTGACGGATGCCCCGGTGAACTACACAACAAATCAAAAGGAATTACTTGCAGTGGTGTTTTCTTTTGACAAATTCAGAGCTTATCTCCTCGGCACTAAGGTAATTGTTCTACATCGACCATTGACCTATTAAATATCCGATTGAGAAGAAAGATGCTAAACCACGATTAATACGGTTGGTAATCGATGTTACAAGAATTTGATCCGGAGATCCGGGATGACGGAAAAGTCTGAGAAAATCAAGTGGCGGCGGATCCGTCTCGGTTAGAAAATAAAAAGGAAGAAAGAAGACAACTCGGTGATTAATGAGGAATTTTCGGATGAGCAATCGCTTAGGGTAACTACCATATTGCCTTGGTATCTTTGACTATGTCAACTATGTGGTTGCCAAGGTGTTACCGCGGATTTGACATCACAACAACGGAAGAAGTTTCTCCACGATGCTGAAGCAATACTTTTGGGATGAGCCATTTCATTTTAAAGCATGTGCGAGATCAAATGATAAGACGTTGTGTACCTCACGAGGAAATGGATAGTATATTAGGCCACCGTCACCTTCTTGATTACTGAGGTCATTATTCCGATGAGATCAAATGACCAAAGTACTACAATCGGATTCTTCCTGGCCCTCTTTATTCAAAGATGCTTATCTCTTTGTGCTAAATGCGATCGATGCCAACGCGTGAGGTAATATCTCCAAGCGCAATGAAATGCCACTTAACACAATTTTAGAGGTGGAACTATTCGACGTGTGGGTATCGACTTTATGGGACCATTCCCATCTTATTTGAATAATCAGATATCTTATTAGCGGTCGATTATGTTTCCAAATGGGTAGAAGCATAGCGGCGTTACCCACGAATGATGCCAACGTTGTCACCCGATTCTTAAAGAAAAACATTTTTACCAGATTTGGGACACCAAGGGCTATAATAAGTGATGAGGAACATTTACGTAACAAGCGATTCACTAAATTGCTTGTAAAATATGGAGTTCATCACAAAATTGCGGTATGATATCACCCACAAACCAATGGCCAAGCAGAGGTGTCGAATCGGAAATTAAGAGGATCTGGAAAAAGTAGTCAATCCGTCACGAAAAGATTGGGCGTTGCGTCTTGACGACGCCTATGGGCTTATCGAGCAAACAGACAAAACCCGATCGGCATGTCCCCGTGACATGAATGGTCTTTGGAAAGGCGTGTCATCTTCCGGTTGAGCTAGAACACGGTGCACACCGGGCCATTTGGAAATTAAACTTTGATCTAGAATAAAGGGTGAAAAGCAGTTCATCGCAGGTTGAACGAGATGGATGAATTCAAAGTTCAACGCCACGAAAAACGCTTAAGCTATACAAGGAGAAAGTCAAATCTTGGCACGATAAAAAATTCTCGATAGAACATTCGCCCGGGCCATCAAGTACTCTTTGCTTGACACGCTTGCGTCTATTTCGTGAAAATTGAAATCTAGGTGGTCTCGGACCATTTGTAGTCATATCTGTCACCCACACGGAAACATTGAGGTTGAGGAACCGAATTCAAAGCGTACATTCAAGGTCGGCGGTCAACGCCTCGAAACACTATTGAGCGGACCAATCGAACGCCAAGCTACGGTCCAAGACTCTCGGACCCAGGCCAATCGACCAACACCGCAAAAGTCGGGGCTGACGACTATAAACCAAGCGCTTCTTGGGAGGCAACCCATGCAGTTCCATAATTTTTTCGTTTTATTTGATTTTATGCCTCTTAGAGTTAAACTTTTCTTATTTTCACTGTTATTCTGTAGTAGAGAAAACTCCACGTTTATTAAACTAATTCCTACACTGGTCCAGGTATGCACGTACACAGGTCACTTCCCAGCGCCCCGGCGCCCATATCACCAAGGATTACAGCGCCCCGGCGCTAGGCTCCAGAAGGTGCAGACAAGTCCCGGCCTTACGCTACTGATTCTAATCTGACGACATGCCGGCGCAGCTTAGGCTCAGAAAGTGCAGACAAGTCCAGCGCCCGTGGCTGGATTCTAATCTAATCACAGGCGCCAAGCGCTAGGCTCAAACGAAAATAGGGCCCAACGCCCTGCCATTGTCTTCCATTCAAACCCAGCATACCGTGGCCATTGGATCAAAGTTAGCCCTTGTACTTTAAAACCCTGCCGTGCCCTTCTATTCCACATTCTCTCCACAAGCCGGCAAAGCAGGTCAGTCACCCTCTCTTCCTCTTCATAGCACAAAGTCAGTAAACCTTGGATAATTGTCTTCCACTCATCCACCACGCATCACTCCCTTCCTTTCATATTGGTCGTCTGCATCTTGTGTGCCGAATTCTACTCCTCCAACTTATTTAGAAGTAACAAAGGTATGATTTGATGTGTTTTTCAATTCTTGCGAATTAAGATGCTCTTCATTCGTTATTCTTGTCATCTGGAAATCTAATGGAGCATATAGATAACGCATTGATGTGTGACGTACTCCTACACACGAGATTCATGCACGCTACATGCATGGCATGAATAGACAGGGAATTAATAATGGATTGAACAAGTTCTCAGTTGCTATCTAGGTGTTTGACAAATTGTCTGACTCAATTTTTAAAGCTAAACTATGACTATGTTTTATTTGCAGAATTCTCGACATGGCATCCAAACGTCATCGCAGCTCAGGGTCCGGGGCCGCTTCAACTTCCCCGCCAAAATTTGATAGAAGAGCGTTTTTGTTAGTGTTGCGGCTCAAGAACGCTTCTGTACCAAGATGGCCACCCGCGCCACTAGTCTCGAACGGGGTCTCCGTCCCGATCAAAACAAGGATGGAGACATAGCAAGTGATGATGATTGGCGTAGAATCGGTTCGTCCTCACCGAACGACTGACATAGCAAAGATGATTGCGTTGGTCAAAGAATTCTATGCCAACTTACGAGCATGACCATTATGGGGTGTTTGTGTCGAGGTAAGACCGTGGAATTTGGCGAGGAGGATATCAATGGGTGCTATCAACTACCCTTAGAGGCCCTTCATGATGAATATGCTCGCTTTAGTGAGTGATGGGTAGGACTATGAAAAGATTATTCGGGAGCTGTGTCAACGGGCACTACTTGGTCCATCCATGAGCGTGGCAGCATGACCTTCCCATTGTCTCACCTCAGTCTATATGGAAAGGCATGGTATGCCTTCATATGCGCGAAATTGATGCCCTACACACATGTGAGTCACGTCACCAAAGAAAGGGTTGTGCTATTATACTCCATCATACAAGGCCTACGAATCGATGTCGGCCATCTTATTCAGCAATCGATGCTCCGCGCATCTCACGGCGGGACCACGGGAGGGTTACCACATCCGTCCCTGATCTGCGTCTTATGTGCTAAGTTTGGGGTCAAATGGAAATCAGACGAGATGATTCAAACTCCTATGCCCGTGTTGGACCACAACTTGATCCGTCGTTATAAAGTATGGTCCGGCATGCTTAATCACCCAAGGGGACTGGGTTTCATTATCCCCCATGTTACGTCTCCACGAGCCCCACCACCTTAGGCTCCCCCTCCACGGCCCGATACAATTTGCTCATCGAGGTGTGGTCCCCGGTCATCCCAATGGGAGATAGGCGGTGGTTTTACAACATTGAGTCCCAGAATGTGCGCTTATCGGAACGCCAAGACGTGATTTACAAGTATTTAGTCGACCAATTTGCTGCACAGAATGCACTGACCATCCAGACTCCATCCGGGCATTCCACTTAGCCATTTCCCTACGGCTCCTGCTTACGCGAAGATTTCCCGTCCGATCAAGAGATGAGCGAGGACGATGATGCTCCCCGTAAGCATAAATTCGCCGTGGAAGTCCTCTACATTTTATTTTGACTTATTTTTTTTTCGCATGAGGACATTGCTCTAGCTTAGTTTGGGGGTGGTTACGTTTTATTTTCACCAGTTGTAGTTATTATTAGTAAAGTTGCATTTAGGATTGCATGTTAATTCCAGTTTTTGAGAGTGCGTATATCTGGGGCCAATGAGGAAAGTAGAATTGCATGAACACGTCTAGTAAGGATTGTTGATTCAGTGATATGATTTTCGTGACTTGAATTGGATCTTTATCATTTGACATTGATATTATAAGAAGGCACTTGGAAATAAAAGCGACCATGTTAGCTATGATAGTTTAAATGGTTAGAGAATAGAGTTCTAAAGGGGATCATGAGTGATATGGAAGAACAATTTGAATAACTAGATAAGACTGAATTCATGCATAAACTCGAGTTTGGGGGGAAACATTTGGAATATAAAAAAAAAAAAACACAAATGTTGAGTCTTGTGGTGGGTTGAGGGGAACCACTCCCCATAAACACAAGCGTGAGATGGAGCGTAAAACGCACTCACCAACCATCTATAAATAAAAAATAAAAAAAAAAAAAATAAAAAATATATATATATAAATAATAATGATAATATCTACAGGTGACTAGTCTTGTTTGGGGCTGTGTTACTTGAGAAAGCACGCTTCAAGGGGTATCTTAAAACCTAGCGCCCTAAGGTCTTAAATGGTCTGGGAGTCGTTGGTCGAAAGCTCGCTAAGGGGTAACACTGCTAGCTAATGGGATGAGACATTGCACAGTCATTTACGTAGAAAACAAAAAAAAATATATATATATATATATATAAAAAAAATAAAAATAAATAAATAAATAAATATATATTCTAGTTTGACTGTTGAATTCGGGTAAGTGTTTTGAGTTCAGTTGAAACAAGTTTATTTGATGAGTTCTCAAGTTCACACTGTATGATGCCTACTAAGAAAGTTATTCTCTATCATATTTTTGTCTTTCATGGGTTCGCATGGTCGTGGACACACACGCATTACAATATCGATAATAATGATTTAGATCCGTTGATTGTTGGGATATTGTCGATCTGCTTTTTACATGAGGAATTAACATGTTTTACGTGATTTTCGAGGCATATGGATATACGTGAACTCTTGGATTGCTTGGAATTACGAACATATAAATATAAATAGTTTGCATGTGCATGATGTTTAGTTTTGTTTGGTGATCTTAGGCTTTTTCACGCATTGAGGACACGCAACGATTTAAGTTTGGGGTGTTTGATGAATGGGTAGTATACCCATAATTCGGATATATTTAGACTTAAATTATTGCATTCTTAAGTTATTTAGTAGCATTTTTATTGTGTTTATATCTTATTTGGCGATTTGGAAAGTCGGAAGGGCAATTATGGAATTTCAAGCATTGAATGGCAAAACCTGTAATTTCAATGAAGTCCGGCCACGGGCGCTGAAATTGCACTATCCTCGGCGTCGGTATTGAGCCTCGTGAGCGTTAACCGGATTAAGCGTTTGACTTACGGTTGCCTATTAAGGGTTAATAATAAAACCTAATTGAAGGAGGATTGGGGGACTATAAAAAGAAACTAATTCTTTGAATTAAAAGGGAACAGATTGATTTGGCGAGAGGGTATTGAAGGAGCTTTTCCATTGAAGATTACAGGAGATTACTTGGAGCTTCAAGATTGGCTCTGAGTTTCTTCTTTTTCTCCTTATTTTTTATTTGTAATTCTTTAAGGATGATTTATCAACAAATAATGATTCTTATTTCCGTGATGAACTAATTCTTTAATTAAGATTTCAATTGAACCTTTTATGATTATGAATTAGTTATTCTGTCATTATAATTATCTATGTTGAAGTGGATTGTTTATCATGTTTTGATTTTAATGATTAATTATTTGGCCAATAATTAGTGTGTTACTCTAGAAGGAATTGGGAGAGGAATTCTAGGGTTAGAACTAGACATGATGACATGTGACTCAGTTATTTACACGGTAAATAATTAGGTTTGTGAATTGAATGGAAATATCTGTTCACCGCATGTAACATATAAGGAATTGGGGATTTGAAAGAGTTTAATCCAATTGTTTTGCATAGGAATATAGCAAGGTTAATCTGGGTTAAATAAAAGTCAATTGATCACTTGGAAGAGGGCTTTTGGCATTTGAAAATTCTTGTTAACAATCCATGAGACATAGTAATTGGGATGATTAGATAAGCGATTTATAATTCATAATTGGGGATATTGAAGTCTTAATATTTACCTACCGGAAGTCATTCACTCAAGTAATAGCTTAGTTAATTGTTTATCTTAGTGCATTATCTTTAAGTGTTTAATTTTGAGTTAATAATTCAGAAAATCGCAATTTCTCATTGTTTGAATAAAATTGAATTGATATAGTATTAGTAGTTGAAATTTATTAATTAGAATTCCCTGTGGGAATGATACTCAACTTATCACTTTATTACTTGTTGACCACGTATACTTGCGTGCTGTGTGTAATTAGATTTTACTCAACAGTTATGTTGATTGTTGGCAAGCTTGCTCAATTTAAATTTTTTTTGTTCCAATGGAGAATGAGGTACTACTTAGTTAACTTATTAGTTTTTTTAAAACTTGTAAATATTCAAATTGAGGAAACAGGTTTAGCAAAAACAACAACAACTTGGACCGAAACATGGAAATAGTAATGCACATGGCCCGCTACTTTAAGGTATTAATATCTTCTTACCATTCTATGAATTTTCAATTTTAATATTTGATATAACTGCAAAAATAGGAAAAAGGGATGGAGGTAGTAAGAAAGTATTGAAATTTGAATTCGGAGGTTGGAGTTTTAGAGAAGGAGAGGAGGGGCTGGGTAGTTCTAGGTAGGAGATTATTGGGTAGTTCTAGGTAGGAGATTATTATTTTTATAGGTTCTAAAATATATATATATATATATATATATATATAGTATATATTTATATTTATTATAAATATCTAATTATATAAATATATATACTATTTATAAATATGTTTATTTTTAAATTTATGATAAATATCTAAATATATGTTATTATATACAATAAGAGTAGTACGAACTAGCAACAATAAAGTAGTAGAACATTAGCCTAGGATCTACATAAAGCAAACATCATTGAGCAACAGGTAACATGACACAGAAACTTGCTACCAGAGCCAAATAGCAACAGGCAACATGCAAAATGCAACTCTGCACCACTACATTAAGCAATAGGTTATTTCATACAACCCCATAAAGCAACAACATAAAGCAACATGTGATTGCACTTCAAAACCACAAATGGTGTTATTTATATTATGGTTTGGTTTATGGTCGTGTATGAGTTGTTTAACATATGGGCAATGTGTACTTCTACAGTTTGATTTGAAGTGTGGTAATTAGTTTTCTTTGTTATGCTTGGATGCGTTGTGTTTGTTGTGGTTATTTAGTAAACTAACTATAATCATTACGTGGTACAAATTTTGGACTAGGCTTACATATTTCTATTATTTTTTGTATTTAGCGTGGTTGTGTTAAGTGAATATTTTTGTAATGTACAACTCACTCTTAGTGTAAGGTGCAGATTATGCCAATGAGGGAGAGGTTAACTGAAAATTTTGAAATGTACAATTCACTGTTAATGTGAGATCCAGAATTTTATGAAATAAAAATATTCAATTTTTCTATTTTTGTAAATAGTTAAATTGATAAAAGTTTAAAATTAAGTGTCATATTTGAAATTTTTTCAAAGTAAACAAGTTGTTATAAAATAATCGGTAGTAAAATAACAGTAATACGCGTGGTTGATCCTTCGTATTCATATGAATAGTATTTTCATTCAAAAGGGGTTTCTGCCAGGGGCAGCTTCGTAACTTTTCTGACCCTCAAAAATTCTGAAAAAATTTGAAATGATAATTTGATGAGTTTTCTAGATTGTGTCAAAAAATGGCGATTTTTGGATGTATAGATTAGGAGTTATGGATTTTATGGGAAAAGACTATTCTAAAAGTAAACCCTTATAACTCCTTGTGGTTAACTACAAAATTGGTAAAATTTTTATTGGGAGTACATATATATAACATGAGTATACCCTGTAAATTTCGGAATTTTTGGAAAAAAGTACAATTTATGATAAATGTCTAAATATTCGGCAGTTTTAGCAATATGAAAAATAGTAAATGAATTTTAAAAATTCTGAGAAAAATATATTTTGCAATATGGGACTATATTCTGCTAAATCCCAGAAAAGAAATATTTTTGGGACTGATTTGGTATTTTTCATGAAAATGAATTAGTTATGAGTAAATGAATTAAATATGTTATGTGAAGTAAAAAAATTAGAAAATAGGATTTTATGGCTTGGGAATCCTATATAGGGTATATGCAGATTTTTTATGAGGGATTTGATCATTGGTTATGAAATTTTATGAGTATGACATTTTTGAATGATTAAATGCATTATTTGGTAAAGTGTAAACAATTGAAATAAATTGTTCATAAGTTTAAGAAGTGATTAAAATATTGTTATAATATTAAGAATATTAGATTATGAGTTTATTAAGTTATTGATAATATTTGGATAAATTTAAAGTATTTAATATTTATCCTTGTTTTGTTTGATTAATGCTTATATCATTGTCATCATCCTCATGCTTATATGTGTTGAAAGTCATCTTTGGCCGTAGTGCAGAGATGGACTTGGTATGATTATGACCAGGGATTATTCGGTATAATCATGACCGTAATGTTACAAATAATGTGGTAAAAGTCCTTATTGGCCGTAGTGCATTGATTATCTTTTTGGTATGATTATGGCTATGGATTCTCTTCGGCCAAGGGTGAAAAGATGAATTGTTTTATGGCATGATCATGACCGTTGATGAAAACACGATTATCTTTGGCCCGTAGTTCATGGATAATTCGTGGTCGTGATATTAACGAATATCCTTAGCCGTAGTGCATGGATAATTCAGTGATATAGATTGATTATCGAGCTGAGTCTCAGCGATGAAATATAAATTCATGGATGTGATATTAACGAATATCCTTGGCCGTAGTGCAGGGATGATACGATGATGTGGATTATTTATTAAGCTGAGTCTCATCGATAAAATATTGATTATACACTTTTAATTCGTAGAAGATAGTAGATATCATGCTCTACTTAACTCTTCTAAAATACAGTTGTATGTCTTTGGCCTGTAGTGAAGAGATGAATTGTTAATGAATATCTTTGGCAGTAGTGCAAAGATGAATTTATTAGTATGATTATGAGAAGGAATTGTGATTTCGTATAACCATGATTTTTGATGTTTCAGGTGAAGATAGGTGATAAAAATTATCTTCATCCTGGGTGCGAAGAGGAATTTAGAACCACAATTACGATTATGAGTTATTTATATGATTGTGGACAGGAACTGTTGATTGATTTTACAGGGATAAAACATTGTTGGTGGACTTTTAACATGGAGAAGATAGTAGACCTTATGGTCTATTTGACTCTTTTAATGGATTGCTCGTTCCGCTGCAACTATGGTTGAAAAGTTTTATCATCTACCATATGTTCTAAATCTCTGATTTATTATTGACGAAGGCTATTGATAATTTAATTATCTATAGTTATGATATTCTTTACTGGGCTATTTGTGCTCACCCTTTGCTTCACAATTCCTTTCAGGTAATAAGAGTGTAGTTGGGTTGAGCGGGGATAACAGGGGAATAGAATGGTGGTCCATAGCTGTTGAGGTTCTCCCTAAATAGTATGTAAATAATTTTGTTGAGAACTTTAGATAAGTGTGTCGTATTGTATACGTCATTTGATATTTAATTTTGGTGAACCGAATAGGGTGAGGTGAACCCAACTTTGGAAGGGTGTTTTGCCACTATCATACGAGATGTCTAATGACATACAACCTCGTGTTATCATAAGATATGGTTGTGCACATCCACTTGCTGAGTATATCTACGACCACTACCTATATGATCTTGGAGTATATTTGAAATATAATTTTTACTTGGAGACAACGGAGATAATTATATGTCAAGAGAAGACTCACCATTGGAAAGAAGATGATAGTAATCTTCTTGTTTTTCTTTGGGGACTTTTGGGTCAACCAAGGATAATTCTGTGGACATATGATATCTATCATAACCTAGACGCATGGCCTCCCATGTACGAAGGTTTTCTTGAGCACTTCCCAAAGATTTTAATTTCTAAAATAGTTTTTGACTGTACCTTTATGTGAGGTACCATTGTAAGGTCTTGTGGTCAAGGCACCACGAGAGTTATATATATTTGTATTAAAACTCACAGCTTATTTGTTGTCGTACTCTGCACGACAGTTCAACGGTTGTATAAATGAAGTTTGTATTTGATTTTTATAGTATGATATCTGGCGACTCAAGATGGGTGATGTATACCTATTTTGGGGGCGTCACAAATGGTATCAGAGCTTAGGGATATGGTCGCTGGCAGATATATGAGTCTAGAACTAGGAGGGAAGAGACGAGTAATATACTTCGCTAGTGTGTGACTTACCAAAGCCAAAATTTTTTACTTGATAAGTTGACAGTTTTTGATATGTCAATTAACCTTTGTTTTGAAAATATATTCTAGAATGATATCTGAAATACAGGAGATGAGCAATGAAAAAATCATGATACAGAGGATATAATCGCGAATGTACAATCCGAAAAGAAAGCAAGGTATTCTCATCTCTTCGAACTACCAGGTACGTAAATTTCGAGGGTGAAATTTCATAAGGAGGGGAGATTGTGAGATCCCAAATTTTATGAAATAAAAGTATTCAATTTTTTTATTTTGGTAAATAGTTAAATTGATAAAAGTTTAAAGTTAAAGGTCATATTTGAAAATTTTTCAAAGTAAACAAGTTGTTATAAAATAATCGATAGTAAAATAACAGTACGCGTGGTTGCATAGTAGCACACGGTATTGGTTATTGATACTTACGTGAGAAGTCACTCAGTTATACTCAATTATTGCTACAATAATTGCTGCATCATATCTCTAATATTATTGATTCAATTATTGTTACAGTATCATCTGCATAATATGTTATATTATTAAATCAATAATTGAGATGACAAATTTATTCATATTATTATTTGTAATATTGACAATGTCTAGAAGTTCTGTCAAGGAGAGGTTTGGCCATCTAATTGCGCGCCAATAAGGAGAAATCCTTATCGGAAAGCCCTCTTTTTCATGGGAACGACCTGGTTGTTAAATATTATGAATTATAATATTAATGATGAATGTTATTAAAAATCGAATTTGAGTTCGGAGTTGAATTTGGAGACGCGGACATGATATTCGAGTCCAGAACGATGAAATTAGTAAAAATAGACCTAGACGCATGATAATTCTGTGGACATATGATATCTATCATAACCTAGACGCATGGTCTCCCATGTGTGAAGGTTTCCTTGAGCACTTCCCAAAGATTTTAATTTCTAAAACAGTTTTTGACTGTACCTTTATGTGAGGTACCATTGTAAGGTCTTGTAGTCAAGGCACCACGAGAGTTATATATATTTGTATTAAAACTCACAGCTTATTTATTGTCGTACTCTGCACGATAGTTCAACAGTTGTATAAATGAAGTTTGTATTTGATTTTTATAGTATGATATCTAGCTACTCAAGATGGGTGATGTATACCTATTTTGGGGGTGTCACAGTTAATGTAAGCTGAAGATTGGAAGCAGGTAGAGATTCGATTGGCTGGAATTAATTCGGTGCTAATATTTGAATGCATGGAGATTTATTTGCACCAGAGGTATTATTATTAAAATTAGAATTTTTCCTTTAGTGCTTTGTGTGAATTATATATTAATGATGCGAGTTAATTAAACTTTTGGGAATATTTTTATAGGTTGTTATGCTGATTGTTGGCAAGCTTGCTCAATTTAAAATTATTTTGTTCCAATGGAGAATGAGGTACTACTTAGTTAAATTATTAGTTTTTTTAAAACTTGTAAATATTCAAATTGAGTAAACAGGTTTAGCAAAAACAACAACAGCTTGGGCCGGAACATGGAAATACTAATGCAATGGCCCGCTACTTTAAGGTATTAATATCTTCTTACAATTCTATGAATTTTCAATTTTTATATTTGATATAACTGCAAAAATAGGAAAAAGGGATGGAGGTAGTAAGAAAGTATTAAAATTTGAATTCGGAGGTTGGAGTTTTGGAGAAGGAGAGGAGGGCCTGGGTAGTTGTAGGTAGGAGATTATTAGGTAGTTCTAGGTAGAAGATTATTATTTTTATAGGTTCTAAATATATATATATATATATATATATATATATAGTATATATTTATATTTATTATAAATATCTAATTATATAAATATATACTATTTATAAATATATTTATATTTAAATTTATGATAAATATCTAAATATATGTTTTTATATAAAATAAGAGTAGTACGAACTAGCAACAATAAATTAGTAGAACACTAGCCTAGGATCTACATAAAGCTAACATCATTGAGCAACAGGTAACATGACACAGAAGCATGCTACCAGAGCCAAATAGCAACAGGCAACATGCAACATGCAAATCTAGACCACTATATTAAGCAATAGGTTATTTCAAACAACCCCATAAAGCAACAACATAAAGCAACATGTGATTGCACTTCAAAACTACAAATGGTGTTATTTATATTATGGTTTGGTTTATGGTTATGTATGAGTTGTTCAACATATGGGCAATGTGTACTTCTACAGTTTGATTTGAAGTGTGGTAATTAGTTTTCTTTGTTATGCTTGGATGCGTTGTGTTTGTTGTGGTTATTTAATAAACTAACTATAATCATTACGTGGTACAAATTTTGGATGAGGCTTTCATGTTTCTATTATTTTTTGTATTTAGCGTGGTTGTGTTAAGTGAATATTTTTGTAATGTACAACTCACTCTTAGTGTAAGGTGCACATTGTGCCAATGAGGGAGAGGTTAATTGAAAATTTTAAGATGTACAATTCTTTGTTAATGTAAGTGAAGATTGGAAGCAGAGATAGAGATTCGATTCATTTGGAATTAATTCAAAGGCTAATATCTGGAAGCATGGAGAATTTTTTGCACTAGAGGTATTATGATAAAATTAGAATTTTTCCTTTAGTGTTTTGACTGAATGATATAGTACTGATGCGAGTTAATTAACTTTTGGGAATATTTTTATAGGTTGTTATACTGATTGTTGGCAAGCTTGCTCAATTTAAAAATATTTTGTTCCAATGGAGAATGAGGTACTACTTAGTTAACTGCAAAAATAGGAAAAAAACAATGGAGGTAGTAAGAAAGTATTGAAATTTGAATTCGGAGGTTGGAGTTTTGGAGAAAGGAGGAGGGACTGGATAGTTCTAATTAGGAGATTATTATTTTTATAGGTTCTAAATATATATATAGTGTATATTTATATTTATTATAAATATCTAAATATATACTATTTATAAATATGTTTATATTTAAATTTATGATAATTTTCTAAATATACTTTTTTATATACAATAAGAGTAGTACAAACTAGCAACAATAAAGTAGTAGCACATTAGCCTAGGATCTACATAAAGCAAACATGTAATACCTGATTAAAAAAATAATAATAAATATAATAATATAATGATAAAATAATAATAGATTTATAATTAGATAATGAAATAAAAACCAATAATTATTATACATATCTAAAGCAAACATGTAATACCCGGTTAAAAAAATAATAATAAATATAATAATAAAATGATAAAATAATAATAGATTTATAATTAGATAATGGAATAAAAACCAATAATTATTATACATATCTAAAAACTAGGTTTCCAATATATATATAATGATAAATTCGAGAGTTGCCAGTGTTTCCTCCTGCATTTTGAACAGGAGTCGCTCTCGCCTGATGTTGGATGAATTGCATAAAGCCTCTGAACATCCCATCGTTCATCGTTTGGCTGGTCTTGTTGTTTTTCTGAGGATTATTGCCTTCCTGATGCACATTATCCTAGGTATTGATAGTTAGTGACTCAAATGTCTCATGTGCTCCATTGATTATCTCAACATTTTCGGATGTAATTTTCAAACATTACCACAAAACAAGGGTTAATTGACATGTCACATATTATCCCTATATTCTGACCGACCAATTAAATAACAAATAAAATTAGGTAGGTCATACTAGCGAAGAAATTACCCGTCTCTCCCCTCCTAGTTCTAGTCTCACATCTCAGCAAGGGATCATATCCCTAAGCTTTGATACCAACTGTGATGCCCCCAAAATAGGTATACATCACCCATCTTGGGTCGCCAAATAAATTGTATATAATTCAAATAAAAACTTAATTTATACCACTGATAAGTGTCGTGTAGAATACGACAAAATATAAGCTGTGAGTTTTAATACAAATATTGTTCTAGACAATATTCAAACTCAAAAATAAGTCATCATTACAATTATTATCACACTATTTCGCAGAATATTGAGGACTACTAATGCAAACATCTGGACCGTCACTCCGTTCCCAGACTAGTCCCAGCTATATTCTCATTTTCTGAAAAGAACAATGAAAGCAAAGGGTGATCTCAACTAGCCCAGTAAGAAATATTATGACTAAGATAATGCAGAATAAATTATCGTTAGCCTTCAACAGTGTTAAACTGATAAAATATTATAAACATCAAGTTTAATTGCAGTGGAACAAACAATCCATTAGAAAAATCTATATCATCGAATCATCCCTGCACTACGGCCAATGATATTCATTAGTATCACGACCACAAATTATCCATGCACTACAAGTCGAGGATATTCGTGTTTTTATCAATGGTCATGATCATGCCAACAACTGTCCATCAATGCACTACGGGCCAATGAGGACTTTTACCACATCATTTGTAACATTACGGTCATGATTATACCGAATAATACCTGGTCATAATCATACCAATCAACAGTCCATCTATGCAAGTAAGCCACAGATGACTTTCATTACAATATAAGCATGATGATGATGACAATGACATAAGAATTCAATTAAAAGAAAGAAAATGATATATTTTTAAAGATTTATAATTTAATTTATCTAGAATTCAATAATTTCTAAATTGTCAACATGATACTGCTTTGTGGAGTAAAATTCAAGAATAATATTGTATCAAAAATAATTTAGACTGAAAAGAAATTAATTTTTGTCATGAATAGTACTCTGGGTGAATAGTAACTGAGTGAATAGTACCCCGTGAATAGTAATTTGGGAATAGTACCCCATGAATAGTACTCCGACATAAAAAGGTTAAAACTTATCAAGAATGCTCAGAATAATATTTCCATGAAAAGATACTGGATGAAGCGCAAATATCAATGATATTCTACTAATTTCATGGAGTATAGGAGCCAAAACTTAACAAAATGAGTATAGAATTCAAAATTTGAAACGAAATAATATTACTTACATACTACAGAGTATGAAAGAAAATATTATTTCATATGAATACTGAACAAAAATAATATCCCTTACCTTAAAAGGAGAGTATTCCAACTGGTATAGCGGGGATATTTTTGAAGAAAACTTGAACTGTTTTCTACACTCAAAACTTCCTTAAACTCTAAAGAAATACGCTCAATATTATAGAAGAAGAATTCTCTAATTCTGGTGTGATTTTAAATTCTAACTAAGCATCCTATTTATAGGAGAATGAAATGATACTATTTAGAAATTTTAATCATGGACGCACAGTAGAATTCATACGAATTCTTCACGGACGATTCCTTCGGCCGAATTTTCTAAAAAATTTGATTTACTATGCAGCACTATACAATAAAATATTCTAATAAAGCGAAAACTTTAGATAAAATATAATATATTCTATTTATAACCTAATAAAACAAAACTTAATATATATATATATATATATATATATATATATATATATATATATAATTCTCCTTACTCCCACCCGTGACCAAAATAATCCCCCCCCCTCAGAAATTTTCTCCACACGTGGGCCCCACATGTCATCATCACATGTGGGCTCCACCTCTTATAATGAATAACTTTCTACCGATTATTTTGATAAATGGGTAAATGGGGGTCCAAATAATAAGCAACATTTACAACAAATACTTCAGAAAAATCCCCTCAATATTTTTAACAACATTTATTCATATTATTATAACTCGCAATATTAACAACCAGATCGTTTCTAGGAAAGAGGGGGCTTTCCGATAAGGATTTCTCCCTATTGGCACGCAATTAGGTGACTAAACCTCTCATCGACAGAACTTTCTAGACATTATTAATTATGCAGATAATAATACGAATAACTTGCCATCTCAATTATTGATTTAATAATATATAAAATATTGACAATAATTGAATCAAATAACGTGAGATACTATGCAGCAATTACTGTAGCAATAATTGAAATAAACTGAGTGACTTCTCATGTAAGCATCAATAATTAATACCGTGTGCTACTATGAAACCACGCGTATTACTGTACTTTTATCACCGGATATTTCAACAGTTAACGCTAAAACTTTCGTCGTTATTTTTATAAAAGATATTTCTGCCGTTTTCTCAATCCGATAATAATTTCGTTGTGGGATCCACCAATGATTGCGCCGTCGTACGAATATTCCCTATTAAAACGAATATTCCCCGACCAATCGAATATTTTATAACAACTTGCATACTTTACCAAATTTATATATATAACCCACAACTATAACATTATATTAAATTCACACCATAATATTAAAAAATATAGTTTGAGAAAATTAATTTTTATTTATGAAAATTGGGGTCTTACAACCTCCCCTTCTTTTGAAATTTCTTCCTCAAAATTAGGGTACATACCTGGTATGTCGAAGAGGTGAGGATACCTTGATTTCATTTCAGATTCTAACTCCCAGGTCATTTTCTCAACATCGTGGTTTCTCCACAAAACTTTGACTTGAGGTATAACCTTGGAGCATAGAATATGTTCCTTCTTATCCAAGATTTTAACAGGTACCTCTTCAGACGTTAAATCTTCAACTATCTCGTTCGGTTCTAACTCAATAATGTGGTTCAGGTCTTCCACATATTTACGTAACATGGATATGTGAAAAACGTTATGAACACGAGACATACTTGGCGGTAAGCGAGCTTATAGGCCACAATTCCTAATTGGTTAATGATTTCAAATGGGCCAATGAATCGAAGATTGAGCTTTCCTCTCTATCCAAATCTTGTAACTCCTTTCCATGGTGCCACACATAACAACACATGCTCTCCAACATTGAATTCCACGTCTTTTCGATGAAGATCAACATAACTCTTTTATCGATCTTGTGAGGTCTTTATACGTTGTCAGATCATTTGAATCTTCTTCGTAGTCATACGTACCAATTCCGGTCCCAACAACGTTGCTTCACCCACCTCATCCCAGCATACTGGAGAACGACACTTGCGTCCATACAACGCCTCGAATGCAGCCATGCCGATACTTGCTTGATAACTATTGTTGTAGGAAAATTCCACTAATGGAAAGAACTTGTCCCAACTTCCTTTGAAGTTAAGGACACAGAGTCTTAATAGATCCTCAAGAGTTTGAATAGTTCTCTCCTACTGTCCATCCGTCTGAGGATGATATGCCGAACTAAATCACAAATCCGAGCCCATAGCTTTTTGCAAACTAACCCAAAATCGTGAAGTGAATCTTGAGTCTCAATCAGAAACTATGGATACTGGCATACCATGCAGTCTTACAATTTCATTTATGTATATACAAGCAAGACGTTCAAGTGTATAAGTTTCTCGTATAGGTACGAAATGAGCAGACTTGGTCAATCTATCAACAATGACCCAAATTACATCTATGCCTTGAGAAACCTTGGGAAGACCAGTAACGAAATCCATGGTAATGTGCTCCCACTTCCATTCTGGAATTTCAAGTATTTGCAATGGACCTTTTGGCACTTGATGCTCCGCCTTGACTCGTTGACACGTTAAACACCTTGAGATAAACTCCGCGATCTCTCTTTTCATATTGCTCCACTAAAATGTATGTCGAAGATCATGATACATTTTGGTACTCCCAGGATGGATTGCAAACGGTGTGTTGTGCGCCTCCATCATGATTTTATACTTCAAGTCAGAATCGCTAGGAACACAAAGTCTGGAGTTGACTCGAAGTATTCCTTCTTCATCGATTCTTGCTTCCGGAATAGCACCTTCTTGCACTTTCTTCTTCATACACATCAGCTCTAGGTCCATAGCTTGAGTAGCTTTAACTTTATCGATTAAAGTTGGTTCTACTCGTATATTTGCCACCATCACATGGGTCCCTGAAGTCTTTATCTCTATCTCCATCCTTTGTAAGTCATACCAAATGGGCCTTTGTGTTGACAATATCGCACTCGTACCCACATATGATCTTCTGCTCAATGCGTCAGCTACCACGTTCGCTTTTCTAGGATGGTATTGGATGGTATGATCATAATCTTTCAACAGCTCAAGCCAACGTCATTTCCGCATGTTGAGTTCCTTTTGGCTGAAGAAATACTTGAGACTTTTATGATCTGTATAGATTTCCACTTTCTCCCCATACAGGTAATGCCTCCAAATCTTAAGCGCAAAAATGACTGCTGCCAACTCTAGATTATGAGTAGGATAATTCCTCTCATATTCTTTGAGTTGTCGTGAGGCATAGGCTATGACTTTCCCATATTGCATGAGAACACATCCTAACCCTCTACCTGAAGCATCACTGTAGATGACAAATCCCTCCAAACCAGATGGTATTGTCAGAACATGTACTGAAATGAGTCTCCTCTTGAGTTCTTGAAAACTCTTCTCACATTTCTCGCTACAACCAAATTTTGTATCTTTCCGAGTCAACTGAGTTAATGGAGTAGCGATTCGAGAAAACCCTTCTACGAATCTCCGATAATAACTAACTAAGCCGAGAAATACGTACTTCAGTCACTGACTTAGGTTGCTCCCATCTTTGTATTGCTTCAATCTTCGGTCGGTCAACAGATATTTCGTGATTTGATATCACATGCCCAAGGAATGCTACTTCCTCTGTGACGACCCCAAATCTAGGTACTTGAAACCCGAACTCGGTTCTCCACGATACCATTTCTTTAAGCTGAATAATACTAAATAATAATACATTCGAACTTAATTTACATACATCAAAGTTTACTTCCCCAGGTGCGTGACCTTCAAATACATTCCTTACAATACTTGAATAGATACCAATATAACTATAACCATTAACTCATAATACACACTTATTCGATCAGCTTTCCTTTTTCCTTTGTTCGTGCCTGAGCCTTCAGGTTGCTCATACATAACTGAAAATATTTAATTTAAGCAAGGATGAGCATTTAAGTGCCCAACAAGTAATAACAATTATATATAAAATTTGAAAGAATATAAGTATTCTCTTTACATAACACTTCTACAACGAATTGAAAGTTGTGAAGTAATGTCTCGATAAAAATTCACATAACAACTCTCTTTCAAATTCTTTAAATTTGGCTGCGCTCTACCCTTGAATAGGGTTTAAGAAACATACTATGAACATTCTTTTCATTTTCGAAAAGGTTTAGCGGAATTCTATCCTCAAACCATCATAACTTACAGCACGCGGAGGGTGATCACCAGATTGTACCTGACTTGATTGATCAATACTACATAACTTGAACGAAATTCATCGCTCACTCTATCCGCTTTATGCAAAAATCTTCCCATATAGGGATGTTCATACATGCTGGTTCCAAACCAGAAGGTTTTAATCTTGCTCAACAATAATATGTAATTCAACATATATATATGGGTAATTGACAAAGGTGTATCAACATGTGAACAAATGTCATGATTATCCAAGTGGAGACACTTGTATAACCATTTATAGAAATCAATGAAGCAGAATATATATCCGAGCTAACATGTCGATAATCAAATAGTACATAATGCATGCAGGATAGAATAATTCAAACTTCTTACTCATGTCCATTGCATAAAGGAAGTGCAAAGGTAGGATACTTTTCGATTCACGATTACAAATCTCAACTTAGGTTTTATCTCTTTATCACAACCTATCAATAATCAAATCATTCGTTCGATTAGAACAATATATCTTAACACATAATCTGCTTCTATTACGAACAAAGACATAGTCTAATCATATAATCACGGTGATCATACTTTTAGTTCATATTCTATACTTGAAATATTTTTATATATTTTTCAAATATCTCATCCATGCTCTACAAAGTAGTCTTTTTTCTTTCTTTTATAAGGTCCGACATTTGTTTGCCGGCGTATCGATGACTTTATCGCAAAAATCTGAGTCTAAGACTCTTATTCTATACCTCAACATCTGTAAATATCGGACATCTTATTTTTAATCATTTTCGCAATTTTAAATTGAAAAATTTAAAATAATTCAAATCATCACTAAAGGGCCTATAGTGATATAATCTGTTATTATAGGTGTTCTTCTTCAAATTCGAACTTCATAATCGGTTCTCAAGTCGACTAGTTTGGCCATTTATAACTTTCAAATATCGTAATCATAATTAAATGATTTAAACATTAAACAATTCCATTATTATTAATAGTTTAATTAATACTAAACTATTAATGAAACCATTGCCAAAATATAAAAGTTATTTAAAACATTTATATTACCTAAATAATTACCATTAATATTTAAATATTAATGTACTATTTATCCAAATATTAAAAGTCATTAATTATAACTTAAAATATTTTTAAATCCTTAATATCCTCTTTAAATGGTTTTTAAATAAGTAAAACCATTTTAAAACTATTTATTTAATATTAATCATTAAATAAACTAAATATCATTAATATTATCTTAATATCATTAATATTTAATTATTAATGAAATTATCATTTAAATATAAAAAGTTATATTTTATAACTTCAAATATTTTTAAATACCTTATTTTCATTTAAAATGATTTTATAATATTAAAATCATTTTAAACTAAATTATTTAATATAATCATTAAATAACTTTAATATCATTAATAATTATTAATTAATGAAATTCATCACAAAATATTAAAAGTCATCACAAATAACTCATTTACATAATCAATTCCAAGCCAAAATAAACATAGTAAACTAACTAGTTTATTAACAACACTAACTAAACTTCAAAAATTCAAACTTTAACTAACAATTAAAAAAATAATAACATTACAAAATTAAATAAGAAACATACCCGAAAATACTGAATTCCCATGATGAATACGCACTTCCACGCCTAAAATTTAACTAAGGAGATCTTTATAAAAGTTCTCCCACAACAAAGCCTTTCTCAAAAAATTGGAGGCCTTATTGTTGGTGAATGAAACAAAGGCCAAACCCTTCTATTTATAGGTTTAGAAAATGGTGAAGTTCTCAATTTAGTCGATGTGGGACTTGGTTTATACTAATTTTTCAATAGCTCACTTTGCGATTTTCTAACGCATTGCTCATAACTCCGATTAATCTGATTTTTGGATATGTTATACATGGTATGTAAGACTATTTTTAAAAAATACGAATTACCTAATTTGGGTTCATTAGGTAGCCCAAACAGTGCGTCAAAAGTGGACGTTCATAACAGTTTTCAATCTCGTTTTAGCTTTACCCTCTTTCGCTAAAACAGTCATAACTCTTTCATTTTAAAACATTTTTGAGCGATTCTTGAGCCCACTTGAAGCTAACTTCCTGGGGCTACAACTTTTATTCTTTGACCATTTCCAAATTCAACACATCAGCCCAGAAATTCCATTCAAATGGATTGCACTTGCACTTGTTGGGAAGTTTTGACACTACTACTTTGAAATGTCATAACTCTCTCCTCCAATATCGGATTTAGTCCGCTTTTGAGTCTATGGAAAGATTATTAGGTATACTATAACATACCAAAAGCCCAGAAGGTTTTGGAAACATTAGATCAAAAAAAGTGTCCCGAATAGCACATCCCGTCACGACTTTCGGTTTTGAGAAATTTGACACATTTCCTTCCAATCACCGTAATTCCCTCATCCGAGGTCGGAATGAGGTCATTCCAAAGCCTATGGCTTCCTAACTCAGTGTACTACAACATATCAAAATCCCAGACCTTTTAAAGCACAAAAAGTGGACAAGAATGCCCCCATTACAGACTGCCCAAAAATAGTTTATCATGATCGGTCAACCATGTTTGACCATCTATAACTTCTAATCTATACATGATATGGACTTGATTCTTTTTGCAGATTAAAGACCACATATCAGGCTACACATAACAACTTTTGAAGAACAAAACTCATGATCGAGCAAAGAGTTATGGCCTCTGACATTTGGTGAAAAAAATAACAGAATTCGGTTTTTCCAACTTGCTTAAATCTTCAAATTCGTGCACTTTGATGCTATGGGTCTTTGATTTATCAACCCATATCATCAATTAACATTCTATTATACAACTTTAAACAATCAATTGCATCAAATAACATCGAATCAAAGGATTTCTAGGTTTAGTGTTCTTATACCCTTTTTGCCAAAAATTCTTGATTATTGCTTCTGATTTGTTATGGGTGATGGTTGGGCTTTGTTTAAGAGTGTATGAGCAATCTTGTACAAGGCAATTAAATATAATATTTAATCACTAGATTTAATTTTTATAATTTACCAATTAACTTCTATCCTTTGGTAAATTAAAACACTTATACAGTAACATCAAAATTAAACCCGGTAATTAAAATTAGGGTTTCTCAACGTCATCAATTAGGGTTTCTAATTGACCATTAGTGGTTCTTTAATTATTTGTGTATGTTACTAACACAGTCGTTACGATTTCTAATTTCAATAGGTTAGGGTTATAATAATTAGGGTTTGTCCTAATTATCGACGCACAACAAAGAATTAGGGTTTCTTCTAATTACAGATATTCTTATTCACGATAACTTCATATACACAAATACTACTCATAAATATCCCATAACGAAGTTTAATAATTAGGGTTTCACAGACGGTAATATCCTATGACCTAATTGACCGTCATTGCTCAATATTATCTGTCCGCACATACCCAATACATAATTATGGTACTGTAAAATAATATAATATTATTATTCTCATCTCTTGATCACAATCCCAATCCAGGGTTTGGATCTCATGTCTGACTTATTCTTCGTACACATCATCAATAATCAAGTTAAAATAATTAACTTAAATATTCTGAACAATTCATATAATAAATATTTATTTCCAATCATGTTTTCATGGAAAATAATTAATAAAAACATTTCGGCTTACAGAAATTTATTACCATATAATTTGTGGTAATTAATAATTTCAAAATTATTTCTAATTTTTCAAGTAATAAATGTATTCGCATTTATCGTTCACTTTACTTGACACTTAGTCTCGTCATTAAATAAAAAAAAAATTTATACGCAAAATTTCTTATTTATTTTATATAGAAAATCTCGGGTTATTACATCCTCAAGCCAGAACTTGGCATATAACTTGTTCTCACGAAGCTTTTGGAGTATTAGCCTCAAGTGTTTCTCACGATCTTCACGGCTTTTGGAATATATGAGAATGTCATCAATAAAGACAACCACAAAATGATCTAAATATTCCTTGAATACTTGGTTCATCATATCAATGAAGGCAGTAGGAGCATTAGTCAATCCAAAAGACATAACTAGGAATTCATAATGCCCGTACCAAGTTCTGAAAGCCGTCTTTGGAATGTCATCGGTTTTAATCTTTAACTGATGATATTCGGAACGAAGATCGATCTTTGAAAAGAATTTGGCGTCTTGCAACTGGTCAAACATGTCATTAATGCGAGGCAACGGGTACCTATTTTTGATGGTGACATGATTCAACTCCCGATAATCAATACAAAGCCGCATACTTCTATCTTTCTTCTTCACGAATAGAACAGGAGCACCCCAAGGAGACGTACTAGGACGAATGAAACTGATGTCTAATAATTCTTGCGTTTGGGTTTTTAACTCCTAAAGTTCAATAGGAGCCATTCGATATGGGGCTTTGGAAATTGATTTTGTACCGGGTTCAAGATCGATACAAAATTCAATTTCACCCTCTGGGGGTAGGCCAGGAAGTTCTTCAGGAAAAACGTCAGGAAATTTATTAACAATAGAAATATCATTCAAATTTGACGTATTTTTGTTTAAATCCGTGACATGGGCTAAGAAAGCTTGACATCCATTTTTCAATAAATGAATAGCTTTATGACTTGATATGACAGTAATTGACTTTAGTGGTTTGGTCGCTTGAATTCGCATAATAGGTTGGTTAGGAATATGAAAGCTAACAACATTACGAAAACAATCAATTTTAGCATGATGAATAGTTAACCAATTAATCCCTAGAATCACGTCAAATGCAAGTATTTTCAAAGAAATAAGATCGACAGGTAACGTGAGGGTACCGATTTGAACTTGAACCAAACAAGACTTATGAACAGTGGATGTAATGAAGGTTTCTCCCAACAAAGTTTCAACAGATAAGTCAAAGTCTAATTTCTCCGGAGTTAAATTTAAACATTGAGCGCAAGTAGGAAAAATAAAAGAGTGGGTAGAACTGGTATCAAATAAGGTATAGACTTCGCTAGAGTTTATGATTAGATTACCTGTGATGACCTCGTTTAGGTTCCTTGCTTTTTGCGAGGTCACGACAAACGCTCTCCCTTGAACTACCGACTTTGACTTCTTTGGGATGACCTTTACTGCCTTCATCCCAGCTGGATTTGGCTTTACTACACGACAAAATCGAACTAGGTGACCTTCTCTTCTATAATTGTAAAATATTTTGGACTCCTGCGTACAGTTTGAACTGATGTGTCCCTCCCCTTCGCATTTGTAGCACACGATCGATGATCGTTCTCCTTCTTTAACAACGGGTGCTGGTGATGACATCCTTCCATCATTATTGAATCTCCTTTTCTTGAAATTTCCACTTTTATTGTCTTGGCCATGATTACCACCAAAGTGGTTACCATTTCTGGCATGTTGACTTCCTCTACATTTGTTGTCACCGCTTCGATGACTGCTACCACTGGTATTATCATTTTTTCGGCTGCTCTCTCTTGGTTGGGCTGACTCATTATCACGCTACAATAACTGAGCTTTATTTACAACATCTGAATACAAACATAGTTTGTGAGAAATTAGGTATTGACGTATCTCAGGTTTCAAACCTCTTAGAAAGATCCGTGTCATTCTCTCCTCATTATCAACCAAGTGGGACAAAAACTGGGACAACTCGATAAATTAGCTTCGTACTGCGACACGGTCATATTGTTTTGCTCCAGCTTGATGAACTCTACCTCTTTCATGTGACGAATACTTTCGGGTAAGTACTTGTCGTTGAACAGTTCTTGAAACTTCTCCCAAGACATCTTCAGTGCGGCAGGTTGGGTACACTTTATAGATTCCCACCAGTAATCTGCCTCTCCTCGCAACATGAAGGTGGCAAAGGGAACCTTTTGCTCCTCGGAGCATCCCAAGACATCAAATATCTTGGTGATCTGCTTTATCCATGCTTCCGCCTTAAGTGGTTTTGGCTCTGCAATAAACTCTGGTGGTCCCAGCTCCTTGAACTGTTTAGGGGTGACCGTCTGAGAGTTTCCATTATTTCCACCTACATTTTGGACAGGAGCCGCTCTCGCCTGATGTTGCATGAATTGCATAAAGCCTTTGAACATCCCATCGTTCATCGTTTGGTCGATGTTGTTGTTTTCCTGAGGATTATTGCCTTCCTGATGCATATTATCCTGGGTATTGATTGTTAGTGACTCAACTGTCTTATGTGCTCAATTGCTTATCTCAACATTCTCAGATGTCATTTTCAAACACTGCCACAAAACAAGGGTTAATTGACATGCCACATATTATCCTTATATTCTGACCGATCAATTAAATAACAAATAAAATTAGGTAGGTCATACTAGCGAAGGAATTACCCGTCTCTCCCCTCCTAGTTCTAGTCTCACATCTCACCCAATGATCATATCCCTAAGCTTTGATACCAATTGTGACGCCCCCAAAACAGGTATACATCACCCATCTTGGGTCGCCAAATACATGGTACATAATTCAAATACAAACTTAATTTATACAACTGATAAGTGTCGTGTAGAATACGATAAAACATAATTAGTTGTGAGTTTTAATACAAATATTATCTTCTAGACAGTATTCAAACTCAAAAATAAGTCCTCATTACAATTATTATCACACTATTTCGTAGAATAGTGAGGAATACTAATGCAAACATCTGGACCGTCACTCAGTTCCCTGACTAGTCCCAACTATATTCTCATTTTCTGAAGAGAACAATGAAAGCAAAGGGTGAGCTCAACTAGCCCAGTAAGAAATATTATGACTAAGATAATGCAGAATAAATTATCGTTAGTCTTCAACAGTGTTAAACTAATAAAATATAATAAACATCAAGTTTAACTGCAGCGGAACAAGCAATCCATTAAAAAAGTCAAGTAGAGCATGGTATCTACTATCTTCTAAGATTTATAAAGTTTATCATCAATTTTATCGCTGAGACTCAGCTTAACAAATAATCCACATCATCAAATCATCCCTATACTACGGCCAAGGATATTCATTAGTATCACGACCATGAATTATCCATGCATTACGGACCAATGATATTCATGTTTTCATCAATGGTCATGATCATGCCAACAACTGTTCATCAATGCACTACGGGCCAATGAGGAATTTTACATCATCATTTGTAACATTACGGTCATGATTATCTAGAATAATCTTGGGTCATAATCATACCAATCAACAGTCCATCTATGCACGTAAGCCACATATGACTTTCAACACAATATAAGCATGAGGATGATGACAATGATATAAGAATTAAATTAAAAGAAAGCAAAGGATAAATTTTTAAAGATTTATAATTTAATTTATTCAGAATTCAATAATGTCTAAATTGTCAACATGATACTGCTTTGTGGAGTAAAATTCAAGAATAATATAGTATCAAAAATGATTTGGACTGAAAAGAAATCAATTTTTGTCATGAATAGTACTTCGGGTGAATAGTAACTGAGTGAATAGTACTCTGTGAATAGTAATTCGAGAATAGTACCCCGTGAATAGTACTCTGGCATAAAAAGGTTAAAACTTATCAAGAATGCTCAGAATAATATTTTCATGAAAAGATACTGGATGAAACGCAACTATCAATGATATTCTACTAATTTCATGGAGTATAGGAGCCAAAACTTAACAAAATGAGTATAAAATTCAAAATCTGAAACGAAATAATATTACTTACATACTACAGAGTATGAAATAAAATATTATTTCATATGAATACTGAACAAAAATAATATCCCTTACCTTAAAAAGGAGAGTATTCCAACTGGTATAGCGGGGATATTCTTGAAGAAAATTTGAACTATTTTCTACACTCAAAGCTTCCTTAAACTCTAAAGAAATACGCTTAATATTATAGAAGAAGAATTCTCTGATTCTGGTGTGATTTACAATTCTAACTAAGCATCCTATTTATAGGAGAATGCAATGATACTATTTAGAAATTTTAATCACGGACGCACAGTAGAAATCATACGAATTCTTCACAGACAATTCCTTTGACCACATTTTCTGAAAAATTTGATTTACTATGCAACACTATGCAATAAAATATTCTAATAAAACGAAAACTTTAAATAAAATATAATATATTCTATTTATAATCTAATAAAACAAAACTTATAATATTTATATATATATATATATATATATATATATATCAATCAGTACCTTCCACCACCACCATTTCATCTCTTTTTCTTTTCTTTCATAACCCGTGAATTCCCCCTCCCCATTTGTCAACTTCCATCACCATCAACATATAATAATAATAATAATACTAATAATTCTCCTTACTCCCACCCGTGACCAAAATAATTCCTCCCTCAGAAATTTTCTCAACACGTGGGCCCCACATGTCATCATCACATGTGGGCTCTACCTCTTATAATGAATAATTTTCTACCGATTATTTTGACAAATGGATAAATGGGGGTCCAAATAATAAGCAACATTTACAACAAATACTTCATAAAAATTCCCTCAATATTTTTAACAATATTTATTCATATTATTATAACTCGCAATATTAACAACCAGATCGTTCCCAGGAAAGATGAGGCTTTTCGATAAGGATTTCTCCCTATTGGCGCGCAATTAGGTGACCAAACCTCTCCTCGACAGAACTTTCTTGACATGTTTAATTATGCAGATAATAATACGAATAACTTACCATCTCAATTATTGATTTAATAATATATAAAATATTGACAATAATTGAATCAAATAACGTGAGATACTATGCATCAATTACTGTAGCAATAATTGAAATAAACTGAGTGACTTATCACGTAAGCATCAATAATCAATACTGGTGCTAATATGCAACCACGCGTATTACTGTACTTTTATCACCGGGTATTTCAACAGTTAACGGTAAAACTTTCGCCGTTATTTTTATAAAAAGATATTTCTGTCGTTTTCTCAATCCGACAATAATTTCGTTGTGGGGTCCACCAATGATTGCGCCGTCATATGAATATTCCTTGTTAAAATGAATATTCCCCGACCAATCGAATATTTTATAACAACTTGCATACTTTGCAAAATTTATAAATATAACCCACAACTATAACATTATATCAAATCCACACAATAATATTAAAAAATCAATTTTGAGAAAATTAATCTTTATTTATGAAAATTGGGGTCTTACATGAAGAAGCAGATTATTGGTGGGAATATGTAAAACGTACTTAGAATGCCACACTAAAAATGTCTTGGGAGAAGTTCCAAGAACTGTTTAACGATAAGTACTTTCTCGAGAGTATTCGTCACATGAAGGAGGTGGAGTTCATCAAGCTGGAGCAAAATAATATGACCGTATCGCAGTACGAGGCTAAATTTGCGGAGTTATCTCGGTTTGCATCCCATTTAGTAGATAATGAGGACAGAATGACGCGAATGTTTCTGCGAGGTTTGAAACCCGAAATACGTCAATACCTCATTTCTCACAAACGTTTCTTGTATTCAGATGTTGTGAATAACGCTCAGTTATTAGAGCGCGATAATGAGTCAACCCAACCAAGAGAGAGCAGCCGACAAATCGAAAATACCAGTGGTAGCAGTCATCAAAGCGGTGACAACAAACGTGAATTGAATCAATATGCCGAAAATGGTAACCGCTTCGGTGGTAATCATGGCCAAGACAATAGAAGTGGAAATTTCAAGAAGTGAATGTTCAACAATGATGGAAAGACAGCAGTACCAGCACCCGTTTTCAAGGAAGGAGAACGACCACCGATCGTATGCTTCAAATACGGAGAGGAGGGACACATAAGTCCAAACTGCACGATGCAGTCCAAAGTATGTTATAATTGCGGAAGAGAAGGTCACTTAGCTCAATTTTATTGTGTAGTGAAGTCAAGTCCAGTTGGGATGGTGACGCCAAATGATGTCCCAGACAAGTCAAAATCGGTAGTTTAAGAGAGCATTTTTCTGACGAGGAACCCGAACGAAGTTATCACGGGTAAGCTAATCATAAACTCTTGCGAAGTCTATACCTTATTTGATACCGGTTCTACCCATTCTTCTATTTCTCCTACTTGCGCTCAACGTTTAAATTTAACTCCGGAGAAATTAGACTTTGACTTAATCTGTTGAAACTCCGTTGGGAGAAACCTTCATTATATCCACTGTTTATAAGTCTTATTTAATTCAAATAGGCACCCTCACGTTACCTGTCGATCTTATCTCTTTGAAAATACTTGCATTTGATGTGATTTTAGGGATTGATTGGTTAACTACTCATCATTCTAAAATTGATTATTTTCATAAGGTTGTTAGTTTTTATATTCCTAACCAACCTATTATGCTAATTCAAGCAACCAGACCACTAAAGTCAATCACTGTCATATCAAGCCATAAAGCTATTCGTTTATTAAAAAACGGATGCCAAGCTTTCTTAGCCCATGTCACGAATTTAAACAAAAATACGTCAGATTTGAATGATATTTCTATTGTTAATAAATTTCTTGACGTATTCCCCAAAGAACTTCCTAGCCTACCTAGAATGTGAAATCAAATTTTGTATCGACCTTAAACCCGGAACAAAACCCTCAAATATTTCTTCACCCAGAACGAACGTAATATGCGCCAAAGACGTTGGCTCGAGCTGTTGAAAGATTACGACTATACCATTCAATACCATCCTGGGAAAGTGGACGTGGTAGCTGACGCGTTGAATAGAAGATCGTATGCGGTTACAAGTGCGACGTTGTTAACACAAAGACCAATTTCGTATGACTTACAAAGGATGTAGATAGAGTTAAAGAATCTAGGGACCCAAGTGATGATGTCAAATATACGTGTAAAACCAACTTTAATCGATAAAGTTAAAGCCGCTCAAGCTACAGACTTAGAGCTGATGAATGTGAAGAAGAAGGTGCAAGAAGGCGTTATTCTAGAAGAAAGAATCGACGAAAAGAGGAAATCTCAACCCTCGATTTAATAGGTCCATTTGAAATACTTGATCGAGTAGGAACTGTGGCCTATAGACTCGCCTTACTGCTAAGTATGTCGCGTGTTCATAACATTTTTTTTTCACGTATCGATGTTACGTAAGTATGTGGACGACCCGAACCATATTATTGAATTAGAACTAGACGAGATAGTAGAAGATTTAACGTATGAGGAGATACCTGTTAAAATCTTGGATAAGAAGAAACATATTCTACACTCAAAGGTTATACCTCAAGAGTTAGAATCTGATGAGATATCCTCACCTCTTCGACATACCAGGTAGTACGTAAATTTCGAGGGCAAAATTTTATAAGGAGAGGAGATTGTAAGACCTCAAATTTTATGAAATGAAAGTATTCAATTTTCTTATAATTATTATTCTATTTAGTAAATGGTTAAATTGATAAAAGGTTAAAGTTAAGGGAAATATGTAAAAATTTTATAAAGTAAGCAAGTTGTCATAAAATATTCGTTTGGTCGAGTAATATTCTTTTAGTCGTGGAATATTTATTTTAATAGGGAATATTCGTACGACGGCAAAATCATTGGTGGACCCCACAACAGAAGTATTGTCGAAGTTAGAGAATGACAGAAATATCTTTTTATAAAAATAATGGCAAAAGTTTTACCTTTAAACTATTGAAATACCCGGTGGTAAAAATACAGTAATACGCTTGGTTGCATAGTAACACATAGTATTGTACAGTATCTTTTATTATTGATGCTTACGTGAGAAGTCACTCAGTTTTATTCAATTATTATCACAGTAATTGCCGCATAGTATCTCTCATATTATTGATTTAATTATTGTCACAGTATCATCTGCATAATATTTTATATTATTAAATTAATAATTGAGACGATAAAGTTATTCATATTATTATTTTCATTATTGACGATGTCTAGAAAGTTCTGTCGAGGTTTTGGATTTGGTCACCTAATTGTTCGTCAATAAGGAGAAATCCTTATCGGAAAGCCCCATCTTTCCTGTGAATGATCTGGTTGTTAAATATTGTGAGTTATAATATTAATAATGAATAAGTTCGTGTTGATTAAAGATGAAATTGTTAATAAAAATATTTCCATTGTGTTGAGATTATTAGTGTTAGTGGAAATCGACATTTATTTTGATAATAATTGATTTTTGGATGTTAAATTGACCAAACGGACAATTAATCGGATAAATGAGCAATTCATTGCTATTAGTTCACATGCAAATAACTATTTGTTCACATGCATGGAACTATTGGTTCAAATGCATGTACTATTAGGGGAGGTTGTGCAAGATTGATAATACTTGAAGGACTAAATTAAAAATAGAGGCAAAGATGAAGGTACTAAACTATAATAATTCGAGCCCCTAAATATGCAATTATCGAAACTATGTCTTCTTATAAATAGAAGCTCATTTCTTCTTTAATTCTCACCAATTCACTAAGACTTACAAGAGAAACTATAGAGAGAGAAACTATAAAGAGGAAAAAGAAGAGTATTCTGCTACTTCACTATTGCAGTATCTAACCTTTTACTAAGGTAAGGGGTATTATTTATTTCATATTCGCTTACGATATTATTTTTTGTATTCGTAAGAAATTTTATTCTCGTTCAATATTCATAAGGAATATTATTTTCGTTCAATATTCATAGGGATATTGTCTTCGTTTAATATTCGTAATGAGTATTATTTTCATTCGAGAATTGTAAGGGATATTATTTTTGTTCAATATTCGTATGAAATAATATTTTTTTCCCATACTCTGTAGTATGTAAGTAATATTATTTCGTTTTGTATTCCTAATTCTACACTCATTTTGTTAAAGTATTGCTTCTATACTCCGTGAAATTTGTAGAATATCCTTAAAATTTGTGTTTCATCTAGTATCGTTTTACAAGGATATTTTTCTGAACATTCTTGTTAAATTTTAAGCTTTTTTTGCTCTAGAGTATTATTCACGGTACTATTCACAAAGTATTATTCATGGGGTACTATTCACAAAAGTACTATTCACGGGATACTATTCACAAAGTACTATTCCTGAAGTAATATTCACGAAGTACTATTCACGGGGTACTATTCACTTAGGTACTATTCACCCGGGTTACTATTCATGATAAAAATTGATTTCTTTTCTGTCCAAATTATTTTTGATACAATATTATTCTTGAATTTTACTCCACAAAGCAGTATCATGTTGACAATTTGGACATTATTGAATTCTGGATAAATTGAATTATAAATGTTTAAAATTTATCCTTTGTTTTCATTTAATTAAATTCTTATATCATTGTCATCATCTTCATGCTTATATTGTTATGAAAGTCATCTTTGCCGTAGTGCATAGATGGACTGTTAATTGGTATGATTATGATCAGGGATTATTCGATATAATTATGACCCGTAATATTATAAATGATGTGGTAAATGTGCTCATTGGCCCGTAGTGCATTGATGAACAGTTGTTGGCATGATCATGACAATTGGTGATTACACGTATATCATTGGCCCGTAGTGCATGGATAATTCATGGATGTGATACTAATGAATATCCTTGGCTCTTAGTGCATGGATAATTCAGTGATGTGGATTATTTATTGATTTATGTTTCAATGATAAAATTGATGATAAACTTTTTAAATCATAAAAGATAGTAGATATCATACTCTACTTGACTCTTCTAATGGATTACTTGTTTCGCTGCAGTTAAACTTGTTGTTTATTATCAGTTTAACACTGTTTAAGACTAACGATAATTTATTCTGCATTATCTTAGTTATAATATTTCTTACTGGGCTAGTTGAACTCACCCTTTTTTTTTACTGTCCTCTTCAGGAAATGAGAATATAGGTGGGACTAGTCAGGGAATGGAGTTATGGTCCAAGATGATTGCTATAGTAGTCCTCACTATTCTATAAGAAAAGTGTGATAATAATTGTAACGAGGACTTATTTTGAATTTGGATATTGTCTAAGAGATAATATTTGTATTAAAACTCACAACTTATGTTTTGTTGTATTCTGCACGACACATAACAGTTGTATAAATTAAGTTTGTATTTGAATTATGTACCATGTACTTGGCGACCCAAGATGGGTGGTGTAAACCTATTTTGGGGGCGTCACATTATTTCTATTATGGTTTGGTTTATGGTTGTGTATGAGTTGTTTAACATATGGGCAATGTGTACTTCTATGGTATGGTTTGAAGTGTGGTAATTAGTTTTCTTTGTTATGCTTGGATGTGTTGTGTTGTTTGTGGTTATTTAATAAACTAACTATAATCATTACGTGGTACGAATTTTCGATGAGGCTTTCATGTATCTATTATTTTTGTCTTTAACGTGGTGTGTTAAGTAAATATTTTGTAATGTACAACTCACTCTTAGTGTAAGGTGCACATTGTGCCAATGAGGGGGAGGTTAATTGAAAACTTTGAAATGTACAATTCACTGTTAATGTAAGCTGAAGATTGGAAGCAAATAGAGATTCGATTGGCTGAAATTATTTCAGTGCTATATTTGGAAGTATGGAGATTTTTTTTTCACCAGGGATATTATTATTAAAATTATAATTTTTCCTTTAGTGCTTTGACTGAATGATATAATCTTGATCTTGAGTTAATTAACTTTTGGGAATATTTTTATAGGTTGTTATACTCGATTTTGGCAAACTTGCTCAATTTAAAATTATTTTGTTATGATGGGGAATGAGGTACTACTTAGTTAACTTATTAGTTTTTTAACACTTGTAAATATTCAAATTGAGTAAAAGCAGGTTTAGCAAAAAAACAACCTTGACTTGAATAGGAACATTGAAGTACTAATGCACATGGCTCGCCGCTACTTTAAGGTATTAATATCTTTTTACCATTCTATGATTTACAATTTTAATATTTGATATAACTGCAAAAATAGGAAATGGGATGGAGGTTGTAAGAAAGTATTGAACTTTTAATTTGGAGGTTGGAATTTTGGAAAAGAGAGGAAGGGCTGGGTCTAGGTAGGAGATTATTAATTTTATAGGTTCTAAATTTATAAATATATATATATATATATAATATAGTATATATTTATATTTATTATAAATATCTAAATATATAAATATATACTATTTATAAATATATTTATATTTAAATTTATGATAAATATCTAAATATATGTTTTTATATACAATAAGTAGTACGAACTAGCAAAACTAAAGTAGTAGCAACATTAGCCTAGGATCTTTAACATAACACGAGAAGCTTTTTATCAGGATCTAAATAGCAACATCTAACATGAAACTTTGCACACTACATTAAGCAATAGGTTATTTCAAACAACCCCATAAAGCAACATGTGATTGCACTACAATACTACAAATGGTGTTATTTCTATTATGGTTTGGTTTATGGTTGTGTATGAGTTGTTTAACATATGGGCAATGTGTACTTCTATAGTATGGTTTGGAGTGTGGTAATTAGTTTTCTTTGTTATGCTTGGATGCGTTGTGTTGGTTGTGGTTATTTAATAAACTACCTATAATCATTACGTGGTATGAATTTTGGATGAGGCTTTTATGTATCTATTATATTTTGTCATTAACGTGGTTGTGTTAAGTGAAGATTTTGTAATGTACAACTCACTCTTAGTGTAAGGTGCACATTGTGCCAATGAGGGAGAGGTTAATTGAAAATTTTGAAATGTACAATTCATTGTTTTTATAAGCTGAAGATTGGAAGGAAATAGAGATTCGATTGGCTGGAATTAATTCAGTGCTAATATTTGGAAGTATGGAGAATTTTTTGCACCAGAGGTAGTATTATTAAAATTAGAATTTTTCTTTTAGTGCTTTGACTGAATGATATAATACTGATGCGAGTTAATTAACTTTTGGGAATATTTTTATAGGTTGTTATACTAATCGTTGGCAAGCTTGCTCAATTTAAAATTATTTTGTTCCAATGAAGAATGAGGAACTAAGTTGAATTGTCAAGTATCCCTATATGCACTGCAACAACTTGTGAAAATCATAACTAATTCATTTGAGCTCGAAATTCAATTAATTTTAAGCCAACTTCTCTATTATTTTGTCCTCTACATTTAGGAAGAAAAATTATTTGACGTCATCTTCCTAGCTTAAATTGATGAAAATCATTACCTGTCCAAATTTTCGTTGTTATTTTCATTACAAACTTTGTGAATGATTCTTGAGCCTAATTCATGTTTTTTTAAAGATCCATAAGTTTTTGTGAAGAAGGTAATAGCTTTTTAGGACTCCAATAGATTCAAAATTCATATTCTTAACTTTTGTGATTTGGATTAAAAATTGAAGGAAAAGAGAGCTTGAGGGTTTATGGCTTCTTTCAACTAGATCGTTGTACCTTTTGAAAAAAGAAAAGAACCACACTGAAGGTAGCTTCGAATCTTAAACTCTACTTCTGTAAATTTTTCATTCTTTTGTATGAGCTATATATCTCAAAATCCGACTGTCGGATAACTTATCAATTTTTGATATATACTTCAATAAATTATAAATTAGGAACATGTCCACCAATTTGAACTACTACCACCAATATATTTTTGATATATACTTCAATGTTGGTAGTATATAAGGTCCTAACTACTACCACTAGATATCTTAGGTCATGATCTTTAGCTTTGTTGTGTACTAAAATGACAAAGAAAATACTACTGTCTTTGAAGACCCCAACTTTTATGAATAAAGATTAATTTTTCTCAAAATATATTTTTGAATATTATGGTGTGGATTTGATATAATGTTATAGTTGTGGGTATTATTTACAAATTTTGCAAAGTAAGCAAGTGATTATATAATATTCGATTGGTCGGAAAATATTCATTTTAACAGGGAATATTCGTACGACGGCACAATCACTGGTAGACCCCACAACGGAAGTATTATCGTAGTTAGAAAACGATAGAATTATCTTTTTATAAAAATAACGGCAAAAGTTTTACCGTTAAATTGTTGAACTACCCTGTGGTAAAAGTACAGTAATACACGTGGTTGTATAGTAGCACACGGTATTGATTATTGATGCTTACATGAGAAGTCACTCAGTTATACTCAATTATTACTCACGATAATTCTTTGCATAATATCTCTTATATTATTGATTCAATTATTGTCACAGTATTATCTGCATAATATTTTATATTATTAATTCAATAATTGAGACGACAAAGTTATTCATATTATTAATATTGACAATGTCTAGAAAGTTACATGAGGAGAGGTTTGGTCACCTAATTGCGGCGCTGATAGGGAGGAATCCTTATCGAAAAGCCCCTCTTTCACGAGAATGATCCTGGTTGTTAAATATTGTGAGTTATAATATTAATGATGAATAAGTTCGTGTTGATTAAAGATGAAATTGATAGTTCCATTGTGTTGGGATTATTAGTGTTAGTGAAAATCAACATTTATTTCGATAATAATTGATGTCTGGAGGTTATATTGACCAATCGGGTAATTGATCGGATAAATGAGCAATTAATTGCTATTAATTCACATGCTTATAACTATTTGTTCACATGTGAGTACTATTGATTCACATGCATGTACTATTAGGGGAGGTGGTGCAAGATTGATAATACTTGCATGACTAAATTAAAAATGGAGGTATAGATGAAGGTACTTTATATTTGTAATTATTTTTTTCACATGTATGAAGAGTCTTATCTTGTAATTATTTTTTTCACATGTATAGAACTATTTGTTCACATGTGTGTACTATTGATTCACATGATGTACTATTAGGGGAGGCGGTGCAAGTTTGATAATACTTGCAGGACTAAATTAAAAATGAAGGAAAAGATGAATGTATTATACTGTAATATTTCGAGCCCCAAAACGTGCAATTATCGAAACTATATTTTCATATAAATAGAAGCTCATTCTTCTTTGATTCTCACCAATTCACTAAGACTCACAAGAGAAATTATAGAAAGAGAAGCTATAGAGAGAGAAGCTTTAGAGAGAAAGTAGAAGAGAAGTCTGCTACCTCACTATTCTAGTATCTAGTCTTCTTCTAAGGTAAGGGATATTTTTTTTTCAGTATTCATAAGGAATAATATTTTCTTCCATACTCTGTAGTATATGAGTAATATTATTTTGTCTCGTATTCCTGATTATACCCTCTTTTTGTTAAAGTATTGCTTCTATACTCCGTGAAATTAGTAGAATATCCTTGAAATTTGCGCTTCATCTAGTATCGTTTCACAAGGATATTTTCTGCACATTCTTGTTAAATTTTAAGCTTTTCATGTCGGAGTACTGTCCATGAGTATTATTCATTTATACGGTACTATTCACAAAAGTACTATTCATGGGTAATATTTATAAAGTATTATTCACAAAGTACTATTCATGAGGTACTATTCACGAGTACCATTCACAAAGTACTATTCACGGGGTACTATTCCTTAAGTACTATTCACCCAGATACTATTCACCTGGAGTACTATTCATGACAAAAATTGATTTCTTTTTGGTCCAAATCATTTTTGATACAATATCATTCTTGAATTTTACTCCACAAAGCAGTATCATGTTGGTAATTTGAACATTATTAAATTTTGGATAAATTAAATTATAAATCTTTAAAAAAATATCCTTTGTTTCTTTTAATTGAATTCTTATATCATTCTCATCATCCTCATGCTTATATTGTGATGAAAGTCATCTTTGGCTTACGTGCATAGATGGACTGTTGATTGGTATGATTATGACCACGGATCATTCGGTATAATCATGACCCATAATGTTACAAATGATGTGATAAAAGTCCTCATTGGCTTGTAGTGCATTGATGGACAGTGGTTGGTAAGATTATGACCAAGGATTATTCGGTATAATCATGACCATTGATGATTACATGAATATCCTTGGCCCGTAGTGCAGGGATGATTCGATGATGTGGTTTATTTATTAAGCTGAGTCTCGTCGATAAAATTGATGATAAACTTTTTAAATCATAGAAGATAGTAGATATCATGCTCTACTTAACTCTTCTAATGGATTGCTTTGTTAAGATTTAGATTAAACTTGATGTTTATTATATTTTATTAGTTTAACACTGTTGAAGGCTAACGATAATTTATTCTGCATTATCTTAGTCATAATATTTCTTACTAGGCTAGTTGAGCTCACCCTTTGTTTTCATTGTTCTCTTCAGGAAATAAGAATATAGTTGGGACTAGTCGGGGAACGGAGTGATGGTCCAAATGTTTGCATTAGTAGTCCTCACTATTCAGTGAAATAATGTGATAATAAATGTAATAAGGACTCCATTTGAGTTTGAATACTGTCTAGAAGACAATATTCGTATTAAAACTCTCAGCTTATGTTTTGTCGTATTTTACACGACGGTTTAATAATTAAGTTGTATTTGAATTTTGTACCATGTATTTGGCAACTCAGAATGCGTGATGTATACCTATTTTGGGGGCGTCACAGTTGGTATTAAAGCTTAGGGGTATGATCTCTGGCTGAGATGTGAGACTAGAACTAGAAGGGGAGAGATGGGAAATTCCTTCGCTAGTATGACCTACTTAAGTTTATTTGGTATTTATTTGGTCGGTCAGAGTATAGGGATAATATGTGACATGTCAATTAACCATTGTTTTATGGCAGAATTTGATAATGGCATCCGAAAATGTTGAGATTAGCAATGAAGCACATGAGACCGTTGAGTCAACAACGATCAATACCCAGGATAATGTGCATCAGGATGGCAATAATCCTCAGGAAAATAACAACACCGACCAAACGATGAACAATGGGATGTTCAGAGGCTTTATGCAATTTATGCAACATCAGGCGATAGCGACTCCTGTTCAAAATGCAAGTGGAAACACTGACAACTCTCGGATGGTCACCGCTAAGCAGTTCAAGGAGCTGGGACCACCGGATTTTTTGGGAGAGCCAAAAGCACTTAAGGCGGAGGCGTGGATAAAGTAGATCACCAAGATATTTGATGTCTTGGGGTGCTCCGAGGAGCAAAAGGTTCCATTTGCCACCTTCATGTTGCGAGGAGAGGCAGATTACTGGTGGAAATTTGTAAAGCGTACTCAACCTGACGCACTGAAGATGTCTTGGGAGAAGTTCCAAGAACTTTTCAACGACAAGTATTTGTCCCGTGTCACAGTACAAAGCTAAGTTTGTCTAGTTGTCCCGGTTTGCTTCCCACTTGGTTGATAATGAGGAGAAAATGACGCGGATGTTTCTAAGAGGTTTGAAACCCGAGATACGTCAATACCTAATTTCTCATAAACTGTGTTTGTATTCAGATGTTTTAAATATGGCTCAGTTATTGGAGCGCGATAACGAGTTAACCCAACCAAGAGAGAGAAGCCAACAAAATGTTAATACCAGTGGTAGCAGTCATCGAAGCGGTGACAAAAAATGTGGAGGGAATTAACAAGACAGAAATGGTAACCACTTCAGTGGTAATCATGGCCAAGATAATAGATGTGGAAATTTCAAGAAGAGGAAATTCAATAATGATGGAAATACGTCAGCACCAACACCTATTGTTAAGGAAGGAGAACGACCGCCGATCGTATGTTACAAATGCGGAAGGGAGGGACACATCAGTCCAAACTGTACGCAGCTGTAAGACCCCGAATTTTATGAAATAAATGTATTCAATTTTTCTATTTAGTAAATAGTTAAATTGATAAAAGTTTAAAGTTATGGGTGAAATTATTTTTTTCAAAATAAGCAAGTGGTTATAAAATATTCATTGTTGTCGGGGAATATTCGTTTGGTCGTGGAATATTCTTCTTCGTCGGGGAAAATTGTATGATTTACGCTTGACCTTGTGTGGGCCCCATAACTGAAATCGATTGGATGAAGAAAGCGACAAGTATGAGTTTTTATAAATAACTGGCGTAGTTGTTATCGTTAACACCTTTGTTGGAATACCCGGTTGGTTAAACACACGATGTACGCGGTGTTTCACAAGTAGACATTGCAGTATTGCACCAATTATTGATTCTTACGTAACTACTCAATAATTGTTACAGTAATTACTATTCAATATTTTATTTTATTGATTCAATAATTGCTGCGTTGATATTTTATATTATTGTTGTTTTAATAATTATCACTACACATTATTTCCCATTATCAGATCAATAATTCATATTATTTTAATAATATTACTAGATAACATTATTGACAATGTCTAGAAAGTTATGTCTAAGGAGAGGTTTGGTCACCTAATTGCGCGCCAGTAAGGAGAAATCCTTATTGGAAAGCCCCTCTTTCACAAGAACTACCTTTGGTTGTCAATATTGTGATTCTAATATTATTTATGAATAATTAATTATTGATTTATATGATAAGGGAAATATTCATTTTATTTGGATATAGATGGAGAAAATTTTTAATGTGACAATTGTTGAAAATTGATATTTTATCTTTTCTGATAAAATAATTCATTTAAATATATTATTATATTTTAATGGTGATATTTTTACGATGAATGTGTGATATATGAATAAATGGGGAGGAAGAGTATTTTTGTTGCAATAAATGATAAAAACATGTTAAACATGTCGGTGGGCCCAATTTTTGACTGAAATTTGATCATAGCCTGCAAAATCGCCCGTATGTAAATTTCGGTCAATTTCTGCTTGGAATTTTGAAAAACTTAAACTTACAAAGTTGTAGAGAATTGAATTACATATGGAAGGACATAAGATTTGAATTTTTCTGATAAAAGGGCTATTTATTATGAATTATTGAAGTTTCAGAATATTGGGAATTAATTTTGTTTAAAACATGTTTTTCTAGAAGGTGGGCCCCATAATTGTACTTTTGCATATGTTAAAGGGCTGGAATTTGAATTCAAAATATGCGTAGGAAATTAAAAATAAAATATTATTATTTTATTAAATTTTCTACTTTGGTGTTCTAAGCATTTTCCTATAAATAGGGTGCTTAGGTTAGAATTGAAAATCACACCAGAAACTGAAGTTTTCTCTCTCTATATTATCGAACGTATTTTTGTGAGTATTTAGATATCTTGAGTATTGCTATACGGTGCAAGTTCCCTTCAACGTTATATCCGATATTCTAGTCAGAAGTACTGTTCTTTTGAGGTAATGGATAGTAAGGGATGTTATTTTCTTCATAATGATGTTATTCTTTCAATATCATTATGCCGAAAATATTGATATGAATATTATTGTGGAATTTCTACCTTTTCGTGTCGGGGTTACTATTAACGTATACGACACTATTCACGTATACGACACTATTCACATATACGGCACTATTCATGTATATGACAATTTTTACGTATACGGTACTATGTACGAATACGAGTACTATTCACGAGTTACTATTCACAGGTACTATTCACGACAAAATTGGTTTCTTTTTCTGACCAAATTATCGTTGATTTATGAATCTTGCTCTTGAAATTAAATACAGTTGTTGATCATATTATTTTTATTATCATATATAACATTTTTATAACCCTAATGATGATATTTCTCTTTAACTTGAGTGTAAAGATGGATAGATTATTGGTATGATCGTGACTATGGGTTCCCTTTGGCCAGTAGTGCAAAGATGAATTGTTGACTGGTATGATCATGACCATTGAATTTATAATTGAATATCTTTAGCTTAAGTGCAAAGGTGAATTGATCAACATGGTTATAATTATTGTTTATATAAATTCTGAAATGATTATATATTTCTTTAGGATATTAATATCTTTGGCCTGTAGTGCAAAGATGACCTGATATTGAATATCTTTGGCCCGTAGTGCAAAGATGACCTGTTGTTGAATATCTTTGGCATATAGTGCAAATATGAACTGTTGATGAATATCTTTGGCCTATAGTGCAAAGATGAATTTATTAGTATGATTATGAACATGAACTGTGATTTGGTATAACCATGATCTTTGATGTTTCAAGTAAAGACATGTGATGAAAATTATCTTCGTCATGGATGAGAAGAGGAATTTAGAACCACAATTATGATTATGAGTTATTCATATGATTGTGTGTGACACCCCCAAATCCCGGTACTTCATTGCCTCAAGACTTGGTGTTCACGTAATCAAAACATTCATATATAACTACCCAATCAAAATAAATTGAATAATAAAAACCTGCCCATACATGATTACTTAAATAAAACATTATCTCCCAGGTTCTCTAACCTTTAATACAATCATTCAAGTGCAGAAATAAAATTATTACATCACATCATTATTAAAAGTCTATCATTAATGATAAAACAAAGTTACATGTCTTCATCACTTGTACATTTTCCCCTTTCCTTTGCTAGTTGTAGGTTTATCTACCTTCTCATTCATAGCTGCAATATATGTATAAATATGCAAGAGTGAGCAAACAAAGCTCACTTGAGATAAGAATAAATATCTTTACAACATTTGCCAAATAATAGGCTCCATAGAACTGAATATTATGTTCTATTAACATTAAAACATTTGCCAAATAATAGGCTCCATAGAACTGAATGATATGTTCTATTAATATTTCAATATTTGCCAACTCATAGGCTCAATAGAACTGAATAATTTGTTCTATTAACATTCTTAAATAAACTACTGAGGGTAAAATGACCATGAACCATGTCCACAGTTATAAGTAATCTTTCAACTTTAACTTTAACAGTCATATGACTATAAGGACTCCACGTACTTAGGGGGATCAATCCTTCGTACAATGTATTGTGCACAACCATTTCAACGCTAAGCGTAAACCCCTAAATATAGGGTTGTTCATCTCAGTAATTAAAGTACAAGTCCGAATGATCATCAACTATGGAACTAGTTGAATCCATCAACTATGGAACTAGTTGAATCCATCAACTATGGAACTAGTTGAATCCACAATGTTTGATAATACAACAGTTGTTTAATAACAACATAACTTAGAACATTTGAGAATCATAAATGAACTGATTCTATATATCTAACTCATGCTTGAAATAACTATAGAGCATAAGTATTCAATAGCATGAATAAAATGGTTAACCTTTGGTTGAACAGTAAAATAAGCTAGGTTCAAGTTTTATAATATTAGAAATGAAATTCCTGAATTTTAAGAAACTTGCTTAACTGTAAACAAGTTGGAATGAATCAACAAATGGAGAATTTCCAATAACATTAGAGTTTGAGTTTTCTCAAATGGATTTTAGGAACAATTTACTTATTCAATAACAGTTGAGATAAAAACTTTCTCAATCAAAAGCATGCATTTATAATAATAGAACTAACTCAACGAAAATGTAGAGTTAAAACTTGTACAATGTAATAAACGAACTAGCTCAACGAAAGTGTAGAGTTAGAAAACTTGCCTTGAGTGTAAGCTATAAAATTAAACTCACGATCACCTACACATAATTTTAGAATCACAATACCTATTAGACATTCTAACATATCATAACATGTTCATTACCATTCACATTTCAGAAACTCTAAGTGTTCTACTTCACAACACTTGTCTAACTTTCATTATGTATACTAATTACCACATAACGCGTTTTCAAATTACTAATCAATTTTGTAACTTTGGTCGTACTAACCACAACTCACTATGTTATGTTAACCTTAACATTACACATTTAACATGCTAACACAATTGCAGACCATGTTGTGACACTTTCCCAAGTCTGCTGAAATAGCAGAAGTTAGAATCTCAAACCAGGGTATGGCGCAGCTGCGCCATACAAATGCTTGGGGCCCAAGCAATTACTGCTTTTTTTTTTTTTAACCGCCAAGCAATTTGACCAGGTGTTCAGACAGACGCAGAGTCGGCTATAAACAGTAGCCGACTTTAGCCCCAAAAACATGAATTTCACCCACCAAACAGTGAAATTAATACGTAGAATAAATATAACAATATCATAAACATGATTGCTTACATTTACAACCAATTAGCACAATTTAACACTAACTAAAACTATTTTAATTTCTCAAAACTCATGTTTTTCACAAAAACTCTACTTTTCTTGACATTGTTCTATAAATCATCACTGTGAACTCACTAGTTGGCCAAATCATCTCATTCAAATTACATAATGCTCATATCTCACTAAACTAACATATAAAAGCTTTAATTTACAGTTTAATATAAGAATTGACCATCTAAAATGGTACTTTTCATGAACACATGAAAATATATATAAACATACACTGTCAAAACTTTTTCTTCCATTGTCAAATGAATTTAGCATGCGATTTCTTGTTTAAACATAATCTCTATCATCATATACTTATATAATCACAAGTAATCCATTGTAAGGCAACAATTCAATAAATTGAATTTCACAGATTATGTAAAAGTTTTGCCGTAGAACATATATATATGTATATATATAATATAAAGTTAACATACCTTCAAATTGCTTATACACAATCGTTGTTAAACACAAAAATCATTGTGGAAATCCTAAGCTTCTCTCAAATTCTCTCTGAACCCTTCTTTCAATTTCTGTGAAGCTCTCTAGACTAGCAAAAACTAACTGACTAATAAGCGTAAACAAAAGAAACTGCCATAAGCTTAATACACATAATAAGTAACATTAGTTATTAGGATAAACGTATATAACATAAATATATTATATTTATTATTTGATTTGATTTGATTTATTTTATTTATCTAGAAATCTCAAAAGGCATAAGGCTTGTTTGGCAAAATCATTTAAATATTAAAGAATTAATACATTAAGCCTTGTTTGGTAAAAACTAAATTAAATTTCTTTAATTTATTTTAATAACTCCTTATAATATAGTTATTTGTCAAACTATATTTAATCAAGCTTTATATTTATTTTAATTAATGCAATTCGCAATTAATTAAATAAATCCTTTAATCACATAACACAATACAAATAATTAATCATTTAATTGAAATATCAATATAATAATAATTTCCTTAATTTATCAATTATTTATTAAATAAATAATTAACTAAACAAAATTAAATCAATTGAACAAAACAAAAATTAAATCAATTGAACAAATATTTATTCCACGATAATCACATCCATTAAATATTTATATAACTCAAGAAATATTTAAAATTATATTTAAAAATTCTGGAATGTTACATCATTCCCTCCTTAATAGGATTCTGTCCTCAGAATCACAATTCAAACAATCAAATCGTCACATTCTTCCCTACTTACAAATATTCTGTCCCCAAAATCGAAGACATAGATTAAACAAATAACTCAGGGTAACTTTTCATCATTTCAATTTCGAGTTCCCACGTTGCCTCTTCGACATTGTGGTTTCTCCATATCACCTTCACGGAAGGTATCACTTTATATCTGAGCACTTGTTCTTTCCTGTCGACTATCTGGATAGGAACTTCTTCATAAGACAAATCTATATCGAATTGCAATGGTTCGTACTCGATCACGTGCTTGTAATCAGAAACATTATGAATGTTTTCCAATTCTAGAGGTAGAGCTACCTCATAAGCCACTTCCCCCACTCTTCGTAGTATCTCAAACGGTCCAATAAATCTTGGGCTGAGCTTTCCTTTCTTGCCAAAACGAATCTTCCCCTTCCAAGGAGAAACTTTTAGGAAAATGAAATTTCCTACTTCAAATTCGCGATTCTGTCTATGTTGATCGGCATACTCTTACTGTCGTTCTTGGGCTGCTACCAATCTTGTCCTGATGAGTTTGACAACTTCAACAGTTTATTGTACCAGTTCTGGTCCTAAAAGTTGGCGTTCACTGACTTCATCCCAGCACAGTGGAGTTCTGCACTTTCTACCGTACAATGCCTCGTAAGGTGGCATGCCGATGCTCGCATGGTAACTGTTGTTGTAGGCAAATTCTACCAACGGTAAATGTTCATCCCAGCTTCCTTTGAAATCCATGATGCATGCTCTCAGCATATCTTCCAACGTTTGGATTGTTCGTTCACTTTGCCCGTCGGTTTTGCGGGTGGTATCAGTACTCATTCATGGCTTGTGTTCCTATACATTCTTGTAGTCTCTTCCAGAAGTTTGATGTGAACCTTGGATCTCTATCTGACACAATTGACACTTGAACTCCATGTCTTGACACGATCTCTTTAACGTGTCTGGTTTACGCTGGTGATCAAGATTAAATCTAATCTTTATTGGCAAAAAGTGTGCAGATTTTGTCAATCTATCCACTATCTCCCATATTACATCGTATCCTTTCTGAGTCGTTGGAAGTCCTACCAAAAATCCATTGTGATATGCTCCCATTTCCATTAGATATTTCCAACGGTTGAAGTAACCCGCAACAGTCGTTGATGTTGACTTTCACTTTCTAACACGCCAAACATTTTGCAACGCATTCTGCAATGTCTCTTTTCATATTCGGCCACCAAAAATGTCACCGCAAATCTTGATACATCTTTGTACTTCCTGGATGAATCGAATATCTTATGTTGTGTGCTTCGGTCAAGATTTCTTCTTTAAGCTCTGGTACTGCTGGAACCCAAATCCTTTCCTCGAATCGTAGAAGTCCTTCGGTGTCGATCTTGTATTTTACATCGCCACCCTCATTTCACATTCTTTATCTTGTAGTTGAGCACTCTTCACTTTGTCCACCAAAGTTGGACTGGTATCTATCTGGAATAGTCGTTCATCGGATTCCTTTGGAAATTTGATTTCCAATTCTAGCTTCGTCATTGCTGGAATAAGCTCCTCCTGAGTAGTTATCAGCATCAACTTCTCCCGACCTTTCCTGCTCAAAGCATCTGCAACCACATTTTTTTTGCCCGGGTGATAAAAGATTTCACAATCGTAATCCTTTATCAATTCCATCCACTTTCTTTGTCGCATATTTATGTCCATACGTGAAAATATACTTGGACTTTTATGATCGTGTAGATTTCACATTTCTCTCCATAGAGATAGTGCCTCCATATCTTGAGAGCAAACACTCGCTATGACCAATTCCAAATCATGAGTCGATAACCTTTCTCATAATCCTTCGGCTTTTCTTAATGCATCACGTTAATAACTTTGTTGTTACGCATAAGAACACATCCCAACCCTTTATGTGAGGCATCACTATATACACCACAAAGTTACCTGTACTATCCGGTAATGACAACACAGTGCCATGCTTAATTTCTTCTTCAAATCTCGAAACTTTCTTCACATTTTCTCAGTACAAACAAATTTAACAACTTTCTTGGTCAAATTTGTTAATGGAGTAGCTATTATGAGACACTCGAAATTTTACGTATTACATCATTCATCGACATTGCGGGAGAAGCAGATTAAATCTTTTAAGAGAGAACCACGAAAAGACAATCCAAATCCATACCGGATACTACCGGGAGTTCAACATCAACCCCAGATCATACTCTGGGAGCAACAGTTCCAACCTCGGATATAACCCCGAGACCTGCAGATATAATACCGGAACACACACCGGAGAAGACCGATTAATCTCGAAAATAACCCCAAGGTATCCAGTCTCAGTCCCAACCATGGGAATAACCACCAACCTTGGTGATAACCCCAAGGAATGCAGTTTCAGAGATAACCCCAGAAATGCTTGTTTCAAATGCCATCAGCTTCAATCTCGGCGCTCACCACGAGATACACTGTACCAACCCGGCAATAACATTGGGAAGACATGCACACCTCAAAGATGACAATGAGGACCTTCAACAATTGCGGTGATCCGGTCTCGGTGAAGTCGAGCAAGCGTTTTATCGGCCCAATCCGACGATAACACCGGTGAGGGGCAACATCGTCATCTCGTCCAACACGATGCCACATCACGTCTCTATGCAATGATGTCCTACAAGGCTAACCAATCCCGAGTGACTATTGTGCGGGGTAGCGGATGAAAGTTGAAGCTTGAAGGCCGGGAGGCATCGTCCCCATCTTCAATGACTTCTGCACAAACTCTAATCCCATGCCATCGTACAACTCTTGACAACGGCGTTCCGAAATAGGTCCTGTATACCTCAAAACGGATGCCCATATTGCACTTCTAAAAAATCGAGTGGACATTACGATTTTTCGAGTGCACGTGCTTGAGAACGACCCGACCCGACAAACCCGGGCCGACCACTGGTACACTCATGGCTCATTATGCAAGTACACCTAACGTCTCATATTGCCTATAAATAGAGGGCTTGGGGTCTTTGAATTTTAAGAGAAAAAGAAGGGGAAACCCTGCACAATTTGCTCTGCACTCGCCATACAGTGTATTTTCCCACTTTTAAACACCTGTGAGCTCATACATAGCCTCTTTTGTACCCACAAAAGCCTAGTGTTTACCCACTCTAAAGATATAGAAGCCTTTTTTAGCAGTCAGCTGTAAGCCTTCTCACACACTTTAGAGTCTTTCTCTTCATCTTTGCACACACCCTTCTACACGTTGAGAGTCGTGTTGTTTGCTTTTGCGGACTTGATCTCGTGGTTTCATTCGATCAGTATATATATATATATTGACTAACATTATCGAGTTATGCCTCGATTGAGCCTAGACTTCGGTCTGGAGCGTTTACTTGCTTTTATATATATATACTTATATATATCAATTGTGTGTCGGACTTTGTTCGATGAGCCTAAACTTGATGCCCAATGCGTTTACTCGCTTATATATATATGAAGCGTGGTCGGACTGCACATCGATGAGCCTGGATTTTATATCTGGTGCGTTTATTGCTTATATATATATATATACATATTTTGTCCCACCTGGAGTTTACTTCGTGGTGGTTGATCGCTTTTACAACTTTCTTTACATTTTGTCCTTCCTGGAGTTTACTTCGTGGCAGTTGACCGTATTTACGGCTTTATTTACATTTTGTCCCGCCTAGAGTTTCCTTCGTGATGGTTGATAGCTTTTAACAGATTTATTTACATTTTTGATCCCCCATGGAGGTGCTTCGTGGTTGGTGATCTTCTCGATATATATATATATATATATATATATATATATATATATATATATATATATATATATTTAGAGCTTTTATATATATATACCGCCTTCGCTTTCATATAAAATTGCGCATATTTTGTGAGCCTAGGAATCATGTGATCACTGATTCATCCCATTGAATCTAGATTGGTTCCCGTGATGGACATTTTCAATGTATGGCGACTTGTAAATTATTCTGTGATGTCTGAATTTCCTCAGATGGTTTTCATACCCACGAGGAAATCGGCATTATTTTTGTATATATTATTTTTGTACGGATGCCTCGCATCCGTCAAATAAAATCAATCCAGCCGATCACTTAACAAAAAAAATGGGAGTGTAAAAGGTCTCAATTCCTATTGAGCATCAGGGTTTGAAAAACCTCTTTTATAAAACATCATTGCCATGTCTTGCTAAAAACTGAATTTTACATAAATTCAAACCCTGTGTATATAGGTTCGAACGAGGCCTCGCACAACTTCCATATGAATAGCACATTGACCCACACACACACACACATTCAGATAATAGTTTCTTGAAAAGAGGCGATCACTGTGGTAACACGGATGTCGGGGGGTGCCTAACACCTTCCCCCCACATAACCAAGTCCCCGGATCCTAAACGAATCTCGGTTTTACTGACCTGTATATCAGTGTCACACCACTGGGTCAATGTGCAAACCTTTTCTCGGTTGTGTTGGTACAACCATTTAAAAAACTAACTGGCGACTCTTAACAGTCCATCGTTGACATTATACATGTCGGACCTTTTTCACTTGTTTTTTCAAACAAATGTCACCTAAAACGAGAACACCAAAGAACAAGTAACGGAAAGGGACATCCAAAAATCCCGACGTCGACAGGTGGCGACTCATTGGGGACTCAAAGAAGAGGACTTAAGCCGCTACTACAATCTTTTCAAAACTGTTATCTGCTTGTGTGTAGATGTTGCATTTACATTGGATGAATGTGTACGAATGCATGTCTTGATTGAACTTAGTGCTTCGCATCATATCTGCGTGTGATGTTAGTGCTTCATACTATAAACTGCTTATGATATTAGTGCTTCGCACATGTCATCATTTCATACGGTGAGACGCGATGTATGTGAATGTATGTTGTGTGGTCCCTCGACCAGGAGGCTATCCTATCGGTGTTTGATTACTGGACTCGTGAGATGACTAATTCTCCGAGGCTCAGGAAAGGCACCACCCAAATTCGCTCCAGTTAAAAGACCGAATTAACTTCCCATATAGTAGATTGCGATGATTTGGGAACCTTCATGCCAAAAAGCCGCGAGAGTAACCTAAGATAGGTCAGCCTCTGATAAACCCAAAGCGGAGGAAAGTCTTTTCATGCTCTCATTTCAATTACTTGTAAACACAATTACTTGTAATTTCATTCCATATATATCTCCATGTAATGAGAAATATGAAGCAATGTGTCCATATACATGTTACAAACAGTTGACACCCATTTTGCAGGATAAAATTCCTAAAACGAACACATCACATAACATGTTATTTTACACCTCCACTAAAGACTAAACTATGCAAGTCTTTCGCAGGGAATCAATCGGACCTATCACCCGGTCAAAGTCCAAAAAGGCAACAGGCCTACCGTCAATCATGTCATCATCCGACCAGGCTGAACTTAATCCAGTTTTTCGCAAAGAATTCGACGGATTAAGTAAATAGATTACAGATTTGGCTGTTCTATTAAAAGAATTACACGGTTTACACGTGGTCGGAAAATACCAGACATACGAATCCTCCACACAAGGAGGAATCCCGGTCATTACCATACCTGAACTACAGTTGGATACAACCAACAAAATTCATGATGCTACCCATCCCACTGGAGATCCAGACACTGGTGACATCAAAAAGAAAGTCCTCCAAATGGAAGAGACCCTTCGCGCTATCAAAGGAATTGGAACCCACGGAGTGTTTCATATCTTGATCTGTGTATTCTTCACGGTGTTCATTACCAAAAAAATTTAAAACTCCTGACTTTGAAAAATATGACGGGTTAGGAGATCCTTATACACATTTAAAAGTATTTATTGGAGAACTTGGATCCTATGCAGAGGATGAAAAACTCAGAATGCAATTGTTCCAAAAGAGTCTAACTGGAGAAGCCCGTTCATGGTACACAAGATTAGACAACTCCAAAATCCACACGGTTGGAAGAGCTAGAACATGCCTTCCTCACTCAATACTGATTTTCAAACTCGGATGGCTCTGATCGGTATCAAATTACCAAGATCAAGAAGCTTGATCTAACTGGTCTTTCGGAGAGTATGCTCAAAGGTGGAGGCGCTAGGCGCCCAAGTTAGTCCTGCCATGACGGAATCAGAAATGGTCATGACTTTCATAGATATACAAGAAGCTCCCTTCTATGAGAGAGTTTTAGCCGGCATCGGCAAACCATTTTCTGAAATGGTTAAGCATGGGGAGATGGCTAAGATGGGATTGAAGTCGGGAAAGATTCAAGACCTAGTTGCACTCAAAGTCGCATTATCGATCACATCGATCCGAAAATTATGGGAATAACCTCTGAGGGTCCATAAAAAGAAAGAAGAAGATGTTTCCACGATACTATTGAGGGCAAAAAGGGCAATTAAAACATGCCCATTCAAAGGAGAAACTACACTCCCTTTCCAGCACAGTGTACAAACCCTCCAATACCAAAAGGTGGAGAAGTCTGACGCCCTCGAGTGTTTACACCCTTAGGGGATACCCTCGAGAACATTCTCAATCTTCTGACAACACAGAAGAAAATTACGCATCTTCTTCCACTAGCCAGCCCTAATGGATGGGGTTTCAATGCTGCTAGGAAATGTGCTTATCATGTTGGGGCACCTGGACATGATACTCAGGATTGTTGGGCCTTGAAACACAAGATCCAGGACCTGATAGACAACGGGGAGATCGTAGTCACCAAACCCGATCAGCCTCATGTTCAAGACAACCCTCTTCCTCAACACAAAGAAGAAGAGGTCAACATGATCAATTGGAGCAATGGACAGAGTTCCAACTTCAGCTATGAATCTTCCCAGACCCTCAAAGACGGTGATGACAAATGGGATTATGCCAAGTTCCAATGCACAATGGAATGAAAGATCAAAGCTCTCGGCAAACAAATTGAGCAATTGGCAGAACTGGTGACTTATCAGCAGCATGTGACTCGACAGTTAATCAGCCAGGAGCATGCTAGTTTTCTACCTATTGTCATGAATATTCCCTCGTCACTTTCAGAAAATGAAATGCTGGAAGACAAAGTGACGAAGAGAGCAAATGCTAAAGCCCGTCGGGATTTCGCCAACAAACGGGAATTCACCTATTTGGGCCAACCCATGGAGGAAATCCTTCACATGTTAATCAATGAAGGAAGGATCAGTTCCCTTCTACCTCCAATCAACCCCCGTTTGGGACGGTACAACTCTGATGGAGTATGTCAATACCACTCCCAGTCTCGCGGTCACATCACAGAAGAATGCTGGGCACTCCACCACCTTATTCAAAATCTAATCGACAGTGGTGTACTGCGCTTGGCAGATAACGACACTGTGTTACGTGCAAGTGAGAATGTAGGCCCTACTAAGTCGAAAAGTGTGGTAGCAGTTATATCCACTGAAGCTGAAGGGATTAATACTTTACTCACAACACCGATAATTCAGCTCAAAGGAGGAAACAATCCTTTGAAAGTGGCCGCTCCAGAGCCAATCAACTTGTCATGTAGAGCACAATATCCTATTGTTAGCTTACGCAAGGTTCCGTGGAATTATGGAGAAGGTGAAGGATCCACCTCACATACAACTGCTGCAGTGTCGAAGGAAAATCCACTGTATCTTCCCAAACGGGTGATGAAGTCTACCAACAAATCAAAGGGGAAAATACCCATGGAGAAGGTTGAAAAATTCCTCCGCGTTGTGGGTCATAATAAAGCTACGGTGGTTTTAAGCTTGAAAGAAGCTCCGCAACAAATATCAATTTTGGACTTGGTCCTAACCTCTGAGAATCACCGGAAGGTCTTGCTAAAGGTTCTAGAAGAAGCCTATCTCCTGATATCAGTGGATACGAAAAAGTTTTAGCATATGGTTGATCACATTTTCAACAACAATGTGATATCCTTCACTGATGATGACATACCATCCGAAAGGACCGGTCATTGAAAACCGTTACACATTGCGGTCTTATCCTCCGGATACATGGTAGAAGGAGTCTTAATAGATGGAGGTTCCTCTCTACGAATATCTCGCTTATATGCTACCTTGGTGAAGATGAATATCAATCTCAGCGAGAATTGGAGTAGCCATACTATCATCAAAGCTTTTGATGGAGCCCGCCGTAACTCAGTCGGAGTAATCGAGCTGCCAATCGAAATTGGTCCTCACACATTCTGCGTATCTTTCCATGTTCTCAAGATAGATTCGGGATACAACCTGCTCTTGGGACGACCATGGATTCATATGGTCAGGCGATCCCTCCACTCTTCACCAACAATTGAAATACATCATCAACAATACTTTGGTCATAGTCAGTCAACGCCGAACTAGAGATTCCTCAAAGACGGGACATGCCATTCATCAATGCCAATACAGACATAGAACCAGTCAGTTTTCATGCTTTGGAAATAAGCAACACCCAATACCACGCTATTGGAGCACCATTGCCCGAACCTAAGATCTATACCGAGGTGATTTCAGCCACTCAAGAAATAATGTCGTTAGGGCATAAACCGGGACAAGGGTTGGGTAAAGATGGCCAGGGTATCAAGTACCCCATTCGATTAACCAAGCAAGTTGGAACAGCTAGACTAGGCTATTCTGTGAGCTCTAGTCACAGGAATCCTCATAAGCATCAGCAGATTCCTTCAGCTTTAACCCTGTGGCGTTTGGCTTCGCCTTCAAACTTTGAGTCCGCACAACCTCCAATAAAGGTGCCAGCCAATGTAATGGCTATCTTATTTCCCAAGCCGGTACCGGTGAAGGAGAAAGAGATCGTTGTTCCAAATCCCGCAGTGGAAGAAGAGGAACGAAGAATCAAACAAGACGTCATACGAATGATGTCCGGTATACGCATCATCGTTCATGATGAACATACTAACAGATACACCCCAAATGATGATTGCCCTGGCGTAATGGCCATCATTCGGGACAATGAAGATGATGACAATCCCTCCATCACTGCGGTCCACCCGAACTTTACCCTTGCCAATTGGGACAGCATTCCTTGCTTTGGTCGACGAGGGTAAAGCGGGCATAAACTCTTTCTGCCCTGTAGATATAATAACTGCTTACTTTTCTATATAGTATTAGCAGTTTATTTTGCCAGTATATGCTAACACTGTGTATGATCAACACATTTCATATATACTAAGTGAAAGCATATTTTGTTTCAGGACTCTGAATTTAGATGTGCCTGTACTTGCGGATACGATGCCTCTCCTACACAAGGATTGTACCTTTGATGTAGAGATGAATTCAGCCTTGATGGATATCAAGGATGACATTGAGGTGCCTCTAGAAATTCAAGAATGGGTCAAAGACAAACCCAAACCCAACCTTGATCAAACCACTGCTTTTAATCTCGGAACCTTAGAAAGCCCTAAGTTAATCCAGATTGGTTCAGACCTTATCCCAAACCAACGGAATGATATGGTTACGCTATTAACCCAATTTCAAGATGTGTTTGCATGGTCTCATGAAGACATGGTGGGTTTGTCCACTGACATTGTCCCTCATTGCCTTCCCATTAAAGAGGGATTTAAGCCAGTCAAGCAGAAACTCAGGCGATTGAAACCTGAGTGGAGTTTAAAGGTGAAAGAAGAAATTATGAAATAATTTCAAGCTGGCATCATCATGGTGTCTACATATCCTGAGTGGATATCCAACATCGTGCCTGTACCTAAACCTGGAGGGAAGGTGCGAGTTTGCATGGATTACCGGGACTTGAATAAAGCTTGCTTAAAAGACAGCTTTCCCGTGTCATTTATCCACATTTTCATTGATAATACTGCGCAATACGACATGTACTCCTTTGCTGATTGCTTTGCGGGGTACCATCAGATCATGGTTACCGAGGAAGATCATGAGAAAACTGCTTTCATCACTCATTGGGGAACTTTTTGCTATAGACGGTTGTCATTCGGCCTCATCAATGCCAGAGCTACCTATCAACGAGCTATGATAGCTCTTTTCCACGACTTAATGCATAAAGAAATTGAGATCTACGTGGATGACATCATTGTCAAGTCCCGGAAGGAGGATGACCATATAGACCATCTTAAAAAGTTGTTCAACAGGTTGCGTAAGTACAACTTGAAGTTGAATCCAGCTAAGTGCGCCTCTGGCGTTAAATCAGGCAAGTTGCTAGGATTTCTAGTCAGCCACAAAGGGATAGAGCTGGATCCTGCCAAAATCCAAGCCATCACTAAAATGCCCATTCCTCAGACAGAGAAGGAAATACTGGGATTTTTGGGAAGAATCAACTTCATTAGTAGGTTTATCTCTCAACTCATAGCAACCTGTGAACCAATTTTCAAGCTATTAAGGAAGAACTCCTCCATGAAATGGAATGACAAGTGTCAGAAGGCCTTCCTTACAATCAAGAAACGGCTAGTCAAAGCTCTTGTTTTGGTGCCACCTAGGGATGATGTTCCCCTGTTCATGTACCTGTCCGTAAGTGACAATGCCATGGGATGCATGCTGGGACAGAAAGACGATAGAGGCCAAGAACGAGCTATCTATTACCTTAGTAAAAGGTTCAGCAGCAGTGAGCACAAGTACACGCTGATCGAAAAGACGTGTTGTGCTTTAGCATGGGCTTCCACGAGGTTACAACATTACCTCCATGGTCACACAACCCATCTCATATCCCGTGTGGATCCTCTCAAGTACGTGTTCAACAAACCCATGTTAAATTGCCGGCTGTCCAGATGGCAGTTGATCCTACAATAATTTGACATCGTATATGTGACTCAAAAGTCCATCAAAGGTCAAGGAATCGCGGATCAACTAGCCGCCGCACCTTTAGGGGATTTCAAACCCTTGGAAACATATTTCCCTAATGAAGGAGTAATGACAGTACAACAACACCATCAGTACGATACGCGCCGATCATGGAGGATGTATTTTGATGGAGCTGTTAATATGGAAGGTTCTGGAGCGGGAGAAGTTCTAGTATCTGGTACGGGGGAGCAGTATCCCATCGCTGTCAAATTACAGTTTGTCAACACCAACAATACGGTTGAGTATGAAGGCTGTCTCATGGGGCTAAAATTTGCCCATTCAATGGGCATCAGATGGTTAACTGTCCTTGGAGATTCAGAGTTGATAATCAGACAATCCACTGGAATCTATCAAACCAAGGAACTACAATTGCTGCCTTACCATCGGCAGGTTTTGAAGATGGCTTTGGAGTTCGAAGAAATCTCCTTTCTATACATTCCCCGTAATAGGAAATTACGTTGAAGGCCCCAACCTATGGAAATTACGTTGAAGAAGTATCGGATGAGCTACCTCCCATCTAACCTCCTTGGTATCAGCATATCAAGGAATATCTGTGAGATAGATCTACACCCGCTGAGGCGAGCGTGACTGAGAAAAGGCGGATCCATCGACTTGCTATGAAATTCTACCTGAGTGGAGATGGGCTCTATAAAAGAGATGCAGGACTAGGTCTCCTCAGATGTTTAGACAAAGATCAAGCCCAAAGGCTTATGGATGAAATCCATGGTGTAGTCTGTGGCCCCCACATGAGTGGCTCCCTCCTTGTCAAGAAAGTTCTCAGGACGGGACATTATTGGATATCCCTCAAAGCTGATTGAAACGACCACGTCAAAAGATGCTATCAGGACGGGACATTATTGGATATCCCTCCACAATATAAGTTCGCCTTGGCCCTTCTCAATGTGGGGAATGGAAGTTATCGGGCCCATTGAGCCTAAAGCCAGTAATGGTCATCAGTTTATCATTACAATGATCGACTACTTTACCAAGTGGGTAGAAGCAGCCTCCTTCCCCAGGGTCACTAAAGAAGTCATCATTACTTTCATCAGAAACAATGTCGTTTGTCGATATGGACAACCAGAGGTGATTGTGTCAGACAATGCCAAAAATCTCAACAACAAAATGATGGAGGAATTATGCAGTAAAATCCACATCAAACGTCTTAACTCTATCATCTTTCGTCCGAAGATGAACGGTGATGTTGAAGCGGCTAACAAAAATATCAAGAAGATTATGCAAAAGATGTCCGCCAACCACAAAGATTGGCCTGACCTATTGCCTCTTACTCTGTTAGCCTATAGAACCTCCATGCGCACTTCAACTGGGGCAAACCCCTACGCTTTAACCTATGGGATGGAGGCAGTGCTCCCCATAGAAGTTGAGATGGAATCTCTCGTAGTATTGATCGACTTTCATTTAGATGAAGACCAATGGGTGCACGCGGTATCACCAATTGTCTCTAATAGGCGAAAAAGTGAACCGCGACTATCTTCCATGGTCATTATATCAACAAAGGATCGCCGGATCCTACAACAAAAAAAAGTCCCACTACTGGTAGATTTAAACAACATGACTTGGTTTTGAAAAAGATTCTTGACAACCAAGATCAGGCTAAAGGAAAATTCGCTCCTAACTGGGAAGGCCCGTTTATTGTCAAGGAAGTATTGACAGCAGGTCCTCTCAGATTGCAAGAAATGGACGGCGATGAATTTCCACAACTCATCAACTCGGACGTCGTGAAAGGGTATTATTTCTGAAGTAACCAGCAAACACCCTGGTGCATCATCATCAGGTCACCAGTCATTCCGGTTCTTTAACCCTTTACCACCTACAACTTTCCTACACTTTGTCCCTCAGGGAAACATCCATTTCAAGCCAGCAGCCTGGCTCTCCTTTGCGTTCCTACGACTTAGGTCATCCCACAGCGGATTGAACCTCTTCCGTTTATAGTTTGGCTACCCATTTCTGGGATCAAATTTTTCACCTGCAGTTTATCCTCAACCTAGGATTAAACTTTCTTTTCCCCGAGACTCGACTGCGCATATGGATTACACTTTTCTTCTCGCATACGAGGGGTAACTACGTCGACCTGATCTCCTCTTCAATAGGAATACGTAGGCAACCATTTTATATGGCCTGGTCGCAATAAAACAAAAACAACAAAAAAATATTTATACCCTCTTCTCCTCACAAAAACAACCAAAAACATTCCTACACCATGTCAGCCATATACAGCGTTGAACCTCTCACACCAGGTTCGAACTACGCAGACCTGATCTCCTCTTCAATAGGAGTCGTGGCGACCATTCATGGTGCGCGTCTCACCCCTACCAAAACACAAACCATTGTCAATCTGGTATTGGGATTCTCTTTCAATCCACTACATTTCATTGATTTCGCACCAAAGGGATGGAATTACCTAAACTCCTCCCAAATAGGAGATTTGGCGACAATCTAAGCTGCGGTCATACCTCGAAGAGCAACACCAAAGCATAAGAGGTGGAATTAACTAGGCTTCTCCTAAATAGAAGTACTGGCGACCATCTGTGGTACAGTCAATCTCAGAGAGGAAAGCCACACTCCTCTCCATTCTCCATTCAAAAACAAATCCCAAGACACCAAAGATGGTAGGGATACATAGATCGATGATCCATTACGAACTATCCAGACAACTCAATGTCCATCCACCCGGAGAAATTCGAGAATACATCAAGACCACAAGCCACAAGCAAGGCAAAATATCAAGCAAATATCAAGGCATATCTAAAGGGAAGTGATCCAAAATATATATTTCCTCATCATATATAATGTTTTTGATATATATACAATGTAAATCAGACATAACAAAATGGCCAAGCTAGTCTGTGCAGGTAAATACAAGCTCATCTACGGATCAGGGTACATGCGAGTTAGCAAGACCAATATGGCATCCCTCTCAGATGAAGGAGGTAAAGTTGTAGTCTCCTGGATGAGAATATTCACATGACCCAACAGATCTGTAGCCATCTGCATGATGACCATATGCTCATCAATATGTTACATCATCTCGCAATCATACCGGTGGTAAGGGACCTCATTGCGATTAGATTATCTATAATGACCACATCCGGGCGGAGATATGGCGATATCCCGCTCAACTACCAGTGCGTCTATGGCTGACCTGGCCTCATCATGCTCAGCGACGGTGACATCTCTACGAGCCAATGCCTCGTCTCTCTCTAATAGAGCGGTGTCCTTCACATCAAGAGCAGTCGACATCATAGATCGAATCGATCTCTCAAAGGTCATCGGATGAAGACTACTGCTCTAAATCTTGTCTTAGAGTCTTTGAATCACAAAATCTTGGTACTAGGAGAATTCGGAAGAAATGCGGGGAAACCTAGCGGTGGTATCCTCATCGATGTAGGTATCAATGTCCCTCCATAGGCTCTACATCGTATAACTCGCTCTCGACATCGCAAATATCTTTGCGGTAGATAAAACACCCGTCTCCATCTATGCGAGTACTCTGCGGAATAACCTGGATGACTGGCGGAAAAGCGGCTAGCTCACGCCGATCCAAAGAAGCGATACACGAGACCGGTCCTCGGTACGAGGTATCGAGAAGTCAACGATGATCGCCACCCCCCTCGAAAGGATGAAAATCCCGAACCGGTCGAATCTGCGACATCACTACCAATGGGTGATAAGTAGTCACGCCCCTCAAGCCAGCCAAAGGGAGGAAATCCATGCCCGGAGCATGAGTAATGAAGCTGTATGGTGAGAAAAGCCCCGAGCACAGCAATATGCTAAATGGATCTCTGATATCTACCAAAAATACGGACCAGGACTGAGCATATGTACACTCCGATGGCTGAAAGGAGTATGACATAGCCACATCGTGGGAAAAGCAATACCCATGCCGTCTAAGGGTACCAACCGGTCGCAAGTGAGACATGAACCACACATACAGCATGACCGAACTCCCAGTAAACACGCCTGACGGGTAAGTACTTCAGTAGGATGCTGATCGCAGGGTCTCTGCCACGATCATAGGTACAAATGGTATGACCCTCCCTGAGAGCTCTCACAGCCATGATAACCCCTATATCTATCTCATCCATATACCGCGGCATATACACGTATAACAGTACACATAGCATCAGTACATCAACTCTGGCCAAACGCCAATGATCCTCTGACACGGTGAAATACCCGGAATGTCGTGAGTAGCTATCCTCCATGCCAAATTTGTCATACAGAAAATGCTAAGAGATCACGTGGCCAGATGTCAGCTCATCCTGCACTACTTTGCGCCTCAATCCTGTGAGAGTCATGAATCGTCTACTCATGTCTCCCAAAGCCATGTGCATACAGGGTCTGTCTAAAGGCAGCATCGTCAAATGTGCATAATCTTCCAGAGTAGGAGTCAAATCATGGGTGCCAAAATGGAATACCTACCTATCTGGTAGCCAATGCTCTATCATCCCGTCCACGAATCCTGCAGGAACCTGAAATGCCAAAAGGGTCATGGTATCTCGCAAAGAATAGATCTCTGATCACTTCGTTCGGTGGTGACATGCTATCGCATACCACGATCGATACCCAATGCCACCACCGACGGTGGGGTATGATCTATACGGCTAATCGTCAAGAAGACATCACAAAGCCATGACATAAGACCATCCAGGGGTCAATGCCGAATATCTCTGGACATACATATGCGTAACATGATACATGCATAACAGATAATGGATGGAAATATGATATAGGGAATGAAAAATGGTGCATACATTCCTAAATATATCATCATCTAATACATCAGCTATATACAGCTACAAATACATGAAAATAGGGCATAGACGCCCTACTACTAACAGAGGCCTATTAAAAGATATAGCGAGAATGGGGAACAACCACCCAATATCTAACAGAGACCTATCAAAAGATATAATGAGAATACACATCAAAAGGAGGATCCGCACCGGCAAAACCAAATGGTTAAATTCGAGGGGCAAGACTGAAATTTGGAAGGAACAAATGACTCACCTCTCTTTGGATCTCGCCAAAATGTTAGAATAAATACATGTGCTGGTCCAACTGCCGGGTCAAACTATCAATCTGGGTCAGATGAGTCGGAGCTCAAACACAAGCCACCCAATCTGTCATCATCAAAGATCCTGGAACCATGTCCCCCATAAACTGTGTGGCACGGGACTGGGCCCCAATAGTGCGAGGGAGCCACCAACGCTAGAATATCTCCTAAGTACATGGACCCTCGGATAAATCAAAACCGTCAACTCCTAACAATGGAATATCAGTGACGGGTGACTGTGATACAGGCCAATGACACCTGACAGGAGGCAAGATCGGTATACGAATCTCCCTTGTGGTGCTCCTAATAGCACGTTCTCCTAAATAGAGCTCCCAGCCTCCATCTGTGAGGAGAGGAAATCTTCGGGTGGAAATCAAATACTCTACTCCAGTAGGGTGTCTATCCTCAAAACCGATGGTCAAATGATCCCCTGAGTATGGAAGCCATGTGATGGCGTCACCGTCAGAACTCCATTGCATCTGGCGGTGATGAAACCCTCGACATGGGGACCTCTGGAAAAATAGAATGGTGCCATCGTCGTCCTCGTGGATAGGTATCTAAGCCTAACACACTCATAGCACGCAAACATGGGAGCCTCTCATAGGCTCAAAACTGCAAACACAATGGCAAAACATCTGCTGTCAGTAAACACTCTTAACCTGTGAATGGAAAAAGACAAGAGAAATACTCACCAGCAGAAACGGGTAAAATCCTAGCAAGCCTCATTAAACCCTATGAGCTTGAGGCGCATGCCCGGAGGAAATAGGCAAAGGTGTAAGAGAGCCCGACCATACTCTCTCTATACACGGTCCACATCACGTGTGGCGCTGACCAAAGCAAAAGATATCATGGAAGAGTTATCTGCTATGAAGCAGCCTCGAATGATCATTAGGAATAATCGCCGCAGAACGCGATCCCTGATCCTGACATCATCAGTCATGGGCTCACTCAATAGCCCACTCATAACATCTACGGTCAAAGGACCGGAGCAGACGATCCCTACCTTTGGCGCCTCATTGGAACTCCTAATAAGGATCGGCGGTTATGGGGTAATATTCGCCATGCAGGGCACTGGCTCCCCTCCAAACTCCATACCTGTGATAAATCGTCAATCCATAGGCGTCATCATCACCTCACAATCAAGCAGGTGGAGTGACTGAGTCTGATGAAACCATTGCTCAGACAATTCCCTGAGGTAACCCCAGGGACAGCGATGGGGAAGGATGGAGAAGAATGCCCCAAATCCCCACTCATGCACTACTGCTCTATAATCAGGATGAAGCGCCTGGTATATGGACTGGATGCTAAACCCAGTTCCTCGAGGTCATGTAAAACACGGAACTCGCATAAAATGCAGATCAACATCAAAACCCTTTAATCCGCATCAACATGAAAGAAGGAAGATAAAGTCTAACGTCATACCTCGTTAGCGTGCAAGTACATCGATGGGTGTCTACCCAAATCACCCAGCAACTCTGGGTTCACCACCTGGATGCTCGGAACCTCCCTGCGAGGGATATGTGCAGCAGGAGCAGGATCCTCAATATCCACCTCCTCATCCTCGACGTCTGGAACATCTACCTGGACAGGACGTATCACAGCCTCCACCAACCGACGAGGCTATCTGACAGAACGAGGACGAGGCACTTCAGAAGCCCTCCATCGTACGCCAGAAGCGGTCCTATAATAATTGTTCGGCTAATCCGGATCCATCAATATTTGGACAACAAGTCTCCAAATCACCTCAGAAAGGGTGTGGTATTCCCTTAACTGGAGCTTTTTAAAATGCATTTATGACTATATGCATGTATGCATTTACTTTAACATATAATAGAGTTAAAATGCATGACTACCCAATGCCTATATTCGGAAAAATTTCGCCATAGTCCCCTTTGAAAATAGGACTATCCACATGCACACAAGCATGTCTAGGTGGCCATTCAGTAGCACACCTGTCCCAAAGTCATATACCTAATATATGCATTAAAAATCAAAATCATCATGCATAAGGCCAACCTCAATGCTAGGAGTATTTTTCCTTTCTACCTTTTGCTCATTGGACCTCAAATAGGACAAAAAATAGCAGAAAAAGGTGTCAATTTGGTATCTCAAAAGTCAAATTTTTCACATCATTATGTTCAAAGATGGTTTAATACTAACATTTACTATGTTGAATATTTTTATCAAGTCATTTGTGCATACATAATAACTACTATGTGTTTAGATGCATTTCGTGAAATATCTCACAATCTAACGGACAGAAACTGGAAAAAAATCCATGCATACGTTACCAGAATAGTGTAGAACACTTGTCAAAGTGATGAAATTTGCGTAAAGCGGCTCGAACTCGAGAGATCGAAGAAGGCTCGCGGTTTTTTCTAAGCGAAGTGAGTTAGAAATGAACTTGCAAAGGCATCTGCCGCAGATTTATCATCACGCTTTGTCAGCAGCTCCACCAGGCTCACAGTAGGGTTCACCTACGGCTCCTCTATGTGGGTTCCACCCCTCCGGCTCGGTCCAGTTTGAGTTGAAAAAAGAGTTCTTACGGGCTAGAAAGGTCAAATCGAGAATAAAAAAGCCACGCGATTGAGCAAAACTGCATACAATCCTGGTCTTCTCTGAAGAGACTTTGAATCTGTACATCACTCATTGGTAGTCGCCTGAACACAAGGTATACTCTTCCGATGACGTCAGTTATCACAAATTGCATACGGCAATACCTTATCTGGTCCGATGCCAGACTCGTGTCGTTATAACGTGAGTCGACGGGCGGAGTTAACGCGTGAGTCTACCGAAGTTACTAACGTGAGTCCTCGACGGGGTTACAACATAGATCCCGGTGGGGAGTTATAACACGTTCATCCGTTGACAATTCTATCAACGAAGGTCAAGAAGACTTGACATTATTTCACCGATGGCGAGTAAACCCATCAAGCATTGAGAACAATTCCTAGAGTTGCATGCGTATTTCATGGCGTCCCCGCAAGAGATCTCGACGGAGTTACAACGTATATCTCCGCGGGAGTAGTAATGCATGCTCACCGTTGACTCATATATCAACGAAGGTCAAGCAACCTTGACGCGTCATTTCACGGTAGATAGCGTTTAAACCTATCGAGCTATAGAGCTATTTGAGGTTCTCATACCCAGTTGCTCATATCCCCGGCGGATCCCGTACGGGTCACAATGCAATGCTTCGTTGATCTACACGTCAGCAAAGGTCAAGCAACCTTGACGATCTCCTCACAGAGTTTCAGCCATTGATTTACACGTCAGCGAAGGTCAAGCAACCTTGACAGTATATCCCACAGGATGTTTCAGCCGTTGATTCACACGTCAACGAAGGTCAGGCATCCTCGACAACATTTGTCGTTAGCGAAGAAATCCAAATGAGAATCGTGACATATTCTGGCGATACTAACCAGGAGAGGTCAACATTATCAAAGAGGATAGATGATAGAATATGTTATACACATCCTCAAAAAGATCAAGCTTTATCCCCACAGATCTCTTACACATAAGATGTACCCCTTCAGGATCAAGTCGTTATCAAGAACACATGAATTTGGTGATAACTCCAACATCAACATCCTAACAGATTAAACACATCGATCCGGATCGGTCGGATTGCCAATCCCCGGTTGAAGCAACAGAAGCCAAAGAATCATCCCGGTATGTTGGGCCACAACCCGTATACATGCATTATACATTTGCATCATGTTGCTATCCATAGTACCATGTTTATCTTGTTGCGTTTCAAGTGTCTAGGATTCTTTATCCTACCCATGCATCGCCACGCCTTAGTATGATAAAGAGGGGCATCTGTAGACACTCAAAATTTTTCAGTACTCATCGTTCATCGACATTGCGGGAGGATGATTCGACTTTTAAGAGAGAACCACGAAAGACAATCCAAATCCATACAGGATACTCACCGGAGTTCAAAGATCAACCTCAGATCACACTCTGGGAGCAACAGTTCCAACCTCGGATATAACCCCGAGACCTGTAGATACAATACCAGAACACACACCGGAGAAGACCGATTAATCTAGGAAATAACCCTGAGGTATCCAGTCTCAGTCCCAACCATGGGAATAGCCACCAACCTTGGTGATAACCCCAAGGAATGCAGTTTCGGAGATAAACCCGTAAATGCTTGTTTCAAATGCCATCAGCTTTAATCTCGGCACTCACCACGAGATACACTGTACCAACCCGGCAATAACATCGAGAAGACATGCACACCTCAAAGATGACAATGAGGACCTTCAACAATTGCAGCTGTGACGCCCCCAAAATAGGTATACATCACCCATTCTGAGTTGTCAATACACGGTACAGAAACAACTATAACTTTATTATTACAATAGTAAAACTGTGAGTTTGAATACAAATATTATCTTCTAGATAATATCTATACCCAAATAAATCCTCATCACATTTATTGATACATTATTTTACAAAAATGGTGAGGACTACTAAACAACTCTCTCTATAACCATCATTCCATACCCCACTGCACATCGCTTACATTCTCGCCTCCCGAGAAGAAAAATGGAACAAAAAGGAAAAGGGTGAGCTCAACTAGCCCAAGAAAGAATATTATGACTAAGATAATATACAACAAAATTATCGTTAGTCTTCAACAGGAAAAATCTAATAGAATACAACAGATAAACAAGTTTTAAATCAATATTCGCAGCAAGAAATAATAATTTATTAGAAGAGTTAAGTAGAGAATGCAAACTACTATCTTCTATGTATGAATTTTAATGTTCGTCGTCTATCTTTTATCCCTGTAACATCAATCAATATTTATCCGAATCAAATATTCATCTTTGCACTACACAGCCAAAGATATTCATCATTGGTCATGTTCATCTAAACACTGCTCATCTTTGCACTACGGCCAAAGATATTCATCGAAATCATTCATCTTTGCACTATGTGCCAAAGGTATTCAATAATGTCATCATTTAAGACTGAGGATGATGAAAAATATTTCTAAAGAAACGAATCCAGTGAAACAAAATGACAAGGATTAAGGATTAAGGATTCGTACTTTGTTTTATCCATGTCCAAAAATACCTAAAAAATAATCATAGTGGTGTAAAATTCAAGAATAATCAAAACATGGATACAATCAAAGCTAGTATCCAGAATAGATATTTTGGACGAAAAGGAAAATTTTTATTTTTCGATGAATAGAGCCGTATTCGTGAATAGTGTCGTATACGTGAATAGTGCCGTATACGTGAATAGTAACTCCGACACCAAAAATTCCAAATTTGATAAAAACTTCAGATCAATATTTCAGTATAATGATATTGAAGAAATAATATCATTACGAAAAAAAAAAAATCCCTTACCTCAGAAAGACAGTATTTTTAACTGGAATAATGGATATAAAGCTATAACTTGAACTTGCACCGTATAGAAATACTCAAAGTATACTCAAAATACTCACAAGAATACGCTCGATAATATAGAGAGAGAAAACTTCAGTTTCTGGTGTAATTTTCAATTCTAACCTAAGCACCCTATTTATAGGAAAATGCTTAGAACACCAAAGTAGAAAATTTAATAAATTAATATTAAAAATTTTCCACAACTTCATACGCACACTAACAATCTAAATTCAGCCTCCTAATCACATGTTAAATGAGTTTCAAAAATGAAAAAAACGTTTTTGTAATTAAAAATATTTTAAACTTCCAAAAATCAATTATTTCAGAGCTTCAGAACTTCAATAATTCACAATAAATAGTCTTTTTGTCAGAAAATTCGAATCTCGCGAGTTTTTATAGGAAATTCAATTCTATACAACTTTATAGAAGAAAGTTTTTCCAAATTCCAAACAAAAATTGACCGAAATCCATAAACGGGCGATTTTACAAGCTATAATCAAATTTCAGTCAAGAAATGGGGTCCACCGACATGTTTAACATGTTTTAAACATTTATTGCAACAAAAATACTCTTTCTCCTCATATACTCATATATCACACATTCATTGTAAAAATATCACCATTATTATATTATTAAAAATATAATAATATATTTAAATGAATTATTTTATCAGAAAAAGATAAAATTTTAATTTTCAACAATTGTCACATTAAAAATTTTCTCCATCTATATCCACATAAAATCAATATTTTCCTCATCATATGAATCAATAATTAATTATTCACAAATAATATTACGTAATCACAATATCGACAACCAGGCAGCTTCCCAAGAAAGAGAGGGGCTTTCAATAAGAATTTCTCCTCATCGCGCCAAGCAATTAGGTGACCAAACCTCTCCTTAGATGTAACTTTCTAGACATTGCCAATAATGTTATCTAATAATATTATTCAGATAATATGAATTATTGCTTCGATAATGAAAAATATTGTGTAATGATAATTATTGAAACAACAAAGAATATAAAATATCAACGCAACAATTATTAAATCAATAAAATAAAATATCGAACAAGAATTATCGTAACCATTATTGAGTAGTGCCTTCACGTAAGAGTCAATAATTGGTGCAATACGTGTGCTACTATGTTTTAACCAACCGAGTATTTTAATGAAAGATTAATGGTAATAACTACGCCTGTTATTTTTAAACAACTTATATTTGTTGTTTTCTTCATCCAATCGCTTTCCAAGTTATGGGGCCCAATAAAATCATCGCTCGTCGCATTTAACGAATATTCCCGACACAACAAGAATATTCCACCACCAAACTAATATTCCCCACAACAATGAATATTTTATAACCACTTGCTTATTTTGAAATACTTCATGATTTTACCCATAACTATCCACATTAATCAAATCAACCCTTATTATTTCAAAATAATAAATAGAGGAAATTAAATTTCATTTATTAACTATTTGGGGTCTTACAACCTCCCTCCTTATGAAATTTGTGTCTCTAAATTGACGACGACGACTGATGTTTCAAAAGATGAGGATACCTCGCTTTCATTTCCGCTTTCCAACTCCGTGTCATTTCCTCAATAACATGATTCCTCCACAAAACTTTAACTTGTGGTATGACCTTTCATGCGTAGGATATGCTCCTTCCTATCCAAGATCTTGACAGTACTCTTCAGACGTTAAGTCTTCGACTATCTCGTCCGGTTCTAACTCTATAACGTGGTTCGGGTCTTTCACATATTTATTTAAGTATGATATGTGAAACACATTATGAACACGAGACATACTCGGAGGTAACGCGAGTCTATAGGCTACATTTCCTACTCGGTCAAGAATTTGAAATGGACCAATAAATCGTGGATTGAGCTTTCCTCTCATCCCAAATCTTGTAACTCCCTTCCATGGAGCAACTCGCAACAATACATGATCCCCTATACTAAATTCCACGCCCTTTCGATGAAGATCCGCGATAACTCTTTTTGTCGATCTTGTGCCATTTTGTATACATTGTCGAATCATTTGGATCTTTTTGGTAGTCATACGTATTTTAACTCGGGTCCCAACAATGTTGCTTCACCCACCTCATCCCAACATATGGAGAGCGACACTTTCGTCCATATAATGCTTCAAATGGAGCCACACCTATACTTTCGCTCGATAATCGTTGTTGTAGGAGAATTCCACCAATGGTAAATACTTATCCCAATCGCCCTTGAAGTCTAGGACACAGTAGTCTTAATAGATCTTCAAGAGTTTGAATAGTCCTCTCTCGATTGTCCGTCCATTTAAGGATGGTATGCCGAATCAATCAGAACTGCGCTCATAGCTTTTTTTTTGCAAGCTAACCCAAAATCTTGAAGTGAATCTTGGGTCACGATCCCAAACTATGGATACCGGCATGCCATGAAATCTCACAATCTCATTTACATATATACTAGCAAGACGCTCAAGGAATAAGTCTCCAGACGGCAAGAAATGAGTGACTTGGTTAATCTATCAACAATAACCCAAATAGCATTGATGCCTTGAGAAACCGTAGGAAGACCCGTAACTAAATCCATGGTAATGTGTTCCCACTTCCATTTCGAGAATCTCAAGTGGTTGCAATGGATCCTTAGGTACTAGATGTCCGCCTTTACACGTTGACAAGTTAAACACATCGAGATACACTTTGCAATCTCTCTCTTCATATTGTTCCACCAAAATGTATGTCAAGATCACGATACATTTTAGTACTTCCGAGATGGATTGCAAATGGTGTATTGTGTGCCTCCATCATAATCTTGTACTTCAAATCGTAGTCGTTAGAACACAAAGTCAGAGTGGACTCAAGTATTCCTTCTTCATCAATTCTCGCCCTAATAACACCTTCTTGTACTTTCTTCTTCATACGCGATCGCTCCGGTTGGTGGCTTGAGCAACCTTAACTTTTTCTATTAAAGTTGGCTCTACGCGATACTTGACATCATCGCACTCGCTCTCCTCGATATGATCTTCTACTCAACGCGCCACTACCACGCTCGCTTTTCCAGATGGTATTGAATAGTGTGGTCGTAATCTTTCAACAACTCAAGCCAACGTCGCCGCCGCATGTTGAGTTCCTTTTGTGTGAAGAAATATTTAAGGTTTTTATGGTCCCAATATATCTCCACTTTCTCCCCATATAGATAGTGCCTCCAGATCTTTAACATGAAACGATCGGGCCGCTAACTCTAGATCATGAGTAGGATAATTCATCTCATACTCTTTTAAGTTGTCGCGAGGCATAGGCTATGACTTTCCCATGTTGCATGAGAACACATCCTAACCCTTTGCCTCAGCATCGTCAGAGATAACAAATCCATCCGCACATCAAATGGTATTATTAGAACAAAGTCAAATAAGTCTCCTCTTAAGCTCTTGGAAACTCTTCTCGCATTCCTCGCTCCATATGAATTTTATGTCTTTCCGAGTCAGCTGAGTTAATGGAGTAGCGATTCGAGAAAATCCTTCCACGAATCTCCGATAATAACCAGCTAAGCCTGTAAAGCTCCAACGTCTTCTTACCACCGACTTCTGTTGCTCCCAACTTTGTATTGCTTCAATCTTCGCGGATCAATGATACTCCATGTTTCGATACCACGCGCCCAATGAATGCTACTTCCTCAAGCCGTAACTGTGCATTTCTTTAACTTGGCATAAAGCTTGTTTTCACGGAAGCCTTTGGAGTACCTTTAAACGGTGCGGTGCTCATGATCTTCACGACTTTTGGAATATATGAGGATGTCATCAATAAAGACAACAACGAACCGATCCAAATATTCCTTGAATACTACGGTTCATCATATCCATGAAAGTCGCAGGAGCATTAGTCAATCCAAAAGACATGACTAAGAATTCATAATGCCCGCATCGAAGTTCTAAAGGCGTCTTTTGAATATCCTCGCCTAATCTTCAATTTTATGATATCCGTAATCTAAGATCGATTTTTGAAAAGAATTGTGCTCCTTGCAATCGGTCAAACAAGTCATCAATACGAGGTAGAGGATACCTATTCTTGATGGTGACATGGTTCAATTCCCGATAGTCAATACAAAGTCGCGATACTCCCGCTCTTTCTTCTTTACGAATAAAACAGAGCACCCCAAGGAGATGTACTAGATTTAATGAAACCGATGTCCAACAACTCCCGTAGTTGGACCTTTAACTCCTCAAGTTCAATAGAGCCATTCGATATGGGGTTTTAGAAATGGGCTTTGTACAAAGTTCAAGATCAATAAAGAATTCAACTTCACGCTCGGGGTAGACCGGAAGTTCTTCAGAAATACGCCAGAAAGTCAATAACAACAGAATATTATTCAAATTTGACGTGTCTTTATTCAAATCCATAACATGGGCTAAGAAAGCTTGACATCCGCTTTTTCAATAAACGAATAGCTTTATGATTAGATATGATAATGTTGATTGATTTTAATGGTTTAGTTGCTTGAATTCAATAACAAAGTTGTTTAGGAATATGAAAGCTAACAACCTTATTTAAAACAATCAATTTTGGCATGATGAGTAGTTAACCAATCAATCCCTAAAATCACATCAAAAGCAAGTATCTTTAAAGAGATAAGGTCAATGTGTAAGGTGATGGTGCCAACTTGAATCAAACAAGATTTATAAACAAAGTGGATGTGATGAAAGTTTCTCCTAACTGAGTTTCCACAGATACAGTCAAAGTCTAATTTTTCCCGAGTCAAATTTAAACGCTGAGCACAAGTAGAGAGATAAATGAATGGGTAGCACACCCAGATATCTAGTAAAGTATAAACTTCACAAGAATTTATGATTAGCTTACCCGTGATCACCTCGCTTTAGGTTCCTCGATTTTGACCACCACAACAAACGCTTCTTCCAGAACCGCTGACTTTGACTTTTTTCGGGACAATCTTTTGAGTCACCGTCCCTCACCGAACTAGGTTTTTCCACGTGCATAATCGAAAGCGATATGTCCTTCCTTTCCATAATTATAGCATACCTTGAACTGTTGTGGGTAGTTTGGACTGATATGTCCCTCTTTTCCGCATTTGTAGCATATGACCGGTGGTCGTTCTCCTCCCTTAGAACCGATTCTTCGCCGCCAGACTGTCGCCTTTTTACATGGTCGTTCTTAAATCTCCTCTTTTTAAAATCTCCTCCTGACTCGCTTCTTCTATTTTCATGGCCATGATTACCACCAGAGTGGTTACCATTTTTGTCCATTTTTTCTTTCTCCGCTGGTTATCGTTGTTTTGTTGATCGCCATCTCCCAGATGATCTTGGTTGTGGTCCTCGGTTGACCGCAGTTCTCGTTATCTCGCCTAATAATTGAGCCCTGCTTACAACATCCGAGTAGAGAGAAAATTTATGAGAAATGAGATATCGACGTATGCCGTGTTTCAAACCTCTAAGAAACATCCGCCATCATACGCTCCTCATTCTCCACCAAATGAGGTGCAAACCGGATAACTCGCAAACTTTGCCTCATCATCGAGACACCGCCATATTGTTTTGCTCTAATCTGATGAACTCCACTTCCTTCATATGATTTAACACTTTTCAGAAAGTATTTGTCATTAAATAGTTTTAAAATGTCTCCCAAGACATGCCGAAGTGTGGCCGGATGGGTACGCTTCACAGACTCCCACCAAGAGTCCGCCTCGCCATTTTAACATAAAGGTGGTATAATGGAACCTTCTGTTCTTCCGCATCCCAAGACATCGAATATCTTGGTAATTTGCTTGACCCATGTTTCCGCCATGATCGGATCCGGCTTTCCTTAAATTTCGTGGTCCCAACTCTTTGAATCTTGCTTTGTGACAACCCGTGAATTGCTATCATTTCTCCTCAGATTTTGAACACGAGTCTCTCCTCGTCGATTTTGCATGAATCGCAAAAAGCTTCTAAACATCCCCTTGTTCATCATCGCTTTCAAAGTGGTGTTGTTTACATGAGGAACATTTGCTTTGCTGCACGTTCTCCTCGCTTTCAGTGAGTACAAAGGCTCCACACGGCCTCATTTCCATCTGTTAATATTCTCATTCGAAATTCTCAAACATCGCCATAAAACAAGGGTTAATTAAGGAAATCAATATATCACATAATATCCCTATATATCTCGACCAACTAACAAATAAGCTTAGTAGGACACACTAGCGAAGGATTTACTCGCCTCTCCCTCCTAGTTCTATTCCCGATCTCCGCCAGAGATCATATCCCTAAGCTCGATACCAACCGTGACGCCCCCAAAATAAGTATACATCACCCATTATGAGTTGTCAATACATGGCATGTAAACAACTACAACTTTATTATTACAATAGTAAAATTGTGAGTTTGAATACAAATATTATCTTCTAGACAATATCTATACCCAAATAAATCCTCATCACATTTATTGATACATTATTTTACAAAATGGTGAGGACTACTAAACAACTCTCTCTATAACCATCATTCCATACCCCACTGCACTCGCTACATTCTCGCCTCCCCGAGAAGAAAAATGGAACAAAAAGGAAAAGGGTGAGCTCAACTAGCCCAGTAAAGAATATTATGATTAAGATAATATACAACAAAATTATCGTTAGTATTCAACAGGTAAAATCTAATAGAATACAATAGACAACAAGTTTTAAATCAATATTCGCAATGAAATAATAATTCATTGAAGAGTTAAGTAGAGAATGCAAACTACTATCTTCTATGTATGAATTTAAAGTTCATCGCTCATCTTTTATCCCCGTAATATCAATCAATATATATCTCGAATCAAATATTCATCTTTGCACTACAGCCAAAGATATTCATCATTGGTCATGTTCATCTAAACACTGCTCATCTTTTGCACTACGTGCCAAAGATATTCATCGAAATCATTCATCTTTGCACCATAAAGCCAAAGATATTCAATAATATCATCATTTAAGACCGAGGATGATGAAAAATATTTTAAAAAAAATGAATCCAAAGTGAAACAAAATGACAAGGATTAAGGATTAAGGATTCAGTACTTTATTTTATCCATGTCCAAAAATACCTCAAAAATAATCATAGTGGTGTAAAATTCAAGAATGATCAAAACATGGATACAATCAAAGCTAGTATCCGTAATAGATATTTTGACTTAAAAGAAAATTTTTATTTTTCAATGAATAGTGCCAGATTCGTGAATATGTCAGATACGTGAATAAAGGCCAGATACGTGAATAGTAACTCCAACAACAAAAGTTCCAAATTTGATAAAAACTTCAGATCAATATTTCAAAGATAATGATATTGAAGAAATAATATCATTACGAAAAAAAAATAATATCCCTTACCTCAAAAAAAGACAAGATTTAACCGGAATATTTGGATATAAAGCTATAACTTGAACTTGCACAGTATAGCAATATTCAAAGTATACTCAAAATACTCACAAGAATACGCCGATAATATAGAGAGAAAACTTCAATTTCGTGTAATTTTCAATTCTAACCCAAGCACCCTATTTATAGGAAAATGCTTGTAACACCAAAGTAGAAAATTTAATAAATTAATATTAAAATTTTTCCACAACTTCACACGCACACTAACAATCTGAATTCAGCCTCCTAATCACATGTTAAAAGAGTTTCAAAAATGAAAAAAACGTTTTGTAATTTAAAATATTTTAAACTTCCAAAAATCAATTATTTTGAGCTTCGTAACTTCAATAATTCACAATAAATAGTCCTTTTGTCGTAAAAATTCAATCTCTCGCGCATTTTTATAGGAAATTCAATTCTCTACAACTTTACGTAAGAAAGTGTTTCCAAATTACAAACAGAAATTGATCAAATCCATAAACAAGCGATTTTACAAAGCTATAATCAAATTTCAATCAAGAAATGGGGTCCACCGACATGTTTAACATGTTTTAAACATTTATTGCAACAAAAATACTCTTTTTCTCCTCAGATACTCATATATCACACATTCATTGTAAAATATCACTATTATTATATTATTAAAATATAATAATATATTTAAATGAATTATTTTATCGTAAAAAGATAAAATTTTAATTTTCAACAATTGTCACATTAAAAATTTTCTCCATCTATATCCACATAAAATCAATATTTTCCTCATCATATGAATCAATAATTAATTATTCACAAATAATATTATAGAATCACAACATCGACAACCTGTGCAGTTCCAGAAAGGGGCTTTCCAATAAGAATTTCTCCTCATCATGGCGCCGCAATTAGGTGACCAAACCTCTCCTTAGATGTAACTTTCTAGACATTGCCAATAATGTTATCTAATAATATTATTCAGATAATATGAATTATTGCTTCGATAATGAAAAATCATATGCGTAATGACAATTATCAAACAACAAAGAATATAAAATATCAACGCAACAATTATTAAATCAATAAAATAAAATATCGAATAAAGAATTATCGTAACCATTATTGAGTAAGTGCCTTCACGTAAGAGTCAATAATTGGTGCAATACCGAGTGTGCATCGTGTTTTAACCCATTTAGTATTTTAAACAAGATAATTCGTGTAATAACTACGCCAAGTTATTTTTAAACAACTTATATTTGTCATTTTCTTCATCCAATCGCTTTCCGTTATGGGGCCCACAAAAGATCGCTACGCCATCGCATTTAATAGTCCCCGACAAAGAAGAATATTCCACCACCAAACTAATATTCACCTAACAACAATGAATATTTTATAACCACTTGCTTATTTTGAAATACTTCATGATTTTACCCATAACTATCCACATTAATCAAATCAACCCTTACTATTTCAAAATAATAAATAGAGGAAATTAAATTTCATTTATTAATTATTTGAGTCTTCAAATTGACGATCCAATCTCAAAAAGTCCGATGAGTAACGCTCATCGGCCCACTATACCAATCCGGCGATAACAGGTGTTAGGGCAACATCATCTCGTCCAACACAATGCCACATCACATCCGTCTCTATGCAACGATGTCCCATAAGGCTAACCAACTCGAGTGACTTTATGCGGGATAAGCGGATGAAAGTTGAAGCTTGAAAGCCGGAGGGCATCGTCCCATCTTCAATGACTTCTACAAATCTAATCCCATGCCATCATACAAATGTCGACAATTGATTAAAATAGTCTGTATACCTCAAAAGCAGATGATCGGATTGCACTTCGAAAAAGCGAGTGGACATTCTGATTGCTCGAGTGCACGTATTTCAAGATGACCCACCCGACAAACTGGGCCGACCACTGCATGCAAATTGCAGTACACTGCGTCTCATATTGCCTATAAATAGAGGGCTTGGGGTGCTGATTTTTAAGAGAAAAAAGACGGGAAAACCCTACACAATTTGCTTTGCACTCGCCATACAGTGTATTTTCCCACTTTTAAACACATGTGAGCTCATATATAGCCTCTTTTGTACCCACAAAAGCCTAGTGTTTACCCACTCTAAAGATATAGAAGCCTTTTTTATATCATTTGTAAGCCTTCTCACACACTTTAGAGTCTTTCTCTTCATCTTTGCACACACCCTTACTACGTTGAGAGTCGTGTTGCTTGCTTTTGCAGGACTTTCAGACGTGGTTTCATTTGATCAGATATATATATATATATATATATATATATATATATATATATATATATATATATATATATATATATTTACATATATATCGACTAACATTATCGAGTTATGCCTCGATTGAGCCTGAACTTGATGCAGGAGCGTTTACTCATCGCTTTATATATATATACTTATATATATCAACTATGTGTTGGACTTTGTTCGATGAGCCTAGACTTGATGCAGTGCGTTTACTCATATATATATATATATATTATATATATGAACTGTGGTGGGACTTGCATTCGATGAGCCTGGATTTTATATATATGCGTTTATTGCTTATATATATACATATTTTGTCCCACCCAGAGTTTACTTACGTGGTGGTTGATCGCTTCTGACTTTCTTTACATTTCCGTCCGCCTGGAGTTTACTTCGTGGCGATTGTAAATATTCTGACTTTATTTATATTTTGTCCAAACTGGAGTTTCCTCTGTGGTGGTTGATAGCTTTAATGACTTTATTTACATTTTGATCCCCCATGGAGGTGCTTCGTGGTTGGTGATCTTGTCTGCAGATATATATATATATATATCTGCGCTACGCTTTCATATAAACTGCAGATTTTGTGAGCCTAGGAATCATGTGATCACAGATTTATACCATTGAATCTAGATTCGGTTCCCATGATGGACATTTTCAGCTGTAATCAGCTTGTAAATTATTCTGCGATGTTTGAATTTCCTCAGATGGTTTTCATACCCACGAGGAAATCGGCATTATTTTTGTATATATTATTTTCGTACGGATGCCTTGCATCCGTCAAATAAAATCAATCCAGTCGATCACTTAACAAAAAAAATGGGAGTGTAAAAGGTCTCAATTCCTATTGAGCATCAGGGTTTGAAAAACCTCTTTTATAAAACATCATTGCCATATCTTGCTAAAAACTAAATTTTTCTATAAATTCAAACCCTTTGTATGTAGGTTCGAACGATGCCTCGCACAACTTCCATATGAACAACACATTGACCCACACACACACACACATTCAGATAATAATTTCTTGAAAAGAGGCGGTCACCGTGGTAACACAGATGTCGGGGGGGTGCCTAACACCTCCCCCCAGCATAACCAAGTCCCCGGATCCTAAACGAATCTCGATTTCACTGACCCGTATATCAGTGTCACACCACTGGGTCAATGTGCAAACCTTTTCTCGGTTGTGTTGGTACAACCATTTAAAAAACCAACTGGCGACTCTTAACAGTCCATCGTCGACATTATACATGTCAGACCTTTTTCACTTGTTTTTTCAAACAAATCTCACCTAAAACGAGAACACTAGAGAACAAGTAATGGAAAGGGACATCATAAAATCCCGACGTCGATAACTATCTTAGAAAAATCTTGAATAAATCGTCTGTAATAACCGGCCAGTCCCAAGAAACTCCTTACTTCTGACGGTGTTCTTGGTTGTTCCCAATTTATTACAGCTTCCACTTTTGATGGATCCACGAAAATCCCATCTTTGTCAATCACGTGCCCAAGAAATTGCACACGATCTAGCCAAAATTCGTACTTAGAGAATTTTGCGTACAACTTTTCCTTTCTTAGTGTTTCCAATGTCAAATGTAAGTGTTCCACGTGTTTTTCTTGAATTTTGGAATACACTAGAATGTCGTCGATGAATACCACTACAAACTTGTCTAAGAATGGTTTAAACACCCTATTCATCAAATCCATGAATACAACAGGTGCATTGGTTAAACCAAAAGACATCACCAGAAACTCGTAATGTCCATACTGAAGTTAAGAATGTGGATTCGTGGTATATCCTCCTTCCTCACTTTCAACTGGTGATACCCACTTCTCAAATCTATTTTTGAAAAGTATTTAACACCCTTCAACTGGTCAAACAAGTCATCTATTCTTGGTAATGGATATTTATTTTTAATAGTGACTTTGTTTAATTCTCTATAATCAATACAAAGACGTATTGACCCATCCTTCTTCTTCACGAATAAAACTAGCGCTCCCCACGGTGATACGCTTGGTTGAATATACTTCTTGTCCAATAATTCTTGCAACTGTACCATCAGTTCCTTCATTTCTACTGGAGCCATTCTGTACGGGGCCTTCGATATCGGTGCTGTCTCCGGCACTAAGTTGATCACGAACTCAATTTCTCTGTCAGGCGGAAGTCCTGGGGAATCCTCTGGAAACACATCCTCAAATTCCCTCACTACTGGTATCTCTTCCAGTTTCACATTCTTTTTCTAAGTATCGACTATGTAAGCTAAATAGCCCACACAGCCTTGACTCAACAATTTCTTGGCCTGCATAATCTTCAGACATTTCATTTGTCTAGGCGATTTGCTACCATAGAATACTACCTTTGATGGAGTCACAAGGTTTACACATTTCTTTTGGCAATCAATTACTGCTCCATATTTGAACAGCCAATCCATTCCCAAAATAACATCAAACTCTCCCAATCTAATCGGAATCAAATCTATCATTAGGATATTCTCCTTAATGTTCACCCTATAGTTCTTGTATACGAATCTAACATGGATTATCTCTTTATTCGCAATCTCTATGTTCAAAGAGAAATTCAGTTCTTCTCTAGGCAATCCTAACCTCTTAGCAAATTCATCAGAGATAAACGAACAAGTAGCACCCGAATCAAATAATACATAAGCATCAATATCATTGATTGGGATGATACTTGACACGACATCCTTTGATTGCACAACATCTTGCACAGTCATGTTGAAGGTTCTAGCTGTGGGTTTGTTTGATGCTGTACCTCCATTGCTTCAGGTTATCACTCCATCCTTCTTCTTAGGGCATTCACGAGTAAAGTGATCCTTAGATCCGCACGTGAAGCACACATTCATCTTAGGTTGTGTGAAATTTGGGGCGATGTGACCCTCCTGGCCACAATTGAAGCATACTCGTTTCCCCATCAAGCACGCACCCTTGTGAAACTTACCGCAGGTAGCACATGCTTTAAACTTCTTGATCTGCTGGTTACCCTGCTGGTTTCCAGCACCCATGTTTCCATTCCACTTCCTCTTCAAGTTGTTGTTGTTGTTGTTTCCACCACTACCACCTCCATTCTTGATTTCCACCTCGTTCTTCTTCTTCTTCTGTTCCTGATTGAACTTTATCACTGCCTCGCCTCCACCTTGGTGAGTATTGCTTTCTCCATCGCGCCTAAAAGTCTTCAATGGAGAAGAGAAACCTTCTGCATCAACCAGGGCTTCAGTCCCTGTTCAAACCTCTTCGCCTTTTGTTCGTCTGTGCTGACTTGATAAGGCGCAAACCTCGCCAACTCGTTGAATTTAGAGGCATACTCAGATACCGTCATCGTTCCCTACCTCAGTTCCAAAAATTGTACTTCCAGCTGACCCTTCGAACTCTCGGGAAAGTATGTCTCGAAGAATATCTCCTTAAACCTATCCCAGGTCATCAACATGAATGTTGCGAAAGCAGTCTTCTGATCATCTCCTACCCTAGCAACATCGAACACCTTTTCTATCTCCATAATCCAAGTCTATGCCTTGACTGGATTTACTGACCCCCAAAATTCAGGTGGTCCAACCGCCTTGAACTCCTTAAACGTTATTCCTTGGTTCTGTGGTTGATTCTGCAATGCTCCTGTCAGTAACGTCACTAATTGTTGGACTGGGTTAGCATCCAAATTGTCGTTATTGTTGGTTCCTTCGTTGGTTCTCTGTTATAGTGGTTGACGTCTGGGAGGCATTTCTGTTTAAAAATACACCCATTAGATTATTACTCAACTCTCTTAAGTAATTTCTACTTAACTTGCTTCTACAAAAGAAATAACCACAAATCACATAACACTTTGATAAAATAACAACTTTTATTTATTCATAACCTCTTTGAAAACATAAAACAATAGCATTACTACCACCTACATTACTTCTTGAACTACAAAAGTTTCAGGACAACATCATCCTCATATCCCATAGGTTTCATAATACTTGGGATTTACAATTTATTTAACATTTTATTCATCGTATAACAACTACGATGTTCTACTAAGATACTTCTTAGCCTTACTATGTTCTTCCTCCATGACTTAGAACATTGATCTGCGATTTAATACGTATGATGACAGCGTCTCAAACTAAATAGGATATCCCATGACCCGATCCTGAGCTGGATTAACCATGGTGTTGAATACTCTATTCATCTCTTCCATCTTCATTCTCTTTGCTTGTGCGTCTTTCACTGCTATCCCGGCTCTTTGGAACATTCCCTCATATGCGTCTTCGGCTCTTGCCCTCTTCGTAGCTTCTTCCCTTAGCTTATTCTTCAATTTAGCGACCTCCTCGATCAATTGTTCTTTCTCTCCTTCAGTCTGTTCTAGCTTTTCCTCGACATTAGTCAGTCATTCCTCATGATCTTGGATCTCATCGTCTTTCTATGTCATTGCAGTATGTTGTTTAGCTACTATCTCTTGCAATTCCTCGACTGTTTCCTGAAGTTCCACGTTATTGTCGTAGACTTCATCGTATATTTGATCAGCTATCGAGGTTTAGTAGAGTCTCCTCCTCCTCATCCTCATCATCCTCAACCTCCTGTGGTAACTCAACGGGATCCTCCTCATTCGTCTCCACATCATCATCCTCATCTTTAACCACTGTGACCAACGGGGCTGACTCCCGTGGTAGTAGTTGTTCCCAACTAACATGAATGTCTTGAGGCTCCTCCTCTATAGGCATCTGAGGTCTATCCTCCCTAGCCTGACTGGATTCTCCGACATTAGTCATCCTGACAACAAAATTTTAAGTTTTAATCATTAATCATTACTACTTGACACTCACGAGCACATAAGTATAAATACATAATCACATAAGTGTTTTATTATTTCTTCCTTAAAACTCGATAAGAGTTAATCACCACTATCTTTTCAAAGTTTACTTCCTAAGGCTTTTCCCCACCGAAGGTTCATAACCTAAAGCTTTGATACCAACTTGTGACACCCCCAAATCCCGGTACTTCATTACCTTAAGACTTGGTGTTCACGTAATCAAAACATTCATATATAACTACCCAATCAAAATAAATTGAATAATAAAAACCTGCCCATACAGGATTACTTAAATAAAACATTATCTCCCAGGTTCTCTAACCTTTAATACAATCATTCAAGTACGGAAATAAAATTATTACATCACATCATTATTAAAAATCTATCATCAATGATAAAACAAAGTTACAAGTCTTCAACACTTATACATTTTTCCCTTTCCTTTGCTAGTTGTAGGTTTATCTACCTTCTCATTCATAGCTGCAATATATGTATAAATATGCAAGAGTGAGCAAACAAAGCTCACTTGAGATAAGAATAAATATCTTTACAATATTTGCCAAATAATCAGCTCCATAGAACTGAATGATATGTTCTATTAATATTTTAACATTTGCCAACTCATAAGCTCAATAGAACTGAATAATTTGTTCTATTAACATTCTTAAATAAACTACTGAGGGTCAAATGACCATGAACCATGTCTATAGTTATAAGTAATCTTTCAACTTTAACTTAACAGTCATATGACTATAAGGACTCCACGTACTTAGGGGGATCAATCCTTCGTACAATGTATTGTGCACAACCATTTCAACGCTAAGAGTAAACGCCTAAACATAGGGTTGTTCATCTCAGTATTTAGAGTACAAGTCCGCACCAAAGAAAGTTTGGTTTGAATAAGCTTTCAAGGGTAATTAAAGTTTAATGATCATCAACTAGGGCACTAGTTGAATTCATAATGTTTGATAATACAACAGTTGTTTAATAACAACATAACTTAGAACATTTGAGAATCATAAATGAACTGATTCTATATATCTAACTCATGCTTAAAATAACTATAGAGCATAAGTATTTAATAGCATGAATAAAATGGTTAACCTTTGCTTGAACAATAAAATAAGCTAGGTTCAAGTTTTATAATATTAGAAATAAAATTCCTAAACTTTAAGAAACTTGTTTAACTGTAAATAAGTTGGAATGAATCAACAAATGGAGAATTTCCAATAACATTAGAGTTTGAGTTTGCTCAAATGGATTTTAGGAACAATTTACTTATTCAATAACAGTTGAGATAAAAACTTGCTCAATCAAAAGCATGCATTTATAATAATAGAACTAACTCAACGAAAATGTAGAGTTAAAACTTGTACAATGTAATAAACAAACTAGCTCAACGAAAGTGTAGAGTTAGAAAACTTGCCTTGAGCGTAAGCTATAAAATTAAACTCACGATCACCTACAAATAATTTTAGAATCACAATACCTATTAGGCATGTAACATATCATAACATGTTCATTACCATTCACATTTCAGAAACTCTAAGTGTTCTACTTCACAACACTTGTCTAACTTTCATTATGTATACTAATTACCACATAACACGTTTTTCGATTTACTAATCACTTTTGCAATTTTGGTCGTACTAACCAAAACTCACTATGTTATGTTAACCTTAACATTACACATTTAACATGCTAACACAATTTCAGACCATGTTGTGACACTTTCCCAAGTCTGCTGAAATAGCAGAAGTTAGAATCTCAAAAGCGTAGGTATGCACAGGCAATTGCATATATAAATGCTTGGGGCCGTAGCAATTTGCGTCGGTGTTTAGACAGACGCAGAGTCGGCTATGAACAGTAGTCGACTTTAGCCCAACAAACACGAATTTCACCCACCAAACAGTGAAATTAAAAAGTAGAATAAATATAACAATATCATAAACATGATTGCTTACATTTACAACCAATTAGCACAATTTAACACTAATTAAAACTATTTTAATTTCTCAAAACTCATGTTTTTCACAAAAATTCTACTTTTCTTGACATTGTTCTATAAATCATCTCTGTGAACTCACTAGTTGGCCAAATCATCTCATTCAAATTACATAATGCTCATATCTCACTAAACTAACATATAAAAGCTTCATTTTTTAGTTTAATATAAGAATTGACCATCTAAAATGGTACTTTTCATGAACACATGAAAATATATATAAACATACACTGTCAAAACTTTTTCTTCCACTGTCAAACGAATTTAGCATGCGATTTCTTGTTTAAACATAATCTCTGTCATCATATACTCATATAATCACAAGTAATCCATTGTAAGGCAACAATTCAATAAATTGAATTTCACAGATTATGTAAAATTTTTGCCGTAGAACATATATATGTATATATATAATATAGAGTTAACATACCTTCAAATTGCTTATACACAATCGTTGTTAAACACAGAAATCATTGTGGAAATCCTAAGCTTCTCTCAAATTCTCTTTCAACCCTTCTCTCAATTTTCTGTGAAGCTCTCTAGGCTAACAAAAACTAACTGACTAATAAGCGTAAACAAAAGAAACTGCCATAGGCTTAATACGCATAATAAGTAACATTAGTTATTAGGATAAACGTATATAGCATAAATATATTATATTTATTATTTGATTTGATTTGATTTATTTTATTTATCTAGAAATCTCAAAAGCCATAAGGCTTGTTTGGCAAAATCATTTAAATATTAAAGAATTAATACATTAAGCCTTGTTTGGTAAAAACTAAATTAAATTACTTTAATTTATTTTAATAACTCCTTATAATATAGTTATTTGTCACACTATATTTAATCAAGCTTTCATATTTATTTTAATTAATGCAATTGACAATTAATTAAATAAATCCTTTAATCACATAACACAATACAAATAATTAATCATTTAATTGAAATATCAATATAATAATAATTTCCTTAATTCATCAATTATTTATTAAATAAATAATTAACTAAACAAAATTAAATCAATTGAACAAAACAAAAATTAAATCAATTGAACAAATATTTATTCCACGATAATCACATCCATTAAATATTTATATAACTCAATAAATATTTAAAATTACATTTAAAAATTCTGGAATGTTACATTGTGAACCAGAACTGTTGATTAATGTTACAGGGATAAAACATTGTTGGTGGACTTTTAACATGGAGAAGATAATAGACTTTATGGTCTATTTGACTCTTCTAATGGATTGCTCGTTCCGCTGCAACTATGATTGAAAAGTTTTAGCATCTATTATATGTTCTAAATCTCTGATTTATTACTGACGAAGACTATTGATAATTTATTTATCTTTAGTCATGATATTCTTTACTGGGCTAGTTGTGCTCACCCTTTTGCTTCACAATTCCTTTCAGGTAATAAGAGTGTAACTAGGTCGAGCGGGGATAACAGGGAAATAGAACGGTGGTCTCTAGCTGTGGAGGTTCTCCCTAAACAGTATAGAAAAGTGTGTTGTATACATCATTTAGTAGTTATATTTGGTGAATCAAATAGGGTGAGGCGAACCCAACTTTGGAAAGGTGTTTTTCCACTATCATACAAGATGTCTAATGACATACAACCTCGTGTTATCATAAGACAGGGTTGTGCACATCCACTTGCTGGGTATATCTACGAGCACTACCTATATAATCATGGAGTTTGGTTGAAGTATAGTTCTCAATTAGAGACAGTGAAAATAATGATATGTCAAGAGAAGACTCACCATTGGAAAGAATATAATAGTAATCTTCTCGTTTTTCTTTGGGGTCTATTGGCTCAACCAAGGATAATTCTGTGGACATATGATATCTATCATAACCTAGACTTATGGTCTCCCATGTACGAAAGTTTCCTTAAGCACTTCCCAAAGATTTTAATTTCTAAAACAGTTATTGACTATACCTTTATGTAAGGTGCCATTGTGACGTGCTATCCAAGTTGGTGTCCAGAGTCATAGTTGGTATATATTTGTATCAAAACTCACAACATATGTGTTGTTGTATTTTGCACGACAATTGTAGTAATAAAGTTGTAGTTATTTTTGTACCATGTATTTGGCGACTCAGAATAGGTTGGATGGATTGGACCTATTTTGGGGGCGTCACAGCAGCAGTCCAAAGCATGTTACAATTATGGAAGAGAAGGTCACCTAGCCTTATTTTTCCGTGCACTGAAGTCAAGTCCAGCTGGGATGGAGGCATCAAAGGTCGTCCCAGACAAGACAAAACCGGTAGTTCAAGGGAAAATGTTTGTCGTAACCTCCCAAAAAGCGAGGAATACGAACGAGGTTATCACGGGTAAGCTAATCATAAACTCTATCGAAGTCTATACCTTATTTGATACCGGTTCTACCCATTCTTTTATTTCTCTTACTTGCGCTCAACGTTTAAATTTGACACCGGAGAAATTAGACTTTGACTTATCTGTTGAAACTCCGTTGGGAGAAACCTTCATTACATCCACTATTTATAAGTCTTGTTTGGTTCAAATCGGTACCCTCACATTACCTATCGATCTTATTTCCTTAAAAATACTTGCATTTGATGTGATTTTAGGGATTGATTAGTTAACTACTCATCATGCAAAAATTGATTGTTTTTGTAAGGTTGTTAGCTTTCATTTTACTAACCAACCTATTATATGAATTCAAGCAACCAAACCACTAAAGTCAATCACTGTCATATCAAGTCATAAAGCTATTCGTTTATTGAAAAACGGATGTTAAGCTTTCTTAGCCCATGTCACGGATTTAAATAAAAATACGTCAGATTTGAATGATATTTCTATTGATAATAAATTTCCTGACGTATTCCCTGAAGAACTTCTTGGCCTACCCCCAGAGCGTGAAATCGAATTTTGTATCGACCTTGAACCCGATACAAAATCTATTTCCAAAGCCCCATATCGAATGGATCCTATTGAACTTCAGGTGTTAAAAACCCAACTGCAGGTTAGACATCAGTTTCATTCGACCTAGTACGTCTCCTTGGGGTGCTCCTGCTCTATTCGTGAAGAAGAAAGATGGTAGTATGCGACTTTATATTGATTATCGGGAGTTGAATCATGTCACTATCAAAAATAGGTACCCGTTGCCTCGCATTGATGACCTATTTAACCAGTTGCAAGGCGCCAAATTCTTTTGAAAGATCGATCTTCATTCTGGATATCATCAGTTGAAGATTAAAACTGATGACATCCCAAAGACTGCTTTTAGAACTCGGTTCGGGCATTATGAATTCCTAGTCATGTCATTTGGATTGACTAATGCTCCTGATGCCTTTATGGATATGATGAACCGAGTATTCAAGGAATATTTGGATCACTTTTTGGTCGTCTTTATTGATGACATCCTCATTTACTCCAAAAGCCGTGAAGATCATGAGCAACACTTGAGGCTAATACTCCAAAAGCTTCGTGAAAACAAGTTATATGCCAAGTTGAAGAAATGCGAGTTATGGCTTGAGGAAGTAGCATTCCTTGGGCAAGTGATATCAAATCACGGAATATTTGTTGACCCGACAAAGATTGAAGCAATTCAAAGCTGGGAGCAACCTATGTCAGTGACTGAAGTACGTAACGTTTTGGGCTTAGTTGGTTATTATTGGAGGTTCGTGGAAGGATGTTCTCAAATCGCTACTCCATTAACTCAGTTGACTCGAAAAGATACAAAATTTGGTTGGAGCGAGGAATGTGAGGAGAGTTTTCAAGAACTCAAGTGGAGGCTCATTTTAGCACCTGTTTTGATAATACCAGCTGGTTTGGAGGGATTTACCATATACATCGATGCTTCAGGCAAAGGTTTAGGGTGTGTTCTCATGTAACATGGGAAAGTCATAGCCTATGCCTCATCAGAACTCAAAGAATATGAGAGTAATTATCCTACTCATGATCTAGAGTTGGCATCTATCGTTTTTGCGCTTAAGATTTGGAGGCATTACCTGTATGGAGAGAAGGTGGAGATCTATACGGATCATAAAAGCCTCAAATATTTCTTTACTCAAAGGAACTCAACATGCGGCAACAACGATGGCTTGAGCTATTGAAAGATTACGATCATACCATTCAATACCATCCTGGAAAAGCGAATGTAGTAGCTGACGCATTGAGTAGAAGATCATATGCGGGTACGAGTGCGATATTGTCAACGCAAAGGCCCATTTTGTATGACTTACAAAGGATGGAGATAGAGTTAAAGACTCCAGGGACCCATGTGATGATGGCAAATATACGAGTAGAACCGACTTTAATTGATAAAATTAAAGCTGCTCAAGCTACAGACCTGGAGCTGATGCATATGAGGAAGAAAGTGCAAGAAGGTGCTATTCCGGAAGAAAAATTCGATGAAGAAGGAATACTTCGAGTCAACTCCAGACTTTGTGTTCCTAACAATTCTGACTTCAAGTATAAAATCATGATGGAGGCGCACAACACACCGTTCGTAATCCATCCTGGGAGTACCAAAATGTATCGTGATCTTCGACATACATTTTGGTGGAGCAATATGAAGAGAGAGATAGCGGGGTTTATCTCAAGGTGTCTAACTTGTCAACGAGTCAAGGTAGAGCATCAAGTGACAAAAGGTCCATTGCAACCACTTGAAATTCTAGAATGGAAGTGGGATCACATTAACATGGATTTCGTTACTGGTCTTCCCAAGGTTTCTTAAGGCATAGATGCGATTTGGGTCATTGTTGATAGATTGACCAAGTCTGCTCATTTCTTATCGATACGAGAAACTTATACACTTGAACGTCTTGTTCGTATGTACATAAACGAGATTATAAGATTGCATGGTATGCCAGTATCCATAGTTTCTGATCGAGACCCAAGATTCACTTCACGATTTTGGGTTAGTTTGCAAAAAGCTATGTGCACGAATTTATGATTTAGTTCGGCATATCATCCTTAAACGGATGGGCAGTCCAAGAGGACTATTCAAACTCTTGAAGATTTATTAAGACTCTGTGTCCTTGACTTCAAAGGAAGTTGGGACAAGTTTTTACCATTGGTGGAGTTTTCCTACAACAACAATTATCAAGAAAGTATTGACATGGCTCCATTTTAGGCGTTGCATGGAAGAAAGTGTCGTTCTCTAGTATGCTGGGATGAGGTGGGTGAAGCAACGTTTGTCAGGAATAAGCATGTGAATGTTATTCCTATTAAATATGATTTGATTATGATATATATGAATGAATATGCAAGTATGCTTGCATTAACAAAAGCTGTAAAGTCCTTTGATAGATAATAGAAAACATGTGTACAAGGACTTAGAATGAATTGATCAAATATGTTAGGTTGATCCTACATAAGCAAAACAGCTTTGTAAAGTCCTTAAAAAGAAATGATGTACAAGGACTATAAACATAGAAAGATCAAGCATGTTAGGTTGATGTTATGATGTAATAGATAGGCTTGTCTGATCGTCGAGCACTGCACCAGAAATCGTAGTCTGCCAGGAGAGTCAAGGAAAACTCAAGAGCTATCGAGATAGAATCGTAGTCTGCAAGATAGTAGATCTCGGAGTTCGTAGACTGCCAGGAGAGACCAGGAAGGATCGTAGTGTGTCGAGGAGAACTTCCTTAGGGATGTAATCTACTGAGGAAGTCATGTTCAGAATCGTAGAGACAGCCTGCCTACGAGTCGACCGAGTATCTGCCGAAGCCAAGCTAGAAACGTAGACTACACTCAGAGTCGTAGAGTCTACTGATGCCGAAGCCAAGTCAAGGATCGTAGACTACACTCTAAGTCATAGAGTCTATTGATTACATACAGAGATCGTAGTCGAGCAAGATCAGAAGAAGACAACAAGCACAAGGCCGAAATCGTAGAGTGTTAAGATCTGATCTCGGAGTCGTTGTGTCTGCACAACCAAAGCTAAATCGTAGAGTGCAGCACTACGACCTCAACAGATGTGCTCACAATGCTAAGGCAGAATCGTAGAGCAAATACGATTCTCAATAAATAAGCACTCCCAGAATATCCAAAGCAATGAAGCCTCTGGTTGGCACTGCAAAGATACATCCCATCATAGAGGAAACCAAATAGCACTCAACGAATGGCATGCAAGCTAACAGAAGATCTAAGCACCAACCCAATCAGCATCCAGATTGAGTTGTGTAGCCATTCAGGATGAAGTTTTCCACAAGGAGATCAGAAGAAGACTTGAAGAATCGACTAAGGAAAGTCGATTAAGTCGCGATGAGTATCAAATGAGCGTAAGGCGATGATCTTGGAAGCAACCAGGATCGTAGTGTTTACCAAACAAAGAAAGAACTGATGAAGTGCATACAGAAACACTGGACAACTTCTGAAGAACAAGGCTAAAGTGATTAAGCATTGGGTCAGCCCATTGATGATAAGTGAACGGGAGATTACAAGGAAAGCAGTTAAACACCATACAAATCTGAAGTGTCTTGTTATTCGGAAGGGGCGAACAAAAAGAAGTCAAGTCGTCGATGATGTCGAGGCTGTTGAGGCAAACAGAAGTGTTGAAGCACTACACAAAAGAAGGAAGAGGTATTCTACATTGAAGATCCAATCAACACTCTTCAAGATCGTAGTGTTGTCTCTACCAGTCAATATGACACTACGATCAGGTCCATGCAGACATGCATCAAAATCGTAGAGTACGAATGGCTAAAGATTGAAGCATTGGCAATGGTTTAATCTGAAAGTTGATATTTGTACAAAAGCTTATTGAGAGCATCGATGCAAAAGGACAACCTCTGATCGAGAAATCAGAAGGAAGAAATAAAGTCTTCGACCTGCCCAAGACACTAAAGTGATATATCAGACGGGGTAGGTGTAACAGTAGATTGTAGTATCAGAAAGTCAGAAAAAGTTGTCATGTCACATCTGCAGTCTGCACCAAGCAACTCGAGATCTGTGAAGCATTTCAAAGAGCTTATAACGGTTACTCTCCAATGGGAAGATTAGGAAGGAATATAAATCTGCTAGAGTTTCAAAGATCAAAGTGTGCTAGAGTTGCTAAGTTTGGAGTAACGGCTGACTGTTCTAAATCATGTGAGACAGTGAGTTTGAAGGCTCACTCTACGATCCACCAAGAACACTTAGATTCAGACAAAGAAAGAAGTAGAAGTGGGAGTTCTACAATGTAGAAGTGAGAGTTCTACTACATGAAGAGTATTCTAAACTGCCGAGAGAAAGAAGAGCGTCATGTCATCTTGGTGTCCATCATGGGAAGACTCTAAGTACCATAGAGAAGAGGTCATAGTCATCTTAGCAAGTCCATCATGAGAAGGCATCAAGTATCAAGAAGGGAGATCACAAACGCTATTATGGTGGCAAGCATGAGAAGTGGTTGAGTAATTGAAGAAGCTGAGCATCATACAACACTCAACTGCACTTCAAGGGTGATCACGCCAAGCTGCTAATTACAGAAGATGTTCAGAGCATGAAGACATCTTAGCAGCTCATCACCAACTCCAAAAAACAAACAAACAACTCAATAAGAAGCTAGGACCTGAAGGGTCCTTGTTCGGAGGGACTAAATGAAGTTCCAAGCCTGCTGGGTTTGAAGAGTTCCTAGGGAACTAGAGAGATTCCAAGGCTGCTGGCCTTGTAGAGTTCATAGTGAACTGAAGTCCCATGGCTGCTGGCCTTGAAAGAATCTTAGTGATTCAGGGTGCTGCCCTTCCTTAGTGGAAATCCTGCTAGTTGAAAGCAGGAGAGTGAATTAGGAGCTTGAGTCTCTGAACCACTTAAAAACCCCTTATGTCTTTTACTTTATGTCATTTACATTATGTACATTAACTGCTATAACTTCTTTGTATGTTCTAACTGCTTACAACCGAACTAACTCTACGAACAATGTATGTATGATTATGAATATATCAATGAAGGGATCTTTTACTTATTCATTGTGCTTGAAAAGATTCTTATGTTTGTCATATGCTAATTTAATAGCAATACAAAATAAAAGAGAAAAGTATTTGAAATTAAAAGGATCTATTCAACCCCCTTCTAGATCTATTGTGCCTCACGGGAACTAACAATTGGTATCGAGGCGAGGTTCTCATGCTATATTCAAAAAGCTAATCGCTTTGAGTTTGATCCTAGGCACAAACATTATTCTAAACTTAATTTAGTAGTAAGTCACTTGTTATATGCAGATGAGCTCACACGTTGGAAATATTGTGTACAGGTAAATGTGTATATACACCTGAAGCTGCTCAGATTGGTCCATGTTCTCGAGTATTATATCAACAAGACCAATCCTTGCCTGCAGTCAATCTTGTAATCTAAAGACCAGCCGAGATAGCCCGAGAGACATCAACAACAAAGAGTCAAGCATCCACCAGCCTGAAGGATGAAAAGGCCATACATGCTAAGAAACACTTATCAAGAGAAGAAAGAAGATCTTCTCAAACATGTGTCTGGCCAACCAGCAGCTGGGTGCAACCTCTGTGAACTAAAGGATGTCAAAGAACTAAAGATGCTAAGATTCTCTTAGTCTGCATCTTCAAGACCACGACTGATTGATTAAAGGCCAACTAGAGCAACAAGCTGTCAAGAGCAAATGTGAAGCTATGCACATCAATGCCTAAACTCAGTATATTCAAGATAAATGACTGTTAAGAAACTGACGGTAAAAAGGTACGGTTCCTCACCAACATAAATGTGTACATCATGATTGCACCTCCTTATGAACTATAACAGTATTCTGTCAAGGAGTCATAATCTACCTAAAAAGGTGAAGAGAGAAAGTACACTGAGGGTGGAAACTCAAAAGCCTATAAACTTTCTCTCCATCCAAGTTTTAGGTTGAAGATGAAATCTTGAAAGAAATCTAAAATAGGTCATAAGCATATCAAAGGTTAAATAAATTTCATGTGGAGTAACCTCTGCTGATGGGTTAGTATGTATGTACAAGCCTATGTTCTAAGTGTTTGACAACACACAGAGTATGATCAGTTAGACAAGAGTATCTTGATGATTTGTAGAAACTGATCACCTCCATGAATCAACAAGATACTCATAAATCGTAGAGTTGATTCTCACTCTGTGAACAATTAAACATTGCGAACATAACCCAACAAATGATAAAACCATCAAAGAAAAAGAGTGTGTTTTTAAAATGACGAAACTTACACACACTCATAATCATGCATCTCAAAATGTATTATCTAAAACTAATTGCATGCATGAATATGACTGTTGGTGATAAATGTGATGATTATCCAAATACATGAGGAACAGGGGTTTAGAAAACTAACCTAGTAGGACCCACTTAATTGTGGGTACCAAAAATAGAAATATGTCTAACCTGCAGGTACATGGTCTATCCGGCCACACTAAGGAATGCTGAAGCAGAAGACTTCAGTCAAGAAGACTCAACCAACAGAAGGCTAAGGACTGTTCAGAAATGATTTTGATAAAACTCCTATACGTCCAAGCCTGTCCTTGAAGACCCACTGAGCTAACCTGAATGAAGCTCACATGGCTGCTAATCTGTATATGGAAGCAGGCCATTCAACCAAAGATGAAAAGGGTTTTATATGCTCAAATCAGGCAAAGCATGCTATGTGAGAAGAATCCTCAAAGAAGCTCACATCAGAGGATCATCGAGCATCAGTAAAAAAGAACTCATTACGGGAGCAAAACTTCACACGCACAAGACTGTCAAAGAAGACTACGTTCGTAGTGCTGTCAAAAGATCGTAGAATGATCAGTCCTAAAAATATCCATGCCTACGATACAATGAGATCTAAGTGATAATTGTGATTCCAGTCAGAAGGAGATATGCGAGGCTGCCTTCAAATGAACCTAAAGTAAAGGGAATCACATTTATCTGGGAAAATAGCATCAACCGTGGGGGAGAAGTGATCTGTTAAGGAACAACAATACTGAGATGTACTATGAAGCAGTGTACCAGCTACAGAGTCCCAAAACTTTGTGGCTGATGAACCAAATAAAGATCCATAGTCAGTAGGAACATCTCAAAACGTACTACTGATAACCTTTCAGCCACCCAACTCAAAATCGTGGAGTGCCTACGATCAAACATCTGATCGCAGTGTAGAAGCAGGAAGACACCACGATTATCGCAATTACAATTGTCTAAAGCTGGTAAAGGATCTCCCCATCAGAAAAGGTCAAATGAGATATCAGTGCAAATCACCTCTAAAGGATTTCATCTAGAAAGCGCCTTAGGGACAAACCTGACCCTTAGTTCACTCTACGAGGTTGGCCCTTCCTGAGCTACCTTGACCTAGAAGGAATGCTTGATCAAGTTCATCTCAAGGACCAAGACAGTTAACGATCGTAGAGTCGAGGTTGAAGAAAATTCCATGATCGTAGTGAAACCTCAACGATCATAGAAGGATACTCGACGATCGCAGTCCTGCCAGAGTATACTCTAGATCACAAGGAGCTTGGAAGAACTGGACAATTGCTCAACCACTCAGATTATGAGGAGATAAGTTCGAATACAGTTTGGAAAGACATCATACAAGCGTACATCAGAACTTAAGTGCCCAAACTAGCTTGGAGTATATCAATGGTTAAGATATGCAGTTTCAAAATGAGGATGAATGTTAAAACCATCCACTGCAGCATCTCTCAAAAGTTGATCGTCGAGTCAATAGAGGAAAACGTAGAGTCCATAGCTGCTCTACCATGCTACTCTATGAACTAAAAAGGTCAACGGTCAATTCACGTCAACTAAACATCTATTCTCCTAAAAGAAATATCTAACTAAAAAGTTATGGGGAGTTACAGCTCATTACTGGACTTCGTGCAACCAATGGTTGGTTGACACATCACTAATTATGCAGAGTTAGAAGGAACTGCCACAAAGACAATTTCAAATATGCAAATAGTTATAAAAAACCATCGAACCTTTTTCCCTCCCATTTTCAAACCCAAGAATCCTCTCAAGAGCCAAAATCAACTAACCCTCCAAAGCCTTGCCCAAATCACAATCACTCATCTCTCAAAAACCCCTCTGGATCAAATACCCATATTCCTCGAACTATTCAAATGGAAGATTGGCGAGTAATCACTGGCATTCAGCTCAGAACTAAGTCGTTTGAGAAATCCAAAAAGAAGTTCAGAGACATTCTCGAACTTGTAAAGAAAGCTGGATTCTCAGAATGTCTTGAGGCAAGCACTCGAGTATATGTTGACCTTGTTAAAGAGTTCTACTTAAATGCTTCCATAAACTCCGGAACCCTTTCTACCAAGGTCAAAGGTCAGTCTCTGAAGCTGAAATCTTCTAACCTCAATCAATGCCTGGGTTTTCCTAACCAAGGACTGAAGAGCCTTGATGATGTCGATACGAAACAAGCAAAGGAGATCATGGGGTACCAAAGAAACCCTAGTCTAAAGGACATGAAGAAGAATGAGTTTCCAGAAGAGTTTGAGTTCCTTGCAGAGATAGTGGGCAAATGTATATTATGCAAGGATACTGCACATGATACTGTGCTTGATCAGCAGTTGAAGATAATGTTAGCAATAGTTCTGAAGAAACAAATTAACTTTGGAGTTATCCTATTTGATCAAATCTCCAAGTGGGTAGAAAAGGCTAAACTAAAGAAGTCTACAGAAAAACCTCTGACAAAGGTGTTTCATGGAAGACTGTTGAGCATTGTAATGAAGAAGAAGCTAGGAGGCAAGATCAAGGATGATGAAGGAGAGCCTCTGAACGTTCACAAAGTGATGTCTCCACAACTATTTGTGAATTGGAAGAAAACCCCAAGGAGAAATGAAGAAGAAATTTGGCGGGAGTAGTAGTAGGCAGCCCTCTAGAAAAAGAAGAGGAAGATGAAGAGGTAGAAAGCTCGAGTGCGATGACTCTGTACCAATGAAAGAACCACACCGACCAGAAAAGAAATCCAGAGGTGTGCAGAAAATTAAAGCCCCATCAAGAAGTCTCTCCTCCAAAGACAAGGATAAAGAAGAAAAAGTCCTGACTGCTGAAACCACAATTAAATGAAGAAGCAACAGGTTGCTTCAAGAGCCATTAAGAAAGAAAGCTAAGGTGGAAAACAGGCCAGCCCCAGCTTCTCAAGAAAGTACATCTAAAGAAGAAAAGGATGTAGAGTCAGTAGAAGAAAAAGGAACGGATGTCAAGGCTGAGTCCTCACAGACCAAATCCAGCAATAAAGGTGAAGTTGGATTAATGGATGAAAATGCAGCATCTGCTAATGAAGAAGAATGCTCAAGCCATGTGGCTAATCCTCAGAGCAGTCACTCTGATGATGAAGAAGAGATTCGAGATGACCCAACTCCATCCCCAAATGCTAATGCCCCAACAAGCCCAGATGATGGGTCAAATGATGCTGTCTCTAAAGAAGAAGAACATGCCCCTTCCAATCATGAAAGCCCCCATGATGGCTCAAAAGGTGATGAGTCCAAAGAAGAAGGATCTGCCCCTGCCTTTGCTGAACCTCAAGGAAGCTCGTCTGATGAACCAAAAGCTTCTGAGTCTAAAGAGGAAGAAGAGTCCGACTCTCCCAAAACTAAACCTCCAAGAAGAAGGAAGAGCTACAGACTGCAAGCCAAATTTGCCTCTAGAAGGAGAAACAATCATTCCAATGCTGTCATTGAAGTAAGTGATGATGAGGCTGTAAGTGCTGAAGATGAAACCAGTGGTGAAAAAGATGAATCAGAAAAAGATATTGCTGAAGAAGGTTCTGGAAATGAAATGCAGCAAGAAGGATTCACTGTTGGAAATGATCAAGATAGTTCAGGCTCCGAGAGAGAAGAAATGGAGAATGATTCCAATTCTGAAAATCAGGAATCAGAGGAACCAGAATTCTATCCTATCCTCTCTCCAGCAAAATTCACCCGGAGAATAGTGGTAGAAGTCTCGAATGAACCACCAGAAGCTCCACCAGAAAGATGGGTGAACTATGGAGATGAGCAGCTCAAGGTGGTAAGAATGACTACCTTTGATATAGCTAAAAACTGGAACAACATGGAGCTAGACTGTACGACCATTCTCTATAATCCTGATGACTTCCTGATGAGATTGTTCTTCCAGTGGATGACATGGCTAAAGGCCCATACTGAAAGAGATGGAAGCTACTTCTTCTGGTGCTACTCTCATTTTCTAAGCATGGAGCTGGTGGACTCTCAAGGAAGAAGGAACATGACCAAGGAGATGATCGTAGAGTTTGTTCACTCTACTGCTGATGGTGTTCAAGGTCAAAATAAGAAACCTCCATCAGCTCAAGCATTGCTATCTGACATTCCTTCATCCTCAACCAGTGATTAGAGCTCAACGATTCTTCAGATTCTCAAACCTTCGAAAATCTCTCCAAGGATGCAGATCATAGAGTTCAATCTAATGCTCAAAAGGAGACTGCTCAACCAGATGATCAAGTATCTGTAGAGAAGGAGCTGATGAAAAATTATGATGAACTAATTGAGAAAATATCTCTATTCACTGAAGAGTCACAGAAGCTGACGGCAGCAGGAGATAATTCATTCAAGAACAAACTTCAAGCTACTATGGCTGATGTATCTCTCAAACTCAAAGAGAGAGATAACATCTATCTGAAAGTCATGAATGATCAGAAGGCAGAAGCTCTACGAGCACAGAAGGTCAATGACAAGCAGATCCAAGCCCTCTCTGACAAGATTGACGATGTAAAGCAGTCTTTCTCAGTGCAACTTGAGCTAGGCCAAGAAGAACTCAAAATGGAAGTTGGTAACTCCTCCTACCTGATGGAGCATCTTATGTCCAACATGGAGCAGTTCTCCCAACTGATTAATGACAAAAAGGGGGGAAAAATAGGCATAGAAAGAGGGGGAGCAAGAGGCACTCAAAGAAGAGCAAAAGGAAAGGAGAGAAGAAGAAGTCAAAGAAGAAGACAACAGAAGAAGAGGCAGAGTCATCATCTAAGGGGGAGCCAAGGAATGATTAGCCCATGTATGCCGAAGCTGAGGGGGAGCCAGAAGGAGAAGAGAAGCACACATCTGAGGGGGAGCAAAGCAAAGCAGGAAAGTCATCATCCCAAAGGGAGAAGGAGAAAGAAGAACAAACAGATGAATAGATGATCAACAGGATTCTGGAAACATACATGGAGCCAAAGAGGTACATCTCTAACTAGTTAGGTATGTTCTGGATCCAGAATGTAAAATGTTAGTGTATTAAATTCCACATCATTATAAATAACATTCATGATTATCTATTTTAGAAATACAGCTACTCACTGTATATAAGATTCATTCATAACATGCATATGCACTTACTATTTTTGTCATAATCAAATAGGTGGAGATTGTCAGGAATAAGCATGTGAATGTTATTCCTATTTACATATGATTTGATTATGATATATATGAATAAATATGCAAGTATGCTTGCATTAATAAAAGATATAAAGTCCTTTGATAGATAATAGAAAACATGTGTACAAGGACTTAGAATGAATTGATCAAATATGTTAGGTTGATCCTACATAAGCATAACAGCTTTGTAAAGTTCTTAAAATGAAATGATGTACAAGGACTATAAACATAGAAAGATCAAGCATGTTAGGCTGATCTTATGATGTAATAGATAGGCTTGTCTGATCATCAAGCACTGCACCAGAAATCGTAGTCTGCCAGGAGAGTCAAGGAAAACTTGAGAGCTATCGAGACAGAATCGTAGTCTGCAAGATAGTAGATCTCGGAGTTCGTAGACTTCCAGGAGAGACGAGGAAGGATCGTAGTGTGTCGAGGAGAACTTCCTCAGGGCCGTAATCTTCTGAGGAAGTCATGTTCAAAATCGTAGAGACAGCCTACCTACGAGTCGATCGAGTATCTACCGAAGCCAAGCCAGAAACGTAGACTACACTCGGAGTCGTAGAGTCTACTGATGCCGAAGCCAAGTCAAGGATCGTAGACTACACTTTGAGTAGTAGAGTCTATTGATTACATGCAGAGATTGTAGTCGAGCAAGATCAGATGAAGACAACAACCACAAGGCCAAAATCATAGAGTGTCAAGATCTGATCTCGGAGTCGTAGTGTCTGCACAACCAAATCTAAATCGTAGAGTACACCACTACGACCTCGACAAATGTGCTCACAATGCCAAGGCAGAATCATAGAGCAAATACGATTCTCAATAAATGAGCACTCCCAGAATATCCAAAGGAATGAAGCCTTTGGTTGGCACTGCAAAGATACATCCCATCATAGAGGAAACTAGAGAGCACTCAATGAATGGCATGCAAGCTAACAAAAGATCTAAGCACTAACCCAATAAGCATCTAGATTGAGTTGTGAAGCCATTCAGGATGAAGTCTTCCACAAGGAGATCAGAAGAAGACTTGAAGAATCCGACTAAGGAAAGTCAAGAATGCAGAGTTGTCAAATGAGGCGAAGACGATGATCTTGGAAGCAACCAGGATCGTAGTGTTTTCCAAATAAAGAAAGAACTGATGAAGTGCATACAAAAAAATTGGATAGCTTTTGAAGAACAAGGCTAAAGTGATTAAGCATTGGGTCAGCCCATTGATGATAAGTGAACGTGAGATCACAAGGAGAAAGCAAGCTGGACACGCCACAAATCTGAAGTGTCTTGTTATTCGGAAAGGGGCGTAACAAAGAAGTCAAGTCATCGAGATTTGAGAAGCATTGAGGCAAAGCGAAGTGTTGAAGCCATCGCACAAAAGAAGGAAGAGGTGTTCTACATTGAAGATCCAATCAACACTCTTCAAGATCGTGAGTGTTGTCTCTACCGGTCAATATGACACTCTGATCGAGGTCCATGAAGACATGCATCAAGATCATCGAGAAACGAATGGTCAAGATTGAAGCATTGTCAACGGTTCAATCTGAAGGTTGATATTTGTACAAAAGCTTATTAAGAGCATCGATGCAAAAGGACAACCTCTGATCGAAAATTAGAAGGAGGCAATAAACTCTTTGACCTGCCCAAGACATTAAAGTGATATATCTGACAGGGTAGGTGAAACAGTAGACTGCAGTATCATAAAGTTTGAAAAAGTTGTCATGTCACATCTGCAGTCTGCACTAAGCAACTCGAGACCTGTGAAGCATTTCAAAGAGCTTCTAACGGCTACTCTCCAATGGGAAGATTGGGAAGGAGTATAAATCTACTAGAGTGATAAGTAGGATTTTTACCTACTTATGGAGTACCAATTCATGCGAACTATGCCCATCTCAAGTACATTTTAGTTTGTTTTAGCTGCATTTTATGTTAATTTGCATTGCACGTTCTTAAAACTCCTTTGGGTGAATAAGTGTAGGAATCGGCCTATTTTGGTGGAGTTATAGAGCATAAGGCAAATGGATGCTTGAAACGAGGTAAAAGGATGGGATATGCATGGCATGAAGGTGCATTGGTGCAAGGAGATAAAGCATGACTGAGCAAGCAGCAGCAACAGTAACAAAAAAGGAACCAAGATCTACAGATTTCAAGTCGCGCGGCAAAATAGCCTTAAGAATGCGCGCCCGCGCGATTTCCCAGCCAGATCTTGGATGCTACTGCAAGTCTCGCGGCCGCGAGAAAGAAAAGCCTATGGGCTATGCCCACGCCATGAGATCACCAACCATACACACCTCATCGCAAGTCTCGCGGCCGCGAAGACTATCATCTTCGGAAGAAGTGTTACCGCTACATTACGACGTCCGATATTGGCGATGTGTTTTATTTTATTTCCAAATTTTAAAGGTTGTATTTGATTTAAACGCGATTCTAATCGGGTGTCAGGGATATAATTCGACATTTTATTAGTTTTTCACGTATCTTTACATCGTAATTAGGGTTTTTACTCTCTAGCGAGGATTCCAACGTAGAAGGAGGCTATAACTCTATTTTTCTACTCTTTCTTGGGATTTCTTTACGAGAGCGGATTATTAATATTAGTTTTTGCTGGAATCTTATGAGGATTGAATATTGATGTGTATTCAGCAATTGGGTTTGATAGTTTCATCTTTCATCTTTCAATTGTTGCTTATTGATCATGTTTAACTTTGATCCCATAATGGCTTTTGGTTTAGTCATGAACTAAACTCCATTATGGGATTCTAACGGATTTTATTATGTAGTTTGATTGCACACTTAAATGCTGGGTTATTTTGTATATTATATGGGATGTCTGTCATGATTGTTTTGTATACATGAATGCTTGATCACCATTCGTTTCAATATTTGTATGGAATTGACAATGAACATGCAAATTTGGACTGTAATCATGATAGTATACGTATATAGGGCTGTGTTATATGGCTTATATATTTCGTGAACCAGATAAACATATACTGTTTCACCGTATAAGTTAAGATAAGAGCTTGAACTTAAAATCAATATAGTTTCAATTTCACATAGACATATAGTGATGTTGGTTATATTGATGATTACATAGAGTCTATCATCTTTGGATGCTGTGTAAGTAGGTCTTAGTGCATTGAAAAATGGCTAATACTCTTTTAGTGCTCTTGGCTACTTTCCTATGATATGTGAACAAGTGAGGCATGATAGTGGCGATTGAATGAAATATTGAATGAAGTTAGAATCCCATTAGTTCCAATATCATTTATATATCGTTTATATTATTTTAGTTGTTATTTGAAATTCAAGAACAAACCAAGTTTAATCCATAGTGTGCGCATATAAATATAGTGATTTAATTAATGAATAGTAGTTTAAGTTAAACAACTTTCTCTGTGGGATCGATACTTTACTTTCTCTATATTACTTGTTGACGCATGTATGCTTGCATGAGTTAGAGCCCTTTTGTTAGTCATAAAAAAGAGGCAACAAGTTTTTGGCGCCGTTGCCGGGGAAATGTGTTTAATTTAGTATTATTATCATTAGTTTTAAGCTATATTGTATGACTTAGACAAATCTAGTCTTGTCTCATTTTAGTTTTTTGTTTTTGTTTCACGAATTTGGATAAATTTTTATGCGCACACGGTCAACCAACCCCGAGTTTAACACCTGTTCAAGATAATATAAACGGGAGAGGTTGGAAAGCGGGTATACGTAGAAATTTACAAGAACAGTTGGAAACCACGACTGACTAACATGGTCACGCCGATGCCTGCGAGAGGAACAAAGAGAGGAGCATCGGGCTCTGAAAGAGTATTCCATGCCCAATATCAACGGACTATAGTCCAGCATAGTCAGACCAACGATAGTGGCCAATACCTTTGAGATCAAGACTGGCACTATTCAAATGGTGCATAATACAGTTCAGTTTGTGGGTGCTGCTACGGATGATCCGAATGAAGATCTATTGAGTTTCATTGAAATTTTTGATACATTCAGATACAACGGTGTGACGGAGGATGCTATTAGACTAAGGTTGTTCCCATTTTCATTGAGGGATAAAGCAAAAGGTTGGCTTCATTCTCTGCCAGTAGGATCTATAACTACATGGGAGGATTTAGCACATAAATTCTTAGCTAAGTTTTTCCCAATAGCCAAGACTACAAAGATGAGGACAGCTATCTCTCAATTTGAGCAACAACAGGGCGAATCGTTACATGAAGCATGTGAGAGATACAAAGAAATGCTGAGAAAATGCCCACATCACGGTATGCCATATTGGATGGTAATTAACACATTTTATAATGGATTGGGATGGCAGTCAAGACTGATTGTAGATGCAGCTGCAGGAGGTGCATTATGGGCAAAGAACTATGAGGAAGCCTATGATCTTATCGAGACAATGGCATCAAATGATTTTCAAAATCCTACATCTCGAATGCCACAAACCAAAGTTACAGGTGTATTGGAGGTTGATGCCATTACTCAGCTATCAGTACAGATGGCAGCTATGGCAAAGAAGATAGATACTTTGGCTGAAGGAAAGGTAAAGACGGTTGCCTACATATGTGAGATTTGTGCGGGGTCACACTCGATGGACCAATGTGCTATCAACTCAGAATCAGTGCAGTATGTGAACAACTTTAGAAAAGACCAAGGCCAATTTGTAACACATACCACCACAACAATGAAATCATCCAAATTTTAGTTGGTTGAATAATCAAGGAATCAAAGAAGCTCGGTTTCAACGAAATAATCATTTTTCAACAAGAACCATTATTTAATCCTAGACCACCCTTTTCGCCAGGATTTTCTCAACAACAACAACAACATCACACTCTACCTGCACCTCAGCAAGAAAAGAAATCAGAAGTGGAGGAGATGATGATGAAATACATGGCAAACAAAAGAGTTATGATCAAGAACCAAGCAGTGGCTATAAAGAATCTGGAAACTCAAATGGGGCAGATGGCGAACATGCTTACTAACAGGTCCCAGGGTACATTGCCATGTAATACGGAGACGAATCCAAGAAGAGAAGGGAAGGAACAATGTAAAGCAATTACATTGAGATCTGGGAAAGATCTGTCAGCTACTGTAAGTCGCGCACCCGCGCGAGAATGTACTAAGGAGAGCGCGCGACCGTGCAAGGCAGAAGAACCAGCCAATGAGCAGGAAAATTTGGAGAAATTTGAGGATCGGCAGGAAGAGAAAGACACAATAGGCTCAGAGGAGATAGTTAAGAGTCCAGTACCACCAATGCACATTCAGGTTCCGTATCCGCAGAGATTAATAAAAAAAGGGAAGATAAACAGTTCAGCAAATTCTTGGAGGTGTTCAAAAGCTCTGAGATCAACATACCCTTCACGAGGCATTGGAACAAATGCCTTGACTACACCAAGTTTATGAAGGGTATATTATCAAGGAAGAGGAGATTAGATGAGTTTGAGATAGTAGCCTTGACAGAGGAATGTAGTACAGTGCTTCAACAGAAATTACCTCCAAAGTTGAAGGATCCAGGCAGTTTCACAATTCCATTTACCATAGGAAAGTTGAACTTCAGTAAGTGTTTATGTGATCTTGGGGCAAGCATAAATTTGATGCCCTTGTCATTTTTTAATCAGTTGGAATTGCCGGATCCAAAGCCGATAAACATATCATTACAGCTAGCTGATAGATCGATCAAATATCCACGAGGAATTGTTGACGATGTGTTGGTTATGGTGGACAACTTCATTTTCCCAGCTAACTTCATCATTCTAGACTACGAGGAGGACAAAAATATATCAATCATATTAGGAAGACCATTCTTAGCCACAAGAAAAACTCTGATAGATGTGCAGAAAGTGGAACTCACTATGCATGTTCATGATCAAGAAATCACCTTTATTGTTTTCAAAGCTATGAAGTTTCCAGTAGATGAAGAGGAATATTTCTTGGTTGAGTTGGTGGAACAAGTCATAAATGACGAAGTACAAAGGCGGGTGGTTGCTAAACCTTTGAGTAGGGTAATTGCCAAAAATTCAGATGTGGAGGACGAGGAACTGGATGAACTTGTGGAATATCTGGATACCACTCCACAAGTCAGGAAATTCAGGATACCTATTGAACCATTGACAAAAGCAGGTGAAACCACCGTAAAATTAAAACCATCTCTGGAGACACCTCCAGAACTTGAATTGAAAACACTTCCAGATCATCTCAGGTACATATTTTTAAATACAGATTTTAAGCTCCCTGTGATTATTTCTTCTGTATTAACATCTTTTCAGGAGAAAAACTGCTACGGGTACTCCGAGAGTTCAAATCAGCGATTGGATGGACCATAGCGGATATCAAAGGAATTAGCCCTTCATTTTGTATGCATAAAATCCTGATGGAATACGAAAGTAAACCATCAGTTGAGCATCAAAGGAGACTTAATCTGATAATAAAAGAAGTGGTTAAGAAAGAGGTACTAAAATGGTTGGATGCAAGAATAATCTATCCTATCTCGAGATAAACTCATGGGTGAGCCCAATGTAGTGTGTATGTTAAAAAAGGTGGCATGACAGTAGTGACTAATGAGAACAACGAGTTAATTCTAACACGAACAGTGACAGGGTGGAGAGTTTGCATGGACTACCGCAAGATTAATAAAGCTACAAGGAAAGATCATTTTCCACTACCATTCATTGATCAGATGCTGGACAGATTAGCAGGTCATGAATACTATTGTCTATTGGAGATCGATCTCGCAGTTGTGATTACTGATTTGTGTATCCCGGGCACCAAATGGAAGTATAAGACAGGAACAACGGAACCAAAATCATTTCCGTCGTCAGCATTGAATCGGTATGCCCAGGCCTGGAACCTGTTTATTTGTACCAAGCTCATTATAATGCCATACCTACCGAGCGGGCGATTATTTTATGGGGAATCATCAAAGGGAAGTACATCGATATCAGCCTGTTAATCCACAGAAACATGCTGAATTATATGCGTGGGAATAGAAATGGGACTATTCCGCATGCGTCAGTGATAGCCATGCTCTGTACTCAACAAGGAATCCAATGGTATAATGAGCCGCTGCAGTACTCACACCATGTAATCATTCATGCTACTATTGCAAAATTTCAAGGACTGGACAGGTGGTGTACCGCATCCACGCTGAACCGGGATTCATCCTTTGGGGTTTTTCCAGATCATCCCAACCGGATCACAAACAACGGGTCCATCCACGCGCGTGCGTGCCTCCAATGGCGATCGACAACTCCGAAGGTTGGAGCATGAAGATCGATGCCATGTATGACAATTTGGTCACATCGATGCATAAGACTCACCAAGGCTCTAGTTGTTAAAGCGTCGATGCTAACAATGAACAACACGAGAATGGCCTCGGTTTGGAACCACAACACCATATCCGACGAGACTCATCACCCGAGGAGGGTGGCACCACCAAATAATTGGGGAGTTTTCATACTTTTTACCTTCATTCAATTGGGACATTGAATATTTTAAGTTTGGGGGTATTAGGTAGTAGTTAGTATTTTTTTTTATTATTATTATTAGTTTTGCATGATTAGTTTTACATAATTCATATAGTTTTGCATGATTAGTTTAATTTTTATGTGCATGTTTAGTTTTACATTTTAGCACATAGTTGCATGTTGCATACCTCACAGTTCTCGCCGTTTAGAAAAAAAAATTGTCTAGCCAATGATGAGAGTGAAGTTTTTAAATGAATTCTGAATATTTTGGATAACATGAGCTGAGTTATAACGTTTTATACAATGAAATTCATAATGTTGTATACATGCTCTCGGTTTGCACAAATGGGTTCGCAAGCACTTGTAGGTATAAGAAACACGTGTGTTTTGCTTCGACGAAAAAAATGTAGTGTTAAAAGAGAAATATGTGAAAAGTGGCTTGGAGTGTATAAAACATCGATTTTTAAACTCGGGAAAATATGGGTATACGTGTATAAAAAAGAAAATAAAAGAAAATAAAAGTAGAAATAGCATGGCTAGTCTTATTTAGAGGCCACTAGCTACTTGAGTAAACGCCCATGGGGGATTGTTCTCTACTAAGCGCCCTAAGGTCTTTCATGGTCTGGGAGTCGTTGGTCGAAAGCTCTCTAAGGGGTAGCAGTGTGCCTAAGGGAGTAAGACATTGCACAGTCATGTAGAAAAAGAAAGAATAGGAAAATAGCAATAAACACCGTGAGAAAGAGCAAATTCGCCCTCGTGAGTAGAATAAAGCAGATAAACTTATTGTTGAACCTTTGTTTATTTTAAGATGTTAGAATAATTCAAGTCGCATATATAAACATAAGTCTTGATTGATGATATATTTTTTCTAGTTTGAGCAAGATAACATGAGCATTCTACATCTAAATCAAGTACTGGGCGAACACAACACACACACAACATCTGTATAGCATTGGTGAATTATTTGAGTATATGACATTATGCCTGTAGTTTGGTTTGAATTTGTATTCTCAAATCTAGAAAAACTTCGCTGAGGCAAATTGGACTGAATGTCTATAATGGTTGGGACAATGTGAGAATTAAGTGCATAGTAATGTAGTTGCATCATTCATTAATCATTAGTATCCATTTCTTGAGGGCAAGCAATGGTTCAAGTTTGGGGGTATTTGATAAGTAGGATTTTTACCTACTTATGGAGTACCAATTCATGCAAACTATGCCCATCTCAAGTACATTTTAGTTTGTTTTAGCTGCATTTCATGTTAATTTGCATTACACGTTCTTAAAACTCCTTTCGGTGAATAAGTGCAGGAATCGGCCTATTTTGGTGGTGTTATGGAGCATAAGGCAAACGGATGCTTGAAACGAGGTAAAAGGATGGGATATGCATGGCATAAAAGTGTATTGGTGCTTGAGGAGATAAAGCATGGTGAAAGCAAGCAAGCAATGATGAGGGAAAAAAGGAACCGGGATCTGCAGATTTCAAGCAGCGTGGTAAAATAATTTTTAAGAACGCGCGGCATGCCGCGATTACAACTAAATCTTGGATCTTGGATGCTATTGCAAGTCTTTTGGCATGAGAAAGACAAGCCTATGGGCTGGCTGGCGCAGATGAGATCGACCAACCATATCTGAACCTCTATCGCAAGTCTCATACCGCCAGACTATTATCTTTGGAAGAAGCTACACCTGCATGGCGCGATGTCCGATCTTGCCGATGTGTTTTATTTTATTTCCAAATTTTAAAGGTTGTATTTGATTTAAAGCGATTCTGATCGGTGTCGGGATATCATTGACATTTTATTAGTTTTTCACGTATCTTTACATCGTAATTAGGGGTTTTTACTCTTTAGCGAGGATTACAACGTAGAAGGAGGCTATAACTCTATTTTTTCTACCCCTTCTTGGGATTTCTCTGAGAGCGGATTATTAATATTAGTTTTTGTTGGAATCTTATGAGGATTGAATATTGATGTGTATTCAGCAATTGGGTTTGATAGTTTCATCTTTCATCATTCAATTGTTGCTTATTGATCATGTTTAACTTTGATCCCATAATGGCTTTTGGTTTAGTCATGAACTAAACTCCATTATGGGATTCTAACGGATTTTATTATGTAGTTTGATTGCAAACTTAAATGCTGGGTTGTTTTGCATATTATATGGGATGTCTGTCATGATTGTTTTGCATACATAAATGATTGATCACCATTTGTTCAAAGATTTGTATGGAATTGACAATGAACATGCAAATATGGATTGTAATCATGATAATATACATATATATAGGGTTGTGTTATATTTCTTATGCATTTAAGTGAACAGGATAGATATATCTTTGTTTCACCGTATAAGTTAAGATAAGAGCTTTAACTTAAAATCAATATAGTTGCAATTTCACATAGACATATAGTGATGTTGATTATATTGATGATTACATAGAGTCTATCATCTGTGGATGCTGTGTAAGTAGGTCTTAGTGCATTGAAAAATGGCTAATACTCTTTTAGTGCTCTTGGCTACTTTCCTATGATATGTGAACAAGTTAGGCATGATAGTAGCGATTGAATGAAATATTGAATGAAGTTAGAATCCCATTAGTTCAAATATCATTTATTATATCATTTATATTGTTTTAGTTGTTATTTGAAATTCAAGAACAAACCAAGTTTAATCCATAGTGTGAGCATATAAATATAGTGATTTAATTAATGAATAGTAGTTTAAGTTAAACAACTTTCTCTGTGGGATCGATACTTTACTTGCTCTGTATTACTTGTTGACGCATGTATGCTTGCATGAGTTAGAGCTCTTTTGTTAGTCGTAAAAAAGAGGCAACATAGAGCTTCAAAGATCAAAGTGTCCTGGAGTTGCTGAGTTTGGAGTAACGGCAGACTGTTCTAAATCATGTGAGACAGTGAGTCCAAAGGCTCACTCTACGATCCACCAAGAACACTTAGAGTCAGACAAAGAAAGAAGTAGAAATGAGAGTTGTACAATGTAGAAGTGAGAGTTCTACTACATGAAGAGTGTTCTAAACTGCCGCGAGAAAGAAGAGCGTCATGTCATCTTGGTGTCCATGATGGGAAGACTCTAAGTACCATAGAGAAGAGCTCACAGTCATCTTAGCAAGTCCATCATGAGAAGGCATCAAGTATCAAGAAGGGAGATCATAAACGCTATCATGGTGGCAAGCATGAGAAGGTTTATAAGTACCTAGCAGAAGGGCTTACAATCATCTTACAAACCAATCATATGCAGCCATCACGTATCAAGAGGAATGATCTTCAAGGCAGTCATCAAGGGATCATCCGAAGTGGTTGAGTAACTGAAGAAGCTGAGCATCATGCAACACTCAACTGCACTTCAAGGGTGATCACGCCAAGCTGCTAAGTACAGAAGATGTTCAGAGCATGAAGACATCTTAGCAGCTTAGCACCAACTCCAACAAACAAACAAAGAACTCAACAAGAAGCAAGGGCCTGAAGGGTCCTTGTCTGGAGAGACTAAATGAAGTTCCAAGCCTTCTGGGCTTGAAGAGTTCCTAGGGAACTAGAGAGATTCCAAGGCTGATGGCCTTGAAGAGTTCTTAGTGAACTGAAGTCCCAAGTCTGCTGGCCTTGAAGGAATCTTAGTAATTCATGGTGTTGCCCTTTCTTAGTCAAAATCCTGCTAGTTGAAAGCAGAAGAGTAGATTAGGAGCTTGAGTCTCTGAACCACTTAAAAACCCCTTGTGTCTTTTACTTTATGTCATTTACATTATGTACATTAACTTTTATAACTGCTATGTATGTTTTAACTGCTTACAACCGAACTAACTCTACGAACAATGTATGTATGATTATGAATATATCAATGAAGGGGATCTTTTACTTATTTCGCTATGCTTTAAAAGATTCTTATGTTTGTTATATACTCATTTAATAGCAATACAAAATAAAATAGAAAAGTATTTAAAATTAAAAAGGATCTATTCAACCCCCCTTTTAGATCTATTGTGCCTACTAGGAACTAACAATGTTATTGGGACCGGAGTTTATACGTATGACTCTGGAAAAGATTCAAACGATCCGATATCGTATAAAAACCTCAAGAGATCGACAAAATAGTTATGTTGATCTTCATCGAAAGGACGTGGAATTCAATATTGGAGATCATGTGTTGTTACGTGTTGCTCCATGGAAAGGAGTTACAAGATTTGGAAAGAGAGGAAAGCTCAATCCTCGATTCATTGGCCCATTTATAATCCTCGATCGAGTAGGAACTGTGGCCTATAGACTCGCCTTACCGCCAAGTATGTCTCGTGTTCATAACATTTTTCATATATCTATATTACGTAAATATGTGAAAGACTTGAACCACATTATTGAATTAGAATCGGACGAGATAATGGAAGATTTAACGTATGAAGAGGTACCTGTTAAAATCATGGATAAGAAGGATCATATTCTAGGCTCCAAGGTTATACCTCAAGTCAAAGTTTTGTGGAGAAACCACGATGTTGAGGAAATGACCTGGGAGTTAGAATCTAAAATGAAGTCAAGGTATCCTCACCTCTTCGACATACCAGGTACACACCCTAATTTCGAGGACGAAATTTCATAAGAACAGGATGTTGTAAGACCCCAACTTTTATGAATATAGATTAATTTTTCTCGAAATATATTTTTGAATATTATGGTGTGGATTGATATATAGATATAGTTGTGGGTATTATTTATAAATTTTGCAAAGTAAACAAGTGGTTATATAATATTCGATTGGTCGGGGACTATTCGTTTTAACAGGGAATATTCGTACGACGACATAATCATTAAGTGGACCCCATAATCTGAAGTATTGTCGTAGTTAGAAAAGCGATAATTATCTTTTTATAAAAATAACGGCGAAAGTTTTACCGTTAAACCGTTGAACTACCTCGGTGGTAAAAATACGATGTCTGTGGTTGCATAGTAGCACGGTATTGATTATTGATGTTTACGTGAGAAGTCACTCGGTTATACTCAATTATTGCTACAGTAATTGCTGTATAATATCTCTCATATTATTGATTCAATTATTGTCACAATATCATCTGCATAATATTTTATATTATTAATTAAATAATTGAGGCGACAAAGTTATTCATATTATTATTTTCATTATTGACAATGTCTAGAAAGTTACATCAAGGAGAGGTTTGGTCACCTAATTGCAAGGCGCCTAATAGGAGAAATCCTTTATCTGAAAGCCCCTCTTTCACGGGAATGATCGATTGTTAAATATTGTGAGTTATAATATTAATGATGAATAAGTTCGTGTTGATTAAAGATAAAATTGATAGTTCCATTGTGTTGGGATTATTAGTGTTAGTGAAAATCAACATTTATTTCGATAATAATTGATGTCTGGAGGTTATATTGACCAATCGGATAATTGATTGGATAAATGAGCAATTAATTGCTATTAATTCACATGCATAACTATTTGTTCACATGTGTGTACTATTGATTCACATGCATGTACTATTAGGGGAGGTGGTGCAAGATTGATAATACTTGCATGCTAAATTAAAAATGGAGGTATAGATGAAGGTACTATACTATAATTATTATTTTCACATGTATAGAACTATTTGTTCACATGTGTGTACTATTGATTCACATGATGTACTATTAGGGGAGGTGGTGCAAGTTTGATAATACTTGCAGGACTAAATTAAAAATGAAGGAAAAGATGAAGGTATTATACTGTAATATTTTGAGCCCCAAAACGTGCAATTATCGAAACTATATTTTTCTATAAATAGAAGCTCATTCTTCTTTCATTCTCACCAATTCACTAAGACTCACAAGAGCAATTTTAGAAAGAGAAGCTATAGAGAGAGAAGCTTTAGAGAGAAAATAGAAGAGAAGTCTGCTACCTCACTATTCCAGTATCCAGTCTTCTTCTGAGGTAAGGGATATTTTTTTTTTAGTATTCATAAGGAATAATATTTTCTTCCATACTCTGTAGTATGTGAGTAATATTATTTCATCTCGTATTCCTGATTATACCCTCATTTTGTTAAAGTATTGCTTCTATACTCCGTGAAATTAGTAGAATATCCTTAAAATTTGTGCTTCATCTAGTATCGTATCACAAGGATATTTTCTGCACATTCTTGTTAAATTTTAAGCTTTTCATGCCGGAGTACTGTCCATGAGTATTATTCATTTATACGGTACTATTCACAAAAGTACTATTCACGAGTACTATTCATAAAGTACTATTCATGAGTACTATTCACAAAGTACTATTCATGAGGTACTATTCCCAAAGTACTATTCACGGGGTACTATTCCTAAAGTACTATCATGGGATACTATTCACCCAGATACTATTCACCCGGAGTACTATTCATGATAAAAAATGATTTCTTTTCGGTCCAAATCATTTTGATACAATATAATTCTTGAATTTGCTCCACAAAGTAGTATCATGTTGGCAATTTGAACATTATTAAATTCTAGATAAATTAAATTATAAATCTTTAAAAATTTATCATTTGTTTCTTTTAATTGAATTCTTATATCATTGTCATCATCCTCATGCTTATATTATGATGAAAGTCATCTTTGGCTTACGTGCATAGATGGACTGTTAATTGGTGTGATTATGACCAGGGATCATTCGATATAATCATGACCCGTAAGGTTACAAATGATGTGGTAAAAGTTCTCATTGGCATGTAGTGCATTGATGGACAGTGGTTAGTATGATTATGACCAGGGATTATTCGGTATAATCATGACCATTGATGATTACATGAATATCCTTAGCAGAGTAGTGCGAGGATGATTCGATGATGTGGTTTATTTATTAAAGTTTGAGTCTCAACGATAAAATTGATGATAAACTTTTAAATCATAGAAGATAGTAGATATCATGCTCTACTTTACTCTTCTAATGGAATGCTTGTTCATTGCTATGATTAAACTTGATGTTTATTATATTTTATCAGTTTAACACTGTTGAAGGCTAACGATAATTTATTCTGCATTATCTTAGTCATAATATTTCTTACTGGGCTTGTTGAGCTCACCCTTTGTTTTCATTGTTCTCTTCAGGAAATGAGAATATAGCTGGGACTAGTCGAGGAACGGAGTGATGGTCCAGATATTTGCATTAGTAGTCCTCACTATTCAGTGAAATAGTGTGATAATAAATGTAATAAGGACTCCATTTGAGTTTAAATACTGTCTAGAAGACAATATTCGTATTAAAACTCTCAGCTTATGTTTTGTCGTATTTTACACGACAGTTGTATAATTAAGTTATATTTGAATTTTGTACCATGTATTTGATGACTCAGAATGGGTGATGTATACCTATTTTGGGGGCGTCACAACTGCTACAATGAATTAGGCCTTAAAGTTAAGATGACCCATGTCATGAAGAGCTTAAAGTTATCTTGCACATAAGAACTTAAAGTTACTATCATAAAGAGTACCAATGACATGATTTTTTGAGAATGGTACTCTTGGGACAATAAGTTTGAGTCACAATCTGAGCAAGAGTCAGATTGGGTCCTTCCATTATAATTGTTAGAATAAATAAAGTAGATGATCTGATTGTCAATATTGTGAGTTATAATATTAAAGATGATTAATTGTTGAAAGAGTAAAAATGTGTTTATTAAAGATAAGTGATTTGTGGGAGATATTTATTCAATTTTTGATATAAATAGAGGGGTTTGTCATAAAGCGTTTGCTGTAAGTTTGACATATTTTTCTATGAAACCATAATTATCTTCTTCGATAAAATATTCATTTAAGTATATTATAATAATATTACAATATAGTATAGTCTTATAATATATATCAGATGACTTTTTAAACAGTAATATTGTTATATTATATTAATATATACTTTCCTGGCATATCACATGTATCAAAGTTGGGGTAGGGGTTAGTTGTTTTGTTTTGTAAAATTAGTGTGCTTTTATTTATTTTTGGCGGACTCTTGGTGCCTATAATTTTGGGGAATTTGACTACTTTTGCAATGGGTGAGGCCCCATCAAATACCAGATGGTGTTTTCTTAAAATTTAGCAAGATTGCAATTTCTTTGGGTGGCCCATCATTTGCCATACCCTCCAAGTAAGGCAACTATTTCCTTCTTTTAAGTTTACCAGATTGTGATGGTTTCTAATTTGCTAAATCTTCCAAAACACACGTCTTCCTTCTCTTTAAATTCTGGTAGGTTATGATAATAAGCCCCTCAATGAAAAACTTTCAAACAAGCATACTGATGGGTTTGGAAACCCGTGATAAAATTCAGTAATCAACGAAAGCTTGTCCCCTAAGCTTCGCCTATAAAAGGATACATATTCAGACGATGAAGAATACACCATGACAATATCAAAAATTCTTCTTCTATAATATTGCGCATAATTCTTTTGAGTATAAATATACTTTGAGTGTAGCTTATAGTGCAAGATTTCCTCACGATAATCTCCTATATATCAAACAACATCTAGTTCTCTACTCAGGTAACGGGTATTATTTATTTCATATTCATAAGAGATATTATTTTTCGTATTCATAAGGAATATTATTTTCATTCAATATTCGTAAGGGATATTATTTTCGTTCAATATTCGTAAGGAATATTATTTTCGTTTAATATTCATAAATGATATTATTTTTATTCAATATTCGTAAGAAATATTATTTTCTTCCATAATCTATGTAAGTAATATTATTTTGTTTCATATTTCTAAATCTACACTTATTTTGATAAGTATTTCTTATATAATCCCTGAAATTAGTAGAATATCCTTGAGTTTTGTGCTTCATCTAGTATCATTTTACTGAAATATTGGTCTGAACTTTCTTGTTAAATTTTAATATTTTCATGTCGGGTTACTATTCATGGGTACTATTCACGACAAAATTGGTTTCTTTTCTGTCCAAATAATTTTTGATACATGAATATCATTCTTGAATTTTACTCCACAATTAATTATCATGTTGACAATTTGGACACTCTTAAACTCTGGATAAATTGAATTATAAATCTTTAATATTTATCATTAATCTCACTTGATTGATTTCTTATATCATTGTCATCATCCTCATACTTATATTGTGACGAAAGTTATCTTTGGCTCGTAGTGTATAGATGGACTGTTGATTGGTATGATTATGACCAGAAATTATGTATTGGTATAATCATGACCTTTAATGTTACAGACAAATGATGTGGTGAAAGTCCTCTTTGGCCCGTAGTGCATAGATGGACAGTTGTTTGACATGATCATGACTGTTGGTGATACTAACGAATATCCTTGGCCCGTAGTGCATGGATAATTCGTTGATGTGATATATTTACTGAGTTGTGTTACAAAGATAAAATATTGATGATGAACTTTTAAATCATAGAAGATAAAATATTGATGATCATCAAGAGATGTAGTTATTACTAAGCGGGATGGCGCTATATCTGCCCGAGATGTCGTTATTGCAGATAGCACTACATTGAGGTCCCAACTACTGATATCATTGCAGAGATAATCACGTTTATTGATGAGCATAGTGTCACCATGCAAATGGATGTGGACCTCTTAGCTCGTGTTGATACCATTGGGCAGGAGCTCACAGAGTTACCCCCTTCTTCTGAGAGGGATGCCATATTGGATTTGATAGTTCAGATATACACTGATTTGTAGATGAGCTTGGATTTTCCTGCACAGACTAGCTTAGCCATTTTTGTCATGTACAGTACATATTGAATATATCAAACAGTATTATATATGGCAGGGAAATATATTTTGATTCACTTCCCTTTTAGTTATGCCTTGTTACTTGCTTGATATTTTCCTGTTTCTCCAGGGCTTGTGATCTTGATGTATTCTGAACTCCCCCTTGATAGATGGACATTGAGATGTCTCAGGATTTTTCAGAATGGATCATTGATCTGTGTGTATTCCCTACCTTTTGGTGTCTTGGGACTAGTTTCTGTATGTGGTGATGGAGAGGAGTGTGGCTTTCCTCTCCGAGGTTGACCGCCCCACAGATGGTTGCCGATAATCCTTTGTATTGGGGAGTCTAGGTAGTTCCATCTCTTATGGATTAGTGTTTCTCTTTGAGGATTCAACCGCAGCTTAGATGGTCGTCGGTTCTCCCATTGGTGTGGGGAGATTAGGTAGTTCCATCCCTTTGGTCTAAACCGATGAAGTGTGGTTTGAAGGATGATCCCAGTACCATTGACAAATTTTTGTGTTTTTGTAGGGGGTGAGACCGAACCATGGATGGTTGCCTACGTACTCCCATTGAGAAGGGAGATCAGGTCTGCATAGTTCAAATCTGGTGTGAAAAGGTTCAAAGGTGTATGTGGTAAAAGGGTGTAGAGATGTGTTTGTTTTTGTTTTTTCTGTGGTGAGACCAGACCATAAAAATGGCTGCCTACGTACTCCTATATATTGGGGAGATCAGGTCTGCGTAGTTCGCCCCATGTACAGGACAAACTGCAGAGATGAAAAGTTTGATCCCTGGTGGGACAAACTGAAGGTGTGAAATGTTTAATCCTTATTGGGAAAAAACTAAAAGTGTGAGAGGTTTTGAAAAAACCCGAGTTGAGTGATGGATCTGATGATCCAAAACCAGGCTGCTGGTTGAATGGTATGTTTGTCCCTGATGGGGCAAACGGATGTGAAGAAAGGTTGTATGCAGTGAAAGGTTTTGAGAACTTGAATTAACTGGAGATCTGGTGATCCAAAACCAGGATGCTGGTTTGCTGATAACTTCAAACATAGTACCGTTTCACGATGTTCGAGCTGATGAGTTGTGGGAATTCATCGCCATCCATCTTTTGTAATCTGAGAGCTCCTCCTGTCAATACCTCTTTGACAATAAACGAGCCTTCCCAGTTTGGAGCTATTCACGCCCACCAGCACATTTCATTTCTCACCAACCAAAAGTGGGGCCCACCATATTTTTAATAAAAAAATTTATTTCTGAAACTTCAATAATTCATAATTATTATGAATTTTATGTCCATTCCATAGGAAATTAAATTCTCTACAACTTTGTAGATTTAAGTTTTTCCAAATTCTAAACGAAAAATGACTGAAATCCATATACGGACGATTTTCAAAACCTCCATTCTGACAAAATATTGATAAAATACCTCAGCATTAATTCCTTCATTTATGTCCACATAAAATATATCCATCATTTATATCCACATAAAATAAATATTTCCTCATCATATAAATCAATAATTAATTATTCACAAATAATATTATAGCATCACAATTATGACAACCAGGTCGTTCCCAAGAAAATGGGGGCTTTTCGATAAAGATTTCTCCTTATTGGCGCGCAATTAGGTGACCAAACTTCTTTCCTAGACAGAACTTCCTTAGACATTGCCAATAATGTAATCTAACAATATTATTCAAATAATATGAATTATTGATCTGATAATAGAAATATTGTGCAGTGATAATTATTGAAACAACAATAATATAAAATATCAACGCAGCAATTATTGAATCAATAAAATAAAATACTGAACAATAATTACTGTAAAAATTATTGAGTAGTGCCTTCTTACGTAAGAATCAATAATTCAAAAATATTGTGCAATATCTGGTGTCTTCTTGGCAATGCGACCATCGTATTTTTGTATTTTAAACAACGGGTATTCTTATGTTAATGTAGAATAATTACGCCGTTATTTATAAAAACTCACACTTGTCATTTTCTTCATCCGACCGTTTTCCGTTATGGGGCCCACAAATGGCTGCGTCGTCGTACGAATATTCCCTGACAATAAGAATATTCCACGACCAAACGAATATTCCCCGAAAATAATGAATATTTTATAACCACTTGCTTATTTTACAAAATTTGCACATTTCACCCATAATCAAAGCATTATATCAAATTAACACCTTATTATTCACAATAATAATTAGAGAAAATTCGATTTAATTTATAAAAAGTTGGGGTCTTACACTTGTTGTCGGGGAATATTCATTATTTTCGGGGAATATTCATTTGGTCGTGGAATATTCTTATTGTCGGGGAATATTAACGACTGCAGTAGCGACCCATTTCAGGGCCCCATAACGGAAAAACTACGGATGAAGAAAATGACAAGTGTGAGTTTTATAAATAATTACGTAGTTGTTATTGTTAACAATCGTTGAATACCCGGTGGTTAAAATACAAGAATATTTACGGTCGCACAAAGAAATACACCAGACGCACAATATTTTTGAATTATTGATTCTTACGTAAGAAGGCACTACTCAATAATTGTTACAGTAATTATTGCTCAATATTTTATTTTATTGATTCAATAATTGCTACGTTGATATTTTATATTATTATTGTTTCAATAATTGTCACTGCACAGTATTTTTCATTATCAGATCAATAATTCATATTATTTTAATAATATTATTATATAACATTATTGGAAATGTCAAAGGAAGTTCTATCTAGAAAAGGTGTTTGGTCACCTAATTGCGCGCTAGTAAGGAGAAATCCTTATCGGAAAGCCCCCTTCTTTCCTGGGAACGACCTGGTTGTCATAATTGTGATTCTGTAATATTATTTGTGAATAATTAATTATTGATTTATATGATAATGATATATTTATTTTATGTGGATATAAATGAGGGATATATTTATTATATGTGGATATAAATGAAGGAATTAATGATGAGGTATTTTATCAGTATTTTTGGCGGAATAGAGGTGTTGAAAATCGTCTGTATGTGGATTTCGGTCATTTTTCGTTTGGAATTTGAAAAACCTTAAATCTACAAAGTTGTAGAGAATTTAATTTCCTATAGAATGGACATAAGATTCGTATTTTTCTGATAAAGGGCTATTTATTATGAATTATTGAAGTTGCAAAAATAAATGTTTTTATTAAAATTATGGGTGGGACCCACTTTTGTTTTTTGTGAAAACATGTGCTGATATTTTTTTTCAAAGATAGCTTGCTAGCTTGTGTTCAAAGGTGTGCGTAGAAAAGAAAAAATAATAATATTATTTTATTAATTTAGTCTACTTTGGCGTTCTAGCATTTTCCTATAAATAGGGTGCTTAGTTAGAATTGAAAATCACACCAGAAACAAGTTTTCTCTCTCTATATATTATCGAGCGTATTTTCTGAGTATTTAGATACTTTGAGAATTGCTAATCAGTGCAAGTTTCCTTCGGCATTACATCCAATATTCCAATCAGAAGTACTGTTCTTTTGAGGTAAGGGATGTTATTTTCTTCGTAAATGATATTATTTTCTTCAATATCATTATGTCGAAATATTGATATGAACTTTATTGTGGAATTTCTACCTTTTTGTGTCGAGGTTACTATTCACGTATAAGACATTATTCACGTATACGATACTATTCACAAATACGACACTATTCACGTATCCATGCACATTGACGGTGGAAGATTGTAAGCTACCATAATCACTGGCCAAACAGAGTATGGCTGACTAAAATTATTAAATGGACAAAATCCATCTGTAGCCATGCCAAGCCTGACATTCCTAACATCGTTGACAAATTATGGAAAATTAGCATCAAAATTCTTCCACTCATCTCCGTCTGCTGGGTGAGTAAGCTGACCAGGGACGACATCCCTTGTCCTATGCCAACGCATACTGGGTGTAGTATGCGAAGACATGAATAACCGCTGCAACCTCAGCGCAAAAGGAAAGTACCGTAATATCTTCTTCGGAACATGTTTCTCCTTCCCCCCACGTTTTGTGATTTTGTACCGAGGAAAATTGCATATATCACACTGCACCTTATCTTTGTCCTCCCCATAGTATAACATACAGTTCTGCTCACAAGCATCGATCTTCTCATACCTGAGATTCAACCCCTTAACCATCTTCTTCACTTCATAGTAACTCATGCAAGGTGGTATTATCCTTAAGTAAGAACTCCCTGAAAATAGCAATCAAATCATTGAATCCTCTCTCACCTTTAAATCATGCTCATTCTTGTAATGTAAAAGCTTCGTTACTGCAGAAAGCCTGGTGTGCTTGTCGTGTTCAGGATACAATGGGGTCCCTGATTCAGATAGCATCTTGTAGAAGGCAGCTGCTAAATCATTTGGATTTTGTTGATCAGTACTGCTAGACGCAGGCTAATTTTTAGCCCAGTCAATATTCGTAGGGCCATACGCATCTACCAACATCTGCACGACATCATAGTTATCTCGATCGGGTCTACAAGATTGTCGACGATGATCTCTAAACTTAACTGATTCCCCGTGATGAATCCATACCGAATACCCATCCATAAACCCACGTGAATATAAGTCAAATTTCACTTCATCGGTAGTCTTCCATATCATGTTCTTACACTTGAGACACGGGCATCTCATCTTTCCGATTCGGATCATCAAGACGTGTTCTATTGCTTTGTTTATAAAATTAGACACCCCGTCACGGTACGCATCAACTAATCCCTTCCCATCAATCTTTATCCTACGGTACATCCAACTCCGGTCGGCATCCATCTTGAATTGAAGAAAATACCCCATTAGATCAAGAATAATTATGAATGTGGTCTAAACATGAATTTAGTTTACCTAGTTTATATCTCCACTCTAACGGGGTTAGGCTTCTATCCCGTTCTTGGATGCGTCTCCTCACTAGTGCCAATCTTAAGCACGTTTCTACTATTTTCAGAAATTTTCAGCAGCACCTGCCCATGGTCTCCAAGTACACGAAATAGACCAAGAAAACTTAGTCTAAGTATGCACTCGGATAATATGTAGAGACACCAAATGAAAGTTCCTCGTAATTTATAAAAATTAATGCATTGCATTGGCACCAAACCTAAGTGAGAGATATAACATCGATAATGATCCCAAATGGGATTATTCTAAGATTCACTCCTAATGAGTGAATGTCGAACGGGTTTTTAAGTTGATACCTCCAAAGCATGTATGTCGAACGTGTTTCTAAGTTGACACCTCCATTTAATTTTATTTAATTGTATTGCATCCCAACTAAATAAATGCTACTTAGTTATTAATTGTATTTTATTTAATTGAATTGTATTTAATTTAATTTAATTTTGATTTTATTTAACTAAGTAAGTGCTACTCAGTTTAATTGTATTTATTTTGTATTATATTAATTTAAATTAAATTAAGTCAATTTTTATTGAATTGAATTGAATTTAATTTGTATTATCTTAAATTAAATCATATATTTATTTTATTTTATTTTCAATAAAATTATTTATTTTATTTTATTTTAATTTAATTTAAGTTATTTTACTTTATTTTAAATTATTTTAATTTATATTATATTATATTATATAATTTAATTTATTTAAATTGTATTATGTTAAATTAATTAAATTTAATTAAGTTCAATTTAATTATATTAAATTAAATCCATTTAAATTAATTTTATTTTACTTTATTTTAAATTTAATTTAAGTTTATATTATATTATATTATATTATATTATATTATATTATATTATATAATTTAATATTAATTTATTTATTTAAATTTTATTATCTTAAATTAAATTAAGTCAAAAGTTTATTTAATTTAATTTAATTTGTATTATATGTCATAATTTAATTTATTTAAAAAGAATGTGCAATTACTGAGTTCTGACAGAATTTCATCGGGAATTCTGTTGGATTTAACAAATATGACACTTAATCAATTAATCAACTATAATATATGAACAACCAACAAGTTCACAATACAATTTAACAATTGTATATACTCAAATCTGCAAAATAGGCAGTAATTAACATTAACGAACAAAAAATTAAAATAATGAAGCTCCAAATTTAGTAAACTATCACAGAAAATTCCCGTACGATTCCTTATAGTCTTCAGTAACCTTTTATCGACATTATTTATATAAATATCATAAAATAGATACAACACTTGATAACTCAAAACAACACTGAGATACTGCTCCAAAAAGAGTAGTCATCCGAACCGGATTTGAGAATCGTAGTGATCTATTGAATATATATATATATATATATATATCAATTGTGAAAATTATAAATTTTGTCATACTTAGACGCAGCAAGGCTACGGAGATACACCTCTATTAAGAGAAATTCGAACCGTACGATTCCTTATAGTACTAAGTGACATTATCTATAAAAGTTCACATAATAGATAAAATATTCTTATATATTATTTGAGTTAAACAATAATATTTGTTATATCAGTTTGTGCTTAGCTGATATTATACTTGATAAATATTGTTTGATTTGATTTATTCTTTTATACAAGTATTGATTCATAAAATAAATCATATAATACTTGGTAAAGACTAACTAAGATATAATTCTATATTATCCATAGAAAAACACTCTTTATTTTATAGAATTGTTAATTCTTTATAAAGTGCCTTAATATCATATATTTGCTTAATCAGAAGCACATTGTTGTAAACTTATTTGTAAACAGAGAAAGGACTAGAGTTAGTTTATTTTATGTACCTGTGAGAAAGACAAGTAATTCTTTGACCAAGACCAGAGTCTTAGAGAGGTCAGCAGGAAGTTGGGTCTCTAGTGTACTTGTGAGGTGAGGAAGAGGTTGTTGTTTCAAGACCAGATCATAGAATAGAACTAAACTCAAAAGGTGGTACAACTAGACTTGAGGAGGGAGCGGGGAGCTTGTTGTCCAAGATAGAATAGTTGAATAGTTGGAAGTTTGTCTATAAAACTTTGTAAAGGTTTCTCCGCCTGTTGAAGGAGTTTTTATTACTGATAGTAATAGGATCTCAAGTTCTAAGTAGGGACTTGAGACTGGACGTAGCAACATACCAAGGGGTGTATGTTGTGAACCAGATAAATCTCTGTGCATTGTGATTGAATTTTTATTATCTTGCATGCTAATTGTTAAAACTGCTAATTAATAACTAAAAATTCAAAAAGGCCTAAATATAATTTTTAAAACTGGTAATAATCTATTCAACCCCCCCTTTTAGATTATTATTGACCTTTCAATTGGTATCAAAGCAGTGCTCTTTAACTTGTTTGTTAAGTATATACATGCATACCTAAGAGTAGATCCATGGCCTACAATGCTACTGGTTGCGGGGAAGGACTGTCTATGTCTAGACCTCCACTATTTGATGGTACCAATTTTGCCGCCTGGAAAAACATATTCATAATCTATGCCAAATCCCAAGGAATCAAAATTTTGTGTGCCATTGAACGAGGTGTACAAATTCCAACCAAAATTGAAGGAAAAAAGACTGTCGAGAAAGACATATATGAATTCACCACTAAAGAAGAAGAGATCATGAATATTGCATCCAGAGCGGAACAAGTGCTAACCAATGCTTTGATTGAAAAAGAATACAAAAGAGTTAGTGTAAGACCCCAACTTTTTGAATAAAGATGAATTTTCAGTATTTATAAATTCTGCAAAGTATGCAAGTTGTTATATTATATTCGATTGGCCTGGGAATATTCGTTTAGTGTGGAATATTCGTATAATGGGCGCAATCATTGGTGGACTCCACAATGTAATTATTGTTTGATTGAGAAAACGACAAAAATATTTTTTATGAAAATAACGGCGGAAGTTTTACCGCTGATATCTTTGTTGAACTACTCAGTAGTAAAGAAGCAGTGCGATGTCTGCGGGTTGCATAAGTAGCACCGGTATTGATTATTGATGCTTAGGTGAAAAGTCATTCAGCTTTTGTTCAATTATTGCTATAGTAATTGTTGCATAGTATCTCCGTTATTTGATTCAATTAATGTCGATATTTATTATATTGTTAAAATCAATAATTGAGACGACAAAGTTATTAATATTATTATTTGCAATATTAACGATGTCTAGAAGTTCATCATCAAGTAGAGGTTTGGTCACCTAATTGCGCGGCCAATAGGAGAAATCCTTATTGGAAAGCCCCATCTTTCCGGGAACGAATTCAGTCGATTAATATTGTGAATTATAATAAAGGTGATAAATGTTGTTAAAATTATTAAGGTGATTTTTATGAAGTTTTGCTTATTCTATGGACCCCTATTTACCCATTTTCCAAAATATTCGGTAGAAATTTTTTATAATAAAAGTGGGGCCCACATGTGGGGCCCATTTGTGTTGGAAAAATGATTTTTTGAAAATGGATAAAGAGTATACGTATGGAAGTTATTTATATATGTATGTATCGAGTATATGGTGGGAGAAAAGGATAGTGAAAGTGATAGTGTGTGATGTGATGTGTGTGTGAGTGGAAAATGGTGGAAAAGTGGTAGTGTGATAGTGATGTGTAAGAGTGTAGTGAAAGTGAGTTTGGGGGTGGGGATTGATGTTGGTTATGGGGAAAAAAATCTAGTGGTATATATAATATTGATATATAAGATGTGTTTATATATATATATATATATATATATATTATATTTTAATTTTTGGTTGATTAAATTTGAGAATTTGTATTCTGCAAAATAATTTCGTTCATGAGCATTGCACTTCCATTCTCCTATAAATAGAAGCTCATTCCTTTCATTATTTTCACTTAATTCCTTTGAAACTCCGAGAGAGAAAAATTATAGAGAAACTATAGAAAAGTATTTCGCTACTTCCTACTCTTATATTAGTCAGCTTTTATCGTAAGGGTGTTATTCTTTCTTATTCATGTAGAGAACTGTTGTTATTCCATTTCTTATTATTCTCGTTGGAATAACCTCGTAATCGCGGCCTACCCTATACTTGGTGACATTCTTCTATTATTCCGCCTTTATTATTCCGTTAGAATATCCTGTCTCAGACGCTTTTATGCCGGATTGATTCCGCCTTTATTATTCATTGGAATATCCCATCGCATGCATTTTACGGGACGACTGGTTCCGCTCTTTATTATTATTATTTGGAATATCCCGTCTCGTATGCGTTTTTACTACGGATTCGATTCCGGCCCTTATTAGTAGTATTCATTGAATAACTCGCTCTATGCGCGGCACCGCATACATGGTGATTTTGTTGTTATTACATTCTTTATTATTCTCGTTGGAACATCCCGCTTGTAATTTTTCACCGACCGGTTCCGTTAGTATTATTCGCTGGAATAACTTGTTTATGCTAAGTACCACATGCATGGTGATTTCATTGTTATTCCATTCTTTATTATACTCATTGGTTAAATTTTAGACTTCTATACTCCATGAAATTAGTGGAATATTCTTGATATTTGCGCTTCATCCAAAGATCTTTCATGGAAATATTCTTTCCGAGCATTCTTGAATTTTACTCTATAAAGCGATATCATGTTGACAATTTGGACGTTATTAGTTCCTCGAATAAGTTAATTCTTGAACTTAAAATGCAAAAGAAATTTGGGAAAAATTGATTGATAACTTATGAAGGTACCAATCACATCAAAGAAACTAGAAAAGATGCTATAATTCAAGAGTATGAAAGTTTCAAGCTTGAAGAAGGAGAAAAGATCATTGATATGGAAACTCATGGTTTTCGAATAGAATCATTGATGAGCTAGAGCAATTGGGAAAAGCATACACGAATACAAATGAGAAAAAACAGAAGAATTCTCAAAGCCCTTCCATCCATTTGGAAAGTGAAGGTTACAATAATAAAAGAAATGCAAGATCTAACCACATATCCTATGGATAATCTCATTGGAAATCTTCATGCCCATGGATAAGTCGATATATATATTATTGAAAAAATTTGGATCGAGACACAGATCTCAAAAAGAAAGGAATCGCCTTCAAAGTACTTCTGGTGGATCAAGAAAGTGACGATGAAGAATTAAATGAAGAACTCCTCAGTCTAGACATCAATGAAGTTGCTCTACTATCCATACAACTAAGGAGAGTAATTCAAAGCAAGGCAAGAAAATATGGTAAAGGCTTCATGAAAACAAACAAGAACTTCAACAACTTCAAAGGCAAACAATTTTCAAGCCAAAGACGCAAGGAGGAAATTTTAAAGCAATCAACAACAACTTTAGAAGTACCAACCCAAATAAAAATTCAAACACATGTTTTGAATGCAAGCAGCCTGGACACTTCAAAAAGGATTGTCCAAAACTAGCTAACAACAAAGTTCTTGTAGCTGAAGAAGGATGTGATCTAAGTGACGAAGAAGAAACTGACGAACAAACCGAAGAAATTGCCAATCTTTACTTAATTGCAGATAATGACTCATCACCAAGATCTGAGGTAAATTCTGAACACCATCTGCCTAGCACCTCATTTTCTTCATACACACTAGAAAATATAAATGAAGAACACTATGAATTACAAGAAGCTTATACTCACTTATACGAAAGTAATGAATTGTTAAAAGAAGAGTTAGAAAGATTAAGAAAAATAAATAAAAGTCTTGAAATTGAAAATGCTAATTTAATCATCACCAACGAAAGTTTAAATGAAATAAACTTAGAAAATAAAGAAGAAATAGAACAACTTAAGAAAATTAATAAAAATCATAAAATAGAAAATTCCTCACTTATTATCTCAATTGAAAATCTTGAAATTGAAAATTCAACACTTGTTGTAATCAATGAAGATAATCAAGAACAAGATTAAGCGAAGAATTGAAAAAAAATAAAATGAAAATTCAAGTTTAAAATTAAAAATAGAAAACCATAATTCCACAATTGAAAACTTAACTAAAGAATATGAAGATTTGAATACTATAATTTATAAATTTACAAAAGAAAAATCTTGATGTCATGTTAAATCAACAAAATGTAGCTTTAATAAAGAAGGTTTAGGATATCTTTGGAGAAACGAGTGAATCAAAAGATAAAGGACTATATCACGTTAAAATTAAAGAAAAGAAAGTCATATATCTCCCTTCACAAAATGTTCCTATTGCAATGTAAATGATCATTCCTTCTATATGTGCAATGCTTGAAATGGAAACTATAAAGGAAAAATGATTTGGGTTCCACAATTGAAAACTTAACTAAAGAACATGAAGATTTGAATACTATAATTTATAAATTTACAAAAGGAAAATCTTGATGTCATGTTAAATCAACAAAAATATAGCTTTAATAAAGAAGGTTTAGGATATACTAGAGAAACAAGTGAATCAAAAGATAAAGGACTATATCACGTTATAATTAAAGAAAAAGAAAGTCATATATATCTCCCTTCACAAAATGTTCCTATTGCAAAGAGAAATGGTCATTCCTTCTATATGTGCAATGCTAGAAATGGAAACTATAAAGGAAAAATGATTTGGGTTCACTAAGGAACATATATCGCAATCAATCATCAAGAAGAGAATTTCATAAACAAACATTATCATACTTCTCACAATCCAATTACTCATAGAATGCTTTTCTCTACTAAAATTGATTATCTCTATTCTTAGTTTTGTAAAGGAAACTTCAAATGCTCCTTATACAAAATGGAAAAACTCTAATTAGGACCCTTTAATTTAAAGGGTACCAACTTGTAAAATTAGTACATATATTATAGGTATGTCTTGCAATTGGTATGAATAAAAGTAAATGGTATCTTGGTAGTGGATGCTCTCTAGACATATGATTTGGAGACAAATCCAAATTAAGAAATCTACAAGCTCTGAGACTTTGGTGAGGTAACTTTCGGTGATAACAATAAAGGTAAAATAATTAGAGTTGGGTGTGTTGGTAATAAACACATAACAATTTCAATGTTGATTAGTCCTTTGGACTCATGTATAATCTTCTACCTATCAGCCAACTATGTGATAATGGTTTTAAAATATCCTTTAGTACACATAACTGCTCTATTTTTGATCAAACTGGTAAATTGATCTTAGTTTGTCCTAGATATCAAAACATGTATACCTGTGACCTAGATGCATACTCTAATTTAGATAACATCTATCTTGTATCTGCAAACGAGGATCCTTGGTTATGGCATCCCAAACTAGGACACGTCAATATGAAACTCATAAATAACATTTCTTCTAAAAAATATGTTCGTGGTCTTCCTAAATTAATTTTTTTTCAAAACCACATCTGTGAAGTTTGCGAATTAGGAAAACAAATTCATGCATTGCATAAACCTAAATTTACTATGTCAACCTCTCGACCTTTAGAATTGTTACACATGGACCTTATTGGACCAATCCCTAAACCCAACATGGGTGGTGCTATATACATTCTAGTTTTTGTTTATGATTATTCACGATTTACATGGGTTGATTTTCTAAAATTTAAAAATGAGGCTATTAATTCTTTTTCTACTTTGTGTAAAAAGATTCAAAATCAACAGGGGAGTTCTATTGTTTATATTCGATCTGATCACGGAAAAGAATTTGACAATTCTGATTTCATTATGTTCTGTGATGAGAACGGTATAAGTCATAACTTCTCTGCTCCTTATACACCTCAGTCAAATGGTGTAGTTGAAAGGAAAAGTCACTCTTTGCAAGAAATGGCTAATACTATGTTAAAAGAATACCATCTTCCAAAGTATTTCTGGGCTGAAGCAGTGGCAACATTATGTTACATATTAAACATAGTTTTATTAAGACCCGTTTTGCTCAAAACTCCCTATGAGCTCTACTATAAAAGAACTCCAAAAATAAACTATTTTCATATTTTTGGGAGCAAATGTTTTATTCTAAACACCAAAGGACACTTATTAAAATTTGATCCTAAATCTGATGAAGGAATATTTCTTGGATACTCTCTTAATAGTAAAACATACATAGTTTTCAGTAAAAGAAGTTTAATTGTGGGAGAATCAATGAATGTGACTTTTGATGAATCTCAGCCTCCTCCAAAATACAAAGAACTGACCGATAATGATGTTGTCATTGAAGATATTCTCAGAAATATGGAAGAACCAAAACTAGATAATGCATCTCCACCTATTGTTGAGAATCCCCTTGAAAATCAAAACCCTCAGTTAACTGATTTACCCAAAGAGTCTCATGTTATTAAAAATCATCCTATAGAAAATGTTATTGGTAATATTGAAAAAAGGGTTATCAATAGATCACAAACACATAATCTAGCTAGTCATTTGTCTTTCTTGTCTCAAATTGAACCTAAATTGATAAAAGATGCCTTACTAGATGAAGACCGGATAATGGCTATGCAAGAGCGAACTTGAACAATTCACTAGAAACAAAGTATATGAGTTAGTCCCACAACCGAGGATGTTTCAATCATTGGAACTCGATGGGTATTTCGTAATAAACTTGATGAAAATGGAACTATTTATGCGTAATAAGGCAAGATTAGTTGCACAACGATATAATCAAATGGAAGGAATTGACTATGATGAAACATATCTCCCTGTTGCTAGAATTGAATCTATTCAGTATGTTATTTTCATTTGCATGCTATAAGAATTTTAAACTGTTTCAAATGGATGTGAAATCTGCATTCTTAAATGGTGTTATAGAAGAGGAAGTTTATGTTAAACAACCTCCTGGATTTGAGGATTTTAGTCATCCTGAATATGTTTATAAATTACATAAAGCTCTATATGGTTTAAAACAGGCCCCCGGAGCTTAGTATGCAAGGTTAAGTAAATTTTTGTTGAAAAATGACTTTAAACAAGGAACTGTTGATACTACCTTATTTACTAAAAATAAAAATGATGATATTTTGGTAATTCAAATATATGTCGATGATATTTTTTTTTGGTTCTACTAACATTAGTATGTGCAATGATTTCCCTGAAAGTATGAGTAAAGAGTTTTTAATGAGTATGATGGGAGAATTAAACTTCTTCCTCGGACTGCAGATCAAGCAAGGAGAAAAAGGTATTCATATATCTCAATCTAAATCCTATAAAGAAATGATCAAGAAATTTGGCTTAGAATCAACAAAACCTCTTAACACTCTTATGTCAACAACGAATAAATTAATCATTGACGAAAATGGAAAATTTGTTCACTCAAAGAAATACAGAGGAATGATCGGAAGTCTATTATATATAACAGCTAGTAGACCTGACATCATGTTTAGTGTTTGTAAATGTGCCAGGTTTCAAGCTGATCCTAAAGAATCTCACCTGATCACAGTGAAAAGAATTTTTCGATATCTTAAAGGAACCACTGAATTGGGTCTATGGTATCCTAAGGATCAACCATTTAATCTAGTATCTTTTTCGGACTACGACTATGCACGGTCATCATGTCGATCAAAAAGTACCCGATGATACGTGCCAATTCTTAGGAAGATGTTTGGTTTTTTGGTTTTCTAAGAAACAGAACTCAGTATCTATTTCAACCACCGAAGCGGAATATGTTGTAGCTTCACGATATTGTGCTCAAATACTGTGGATGAAACATACCCTTGCTGATTATAACTTGAAATTTGGCGTGTTTCAATTTTATGTGATAATACTAGTACCATAAATCTCAGCAAAAATACAGTCTTGCATGATAGGTCAAAACAGATAGACATTAGGCATCATTTTTTGCGAGATCATGTTAATAACGGTAGTGTTAAACTAGAACATATTGACACTGAATTAAATATAGCTGATATATTTACTAAACCACTAAGTTCGAAAAGATTCTGCAAATTGAGACTTGAGTTAGGAATGCTAGACATTTCTTCTTAATTATTTTAATTTTTGTTTAAACAAATTTTAATTTATCTTCCACTTAATTATTTTTATTAATAGACTATATATGTATATATAGTATTTTTGATAAAAATTTAAATTAATGTATATTTTTTCAATATACATATATTTTTTTAAACAAATTTTAGTTTATCTTTCTCTCAATTGTATATATTAAACTAGATATATATATATATATATATATATATATATATATATATATATATATATATATATATATATATAATTAATTTTAATAATTTTTTAGCTAAAGTTATAAATATAAATATTTTTTAACAGTATTTAAATGAACTTGTTTAATTTATCATTCCTAAATTAATGTATATATATATATATATATATATATATTTCCAAAGACTACATCTGATCCATTTAATTATATAAATCTAATGGCTAAATTTGACCCATCCGTGCCCTTAGTCATTAAACCAATGAGAAGTCGTCAGCAAAAGCACACAGATCATGTTCTAGAACCATCCGATCGAGACTAAGCTTTTATCTCAGCCGTTGGATCAATTTAACCGAAGAAACACAACTGTTCATCTTCAGATTAAATCCAAGCTATCTAATTTAAGTCAGATTAATTTTCTACCGTTGGATCTATCCGGTAAGACAAACTATATATATATACAATTTTTATTTTTTAATTCATTTTTCTATCTTTCTTTCTCTCTCTTCTCATTTCTCTCATCTGATACTCTCTCTCTCTTCTCTCGCGTCTGAAATGCTCTCTTCTCTCTCATCTTTTGTATCTCCAGTTGTCTTTTCTGACTTCTTTTTTTCTTTTTCTCCGATGGCGGTCTATTCTTCATCTCTTCTTCACTGATCATAACTGTTAAACTTTTTAGAAAGAAAAATGTTTTGATTAATTTTTTTTTGCTTAGATCTGATAATGACGGTTCTGAGAGTCTTTCGAACACTTGCATGTGTTCTTTTTTTCATCAAAATCAAAAGATCATCAATTTTTGTTAAAACACTCAAAAGATCTTCTCTGTTTCAGTTTTTCAAAATGAATAAATTTTTTTATGAAACCTCTGATGATCCATTATCTGCAAAAAAAAAATTATCAAGGGTTAGGGTTCATCAGTTGAACCCAACTGAATTTTTTTTGTTTCGTTTTTTTTAATCCATCAAATTTCTAGTAATCATTATAGCAAACTTTTAGGGTTTCTGATAACAAATTTTTTTTTTAGGTCGATAAATTTATGCAGAATAAATTCTGTTTTATAGAATAAATCGTGTTGATTTTTTTGTTTTCTTCCACTCCGTTAAATTGTTAGGGTTTCCACTCAAAATCATGTCCGAGTTATTTTTCAAATCAAATTTTTTTATCTCTCTGCAACTCTTCTGACATTAAAACTTTCCACAATTTTTTTCTGAACATCAATTACTACCTTGTTTTACCGATGCAAGTCACTTCGTTTACCTTCTCAAAATCATTGTAATCTCTGGTAAGCTCTGGAAAGCTCTGTTGACAAATTTTTTCTACTTTCTGATAATTTTTCTAAACTCCCCAAATTTTTTCACAAAACTCATTTTCTTGTGCTCATTTTTCAACAATCACCTTATTTTTTAAAACCGAAAGCATTTATTATGTTATCCCAATTTTTTTTTACCTCCATTTATTTCGTTATATTATATAAAATATATATATATATATACATATCATTTATCCTTACATATATATATACATATATATATATATGTATATATATATATATATATATATATATATATAGGCTTTGATGGGCTCGCTGATGTTTTCATTAAGAAATCTGCACAAAGAAGAGCTTGTCATACTGAAATTGGTATCTTGTTGCTACCAACTCAGGTATAAACTCTCTATCTCTCTGTATATTATTACTTGCGTGGATACTGATGTCCCCTGAGTTCACATTTATCTATCTTATATATTGTGTGGATACTGAGGTCCACTGGATTATTTTATTGTATTTTTGCTATCTGTTTTTTCTTAAGATTTGCTATAAATGATAAAATCTTTCAAATTACCTGCCTCTTTGAAAACTGTTTTCTGAAGTGATAAATTTTTGTCGTGTTCTATTCAAATTATTTTAAATGATACATCTTCACAGTTTTAGTAATCATTCTAAGTTTGCTGAAATCTTTCATTCTTTGTGTTCTTCAAATGACATGTGGATATTTTTAAATGCTCACTCTGCCTTCTTAAATGATAAATTTTAAACAGTGTTTATACTACTGTATAACTTAAATATGTTTTACTGTTTTTTAGTTTTACTTACTCCTACCTCAGTTTATTAAATGCTACCTTTACTTGATCACTTGGAGTGTATATTACCTGCCGCACATCATCCCTCTTCTCTCTCTCTATATATATATATATATATAAGCTCTTTCAAAAATGTTGCATTTCTATATGACTTATCTCTTAAGCTTAATATTTTCCCCTATATTTCCTGCATCCCTACTCATCATGTCTAACTTATTTTCTTCTAAAAGAAAAACTCTTCCTCTAAATTCTGAGTTACAATTCTCCAATGTTGTCCCTCGTCTCACTACTCCCTCTACCCAGTCAAAATATTGATCTATGAGACACAATCTGTGTCCGGGAAATGTCATCACATTTCACAGCTTTCCAAAATTGTTTTATATTTTCAAAAATGTTGGGTGGGAATGTTTGGTTTCCTTCTATGATAAATCTATTTATCCTAGTCTTGTAGCTCAATTTTAACTCCTATATGGAGTTTTCACATAACTTCCTGAATTATTTTTATTAATGACCATTACCACTTGCATCCAAGGACAAACTTACATCATAAATGAATTATTTCTTATTCATCCAACCCTTCACCAAAATTGCATCCTTCCACTTTCTTGAATTACCTAGGATTAATTCATATCTTCATCCATGTGCAAAACTCTGTGCCAAAGATATTCATCGATTAGTCATGTTCATCTAAACACTGTTCATCTTTTGCACTCACGGCCAAAGATATTAATCGATCTACCATGTTCATCTCAACACTGCTCATCTTTGCACTACGGGCCAAAGATATTCATCAAGAAATCATTCATCTTTGCACACAAAAGCCAAAGATATTCAGTAATATCATCATTTAGGACTGAGGATGATGAAAAATATTTTAAAGAAAACGAATCCAGTGAAACAAAAGACAAATATTAAGGATTCATATTTTAAACAATCCAAGTTCAAAAATACTTCATAAGTAATCAGAGTGGGGTAAAATTCAAGAATGATCAAAACATGGATACAATCAAAGCTAGTATCCAGAATAGATATTTTGGACAAAAAGAAGAAATTTCATTTTCTATTGAATAGTGCCGTATTCGTGAATAGTGTCAGATATCGTGAATAGTGCCGTATCGTGAATAGTAACTCGACACCAAAAGATAGAAATTTCACAAAAACATCTTCACGCTTTCGTGAATAGTACTCGTGAATAGTAACTCGTGAATAGTAACCCCGACATGAAAAAGTTCCAAATTTGATAAAAATTTCCAACCAATATTTCGGCATAATGATATTGAAGAAATAATATCATTTGAGAAGAAAATAACATCCCTTACCTCGAAAGACAGTACTTCTAGTTGAAACACCGGATATAGGCTATGACTTGAACTTGCACCGTATAACAATACTCAAAGTATACTCAAAATACTCAATAAATAGTCCTTTTGTCAGAAAATTCAATTCTCTACAACTTTGCAGAAGGAAGTTTTTCCAAATTCCAAACAAAAATTGACCGAAATCCACAAACGGACGATTTTACAAGCTATAATCAAATTTCAATCAAGAAATGGGGTCCACCGACACACAAAACATGTGTTAAATAACTTTTGCAATAAAAATACTCATCATCCCTCATATATCTCACATTCATTATAAAAATATCACCGTTAATATATTATTAAAATAATATATTTAAATGAATTATTTTATCAGAAAAAGATAAAATATTAATTTTCAACAATTGTCACATAAAAACTTTTCTCCATCTATATCCACATAAAATCAATATTTTCCTTATCATATAAATCAATAATTAATTTTTCACAAATAATATTACAGAATCACAAGATCTAGCAACTGTGCCGTTCCGAGAAAGAGGGGCTTTCAATAAAGATTTCTCCTTCTTGGCGCCAAGAATTAGGTGACCAAACCTCTCCTTAGATGTAACTTTCTAGACATTGCCAATAATGTTTTTAATAATATTATTCAGATAATATAAATTATTGCTTCGATAATGGAAAAAATTGTGTAGTGACAATTATTGAAATAACGGTAATATAAAATATCAATGCAAAGAATTATAGAATCAATAAAATAAAATCTTTGAATAATTATTGTAACAATTATTGAGTAGTGCCTTCACGTAAGAATCAATAATTGGTGCACTCTTCTTTGTTCAACAACGCCAGATTAGTGTATTTTAACCACCGGGTATTCCAACAAAGTATAAACAGTAACAACTACGCCATTATTTATAAACAACTTATATTTGTCGTTTTCTTCATCCAATCGCTTCTCAGGTTATGGAGCCCACAAAAACTGCGTCGTCGATTTAATATTCTCGATGATGCGAATATTCTACGACCAAACGAATATTCAAACAATAATGAATATTTTATAACCACTTGCTTATTAGAAATATTTATGTATTTTACCCATAACTATCCACATTAATCAAATCAACCCTTACTATTTCAAAATAATAAATAGAGGAAAATAAATTTCATTTATTAATAATTTGGGGTCTTACAATATCTATAGAAGAATGCATGCTATTCAAGTTTAATTTGTCCTTCTCATTTCAATTACCAGTAATTTCAATTACTTGTAATTTCATTTCCATGTCAATCTCAATGTAATGGAAAATATAAAGGAGTATGTGTACATGCATTCCTTTTTATCAAAACCTGGCATGTTATCCTGTAATTAAAAAAACTGACATCCATTTTGCAGAATAATACTCCTAAAAAACGGACACATTATATAGCACGTAACATTTATACGTTTCCTTAAGACTAAACTATATAAGTCTTTTCGTAGGGAAACAATTGGTCCTGTTACCGGTTCAAAGTCAAAAAAAAGCACTAAGCTCATGACTAAGTATGGCTACATCTAGCGATCTAATCTACCTCCTGTCTCTCGTGAGGAGTTCGAAGGATTAAGAAATCAAATTATAGAGTTGGTTGCTCTGCTTAAATGAATTACACAAGTAACCTCAGGGTCCACAAATACCCATCCACACAGAATCCTCTGCACATAGGGGAACTCAGGGTCCGGACAAAGAAGTTACAGTACCTAAGTCTCAGTCTGATAAGACCAACAAAACCCCTAAAATCACCCATCTTAAAGAAGATCAAGACACCGGTGATATTAGAAAGAAGGTTTACAAATGGAAGAGACCATTCGGTCCATCAAAGGGATTGGAATACATGGAAGTGTTTCATATTCAGACCTTTGCATCTTCCCCGGGGTTCATTATCCGGAAAAATTCAAGACTCCCAATTTTGAGAAATATGATGGATTAGGAGATCATTATACCCATTTGAAAGTATTCATTGGAGAGCTCGGGTCCTATGCCGAGAAAGAAAAGCTTAGAATGCAGCTATTTCAGAAAAGTCTAACTAGAGAAGCCAGAGCATGGTACACCAGATTGGATAACTCCAAAATTCACAGCTGGGAGGAGTTAGCCTATGTTTTCCTGAATCAATACAACTTTTAAACTCAGATGGCTCCAGACCGGTATCAAATTACCAAGGTCAAGAAACAAGTCAATGAGTCATTCAGAGAGTATGTGTGACGCCCCCAAAATAGGTATACATCACCCATTCTGAGTCGCCAAATACATGGTACATAAATCAAATACAAACTTCTTTTATATAATACGAAAACATCGTAGCTTAGAGTTTTTACACGAATATTGTCTTATAGACAGTATTCAAACTCAAATGAAGTCCTCATTAAATTTATTATCACACTATTTCATAAAATAGTGAGGACTACTACAGCCACCATCTCAGACCGTCACTCTGTTTCCCGACTAGTCCCGGCTACGTTCTCATTTCCTGAAGAGAACAATGAAAGCAAAAGGGTGAGCTCAACTAGTCTAGTAAGAAATATTATGACTAAGATAATGCAGAATAAATTATCGTTAGCCTTCAACAATGTAAAACTGATAAAATACAATAAACATCAAGTTTAATCAGAATGAACAAGCAATCCATTAGAAGAGTCAAGTAGAGCATGATATCTACTATCTTCTATGATTTAAAAAGTTTTTCATCAACTTTATCGCTGAGACTCTGCTTAATAAATAAACCACATCATCGAATCATCCCTGCACTACGGGCCAAGGATATTCATGTAATCATCAATGGTCATGATCATACCAATAACTGTCCATCAATGCACTACGGGCCAATGAGGACTTTTACCACATCATTTATAACATCACGGTCATGATTATACCGAATAATCCCTGGTCATAATCATACCAATCAATAGTACATCTATGCACGTAAGCCACATATGACTTTTATCATAATATAAGCATGAGGATGATGACAATGATATAAGAATTTAATGAAAAGAAAGCAAATGATAAATTTTTAAAGATTTATAACTTAATTTATCCAGAATTCAATAATGTCTAAATTGTCAACATGCTTTGTGGAATAAAATTCAAGAATAATATTGTATCAAAAATGATTTGGACAACAAAGAAATCAATTTTTGTCATGAATAATTCCCCGGATGAATAGTACCCGAGTGAATAGTACCCCGTGAGTAGTACTTCGGGAATAGTACCTCGTGAATAGTACTTTGTGAATAGTACCCTCATGAATAGTACTTTTTGAATAGTATCCCGTGAATAGTACTTTGTGAATAGTACTGTAAAAATGAATACTACTCATGGACAGTACTCCGGCATGAATTAAAATTTAATAAGAATGTGCAGAAAATATCCTTGTGAAATGATACTAGATGAAGCGCAAATTTCAAGGATATTTTACTAATTTCACGGAGTATAGAAGCAATACTTTAACAAAATGAGGGTATAATCAGGAATACGAGATGAAATAATATTACTCACACACTACAGAGTATGGAAGAAAATATTACTCCTATGAATACTGAACAAAATAATATTCCTTACCTCAGAAGAAGACTGGATACTGGAATAGTGAAGTAGAAGACTTCTCTTATTCTTTCTCTCTATACCTTCTCTCTCTATAATTGCTCTTGTGAGTCTTAGTGAATTGGCGAGAATGAAAGAAGAATGAGCTTCTATTTATAGGAAAACATTGTTTCGATAATTGCACGTTTTGGGGCTCGAAATATTATAGTATAATACCTTCATCTTTTCTTTCATTTTTAATTTAGTCCTGCAAGTATTATCAAACTTGCACCATCTCCCCTAATAGTACATCATGTGAATCAATAGTACATTCATATGAATCAATAGTTCTATACATGTGAAAAAAATAATTACAGTATAATACCTTCATCTATACCTCCATTTTAGATTTAGTCATGCATGTATTATCAATCTTGCACCACCTCCCCTAATAGTACATGCATGTGAATCAATAGTACACACATTTGAACAAATAGTTATAAACATGTGAATTAATAGCAATTAATTGCTCATTTATCCGATTAATTACCCGATTGGTCAATATAACCTCCAGACATCAATTATTATCGGAATAGATGTCGACTTCCATTAACACTAATAATCCCAACACAATGAAAATATCAATTTCTTCTTTAATCAATACGAACTTATTCATCATTAGTATTATAACTCACAATATTTAACAACCAGATCATTCCCAGGATGGGTGATGTATACCTATTTTGGGGGCGTCACAGTTGGTATCAAAGCTTAGGGATATGATCCCTGGTTAAGATGTGAGACTAGAACTAGGAGGGGAGAGACGGGGAATTCCTTCGCTAGTATGACCTACCTAAGTTTATTTGGTATTTAATTGGTCGGTCAGAGTATATGGATAATATGTTACATGTCAATTAACCCTTGTTTTGTGGCAATATCTGAAAATGACATCCGAGAATGTTGAGAATAACAATGGAGCACAGGAGACCGTTGAGTCTCCAGATATCAATAATCAGGATAATGTGCATCAGGAAGGCGACAATCCTCATGCAAACAACAACACTGACCAAATGATGAATGATGGAATATTCAGAGGCTTTATGCAATTCATGCACATCAGACGAGAGCGGCTCCTGTCCAAAATGTAGGTGGAAACGCTGGAAACTCTCGGACGGTCACCGCTAAACAGTTCAAGGAGCTGGGACCACCAGAGTTTATTGGAGAGCCAAAAGCACTTAAGGCGGAAGCGTGGATAAAGTAGATTACCAAGATATTTGATGTATTGGGATGCTCCGAGGAGCAAAAGGTTCCCTTTGCCACCTTTATATTGCAAGGAGAGGCAGATTACTGGTGGGAATCGATAAAGCGTACTCAACATACCGCACTGAAGATATCTTGGGAGAAGTTCCAAGAACTATTCAACGACAAGTACTTTCCCGAAAGTATTCGTCACATGAAAGAGGTAGAGTTCATCAAGTTGGAACAGAACAATATGACCATGTCACAGTACAAAGCAAAGTTTGCTAAGTTGTCCCGGTTTGAGTCTCACTTGGTTAATAATGAGGAGAGAATGATGCAGATGTTTCTAAGAGGTTTGAAACCCGAGATACATCAATACTTAATTTCTCACAAACTGTGTTTGTATTCAGATATTGTTAATAGGGCTCAGTTATTGGAACGCGATAATGAGTTAAATTTACCAAGAGAAGGCAACCGGCAAAATGATAATACCAGTGGTAGCAGTCATCAAAGTGGTGATAACAAACGTGGAGGGAATCAACATGCCAGAAATGGTAACCACTTCGGTGGTAATAATGGCCAAGACAATAAAAGTGGACATTTCAAGAATAGGAGATTCAACAATGATGGAAAGACGTCATCACCAGCACCCGTTGTCAAGGAAGGAGAACGACCACCTATCATATGCTTCAAATGCGGAGGGGAGGGACATATCAGTCCAAACTGCGCGATGCCATCCAAAGCGTGTTATAATTGTGGAAGAGAAGGTCACTTAGCCCGATTTTATCATGCACTGAAGATAAGTCCAGTTGGAACGGTGACACAAAATACTGTCCCAGATAAGTCAAAACCAGTAGTTTAAGGGTGAGCGTTTGTTGTGACCTCCTAGAAAGCAAGGAACCCGAACGAGGTCATCACGGGTAAGCTTATCATAAACTCTAGCGAAGTCTATACCTTATTTGATTCCGGTTCTACTCATTCTTTTATTCCTCCTACTTGAGCTCAATGATTAAATTTGACTCCGAAGAAATTAGACTTTGACTTATCTGTGGAAACTCCGTTGGGAGAAACCTTCATTACATCCACTGTTTATTAGTCTTGTTTGGTACAAATCGGTACCCTCACATTACCTGTCGATCTTATTTCATTGAAAATACTTGGATTTGATGTGATTCTAGGGATTGATTGGTTAACTACTCATCATGCTAAAATTGATTATTTTCATAAGGTTGTTAGCTTTCATATTCCTAATCAACCTATTATGCGAATTCAAGCGACCAAACCTTTAAAATCAATCACGATCATCTCAAGCCATAAAGTTATTCATTTATTGAAAAACGAATGTCAAGCTTTCTTAGCTCATGTCACATATTTAAACAAAAATACGTCAGATTTGAATGATATTTCTATTGTTAATAATTTTCCTGATGTATTCCCCAAAGAACTTCCTGGCTTACCCCTAGAGCATGAAATTGAATTTTGTATCGACCTTGAACCCGGTACAAAACCCATTTCCAAATCCCCATATTGAATGGCTCCTATTGAACTTCTGGAGTTAAAGACCCAATTGCAGGAATTATTAGACATTTGTTTCATTCGTCCTAGTACGTCTCCTTGGGGTGCTTCTGTTCTATTCGTGAAGAAGAAAGATTGAAGTATGCGACTTTGTATTGACTACCGGGAATTGAACCATGTCACTATCAAGAATAGGTATCTGTTACCTGGCATTGATGACCTGTTTGACTAGTTGCAAGGATCACAATTCTTTTCAAAGACCGATCTTCATTCTGGATATCATCAGCTAACGGTTAAAACTGAGGATATTCCAAAGACTGCCTTCAGAACTCGGTACGAGCATTATAAATTCTTAGTCATGTCTTTTGGATTGACTAATGCTCTTGTTGCCTTCATGGATATGATGAACCGAGTATTCAAGGAATATTTGGATCACTTTGTGGTCGTCTTTATTGATGACATCCTCATATATTCCAAAAGTCGTGAAGATCATGAGCAACACTTGAGGCTGATACTCCAAAAGCTTCGTGAAAACAAGCTTTATGCCAAGTTGAAGAAATGTGAGTTCTGGCTTGAGGAAGTAGCATTCCTTGGGCACGTAGTATCAAGTCATGGAATATCTGTTGAGCCAAGCAAAGATTGAAGCTATTCAAAGTTGGGAGCAACCTAAATTAGTGGCCAAAAGTACATAGCTTTCTCGATTCTTTGGTTATTATCGGAGATTAAGTGGAAGGGTTTTCTCGAATCGCTACTCCATTAACTCAGTTAACTCGAAAAGATATAAAATTTGGTTGGAGCGTGGAATGTGAGAAGAGTTTTCAAGAACTCAAGAGGAGACTCATTTCAATTTTTATTCGACAATACCATCTAGCTCGGAGGGATTTGTCATCTACAGTGATGCATCGGGCAAAGGATTAGGATGTGTTCTCATGCAACATGGGAAAGTCATAGCCTATGCCTCTCGGCAACTCAAAGAATATGAGAGGAATTATCCTACTCATGATCTAGAGTTGGAAGTTGTTGTCTTCACACTTAAAATTTGGAGGCATTACTTATATGGGGAGAAAGTGGAGATCTTTACGGATCATAAAAACCTCAAATATTTCTTCACCCAAAAGGAGCTCAACATGCGGCAATGACGTTGGCTTGAACTGTTAAAAGATTATGATCATACCATTCAATACCATCCTGGTAAAGCGAACGTAGTAGCTGACGCATTGAGTAGAAGATCATATACGGGTACGAGTGCAATATTGTCAACACAAAGGCCCATTTTATATGACTTACAAAGGATGGAGATAGAGTTAAAGACTCCAGAGACGAATGTGATGATGGCGAATATACGAGTAGAACCAAATTTAATCGATAAAGTTAAAGCTGCTCAAGCTACAGACCTGGAACTGATGTGTATGAGGAAAAAAGTGCAAGAAGGTGCTATGCCGGAAGAAAGAATCGATGAGGAAGGAATACTTCAAGTCAACTCCAGACTTTGTGTTCCTAACGACCCTGATTTAAAATATAAAATCATGATGGAGGCTCTTAACACACCATTTGCAATCCATCCTGGGAGTACCAAAATGTATCATGATCTTTGACATACATTTTGGTGGAGCAATATGAAAAGAGAGATCGCGGAGTTTATCTCAAGGTGTCTAACTTGTCAATGAGTCAAAGCGGAGCATCAAGTACCAAAAGGTCCATTACAACCACTTGAAATTCCTGAATAGAACTGGGAGCACATTACCATGGATTTCATTACCGGTCTTTCCAAGGTTTCTCAAAGCATAGCTGCGATTTGGGTCATTGTTGATAGATTGACCAAGTCGGCTCATTTCTTACCTATACGAGAAACTTATACACTTGAACGTCTTGCTCGTATGTACATAAATGAGATTGTAAGACTGAATGGTATGCTAGTATATCCATAGTTTCTGATCGAGACCCAAGATTCACTTCATGATTTTGGGTTAGTTTGCAGAAAGCTATGGGCACGAATTTATGATTTAGGTCGGCATATCATCCTCAGACGGACGGGCACTCAGAGAGGACTATTGAAACTCTTAAAGATCTATTAAGACTCTGTGTCATTGACTTCAAGGGAAGTTAGGACAAGTTCTTACCATTGGGGGAGTTTTCCTACAACAACAGTTATCAAGGAAGTATTGGCATGGCACCATTCGAGGCGTTGTATGGAAGAAAGTGTCATTCTCTAGTATGCTGGGATGAGTTGGGTGAAGCAACGTTGTTGGGACCGGAGTTGGTACGTATGACTACGAAAAAGATTCAAACGATCCGACAACGTATAAAAATCTCACAAGATCGACAAAAGAGTTATGCTGATCTTCATCGAAAGGACGTGGAATTCGATATTGGAGATCATGTGTTGTTACGTGTTTCTCCATGGAAAGGAGTTATGAGATTTGGAAAGAGAGGAAAGCTCAATCCTCGATTCATTGGCCCATTTTTAATCCTCGATCGAGTAGGAAGCTGTGGCCTATAGACTGCGTTTCTACGCCAAGTATGTCTCGTGTTCATAGCGTTTTCACATATCCATATTACGTAAATATGTGGAAGACCGAACCACATTATTGAGTTAGAACCAGGACGAAATAGAGGAAGATTTAACGTATGAAGAGGTTCTGTTAAAATCTTGGATAACAAGGAACATGTTCTACGCTCAAGAGTTATACCTCAAGTCAAAAGTTTTGTGGAGGAACCACGATGTTGAGGAAATGACACAGGAGTTAGAATCGAAATGAAATCAAGGTATCCTTACCTCTTTGACATACCAGTCGTACCCTAATTTTGAGGCGAAATTTCATAAGAAGGGATGTTGTAACACCCCAACTTTGATGAATAAAGATGATTTTTCTATAAATATCATTTTGAATATTATCGAATGAATTTGATATAATGTTATAGTTGTTGGTAATATTTATAAATTTTGCAAGAAATGCAAGTTGTTATATAATATTCAATTGGTGGGAATATTCGTTTTAACGGGGAATATTCGTATAACTAAGCACAATCATTTGTGGACCCCATAATGGAATTATTGTCGGATTGAAAAGCGACAAAAATATTTTATGAAAATAATGGCGGAAGTTTTACCGATTAAATGTTGAAACACCGGTGTTAAAAAATGCGATGTCTGGCGTGATTGCATAGTAACACTACGATATTGATTATTGATGCTTACGTGAGAAGTCACTCGAGTTTTGTTCAATTATTACTACAGTAATTGCTACATAGTATCTCACGTTATTTAATTCAATTATTGTCAATATGTTATATATTATTAAATCAATAATTGAGACGATAAAGTTATTAATATTATTATTTTCAATATTGACGATGTCAGAAGTTACATCAAAGAGAGGTTTGGTCACCTAATTACGCGCCTTGATAGGAGAAATCCTTATTGGAAAGCCCCTCTTTCTGAGGAGCGACGAATTGAGTCGATTAATATTGTGAATTATAATAATGGTGATAAATTGTGTTTTATTATTATTATAAATGTAATAAAAGCAGAAAACTTTTATATAAAACAAAATACTTTTTATAAAGTTTTAAAGTTTTGTTTTATTTGATTATAAATAGAATATATTATATTTTATTATGCATAGTATTTGCATAGTAAAAACTTTTATATAAAACATAATACTTTTTATAAAGTTTTTTTTATTTGATTATAAATAGAATATATTATATGTTATTGCATAGTGCAGCATAGTATCCTTTCCATTCTCCTATAAATAGGATGCTTAATTAGAATTGAAAATCACACCAGAAATTCAGAGAATTCTTCTTCTATAATCTTGAGCGTAATTCTTTAGAGTTTAAGAAAGCTTTGAGCGTAGAAAATGGTGCAAGTTTTCTTCAAGTATATCCCCGCCCTACCCGTCAGAATACTCTTCTTTTTCAGGTAAGGGGTATTATTTCTTTCGTATTCATGAAAAGAGTTATTTTCTTTCAATACTCGTAAGGGTTGTTATTCCATTCTTTATTATTCTGTTGGAATAACTTTTATGCATCTTGATCTCTATCGCATGCCTGGTGAATTTTGTTGTTATTCCATTCTTTATTATTACATTGGAATATATCACATGCTGTCGCGATTAATTGCTGTGACACTGGTTTCATTCTTTATTACATTGGAATATCACATGCACGTGTTGATTACGCATGACTGGTTCCATTCTTTATTATTACATTGGAATATCATATGCATGCATGCAGATTACGCATGACACAGTTCCATTCTTTATTATTACATTGGAATAACATGCGTATGGATTACGCGTACTGGTGAATTCTTATGTTATTCCATTCTTTATTATTACATTGGAATAAATGCATCACGTGGATTACTAGTATGGCGGTAAAAATCCATTCTGGTTTCATATATTCTATTATACTCGGTTGGTTAAAGTTTTGGCTTCTATACTCCATGAAATTAGTGGAATATCCTTGATATTTCCGCTTCATCGATATCTTTTCATGGAAATATTCTTGAAGCATTCTTGAATTTTACTCCACAAAAGCGATATCATGTTGACAATTTGGGCGTTATTGAGTTCGGGATAAATTAACTTATAAATCTTTAAAATTTATTCTTGAACTTGTTTTATTGAATTGTCATCATCCTCATGCTTATATTATGTTGAAAGTCATATGTGGCCTGTAGTGCATGGATGGACTTGGTATGATTATGACCAGGGATTATTCGGTATAATCATGACCGTAATGTTACAAATGATGTTGTAAAAATCCTCATTGGCCGCAGTGCATTGATGGAGAGTTGTTGGCATGATCATGACCATTAATGCATACACGAATATCCTTGGCACGTAGTGCATTGATAATTTATGATCGTGATACTAATGAATATCCTTGGCCGTAGTGCAGGGATGATGTGGATTATTTATTAAAATTTGAGTCTCGTGATAAAAGTAATGAAAAACCTTTTAAATCATAGAAGATAGTAGATTTTATTCTCTACTTGACTCTTCTAATGGATTGCTTGTTCACTTTATGATTAAACTTGATGTTTGTTATATTTTATCGGTTTAACACTTTGTTGAAGGCTAATGATAATTTATACGCATTATCTTAGTCATAATATTTCTTCTTTGGGCTAGTTGAGCTCACCATTTTGCTTTCATTGTTCTCTTGAAATGAGAGCGTAGCAAGGACTAGTCGGGGAGCGGGTGGCGGTCGGATGATAGCATTAGTAGTCCTCACTATTCTATGAAATAGTGTGATAATAAATGTATTAAGGACTTATTTTGAGTTTGAATACTATCTAGAAGACAATATTTGTATTAAAACTCACAGCTCATGTTGTATATTTAAGGTTGTATTTGTATTCTGTACCATGTATTTGGTGACTCAAAGTAGGTGATGTATACCTATTTTGGGGGTGTCACATATGTTGTTTCCTAAGCTGATACCGGTCAAAGGAAAGAAAGTATTGATTCCAGACCCGGAGGTGGAAGAAAGGAATCAAAGGCGCAAACAATAGATTGCTAGACATCTATCAAACATGCGCGACCTAATCCATATAGAGGGTATGAACAGAGACATCCCAGATGATGATTGTTCATATATCATGGTCATCATTCAGGAGAAGGAGGACGACAACAGCCCCTTCATCACTGTTGTCCATCAGGACTTCACCCTTGGCAATTGGAGCAGTACTCCCTACATTTGCCGACAGGGGTAAAAAGGGCAGAAACTCCCTCTGCCCTGTAGATAGCAATAACTACTTACTTTTTTTGTACAGTATTAGCAGTTACTTTTGTCATTTCATTCTAACACTTTGTATGATTGAACACTTTCATATATTAAGTGAAAGCATTTTGTTTCAAGACTCTAAAGGTAGATGTGCCTAAACTTGCTGATGAGGTGCCTATTCTTCACAAGGATTGTAACTTTGATGTAAAGTTGGACTCAGACTTGATGGAGATTGAACAAGAGGACTATGAGATACCTCAGGAGATCAAAGAATGGGTCAAAGATAAACCCAAACCAAATCTTGATCAAACTACCTCTTTTAAACTCGGAACCTTAGAAAACCCCAAACAAATCCAGATTGGTACGAACCTTACACCAAACCAAAGGAATGACATGGTTACTCTATTGACCCAATTCCAGGATGTGTTTGCATGGTCTCATGAAGACATGGTCGGTTTGTCCACTGACATCGTCATTCATCGCCTCCCCATCAAAGAGGGATTCAAGCTAGTCAGGCAGAAACTCAGGCGATTAAAACCTGAGTGGAGTTTAAAAGTTAAAGAAGAAATTGTGAAATAATTTCAAGCTGGCATCATCATGGTGTCAACATACCCTGAGTGGTTATCCAACATAGTCCCCGTGTCTAAACCTGGAGGAAAGGTGTGAGTTTGCATGGATTACAGACATCTGAACAAAGCTTATCTATAAGATAGCTTTCCCATGCCATTCATCGACATACTCATTGACAATACAACTCAGTATGATATATACTTCTTTGCTGACTGCTTTGCGTGGCACCATCAAATCATGGTTGCTGAAGAGGATAGTGAGAAAAATGCATTCATCACTCCTTTGGGAACCTTTTACTATAGACGGTTGTCATTTGGTCTCATCAATGCCGGAGCTACCTATCAGCGAGCCATGATGGCTTTTTTCCATGATCTAATGTACAAAGAGATGGAAATATATGTGGATGACATCATTGTCAAGTCTCGAAGGGAGAAAGACCACCTAGATCATCTCAAAAAGTTATTCAACAGGTTGCATAAGTACAACTTGAAGTTGAACCCGAACAAGGGCGCTTTTGGTGTTAAATCAGGTAAGTTGCTAGGATTCCTAGTCAGCCACAAAGGGATTGAGCTGGATCCTACAAAAATCCAGGCCATTATGGAAATGCTCATACCCCAGACAGAGAGGGAAATACGGGGATTTTTGGAAAGAATCAACTTCATTAGCCGATTCATATCCCAACTCACAGCAACCTGTGAGCCTATCTCAAAGTTGTTAAGGAAGAACTCCTCTATGAAATGGAATAATGAGTGTCAGAAAGCCTTCCTTCTCATCAAAGAGCAGCTAATCAAAGCTCTTATTTTGGTACCTCTAAGGGATGATGTTCCCCTATTTATGTACCTATAAATCAATGACAACGCCATGGGTTGTATGCTGGGACAAACAGATGATATAGGCCAAGAAAGAGCTATCTATTACCTCAGCAAAAGATTTAGCAGTAGTGAACACAAATATACTCTGATTGAGAAAACTTGTTGTGCTTTAGCATGAGCTTCCATGAGATTACAACATTATCTCCATGGTTACACAACTCATCTCATATCCCGTGTGGATCCTCTCAAATATGTGTTCAGCAAACCCATGTTGAATTGTCGACTTTCCAAATGGCAGTTGATCCTACAGTAATTTGACATTATCTACGTGATTCAAAAGTCTATCAAAGGTCAAGGAATTGCGGATCAACTGGTCGCCGCACCTTTAGGGGATTTCAAACCCTTGGAAACATACTTCCCCGATGAAGGGGTAATGACAATTCACCAACACCGTCAGGACGATACACACCAACTATGGAAGATGTATTTTGATGGAGCTGTAAACATGGAAGGTTATGGAGCTGGAGCAGTTCTAGTATACATTAAGGGGGAGCAGATCCGTCGTAGTCAAATGCGCTTTTACAAAGACCAACAACAATGAGTAGTATAAAGGTCAGTATCATGGGGTTGAAACTAGCCCAATCCATGGGTATCAGATGGTTAACTGTCTTTGGAGATTCCAAATTGGTAATTAAACAAACCACTGGGATCTATCACAACAAAGAGTTACATTTGCTACCTTACCATCGACAGGTTATATAGATGACTTTAGAGTTTGAAGAAATAGCCTTCCTCAACATTCCTCAGAATAGGAATGACTTTGCGGATTCATTAGCAACTTTGGCCTCCTTGATCAACATACTTGATAAAGAAGACATGCCAAATATGACATTTACCCTACAAAAGGCTCCAGCCTATGTGAACTATATTGGAGAAGTATCGGATGAGCTACCTCCCATCCAACACCCTTGGTACCAGGACATCAAGGAGTATATGCGAGATATATCTACACCTGCTAAGGCGCGTTAGGCTGAAAGAAAGCGGATCCATCGAATGGCTATGAAATTCTACTTGAGAGGAGACACACTCTACAAAAGAGATGCATGACTAGGTCTTCTCAGATGTCTGGACAAAGACCAAGCTCAAAGGCTCATGGATGAAATCCATGGTGGAGTATGTGGCCCACACATGAGCGACCCTCTACTTGTCAAGAAAATCCTAAGAACATGGCATTACTGGCTCTCTCTCAAGGGTGACTGTGATGATCACGTCAAGAGATGTTACCAATGCCAAATTCATGGGAATACTATCCACGCCCCTCCAAGGGAGCTCCATAATATGAGTTCGCCTTGGCCCTTCTCAATGTGGGGAATGGACGTGATCGGGCCCATCAAGCCCAAAAATAGTAATGGGCATCGGTTTATCTTCACCATGATCGACTACTTCACCAAGTGGGTAGAAGCAGCCTCTTCCCCCATGGTTACTAAAGAAGTTATCATTGGTTTCATCAGAAACAATGTCATTTGTCGATATGGACAACCAGAGGTGATTGTGTCAGACAATGCCAACAACCTCAACAACCAAATTATGGAGGAGTTATGCAGTAAATTCCACATCAAACATCTCAACTCCGTCATCTATCGTCCAAAGATGAATGGTGTTGTTGAAGTGGCTAATAAGAATATCAAAAAGATCATGCAAAAGATGTCCACCAATCACAAAGGATGGCCTTACTTATTGCCTCTAACTCTATTAGCCTACAGAACTTCAATGAGCACTTCCACTGGGGCAACCCCTACTCATTAACCTATGGAATGGAACCAGTGCTCCCCATAGAAGTGGAAATGGAATCCATCAGAGTGTTGATAGACGCTTAGCTGGATGAAGACCAATGGTTACAAGATCGGTACCACCATTTGTCTCTAATAGATGAAAGACAGGCCGCAGCCATCTTACATGGTAAGTTATACCAACAGAGGATCACCAGATCGTACAACAGAAAAGTCCGGCTACGATAATTTAAAGAGCATGACTTGGTCTTGAAAAAGGTTCTTGACAACCAGATCCGTCGAACATAAGAAATATTATACTTGACAAAAAGTTTCGTCCTACTTATTCTGTCATAAATATCTTATTTGCGACGCATTTCCATCGGAGATAAGTTCGTCGGAGATAAGAAAACTCCGGCGAAGTTTTTGACGAAACTTATCTTCGATGCAATTATATACGACCGAATTTCTGACAAAAATTTTCGTTGGAAATATACTACTTTCAACTGAATAGGCTTATTTCTAAAGGAATATTCCGTCGGAATAAGGCCTTTTTCTTGTAGTGTTAATTGAGTGTCCATTTCAGCAGCCCATTGAAAGGAGAAAAGGGAACTGCTTCAGTTCAAACGTGAAAAAGTGATTATATGATGTTGGTTATAGTTAGCAGGTAATTTAGTTTAGTTAGCAGATAAATAACAGGTCAGATAAACTTGCAGAGGATAAGGCATAGCAGATAAGCTAGGGTCTTCTAGGGTGGCTGTGAAGGGACTATGTGAGCTAGACTAGGAAAGATGGCTGGGAACTTCAGGGTGGCTGTGTAGGGGCCAACTAGAGGTGATAGGATTAACAGTAGAAGAAGTTATGGTCAGCCATAAAAAGGACCAAGCTTATTGCCTAATTTAGCTTCACCACTTAGCAGAGACTAAAAGCTATATCAATATCAGTTATATAGAGTGTGAGTGGAAAAGTTTCGGCTAGAGAATGAGGGGGAACTGGGTAGCGCTCAAACCACTAGTAACCTTCGAATCAGCAAGGTAAGCCAATTTTGTCCCTTCTAATCTTTCCCATTCGTTCCTGGTAGCAACTGAACTGTTAAATGGTTAGGATGGCTATTGAATTAATTAACATCATGATTGTTTCAATGCTATTCTGGATTCTGTGATTGAGACTGTTAAGTATGGAACTATGCTTGTTGTTGTTTAAGCCATATGGCTGGGGACAATAAGCTAAGAAAATATGTAGTATATGTAAGTATATAAACTGTGCTCTATGTGTTTGATAATTTGCCAAGCTAAGGACAGATTTAGTATTTATGTATGCTAACTATTATTTAGAGTAAGAGGATATCGAATAAACCATATATTATTATTAAGGTATCAAGCATGCTAAAAGGTTGCATATACATATTATGATTAGTTGGTTAGTATTCAAGATTATGTTTTTATAAAACAAACCTAAAGTAACATAAAGAGCTGCTATACTGTTAGTATTAGTAGTGTTTTAAGGTAGCCATTGATTACTAATCAGTAGGAGCAACATCATTGAAATGTTATTTAAGTATGTGAAATCAAAAGCCTTACAAATTCTGTAACAGTGGTATCCAAGGTTAATGGTTATGTGGGATTTCTGTTAGCATGAGTGTTAAATTGACTGCTATGCTATGGCTATATTAATATGGACTTCTATGGACTACTATGGACTATTTTGATTAAAAATCGATTACTAGAAAGAATTAAGAGCTGGGACAAATTAGTATGCTATATGAGGTTATAGTCAGAGGGAATAAGCATGCCAAATTGAAACACAACTCAAACTATAAGCCAAAGGAAACAAGGCCATTGTAAGGGCTGTTTTGTGTAGCCAATTAAAACTAAAATGGTGGTGCTATAATCTCTATAAATATTGCTATATGTTAGGTGTAATATATTTAAAAAGGGATATAAAGGAACATTTGAATTTGAAGCAACAAATTAAAGAATTGGCCATGATAGGCACATGGCTGCTGCCTATGGCAGCTGTGATAACCCAAGAATTTATACGATTAATAAAATCTTAATTGATTAAATAAAGGTTGAATAATAAGACCTATAATGAAAATAAGGTATAGATTTAAAAAAATTTGTGTGAAAGACTTTTATGGTTTTGTGTATTGTTATATGTTGATAAATGCATATGAATAATATGTGTTTGTTTTTATTTGTTTATTATAAACAAATAAGAGAAGCTAAGGTAACCTAATTATAAATTAGGAATGAAAAATTGAATAACTTAAGGGTTATGTTACGGTAGAATATTAGTATATAAAATATATACTAATTCTAAGAGATTTAGTTTATACATCTCAGTTAATTAATTTTATAACCTAATTATAGCAAGTCTAATTGGGTTAAGGAAATAAATATGCATGAGTAAGGATTTATGTTATAATTGAGGAAATAAAAATCCTAATTAAATAATTAGGGAATGGTAATATTAAGAGTGTTGGACTGTGTAAATTTATATTGCCCAAAGGACTAAATTTGAAAGCCCAAAAGAATTAAAGGAGTGACCCAACTTTTAGCCCAATTGAGAGGGACCTTTTGTATACTAAATAAGAGATAAAAAGAAAGCAAAATTGGGAGAATAACTGGCCAAGTGGAAGGGCATTAGAGAAGGAAAAGGGAGGGGGAAGAATGTGGTTTATTTACTTTAGTTGGTGAACAACTCCTACCTACTCCTCCTATGTGTCATCATTTTATTTTGCCAACATTTTTGTTCAAGCTTGAAAGCAACCACTTGGTTATTGAGTGGGAGAGAGAAGAGCTAAAGATGTTGGTAGATTAGGGATAGATATACCAAATATATCTATACTTACTTTTCCAACAAACAAGAAAAAAAATCTAAGTCTTATCTTTTTCTTTTCATTTTATTATCTAACATAAACTAAGAAAGAAAGAAAGAGTATAGAGAAGAGAGAGAGAGCTATCATTTGGCAGCTCCAAGAGGAGAAGGAGAAGAGAAGAGAAGACTTTGATCTTCATACACCCAAGATCCATCTCATATTTTGAAGGAGAAAGAAAATCAAGCAAAGGTATAAACCCCTTTTGTTTATGTAATTTTTAATTATTGTAAATCAAATCTTGAAACTATGTTTCTAAACTCAAAAACTATGAATATATATGTTTATGAGTGTTTATTGTTTAGATATATCCATATTGGGTGTTAATTTGTTTGGAAATCAAAAGTAAAGAAAAGTGATTTTCTAGTTTATAAACCCTCAAATTTCTATGTACTTTGGATTTCCATCGTTTTTGATCTACACATTCTTTTTGCAATCCGTCAAAGAGAGATGTTAGATATGTAAGTTATCTACTAAACCCAAGTGGTAGCACTCAAAAATGTTGAGTACACAGTCCGTAGTGACTGATTTAGCAAAAATAGTTTTGTGTCTATTGAGGAAAAACAGACTATTTTGGACAGTCAAGAGTAGGGGCAGTTTAGTAATTTTTCAGACATTAAAAAATTTTGGAAAACTTTGGGAGGAAACTTTGATAAGTTTTCTAACATCTCCAAGTGGAATCACTGAAAAAGGAGTTGTAGATTTCCGTATTGATTATTTTTAGCAAAGTACGAAAATCTTATTTTTCTAAAATAGCTACTGCCCAAGTTTTTGTAAGGGCTGTTTCGGCCACTGAATTTGTGACAAAAATTCCGTCCTTTTGGGACATGAAATTATATTGTATAAAGTACCTCCTGTCCAAAACTGAGCTCATTCCGACTTAATATGACCAAGTTATGCCCATTTCAATTTTTGGGATTTTCTGACGAAAATGGCTATAATCGGAGTTCTATAACTCCGATGGCCACGAAATTTAAACTGGAGGCTCACGTTAACAATTATAAGATTGTGCCAAGAGATGGGAATTTCTGTAGTTGAGCATGAAATTTCTAATTTCTTAAGCTACACACTAAAAATGATTTTTGAAAAATATTAAAGGAAGTTGGAAAATTTTGGAAAAATACTTTTTGTGTATGAAATATATGTATATGTGTTTGGACAAAGGTTAGAAAAATAATAAGTTGATTTGGTATTTTCCTCAAAAGGATATGGAATCCAGCTTGCTGGATTGAAGGATAATGAATCCAGTTTGCTGGATTGAAAAGCAGTTTATCGAATTGATGATATGTTGAATCCAGCTTGCTGGATTGCAATCTAGTTGCTGGATTTGGAATCCAATTTACTTGATTGCAGTTTGGTTTACTGGATTGACTATCTAGATACTGGATTTGGAATTCAGTCTGCTGGATTGGCACTTTGGTTGCTGGATTTAGAATCCGGGATGTTGGATTAGTACTTGACTTATTAGATATTAAAAAATAACTTATGAAATGAAAAAGCGAGTGTTAAATCATAATGGATATGATATAGTGATTAAAGAATTATCAAAGGATGATAATAATGCTAATGTTGTAAGGTGTTATCTAATATTTATTTATGTGATTAAGTGTTAGATAATTGATTGATAAAATAATTGTATTATGATACAAAGTATGATATGCTAATTAAAAGACCAATCTTATTAATGATAGGTATTACAAAAGAAGTTAACTTAAATTGCGTAGCAGTAGTCAACGAATCAGGCAAGTTTCCTAACTCAACCTTGAGTTATATCTGTTTAAATACTATGGTGGTTAATTATTGTTGATTAGACCACGTCATAGAATTTATTGTTGATTATTCGCAGTTAGTGCATGTTTATTATTTCAAATTGAATTAGTGATTCTGAGAATATACTTGGAAAATAATTGTTGTTGGATACTTACATCCGTAGAAGCTATTATTAATAGTACAGATAATTCCTGTCTATTGTTGAATCGTGTTGGGAAATGTCTTAGCTAATTGTTCTGGCTAGACGAACATTTGTTAGAACTTGATAGGTTTGAGAAGAGAAGTGATTAGACATTAAAATCATTGTATTTCGTTGTTAATACAACTTCTATTTGTAAGACTGAGAAGAACAACCTTTTTATATAAAAGGAAACCTTTTGGTCGTATATTCGGCTATTGCGCGTGTTTTGAGTATTATGCAATATAGGGTAAAAGGAGTTGGCCGCTCTAAGTACTTGCAGAGGGGTATGATTTAATCTTTATGGTTATCTGATACACCTGGGTATATCAAAGTAAATCTTTGATAGTTACTCGAGAAGAGAAGTTCTAGATCCTTTGTGTAATACCCCAAATTTTATGAATAAAGATTTAATTTTCTCTAAATATTTTTTTAATATTTTGGTGTGGATTTGAGATAATGTTATAGTTATGGGTAGTATTTATAAATTTTGCAAAGTATGCAAGTTGTCATAAAATATTCGATTGGTCGGGTAATATTCGTTTCAATAGGGAATATTCGTACGATGACACAATCATTGGTGGACCCCACATAAAAATTATTGTCGGAGTGAGAAAACGACAGAAATATCTTTTTATGAAAATAACGGCAGAAGTTTTACCGTTAACTGTTGAAATAACCGATGTTAAAAGTACAGTAATACGCGTGATTGCGGAGTAGTACACGGTATTGATTATTGATGCTTACGTGAGAAGTCACTCAGTTTTGTTCAATTATTGCTACAGTAATTGCTGCATAGTATCTCACGTTATTTGATTCAATTATTGTCGATATTTTATATATTATTAAATCAATAATTGAGACGATACAGTTATTCATATTATTATTTACAATATTAACGATGTCTATAAAGTTCTGTCGAGGAGAGGTTTGGTCACCTAATTGCACGCCAATAGGGAGAAATCCTTATTGGAAAGCCCCCTCTTTCCTGGGAATGATCTGGTTGTTAAATATTGCGAATAATAATAATGATGAATATATGTTGTTAAAAATATTAAAGGGATTTTAATGAAGTATTTGTTATAAATTTTGCTTATTATTTGGACCCCCATTTACCCATTTTTCAAAATAATCGTTAGGAAATTATTTAATATAATAAAGGTGGGGCCACATGTGGGGGCCACATATGGAAGAAAAATGGAAATGAGGGGGGGGAAGTTTACGTAACAAGTAGGAATTATATATATATATATATATATATATATATATATATATATATATATATATATATATATAAGTGTTGTCTGCTTTGCCTTTCTTAGTAAGGCAAATGTTATAATTATATATATATAAATATTTTATAAGTTTTGTTTTATTTAATTTTAAATAGAATAAATTATATTTTATTTAAAGTTTTTGTTTTTTATTAGAATATTTTATTGCATAGTGCTGCATAGTAAATCAAAATTTTTAGAAAATCGTATCAAGGATTAGATGCTACTGTGATAAGTTACATGTTCAAATAGTGAAAAATATTTTCTAAATAGTATCTTTCCATTATCCTATAAATAGGATGCTTAGTTAGAATTGAAAATCACACCAGAATCAGAGAATTCTTCTTCTATAATATTAAGCGTATTTCTTTAGAGTTTTAAGAAAGCTTTGAGTATAGAAAATAGTTCAAGTTTTCTTCTAGAATATATTCGTTATACCAGTCGAAATTGTTCTATTTTTGATGTAAGGGGTATTATTTATTTCATATTCGCTTACGATATTATTTTTCGTATTCGTAAGAAATTTTATATCGTTCAATATTCGCAAGAAATATTATATTCGTTTAATATTCGTAAGGAATATTATATTCATTTAATGTTCGTAAAGGATATTATTTTCGTTCAACAGTTGTAAGGGATATTATTTTTGTTCAGTATTCGTATAAAATAATATTTTCTTCCATACTCTGTAGTATGTAAGTAATATTATTTCGTTTCAGATTTTGAATTCTATACTCATTTTGTTATGTTTTGGCTTCTATACTACATGAAATTAGTAGAATATCCTTGATATTTGCGATTCATCCAGTATCTTTTTATGAAAATATTATTCTGAGCATTCTTGATAAGTTTTAACCTTTTTATGCCGGGGTACTATTCACGAGTTTACTATTCCCGAAGTTACTATTCACGAGATACTATTCACTCGATTACTATTCACCCGGGGTACTATTCATGACAAAAATGGATTTCTTTTCGGTCCAAATCATTTTTGATATAATTTTATTCTTGAATTTTACTCCACAAAGCAGTATCATGTTGACAATTTGGATATTATTGAATTTTGGATAAATTAAATTATAAATCTTTAAAAATTTATCCTATGCTTTCTTTTAATTGAATTCTTATATCATTGTTGTGACGACCCCAAATCCAGGTACTTGAAACCCGAACTCGGTTCTCCACGATACCATTTCTTTAAGCTGAATAATACTAAATAATAATACATTCGAACTTAATTTACATACATCAAAGTTTACTTCCCGGTCGTGACCTTCAAATACATTCCTTACAATACTTGAATAGATACCAATACAACTATAACCATTAACTCATAATACACACTTATTCGATCAGCTTTCCTTTTTCCTTTGTTCGTGTCTGAGCCTTCAGGTTCCTCATACATAACTGAAAATATTTAATTTAAGCAAGGATGAGCATTTAAGTGCCCAGCAAGTAATAGCAATTACATATAAGCTGAAAGAATATAAGTATTCTCTTTACATAACACTTTTACAACGAATTGAAAGTTGTGAAGTAATCTGTACTGATAAAAAATTCACATAACAACTCTCTTTCAAATTCGTTAAATTTGGCTCTGGCTCTACCCTTGAATAGGGTTTAAGAAATATACTATGAACATTCTTTTCATTTTTGAAAAGGTTTAGCGGAATTCTATCCTCAAACCGTCATAACTTACAGGCACGGAGGGTGAGCAGCCCCGTTGTACCCTGTATTGATCAATACTACATAACTTGAACGAAATTCATCGCTCACTCTATCCGCCTGTAGGGATGTTCATATCGCTGGTTCCAAACAGAAGGTTTTAATCTTGCTCAACAATAATATGTAATTCAACATATATATACTGGGTAATTGACAAAGGTGTATCAACATGTGAACAAATGTCATGATTATCCAAGTGGGGACACTTGTATAACCATTTATAGAAATCAATGAACATAATATATATACGAGCTAACATGTCGATAATCAAAGAGTACATAATCATACGGGGATAGAATAATTTCGAAACTTCTTACTCATGTCCATTGCATAAAGGAAGTGCAAAGGTAGGATACTTGCACGATTACGCTGACTACAAATCTCAACTTAGGTTTTATCTCTTTATCACAACCTATCAATAATCAAATCATTCGTTCGATTAGAACAATATATCTTAACACATAGTACTGTGTATTACAGTCAGCACATAGTCCAATCACATAATCACAGTGATCATACTTTTAGTTCCTATTCTATACTTGAAATATTTTTATACATTTTTCAAATATCTCATCCATGCTCTTCTGATGAGTCTTTTCTTTCTTTTATAAGGTCCGGCATTTGTTAAGCGTATCGATAGCTTTATCGGAAAAATCTTGAGTTTAAGACTCTTAATCTATACCTCAACATCGTAAATATCGGACATCTTATTTTTAATCATTTTCGCAATTTAGAAAATTGAAAAATTTAAAATAATTCAAATCTGTTACTAAAAGGCCTATAGTGATATAATTTGTTACTATAGGTGTTCTTCTTCAAATTCAAAACTTCATAATCGGTTCTCAAGTCGACTAGTTTGGTAAATTTATAACTTTCAAATATCGGAATCATAATTAAATGATTTAAACATTAAACAATTCCATTATCATTAATAGTTTAATTAATACTAAACTATTAATGAAACCATTTACAAAATATAAAAGTTATTTATAATAACTCAAACTATTTTTAAAACATTTATATTACCTAAATAATTACCATTAATATTTAAATATTAATGTACTATTTATCCAAATATTAAAAGTCATTAATTATAACTTAAAATATTTTTAAATCCTTAATATCCTCTTTAAATGGTTTTTAAATAAGTAAAACCATTTTAAACTATTTATTTAATATTAATCATTAAATAAACTAAATATCATTAATATTATCTTAATATCATTAATATTTAATTATTAATGAAATTATCATTTAAATATTAAAAGTTATATTTTATAACTTAAAATATTTTTAAATACTTTATTTTCATTTAAAATGATTTTTATAATATTAAAATTATTTTAAACTAAATTATTTAATATAATCATTAAATAACTTTAATATCATTAATAATTATTAATTAATGAAATTCATCACAAAATATTAAAAGTCATCACAAATAACTCATTTACATAATCAATTCCAAGCCAAAATAAACATAGTAAACTAACTAGTTTATTAACAACACTAACTAAACTTCAAAAATTCAAACTTTAACTAACAATTAAAAATAATAACATTACAAAATTAAATAAGAAACATACCCGAAATACAATTTCACAATTTGAATCGACTTCCACGCTTAAAATTTAACTAAGAAGATCTTTATAAAAAGTTCTCCCACAACAAAGCCTTTCTCAAAAATTGAGGCCTTATTGTTGGTGAATGAAACAAAGGCCAAGCCCTTCTATTTATAGGTTTAGAAAATGGAGAAGTTCTCAATTTAGTCGATGTGGGACTTGATTTATATTAATTTTTCAATAGCTCACTTTGCGATTTTCTAACGCATTGCTCATAACTCCGATTAATCTGATTTTTGGATATGTTATACATGGTATATAAGACTATTTTTAAAAAATACGAATTACCCAATTCGGGTTCATTAGGTAGCCCAAACAGTGCGTCAAAAGTGGACGTTCATAACAGTTTTCAATCTTGTTTCAGCTTTACCCTCTTCCGCTAAAACAGTCATAACTCTTTCATTTTAAAACATTTTTCAGCGATTCTTGAGCCCACGCGAAGCTAACTTCTGGGGCTACAACTTTTATTCTTTGACCATTTCCAAATTCCAAACACATCATCCCAGAAATTCCCTTCAAATGGACTGCACCGCACTTGTTGGGCAGTTTTTGACACTACTACTTTGAAATGTCATAACTCTCTCCTCTGATATCGGATTTAGTCCGTTTCGGAGTCTATGGAAAGCTTATTCGGTGTACTATAATATACCAAAAGCCCAGAAGGTTTTGGAAATATTAACTGATCGAAAAAGTGTCCTGAATAGCACATCCCGCTGCTGACTTTCAGTTTTGAGAAATTTGACACATTTCCTTCCAATCACCGTAATTCCCTCATCCGAGGTCGGAATGAGGTCATTCCAAAGCCTATGGCTTCCTAACTCAGTGCACTACAACATATCAAAAGCTCAGACCTTTTAAGGCACAAAAAGTGGACGAGAATGCCCCCATTAAAGACTGCCCAAAAATAGTTTATCATGATCGGTCAACCATGTTTGACCATCTATAACTTCTAATCTATACATGATATGGACTTGATTCTTTTTGCAGATTAAAGACCACATATCAGGCTACACATAACAACTTTTGAAGAACAAAACTCATGATCGAGCAAAGAGTTATGGCCTCTGACATTTGGTGAAAAAATAATGTAATTCGGTTTTCCAATTTGCTTAAATCTTCAAATTAAATTGCACTTTGATGTTATGGGTCTTTGATTTATCAACCCATATCATCAATTAACATTCTATTACACAACTTTAAACAATCAATTGCATCAAATAACATCGAATCAAAGGATTTCTAGGTTTAGTGTTCTTATACCCTTTTTGCCAAAAATTCTTGATCCTTGCTTTTGATTTGTTATGGGTGATGGTTGGGCTTTGTTTAAGAGTGTATGGGCAATCTAGTACAAGGAAATTAAATGTAATATTTAATCACTAGATTTAATTCTTATAATTTACCAATTAACTTCTATCCTTTGGTAAATTAAAACACTTATATAATAACATCGAAATTAAACCCGGTAATTAAAATTAGGGTTTCTCAACGTCATCAATTAGGGTTTCTAATTGACCATTAGTGGTTCTTTAATTATCTGTGTATGTTACTAACACAGTCGTTACGGTTTTTAATTTCAATCGGTTAGGGTTATAATAATTAGGGTTTGTCTAATTATCGACGCACAACGATAATTAGGGTTTCTTCTAATTACCGATATTCTTATTCACAGTAACTTCATATACACAGTCACTACTACTCGTAAATATCCCATAAGCGAGTTTAATAATTAGGGTTTCACAATACGGTAATATGTTATGACCTAATTAACCGTAATTGCTCAATATTATCTGTGTCACTTTATACCAAAGACATAATTATGTAATCTTTGTAAAATCATTATATAAATAATATAATATTATTATTTTCATCTCTTGATCACAATCCCAATCCGAGGTTTGGATCTCATGTCCGACTTATTCTTCGTACACAACATCAATAATCAAGTTAAAATAATTAACTTAAATATTACGAACAATTCATATAATAAAATATTTATTATATAAATCTAATTATCACTTCATATATTATTTCCAATCATGTTTTCATGGAAAATAATTAATAAAAACATTTAAACTTCTGTAAATTTATTACCATATAATTTGTGGTAATTAATAATTCCAAAATTATTTCTAATTTTTTCAAGTAATAAATGTATTAGCATTTATCGTTCACTTTACTTGACACTTAGTCTCGTCATTAAATAAAAAAAAAAAATTATCATAAAATTTCTTATTTATTTTATATAGAAAATCTCGGGTTATTACATTCACCCTTCCTTATAAGGATTAAGTCCACGGAATAATGAGCTTTAAAACTCATATGCGAAGATGGGTACATAGCATATAATCATTCAGACGAGATCTCGATCATACTTGATCGAATCGATCTTTAATTATTCATCATAACACTTGTTCATCCGATTAAGCGAAATATAAGATATATAAGTTATTCAAATAGCACTGGAGTTACATTTCCCACCGCCAAGTATCTCGGACCGTCGTGTTGTAAACCCTCGGAGTTGCTTTCGTTGAGTTCTTGGTTGAGTTTAGTCTGAAATTGCTAACGTCCCATTGTTTCTCCCCGTGGTTACGTTCCTCGCCTCCATTCCCTCTCGTGGACAGTTCCTCACCTTATGCTCGGTCGATCCACATATGAAGCATCCATCGATCATCCTTGAGTTAGAGGCGATTGGGAGAGATATGACCCTCTTTGCACGCACTTGTAGCATACAAACTTTCCTTGAGACACTCGCCAGAGTGATTCTTCCATGCAGCTTCTTAATCGCACTACACCCTTCTTTATACCTTCATGCTTTACTTGCATTTTCTCGGAAAAATTCCTCATTGTTTTCTCACCCCTATTCCCACTACTACTTTCTATCTTTCTGCTGTTCCTCCTGACTTGCTTTTGTTCTTCTTCTCCTTATGGTAGAGGCTCATGGCCTCACTTCCCTGTTCAACAATGATAGCCTTCTCCATGAGTGCTGCAAAAGTATTGATTTGCAGGACTGACACCTTATTGTAGAGCCAGGGTTTTAAGCCCACTCAAATCTCCTTGCCTTCCTAACCTCTGTATCCACTTGATGTGGAGCAAACCTAGCTAACTCATTAAATTTTTTGCATACTTCGCATATGATCATGTTATCCTCGCTTTAACTCCGTGAATCTCACCTCCATTCTAGGCGCATACTAACGAGAGAGATAGTTTTGAAAAAATAAATCCTTAAACCTATCCCAAGTAATTTCTTCTTTCTCGCGCCTCGAGTCTTATTTGCCTCCCACCAAAAGTTAGCTTCCCCTTTCATCATATAAGTGGCAAAAGCGGTCTTTTGCCCTCATCTACTTTAGCGATTACGAACTCCTTCTCTATCTCGTTTCACCCAAGTCCGGGCTTCATAGGGTGGTGATCCTCTCAATTCGTGGTCCTACTGACTTTGAAGTCTTTGAATTTTGCCAAGCGATTGTCATTTGGTTTCCATAATCGGTGTTCCTATTTGCATAGCTTTGAGCTACCATGTTTGCAAAGTTTTGCATCGATTCTAGATGTCGTTCCCCAAAGATTAGTAGATTCTTCTATCCTTTGGTTTCGAGTTTGACGTCTGGCGGCATTATCAGTTAAATAAAACCATAAATTATACCCTTAAATTTTAAACCTTATTGCATAAGATTAATGTATTAAACTCGTTTCATTTCTCAAACTTAGATTCATATTCATTTATCGAATATTTACACAAAGACATCCTCGCTTTAATCAACGACTATCCCTTTGTGACTACGAAAGTCTGGATTTAAAATCTTAACCAACATAAAAGTTAAAAATAGTTCATTACTTATCACACATATTACATACATAACCCATACTACTTATTTACCAAGCCTTTTCTCGGACATTCATTCGCTCGATGTCCTTCCATCCCACAATTAAAACATCCACCTTTCTTATAGTGGGGCAATGAGGAGAGGTGTGTCCTTCACGGATGTGTCGCCGAGGCTCCATCCGGTCAATTTAGATTTTGAGCTTATCCGCTCTTCCATTGTTTCCATTAACGCTTCGACGCATCAACTTTTCTATCTCCCACAACCTTTCCAATGAAGAAACCTTGTTCTCCAAATCTCGCACCTCGTTGATGCTTGAGCAGCTTCAACTTTAGTGTCTGAATCACTATCTGTCAAATCCAACATTTCTGGATCTGATGCTACGTTTTTCCACGATAGCCACCTCGTCCGATTTGGGTTCCTAGTGAGCTTCTATTTCATCTGTTGGCCTTGATATTAGCTCGGGGTGTGAATATGATCCTTCTTATTCCACATATCTTTCTCACCAGACATCTACAAACATAAGTTACCCTGATTAACATATAGTATATATACACAACAATCAAGAGTTCTATATACGTTGTCTCTTATTTTGATTGACGATAAATTTATTCAATTCTCATCAACGCCTATCTCTGCCGAAAGGCAGCTCCATCCACTCTACATCGAATCGCATGAAGGTGATGACTAAAGCCTGGTCCAAGGTATATATCTGGTGTCTTTGGCTTCTATTTCAACCTTCAACTGTCTTATCTGAATATCTCCCTCTGCTCCAACCTCCCTCATAACTCGGCTAACTCTATCTGTGCTTACAACATTCACATATATCATCACATGCTACCCAATACACCTCTCACAAGAGTAAAAGTTTTCAAATTGTGCTGAGGGGTCATATAGACCATGAACACATAGTTTTAACGGTATTCATACCACAAAACAAAACATTACCTGGTATGTTTACAATCACAAAGAAGGTAAACTACCATTAATAGTACATTAGGTGATTAGCCTATTGTACTCCTACGTCATGCATAACGTATTAATCATACCTAGAGAATATTTACGCCATTAGATTGGATCATTTATCCAAACAACATTGTTCACCTCAGTCTTATCATAGGATTCCGCACCAAACAATTTGGTTCGGGAAATTTCTTTCAATGAACACTTAGAGTTTTCATAAACATTAGTCTAGCTGATTCAAATAGCATAGACTCATATCAATAATTCAATTCAATCGAATTATTTAGATGTAGCCAAACCCCGTTGGCAAATTAAACTTTTTGAAAATATTTTCGAGAATGACGTCATGATGCCGTACTGTATTAACAATCCGTTGAGGATGCCGTCATTGTATGACTTTGTCATAACACATCATACAATAGTGGAACAGCGACTTCAGGTCAAATTCACACTAAGTATTCATGTATTTACAACTCCATCATATTTTTATCATCTCTTTTTAAAGTTACATGGTACATGAGTGATAATTAAAAACAAATTTTGATATTTCAAATCATTTGCGTCTAGCCAAAATAAGTAGCATAGACCAGAAATTTTTAAACCATTTCAAAAATGACTTTCTGAGTCTACATTTTTGTTTTCAAAAGCACATAGTGCGTATTTAGCTTGATGTCAAAAATTTTGAAGTTTAACATAGCTAGGAGTTTAGGAAAAACCTAACACCGTCACTAAAAATCATTTACTTAACAATCTATACATTCTCGTAATCCATAACACTCCATTCACATAAAAATATACCCAGTTCATCAAACCACACTTATGAGTTCATAAATTGCCACAATCATATGAGTTTAAGAACTTATCCTAGTCAGGACCTTTGTCCGTCCATTCACCGAGGGGTTCATAAACATTTCATATAATTATGAGTCAAGAATGTCTCATAGGTATGAGTTTTAAGAACTCGAACTTAAATCTTATATTCTCTATCTATGACCTATCTACCTGTTATACACCTGAGAATGGAGTCATCCTCTTAATGTGCATATAACAAATAGCGCGACACAGACATTTCAATGATTATCGATTGCGTAAACTAAGTGGTTTTTACACCAAGTACAATTCGGCTCCCATACGAAGAATCATACAACTCATTTTCTTGACATGAGTCCTCAATTGAATCCCCATCTAACACTAACCCCATTCTCCATGCTAATTTAATTCGTATTTATAATTCTCTTCGGATCGGATGCATGCCAATTGATAGTACAATTCATACACAGCAATCTTGCTGTAAACTTTCCAATCATCAGATTGATTCCTTCTGTCTGTCATAGCCTTATTAGATCACGGGGTGATCTCATCGTATATATTACGATTTAGTTCTATATCTTGATCGTTTTATTTTACGATCTCTCATAATCGCACTTTCGGTCTTTTAGACTCAATCTATTCCCCACTTCTTTGTTTAACTTTATAATCGAGTTAGGGAACTCGTGTTTCTTTACAAATCGAGATTCATCTTTGAATCTTATCGACCAACTAACTCTATATGAGTTAATACTTATCCTAATCATTGCGGTTATTAGTCTCAGGTATTCCTACCTAAGCTTCATAACCAACAGCTTTGATACCAACCTGTGACGACCCCAAATCCAGGTACTTGAAACCCGAACTCGGTTCTCCACGATACCATTTCTTTAAGCTGAATAATACTAAATAATAATACATTAGAACTTAATTTACATACATCAAAGTTTACTTCCCCAGGTGCGTGACCTTCAAATACATTCCTTACAATACTTGAATAGATACCAATACAACTATAACCATTAACTCATAATACACACTTATTCGATCAGCTTTCCTTTTCCTTTGTTCGTGCCCGAGCCTTCCAGGTTGCTCATACATAACTGAAAATATTTAATTTAAGCAAGGATGAGCATTTAAGTGCCAAAGAAGTAATAGCAATTATATATAAATTTGAAAGAATATAAGTATTCTCTTTACATAACACTTCTACAACGAATTGAAAGTTGTGAAGTAATCTATGTTGATAAAAAATTCACATAACAACTCTCTTTCAAATTCTTTAAATTTGGCTCTGGCTCTACCCTTGAATAGGGTTTAAGAAACATACTATGAACATTCTTTTCATTTTCGAAAAGGTTTAGCGGAATTCTATCCTCAAACCATCATAACTTACGGGCACGAAGGGTGATCAGCCCCGTTGTACCCTGTATTGATCAATACTACATAACTTGAACGAAATTCATCGCTCACTCTATCCGCCTTGCACAAAAATCTTCCCATATAGGGATGTTCATACATGCCTGGTTCCAAACCCGAAGGTTTTTAATCTTGCTCAACAATAATATGTAATTCAACAAATATATACAGGTAATTGACAAAGGTGTATCAACATGTGAACAAATGTCATGATTATCCAAGTGGAGACACTTGTATAACCATTTATAGAAATCAATGAACAGAATATATATCTGAGCTAACATGTCGATAATCAAAGAGTACATAATCTGTACAGGGATAGAATAATTCTGAAACTTCTTACTCATGTCCATTGCATAAAGGAAGTGCAAAGGTAGGATACTTGCCTGATTCGCTGATTACAAATCTCAACTTAGGTTTTATCTCTTTATCACAACCTATCAATAATCAAATCATTCGTTCGATTAGAACAATATATCTTAACACATAGTACTGTGTATTACAGTCAGCACATAGTCCAATCACATAATCACAGTGATCATACTTTTAGTTCCTATTCTATACTTGAAATATTTTTATACATTTTTCAAATATCTCATCCATGCTCTTCTGAAGAGTCTTTTCTTTCTTTTATAAGGTCCGACATTTGTTTGGCCGTATCGATGACTTTATCGGGTAAAAATCTTTGAGTCTAAGACTCTTATTCTATACCTCAACATCGTAAATATCGGACATCTTATTTTTTAATCATTTTCGCAATTTCCTAAATTGAAAAATTTAAAATAATTCAAATCATTACTAAAGGGCCTATAGTGATATAACTTTTACTATAGGTGTTCTTCTTCAAATTCAGAACTTCATAATCGGTTCTCAAGTCGGCTAGTTTGGCCGGCTATAACTTTCAAATATCGGAATCAATTAAATGATTTAAACATTAAACAATTCCATTATCATTAATAGTTTAATTAATACTAAACTATTAATGAAACCATTGCCAAAATATAAAAGTTATTTATAATAACTCAAACTATTTTTAAAATATTTATATTACCCAAATAATTACCATTAATATTTAAATATTAATGTACTATTTATCCAAATATTAAAAGTCATTAATTATAACTTAAAATATTTTTAAATCCTTAATATCCTCTTTAAATGGTTTTAAATAAGTAAAACCATTTTTAAACTATTTATTTAATATTAATCATTAAATAAACTAAATATCAATAATATTATCTTAATATCATTAATATTTAATTATTAATGAAATTATCATTTAAATATTAAAAGTTATATTTTATAACTTAAAATATTTTTAAAAACTTTATTTTCATTTAAAATGATTTTTATAATATTAAAATTATTTTTAAACTAAATTATTTAATATAATCATTAAATAACTTTAATATCATTAATAATTATTAATTAATGAAATTCATCACAAAATATTAAAAGTCATCACAAATAACTCATTTACATAATCAATTTCAAGCCAAAATAAACATAGTAAACTAACTAGTTTATTAACAACACTAACTAAACTTCAAAAATTCAAACTTTAACTAACAATTAAAAATAATAACATTACAAAAATTAAATAAGAAACATACCCAAAAAAATACTAATTTCGCAATCTGAATACGCACTTCCACGCCAAAATTTAACTAAGGAGATCTTTATAAAAGTTCTCCCACAACAAAGCCTTTCTCAAAATTGGAGGCCTTATTGTTGGTGAATGAAACAAAGGCCAAGCCCTTCTATTTATAGGTTTAGAAAATGGTGAAGTTCTCAATTTAGTCGATGTGGGACTTGATTTATATTAATTTTTCAATAGCTCACTTTGCGATTTTCTAACGCATTGCTCATAACTCGATTAATCTGATTTTTGGATATGTTATACATGGTATGTAAGACTATTTTTAAAAAATACGAATTACCCAATTCGGGTTCATTAGGTAGCCCAAACAAAGGCGTCAAAAGTGGGACGTTCATAACAGTTTTTCAATCTCGTTTGCCTTTTTACCTTCTTCCGCTAAAACAGTCATAACTCTTTCATTTTAAAACATTTTTGAGCGATTCTTGAGCCTCACGCTGAAGCTAACTTCTGGGGCTACAACTTTTATTCTTTGACCATTTCCAAATTCCAAACACATCAGCCCGAAATTCCGTTCAAATGGATCGCACTGCACTTGTTGGGAAGTTTTGACACTACTACTTTGAAATGTCATAACTCTCTCCTCCGATATCGGATTTAGTCGCGTTTGAGTCTATGGAAATCTTATTCGTGTACTATAACATACCAAAAGCCCAGAAGGTTTTGGAAATATTAACTGATCGAAATAAATTGTCCCGAATAGCACATCCATTGTTGACTTTCAGCTTTTGAGAAATTTGACACATTTCTTCCAATCACCGTAATTCCCTCATCCGAGGTCGGAATGAGGTCATTCCAAAGCCTATGGCTTCCTAACTCAGTGCACTACAACATATCAAAATCCCAGACCTTTTAAAGCACAAAAGTGGACGAGAATGCCCCCATTAAAGGCGCCCAAAAATAGTTTATCATGATCTAACCAACCATGTTTGACCATCTATAACTTCTAATCTATACATGATATGGACTTGATTCTTTTTGCAGATTAAAGACCACATATCAGGCTACACATAACAACTTTTGAAGAACAAAACTCATGATCGAGCAAAGAGTTATGGCCTCGACATTTGGTGAAAAAATAATAAATTGGTTTTTCTAATTTGCTTAAATCTTCAAATTGCATTGCACTTTGATGTTATGGGTCTTTGATTTATCAACCCATATCATCAATTAACATTCTATTACACAACATTAAACAATCAATTGCATCAAATAACATCGAATCAAAGGATTTCTAGGTTTAGTGTTCTTATACCCTTTTTGCCAAAAATTCTTGATCCTTGCTTTTGATTTGTTATGGGTGATGGTTGGGCTTTGTTTAAGAGTGTATGGGCAATCTAGTACAAGGAAATTAAATGTAATATTTAATCACTAGATTTAATTCTTATAATTTACCAATTAACTTCTATCCTTTGGTAAATTAAAACACTTATACAGTAACATCGAAATTAAATCCGGTAATTAAAATTAGGATTTCTCAACGTCATCAATTAGGGTTTCTAATTGACCATTAGTGGTTCTTTAATTATCGGTGTATGTTACTAACACAGTCGTTACGGTTTCTAATTTCAATCGGTTAGGGTTATAATAATTAGGGTTTATCCTAATTATCGACGTACAACAGTAATTAGGATTTCTTCTAATTACCGATATTCTTATTCACAGTAACTTCATATACACAGTCACTACTCAGAAATATCCCATAACTGAGTTTAATAATTAGGGTTTCACATGATGCGGTAATATGCTATGACCTAATTAACCGTCATTGCTCAATATTATCTCATTCGCATATACCCAAATACATAATTAGGTAATGTAAAATCATTATATAAATAATATAATATTATTATTCTCATCTCTTGATCACAATCCCAATCCAGGTTTGGATCTCATGTCCGACTTATTCTTCGTACACAAAGATCAATAATCAAGTTAAAATAATTAACTTAAATATTTCGAACAATTCATATAATAAAATATTTATTATATAAATCTAATTATCACTTCATATATTATTTCCAATCATGTTTTCATGGAAAATAATTAATACAAATATTTTGGCTTACAGAAATTTATTACCATATAATTTGTGGTAATTAATAATTCCAAAATTATTTCTAATTTTTTCAAGTAATAAATGTATTCGCATTTATCGTTCACTTTACTTGACACTTAGTCTTGTCATTAAATAATAAAAAAATTTATACGCAAAATTTCTTATTTATTTTATATAGAAAATCTCGGGTTATTACAATTGTCATCATCCTCATGCTTATATTATGTTGAAAGTCATATGTGGCCGTAGTGCATAGATGGACTTGGTATGATTATGACCAGGGATTATTCGGTATAATCATGACCGTAATGTAACAAATGATGTGGTAAAAGTCCTCATTGGCTCGTAGTGCATTGATGGACAATTTTTGGTATGATCATGACCATGGGTTCTCTTCGGCCAAGGGTGCAAAGATGAATTATTTTATGGCATGATCATGATCGTTGATGAAAACATGATATATCCTTAGCCCGTAGTGCATGGATAATTTGTGGTCGTGATACTAAAGAATATTCTTGGCCCATAGTGCAGGGATGATTCGATGATGTAGATTATTTATTAAGCTGAGTCTCAGCGATAAAATCGATGATAAACTTCTTAAATCATAGAAGATAGTAGATATCATGCTCTACTTGACTCTTTTAATGGATTGCTTATTCCCCGCTGGTTGTTGATCTAAAACTTGTTGTCTATTATATTCTATCAGTTGTTATACTATTGAAGGCTAAGGATAATTTATTCTACATTATCTTAGTCATAATATTTCTTACTGGGCTAGTTGAGCTCACCCTTTCTTTCACTATTCTCTTCAGGAATTGAGAATATAGCTGGGACTAGTCGGGAAACAGAGTGACAATCCAAATGTTTGCATTAGTAGTCCTCACTATTTTGTGAAGTAGTGTGAAAATAAATGTAATAATATTGAATTTGAGTTTGGATATTGTCTAGAAGATAATATTCGTGTCGAAACTCCCATCTTATGTTTTGTTGTACTTTACACGGCAGTTGTATAATTAAGTTGTATTTGAATTTTGTACCATGTATTTGGCGACTCCGAATGGGTGAAGTATACCTATTTTGGGGGCGTCACAGTTGGTATCGAAGCTTAGGGATATGATCCCTGGCTGAGATGTGAGACCAGAATTAGGAGGGGAGAGACGGGGAATTCCTTCGCTAGTATATATGACCTACCTATGTTTATTTGATATGTAATTGGTCGGTCAGAGTATAGGGATAATATGTGACATGTCAATTAACCCATGTTTTGTGGCATTATTTGAAAATGACATATGAGAATGTTGAGAATAGCAATGGAGTACAGGAGACGTTGAGTCACCACAGATCAATAACCAGGATAATGTGCAGGAAGGAAACAATCCTCAGGTGAACAACAACACCGACCAAATGATGAACGATGGGATGTTCAGAGGCTTTGTGCAGTTCATGCAACACCAAACGAGAGAGACTCCTATTCATAATGCAGGTGAAAACAATGGCAACCCACGGTTGGTCATCGCTAAGCTATTCAAGGAGTTGGGACCACCGGAGTTTCTGGGAAAGCCAGAACTACTTAAGGCAGAGACGTGGATAAAGCAGATCACCAAGATATTTGATATCTTGGAATGCTCAGAGGAGCAAAAGGTTCCCTTCGCCACCTTCATGTTGAAAGAAGAGGCATATCATTGATGGGAATCTGTAACACATACTCAGTCTGCCGCACTGAAGATGTCTTGGGAGAAGTTCCAAGAACTGTTCAACGACAAGTACTTTCCCAAAATTATTCGTCACATAAAAGAGGTAGAGTTCATCAAGCTGGAGCAAAACAATATGATCGTGTCGCAGTACGAAGCTAAGTTTGCCGAGTTGTCCCGATTTGCGTCCCACTTGGTTGATAATGAGGAGAGAATGACGCGGATGTTTCTAAGAGGTTTGAAACCCGAGATACGTCAATACCTAATTTCTCACAAACTTTGCTTGTATTCAGATGTTGTGAATAAGGCTCAGTTATTGGAACACGATAATGAGACAACCCAACCAAGATAGAGCAACCAACAAATCCATAATACCAATGATAGCAGTCATCGAAGCGGTGATAACAAACGTGGAGGGAATCAATATGCCAGAAATGGTAACCACTTCGGTGGTAATCATGGCCAGGATAATAGAAAAGGTGAACTAAGTGAGAACAACTTCAAGAAGAGAAGGTTCAATAATGATGGAAAGACAATGGCACCCGTTTCCAAGGATGAAGAACGACCACCGATTGTATGTTTCAAATGCGGACAGGAGGGACACATCCATCCAAACTGTATGCAGCAACCCAAAGCGTGTTTAAATTACGGAAGAGAAGGTCACGTAGCTCGATTTTATCGTGTAGTGAAGTCAAGTCCAGCTGGGATAGTGATGCCAAAAGATGTCCCAGAAAAGTCAAAGTCGGTTGTTTAAGTGAGAGCATTTGTCGAGGAACCCGAACGAAGTTATCACGGGTAAGCTTATCATAAACTCTAGCTAAGTCTATACCTTATTTGATACCGGTTCTACCCATTCTTTTATTTCTCTTACTTGCGCTCAACGTTTAAATTTGACCCCAAAGAAGTTAGACTTTGACTTATTGGTTGAAACTCCGTTAGAAGAAACCTTCGTTACACCCACTGTTTATAAATCTTGTTTGATTCAAATCAGCACTTTCACCTGTCGATCTCATCTCTTTGAAAATACTTGCCTTTGATGTGATTTTAGGAATTGACTGGTTAACTATTCATCATGCTAAAATTGATTTTTCATAAGGTTGTTAGCTTTCATATTCCTAACCAACCTATTATGCGAATTTAAGTAACCAAACCACTAAAGTCAATCACTGTCATATCAAGCCATAAAGCTATTCGTTTATTGAAAAATAGATGTCAAGCTTTCTTAGCCATGTCACAGATTTAAACAAAAATATGTCAGATTTGAATGATATTTCTATTGTTAATAAGTTCCTGACGTATTCCTAAAGACTTCCTGGCCTACCCCCAGAGCGTGAAATTGAATTTTGTATCGACCTTGAACCCGATACAAGAATCCTCAAATATTTTTCACCTAAAACGAACGTAACATGCGCCAAAGTCGTTGGCTCGAGCTGTTGAAAGATTACGACAATACCATTCAATACCATCTTAGAAAAGCGAATGTCGTAGCTGACGCGTTGAGTAGAAGATGGTATACGTTTACGAGTACGACGTTGTTAACACAAAAACCCATTTTGTACGACTTACAAAAGATGAAGATAGAGTTAAAGACTCCAAGAACTTACGTGAAGATAGCGAATATACGATTAGAACCGACTTTATTCGATAAAGTTAAAGCCGCTAAAGCTAGAAACTCAAAGCTTATGATTGTGAAGAAGAAGGTTCAAGAGGGCGTTATTCTAGAATCAAGAATCGACGAAGAGAGGAAATCTCAACCCTCGACTTTATTGGTCTATTTGAAATCATCGATCCAGTAGAAACCGTGGCCTATAGACTCGCCTTACCGCCAAGTATGTCGCGTGTTCATAACATTTTTTTTCTCGTATCGATGTTATGTAAATATGTGGATGACCCAAACCACATTATTGAGTTAGAACCAGACGAGATAGTGGAAGATTTAACGTATGAGGATATACCTGTTAAAATCTTGGATAAGAAGAAACATATTCTACGCCCAAAGGTTATACCTCAAGAGTTAGAATCTGATGAGGTATCATCATCTGTTCGGCATACCAGGTACGTACGTAAATTTCGAGGGCAAAATTTCATAAGAAGAGAAGATTGTAAGACCCCAAATTTTATGAATAAAGATTTAATTTTCTCAAAATATTTTTTTAATATTATGGTGTGGATTTGAGATAATGTTATAGTTGTGGGTAGTATTTATAAATTTTGCAAATTATGCAAGTTGTCATAAAATATTTGATTGGTCGGGTAATATTCGTTTTAACAGGGAATATTCGTACTGTGACGCCCCCAAAATAGGTATACATCACCTATTCTGAGTCGCCAAATACATGGTACAGAATACAAATACAACCTTAAATATACAACATGAGCTGTGAGTTTTAATACAAATATTGTCTTCTAGACAATATTCAAACTCAAAATAAGTCCTCAATACATTTATTATCACACTATTTTATAGAATAGTGAGGACTACTAATGCTATCATCTGGACCGTCACTTTGTTCCCCAACTAGTCCCTGCTACGTTCTCATTTCCTGAAGAGAACAATGAAAGCAAAAGGGTGAGCTCAACTAGCCCAATAAGAAATATTATGACTAAGATAATGCAGAATAAATTATCATTAGCCTTCAACAGTGTTAAACTGATAAAATATAACAAACATCAAGTTTAACTGCAGCGGAACAAGCAATCCATTAGAAGAGTCAAGTAGAGAATAAAATCTATTATCTTCTATGATTTAAAAGGTTTTTCATTACTTTTATCGTTGTGACTCAGCTTAATAAATAATCCACATCATCCCTGCACTACGGCCAAGGATATTCATTAGTATCACGACCACAAATTATCCATGCACTACGGGCCAAGGATATTCATGTATTCATCAATGGTCTTGATCATTAAAACAACGGTCCATCAATGCACTACGGCCAATGATGATTTTTACCACATCATTTGTAACATTACGATCATGATTATACCGAATAATCCCTGGTCATAATCATTGTAAAGCCCACGAATTCATGTACTTTGAAACCCGAATTCAGTGCTTCACGATACCATTTCTATGAGCGGAATAATATTAATAATAATAACAATAATGTAAATGTTAAACTTAATTTACATAATTATCAGAGTCTAGCTCCCAAGTACGTAACCTTTAATCATTCCTTACAATACAAGATAATAAATATATAACATTATCTTAATAATATTAAACTATTGCATAAGATAACATTGAAATCATTCAGCAACCTTTCCCTTTCCCTTTCCCTTTCCCTTGTTCTTAACAGAGCCTTCAGGTTGTTCACACTTAGCTGAAAACATTTAAATTAAGCAAGGATGAGCATTTGAGTGCCCAGCAAGTAATAACAATTATATATATATATATAAGCTGAAAGAATTTAAATGTTTTCTTTATACTACCCTTCTACAATAAATCAATAGTTGTGAAGTAATCTGAACCGATAATAATAACATAACAACCCTCTTTCAAATTTTTGAAACTACGTACTGAATATAAATAGGGTTAAGGGGCTATACTATGAACATTGTTTTCATTTTCGAAAAGGTTAAACAGAACTTCATCTGTAAACCGTCATAACTTACGGGCACGGGGGTGATCAGCCCGTTGTACCCTGTATTGATCAATACTACATGCAAGAACGATGTTATCGTTCACTTTGTCCACCTTGGGTGAATAAAAGTTTTCCAGTGTAAGGGATGTTCATACTTGTCGGGGTTCCAAACCAAAGCAATTCGGTTGGATAATAATAAGGTTTTATCTTGTTCAACAATAATCTATAATTCAACATATATATATACGGGTATTTAACAAAGGTGTATCAAAGTGGGGTCACTTTTATAACCATTTATAGAAATTAACGAACATAATATATATCTGAATTAGCATATACTAACATGTTGACAATTCAATAGGCGTATATAATATATGATTAATAATATGTACAGTAATAATATAATTCTGAAACATTCTTACGCATGTCCATTGCATAAAGAAAATGCAAAGGTAGGATACTTGCCTGATGCGCTGCTTACAATACGCAACTTAGTTTTATCTTTTATATCACGACCTATCATTAATCAGATCATTCATTCGATTAGAACAATATACTATAACATATAATACTGCATTTCGCAGTCAGCACATAACCTAATCACATTATCCCACATGTTCAACAGTCATCGCATCACAAACAAATATTAATACAGTCAAAATATCTAAGTCCGGATCAATTTCGAAATATGCTTGATTAATTGACAAGCGACTTTATCGGTAATTATCGAGTCAAAGACTCGATTCGTAACTCAATATCTATAAATATCAGTCATATTATTTTAAATGACTCAATAAACATTTATTAATTTATCACAAATTTTCAAACAGAAATCATTATTAAATGATTCAAATATCAAATAATTCTATTAACATTTAATTATTATTAAACTATTAATAATATTTTATTCATTTACCAATAGTATTTATATTTTATTCATTTACTAATATTATTAGTCATTTAATAATATTTTATTCCTTTACTAATGTTATTACATTTTTAATAACATTTTATTTAATCTCGAATATTATTATTTACTTAATAATATTTTAATCATCCAATAATACTTTAATTTAATATTATTAATCTTTTAATAATATTTTAATCTAAGATTAATACTTTAATCTAATATTATTAATCATTTAATAGTATTTTAATGAAGCTTTAATCTTAATATTTTTATTTACTTAATAATATGATATTCTAATATTATTAATATCATAATAACATTTTAATAATTTATTTGATCAATAAATAATTTATTCTAATTGTTCACCCTTTACAAAACCACTTATTTAATATCCATAAAATGTCATAAATAATATTTCTTATTATAAATTACCAAAATACCCTAAAGTAGTCATAATATTATATATTAGGAGTATTCAAGCATTAAAATCACATTTTTCTTATTTAAGACATCATTTAACTTTTTATTTCCTTTTATTCATAACTTCATCATTTTTAGGAAAAATAGCAAACTGATTCTAAAAATTTGTCTTTTCTGGATTTGAACAGTATATGACCCAACAATGATTCCCAAATTTTTCTAGAATTTTAGAAAATGATTTACTAATTATAAAGTGCCCAAAATACTCGGATCTTGCTTTATTTTTCATAAATCGCGTTTTGCTCTGAAAAATCTGTAAGTTTTAGGGTATACTCTCATAACATATATGAACTTACTGTAAAACTTTCGGATATTTTCCATGTATACACTGTGAGATATTTGGGTGTTAATATTTAGGAGTCCTTTACGGAAATAGCCATTACACACAACCTATAACTCGAAACGTGTCCGTTCTTTTTCCTACATGTAGATAACTTCTCAAGGTACCTCTGTGATTTTTCCCAGATTTTTAAAAGACCAAAAACTACCCGAAACAGTCCTAAGAAAAAAGGGGACAATAGCTTTTTAAGGTTTTGAAACCTTAACTTTCTATGTGGACTGTTTTGGGGAAAACAGCCCTCATGGCTTCAATACATGCTAGCTTTGTGTTCTATCACTTGGGTTTACTAGATAACTCATGTATCTAGCACCCCCCTTCGACGGATCACAAATCCAAGTTGTAAAACTTGAGTTACACAAGATTTAGTGGAAGAAAAACAAGAGTTTCACCCCTTAGAAAACATATGCTCATTTCCTTCCTCTAAATCTATATTCTAATACACAAGATACTTAGTCCTACACATGAGACATGTAGAACTTGGGTACTTTGAGTATTAGATCATAACCCCAATATATGATGAGGTAAAAACCGAAAATAGAAGGAGAATAAGAAAAAGAAAAGGATGAGAACCTTGATGAGTGAGTTTTATACTCATAATTGAGTGCATTTGAACTTAAACTTTTGGATATTTTTAAGTGTTTATGTCTATTCATGCATGTTTTATGTTGTTTTGTAGGAATTGGGACAAAAGTTACTTGGATCGACGTTTGGGGTGGCTAGATGCGCGTTTTCGGCTTGCCATTTACACAGCAGTCAATTTAGAGCCAATTTGAGTATTTCTTGGGACCTTATATCGAAATACTTAAAGCATGACAGTTGTAGATCTACGTCTCCTCTTTCCGGAATATCTTGAATCATCAAAATCGGAGTTTGGACGAAGAAGTTATGGCCATTTTTCCAAAGGATGTTGAAGCAGAAAATTTTTGAAAAAGCCCTAGCGCTTGGGGCCCAACCAAAACTTATGCTCAGTGGCAAAGGCGGCTGACTGAAAGCGATCAATAACCGTGCCCAGCGTCGAAGTCTTTGGGGAAGTGATTAGCTAAGCTTGGGCCGCGTTTTAGCGTAATTTTGACACCTTTTTACTCGAATTGGATTGGATTTGTTCCTAAGCTAAAAATTGGACTTGTAACCTATAAATACATGATGTAAGGCATAAAATAAAGGGAGATTACATAGATTGGATTAGAGGTACACTCCATTAGATTAGACATTAACCCTAGTTCTTATTAGTTTTGGAGATTGAAGCAACTTGGAGATCATTGAAGATCAAGAGCAGGAGCAAGAGGGGAGCATCAAATTTGCTGACAACAGATTCTATTCTCTTCTCTTATCATACTTTTATCGTTTAATGTCTATTCAGTTGTGGATTCTTGGTTTTTATTCATTAATTATGAACTAACTCTTTTATTAAGATTTCAATTGAACCTTTTATGTCTATAAATTAGTTATTTGATTTATTCCAATTATTTATGTCAAAGTGAATTGTTTATCTTGTCTTGAGCTTATTGCTTAATTATTTGATCAATAATTACCTTGTTACTCTAGAAATAATTGGAAGAGGAATTCTAGGATTAGAACTGGACATGATAACATGTGACTTAATTATTTGCATGGTGAATAATTAGGTTTGTGAATTGAATGGAAATATCTGTTCACCGCATGTAACACATAAGGAATTGGAATTGAAGGAGTTTAATTCAATTGTTTTGCATAGGAATATAGCAAGATTAATATGGATTAAATAGAAGTTAATTGATCACTTGGAAAAGGACTTTTGGCATTTGAGAGTTCCTATTAACAATTCAGTAGGCATAATAATTGAGATAATTAGATAATTGATTTATAGTTCATATTTGGGGATATTGAAGTCTTAACCTTTATTTATTTGAATTCATTTATAAAGTAATTCAGTTTAATTAGTTAATTTAGTTTTCTTAATTAGAAAAATCACGATTTGAGATTGTTTAAATAAAATTAGTTTGGTTAAGAATTAGTACTTGGTGATTTTTATTAAATAATTCCTTGTTGGAATGATAATCTACTTTCACTTTATTACTTGTTGACCGTGTATACTTGCACGTATTCATTGATTGTGAAATCGACCAACAAACCTCACCTAGTTTTGGTTGCTATCTTTCTTGTTCTTCCAAAGTAAGTAATGAACTTAGGATGCATGAACAATAACTCCTCTCCCTCTCAAGAAAACCGAACCCCTCTCTCTCCTTTTCTCTCTTTGTATGTTTGCTAGCTCTGGAGAAAAGAAGAAGAAGGAGAATAAGAGAAATGCAAATGATCTAGCAAATGAAATGGGTGATTAACTAATATCCCCCATACTTTTATTATCCCTTGGATAAAAGGCTTCACCTTATCTCTTCCAATTAAGCCTAATCATGTGATTAAGGGTGCTAATTGAGCTTTCCACCAATGGGAGCATGACACACTTGTCCTTGTGTGTAAGACTTACTATTTAAGGAACTTGATTAGCTTAATAATCTTGCCTTAAAAAGGCTAATGTGGCCGGTCCCCCTTGCTCCATTATCTCCTCCATTTTGCTTTTATTTTAATGTACAAATTTGATTAATCAAAAGTCTAAAATACCCTTAATCAAGTGGGCTAAGTATTGGTTTGCATTTTATTTCTTTTGGGCTTCTCCTTTAATTGTTTTGGGCTATGTAATGAACATAGTCTAACAATTTTAATATATGCTACCCAAATTGTTTATTTAGGGTTTCCATTCCCAATCTTATGAAATTTAATTACTTATACATGTGACTTTAGCTCATAACCTAATTAGGTTTACTAGAAATAGGTTTAAAATTATTAGTCACTTGAAATAACAAGATTATCCACATAAGTTAGTATACATATTAAATACTAACCCTTCCTTATTACCATAACCCTTAGGTTATTTAATTTTCTCACCTAATGTATAATTAGGTTACGAAGCTTTCATTTAGGATTTAAAATAAAATAAAATTAGTTTCTAAAATTTGTAATTAGGGTTTCACGCAGTAATACAAGGGTTTGTCACATAACACCATAATTGACCAACCCTTATTGGTCCACATATATAGTACATATTTATAGCACTGAAAAATTAAAATATAATTAATATTATAATATTATTCTCATGCCTTGATCAAAATCCAAAAATTAGGGTTTAGATTCCATATCCGATTTATCTATCATACTTAACATTATTAATTAAGTTAAAATAATTAACTTAATAATCGAACAAAATTCATATACTAAAATAATTTTTATAATAATCTAAAATCATGTCATATATTATATAAATAATATATGATTATATTTTAATGGAAAATAATTAATAAAACATTTCTACTATAAAATTAATTATGATAAGAATATAATTTATAATGATCAATAATTCTAAAATAAAATTATTTAAAATCATTCATGTAATAAATATATCACATAAATACATACACACATTATCTTGGCACATATTCCCCATATTTATTTTAATAAATACAAAAAAAAAAAATATACGCAAAATTTCTAATTTATTTGTATAGAAAATATCAGGTTGTTACATTCACCCTCCCTGATAAAGATTTCGTCCCCGGAATCACCGTTTTAAAACCTACACATATACAAGTGTATGTAGCATATACAATCATTGCAAGTAGATCTTGATCATAAATGATCGTACTGATCTTTAACCTATTCACGTAAAGCTTATCTATCTGATTAAACGAAAATTTGATTTCTAAAAGAACTCAAATTCCTTCTTCAAAATTTCTTTATAAAATAATTTACTATATATATGAAAATCATGCATAAGAAAATAAAAGTTATACGGATAATACCTGGAATTGCACCACCAGTTGTTATGGTATCCTGGACCGTCATGTTATAGACCCTTGCTGTTGATTTTGTTGGCTTGCTCGATGTCGTAGGTCCCGTGATTGCCAAAGTCCCGTTGCCCATTCCAGTATTCACACTCCCTGCCTCCGTCCTCCTCTTCGGACAATCCTTCACCTTATGTTCGGTCGACCCGCATAGAAAACACCCATTGTTCATCCTAGGATTGGGGCAGTTGGGAGAGATATGGCCCTCCTGCCCGCACTTATAGCATACAAACTTCTCTTTCAAACATTCCCCAGAGTGGTTCTTTCCACAGTTTCCACACTGCACAGCTTGCTTCTTAACTCCTTCTTGTTTTACCTGCATACTTCCAAAATTGCTTCCCTTCCTTTTGCTACTACCACCGCTACTCCCACTATTAACTTCCACCTTCCCAGTTCCTTCGACCTTACTCTTGTTCTTTCTCTCCTTGTTGTAGAGGCTCATGGCCTCACTCCCCTCCTCAGCAATGATAGCCTTCTCTATGAGTGCTGCAAATGTAGGGATCTGCAACACCGCCACCCTGTTGTAGAGCCAGGGTTTTAATCCCAGCTCAAACCTTCTAGCTTTCCTAGCCAGAAGATTGATAAAACTTGCATGACTAAGTTGGTGCAAGATTGGTGCAAGATTGATAATACTTGCATGACTAAGTTAAAAATGGTGGTATAGTTGAAGGTACTATACTGTAATTAGTTTTTTCACATGATTATACTATTGCGTCACATGAATGAACTATTAATTAACATTATTTACTATTAGGGGAGGTGGTGAAAGTTTGTTAATACTTGCAGGACTAAATTAAAAATGAAGAAAAAGAGGAAGGTATTATACTATAATATTTCGAGCCCCAAAACGTGCAATTATCAAAACTATATTTTCCTATAAATAGAAGCTCATTCTTCCTTCATTTCTCACCAATTCACAAAAGCTTTAGAGCAATTATTATAGAGAGAAATTATAGAGAGAAAGAAGAAGAGAAGTCTGCTACCTCACTATTCCAGTATCCAGTTTTTCTAAGGTAAGGGGTATTATTTCTTTCGTGTTCTTGAAGAGAGCTATTGTTATTCCATCCCTTATTATTCTATTGGAACATCCTGTCTGTGTTAATTACGCATGACCTGGTTCCGTTATTTATTATTCTATTGGAATAACCTGTCTATGCGAAGTACCGCATACATGGTGAAATTCTTCTGTTATTCCATTCTTTATTATTCTGTTGGAACATCCTGTCTGTGCGTATTACGCATGACCTGGTTCTATTATTTATTATTCTGTTGGAATAACCTGTATGTGCGGTCTATCGAATGCATGGTGAATTCTTATGTTATTTCATTCTTTATTATTTAGTTGGAATATCCTGTCTGTGCGTTTACGCATGACCTGGTTCCATTATTTATTATTCTGTTGGAATAACCGGCCTGTGCGGTCTATCGCATGCCTGGTGAATTCTTTTGTTATTCCATTCTTTATTATACTCAGTTGGTTAAAGTTTTGGCTTTTATACTCCATGAAATTAGTGGAATATCCTTGATATTTACGCTTCATCCAGTATCTTTTCATGGAAATATTCTTCTAAGCATTCTTGAATTTTACTCCACAAAGCAATATCATGTTGACAATTTGGACGTTATCGGTTCATGGATAAATTAATTCTTGAACTTGTTTTATTGAATTCTTATATCATTGTTATCATCATCATGTTTATATTATGTTGAAAGTCATCTGTGGCATGTAATGTATAGATGGACTTGGTATGATTATGACCAGGGATTATTCGGTATAATCATGACCGAAATGTTACAAATGATGTGGTAAAAGTCCTCATTGGCCCGTAGTGCATTGAAGGACAGTTGTTGGCATGATCATGACCATTGATGAATACACGAATATCCTTGGCCCGTAGTGCATGGATAATTTGTGGTCGTGATACTAATGAATATCCTTGGCCGTAGTGCAGGGATGATGTGGTTTATTTATTAAGCTGTGTCTCAGTTGAGCTCATTATCTTAGTCATAATATTTCTTACTGGGCTAGTTGAGCTCACCCTTTCTTTCACTGTTCTCTTCAGGAAATGAGAACGTAATCGGGACTAGTCGGGGAACGGAGTGACGGTCCAGATGATAGCATTAGTAGTCCTCGATTACATTAAATAGTGTGACAATAAATGTAATGAGGACTCCATTGAGTTTGTATATTGTCTAGATGACAATATTCTTATTAAAACTCTTAGATTATATTTTGTCGTATTTTACACATTGTTGTATAATTAAGTTGTATTTGAATTTTGTACCATGTATTTGGCGACCCAAGATGGGTGATGTATATACCTTTGGGGCGTCACGGTTGGTATCAAAGCTTAGGGATATGATCCCTGGCTGAGATGTGAGACAAGAACTAGGAGGGGAGAGACGGAGAATTCCTTCGCTAGTATGACCTACCTAAGTTTATTTGGTATTTATTTGGTCGGTCAGAGTATAAGGATAATTTATGACTTGTCAATTAACCCTTGTTTTGTGGCAGTATTTGAAAATGACATCCGAGAATGTCGAGAATAGCAATGGAGCACAGGAAACCGTTGAGTGTCCACAGATCAATAATCAGGATAATATGCATCAGGAAGGCGATAATCCTCATGCAAACAACAAAACTAACCAAATGATGAACGATGGAATGTTCAGAGGCTTTATGCAATTCATGCAACATCAGGCGAGAGCGGCTCCTATCCAAAATGTAGGTGGAAACATTGGAAACTCTTGGACGGTCACCGCTAAACAGTTCAAGGAGTTGGGACCACTGGAGTTTATTGGAGAGCCAAAACCACTTAAGGTGGAAGCGTGGATAAAGCAGATCACCAAGATATTTGATGTTTTCGGATGCTCCGAGGAGCAAAAGGTTCCATTTTCCACCTTTATGTTGTGAGGAGAAGCAGATTACTGGTGGGAATCGGTAAAGCGTACTCAACCTGCCGCACTGAAGATGTCTTGGGAGAATTTCCAAGAACTATTCAACGACAAGTACTTTCGAAAGTAGTCATCATCATGAAAGAGGTAGAGTTCATCAAGTTGGAGCGAGAACAATATGGACCGTGTCGCGAGACAAAGCTAAGTTTTGCCGAGTTGTCCGGTTTGCGTCTCACTTGGTTGACAATGAGGAGAGAATGACGCAGATGTTTCGAAGAGGTTTGAAACCCGAGATACGTCAATATCTAATTTCTCATAAATTGTGTTTGTATTCAGATGTTGTTAATAGGGCTCAGTTATTGGAGTGCGATAACGAGTCAACTTAACAAAGAGAAAGCAGTTGGAAAAATGATAATACCAGTGGTAGCAGTCATCGAAGCGGTGACAACAAACGTGGAGGGAATCAACATGTTAGAAATGGTAACCACTTCGGTGGTAATCATGGCCAAGGCAGTAAAAATGGACATTTCAAGAAAAGAAGATTCAACAATGATGGAAAGACGTCAGCACCAGCACCCGTTGTTAAGAAAGGAGAACGACCACCTATCATATGCTTCAAATGCGGAGGGGAGGGACATATCAGTCCAAACTGCGCGATGTAGTCCAAAGCGTGTTATAATTGGGGAAGAGAAGGTCACCAAACTCGATTTTGTTGTGCACCAAAGACAAGTCCAGCTGGGATGGAGGCACCAAAGGCCATCCCAGACAAGTCAAAACCAGTAGTTCAAGGGAGAGCGTTTGTTGTGACCTCCCAGAAAGCAAGGAACCCAAACGAGGTCATCACAGGTAAGCTTATCATAAACTCTAGCGAAGTCTATACCTTATTTGATACCAGTTCTACCCATTATTTTATTTCTCCTACTTGCGCTCAACGTTTAAATTTGACTCCAGAGAAATTAGACTTTGACTTATCTGTTGAAACTCCGTTGGGAGAAACCTTCATTACATCCACTGTTTATAAGTCTTGTTTGATTCAAATCGGTAACCGCACATTACCTGTCGATCTTATTTCTTTAAAAATACTTGCATTTGACGTGATTCTAGGGATTGATTGGTTAACTACTCATCATGTTAAAATTGATTGTTTTCGTAAGGTTGTTAGCTTTCATATTCCTAATCAACCTATTATGCGAATTTAAGCGACCTAACAATTACAATCAATCACGGTCATCTCAAGCCATAAAGCTATTCGTTTATTGAAAAATGGATGTCAAGCTTTCTTAGCTTAAGTCACAGATTTAAACAAAAATACGTCAGATTTGAAAGATATTTCTATTGTTAATAAATTTCCTGACGTATTCCCTAAAGAACTTCCTGGCCTACCCCCAGAGCGTGAAATTGAATTTTTTATCGACCTTGAACCCGGTACAAAACCCATTTCCAAAGCCCCATATCGAATTGCTCCTATTGAACTTCAGGAGTTAAAGACCCAACTGCAGGAATTTTTAGACATCGGTTTCATTCGTCCTAGTACGTCTCCTTGGGGTGCTCCTGTTCTATTCGTAAAGAATAAAGATGGAAGTATGCGACTTTGTATTGATTATCGGGAGTTGAATCATGTCACCATCAAAAATAGGTATTCATTGCCTCGCATTGATGACCTGTTTGACTAGTTTCAAAGCGCCAAATTCTTTTCAAAGATTGATCTTCATTCCGGATATCATCAGTTGAAGATTAAAACTGATGACATTCCAAAGACTGCTTTCAGAACTCGGTACGGGCATTATGAATTCTTAGTCATGTCTTTTGGATTGACTAATGCTCCTACTGCCTTCATGGATATGATGAACCGAGTATTCAAGGAATATTTGGATCACTTTGTGGTCGTCTTTATTGATGACATCCTCATATACTCCAAAACCCGTGAAGACCATGAGCAACACTTGAGGCTGATACTCCAAAAGCTTCGTGAAAACAAGTTATATGCCAAGTTGAAGAAATGCGAGTTCTGGCTTAAGGAAGTTGCATTCCTTGGGCACGTGATATCAAATCATGGGATATCTGTTGACCCAGTAAAGATTGAAGCAATTCAAAGCTGGAAGCAACCTAAATCGATGGAATGAAACGTAGCTTTCTGGCTTAATTTGGTTATTATCGGAGATTAGTAGAAGGGTTTTCTTAAATCGCTACTCCATTAACTCAGCTGACTCGAAAAGATACAAAATTTGGTTAGAGTGAGGAATATGAGAAGAGTTTTCAAGAACTCAAGAGGAGACTCATTTCAAAGACTGTTCGACAATACCATCGGCTCGGGAGGATTTGTCATCTCTGATGATGCTTGGCAAAGGGTTAGGATGTGTTCTCATGCAACATGGGAAAGTCATAGCCTATGTCTCACGACAACTCAAAGAATATGAGAGGAATTATCCTACTCATGATCTAGAGTTGGCAGCAGTCGTTTTTGCGCTTAAGATTTGAAGGCATTACCTGTATGGAGAGAAGGTGGAGATTTATACGGATCATAAATGCCTCAAATAATTCTTCACTCAAAAGGAAATCAACATGCGGCAACGACGATGGCTTGAGTTGTTGAAAGATTATGATCATACCATTCAATACCATCCTGGAAAAGCGAACGTAGTAGCTGATGCATTGAGTAGAAGATCATATGCGGGTATGAGTGCATTATTGTCAACGCAAAGGCCCATTTTATATGACTTACAAAGGATGGAGATAGAGTTAAAGACTGCAGGAACCCATGTGATGATGGCGAATATACGAGTAGAACCGACTTTAATCAATAAAGTTAAAGCTGCTCAAGCTATAGACCTGGAGCTGATGCGTATGAGGAAGCAAGAAGGTGCTATGTCGAAAGTAAGAATCGATGAAGAAGGAATACTTTGAGTCAACTCCAGACTTTGTGTTCCTAACAACCCTGATTTAAAGTATAAAATCATGATGGAGGCGCACAACACACCGTTTTCAATCCATCATGGGAGTACCAAAATGTATCGTGATCTTCGACATACATTTTGGTGGAGCAATATGAAGAGAAAGATAGCGGAATTTATCTCAAGGTGTTTAACTTGTCAACGAGTCAAGGCGGAGCATCAAGTACCAAAAGGTCCATTGCAACCACTTGAAATTCCAAAATGGAAGTGGGAGCACATTACCATGGATTTCGTTACTGGTCTTCCCAAGGTTTCTCAAGGCATAGATGCAATTTGAGTCATTGTTGATAGATTGACCAAGTCTGCTCATTTCCTACCTATACGAGAATCTTATACACTTGAATGTCTTGCTCGTATGTACATAAACAAGATTGTTAGACTGCATGGTATGCCGGTATCCATAGTTTCTGATTGAGACCCAAGATTCACTTCAAGATTTTGGGTTAGTTTGCAAAAAGCTATGGGCACGGATTTACGATTTAGTTAAAGCATATCATCCTTAGGCAGACGAGGCGATCGGAGGACTATTCAAACTCTTGAAGATTTATTAAGACTTAACTTCAAAGGAAGTTGGGACAAGTTCTTACCAGTGGTGGAGTTTTCCTACAACAACAGTTATCAAGCAAGTATTGGCATGGCTCCATTTGAGGCGTTGTATGGAAAAAAGTGTCGTTCTCCAGTATGCTGGGATGAGGTGGGTGAAGCAACGTAGTTGGGACCTGAGTTGGTACGTATGACTACAAAAAAGATTCAAACTATCCGACAACGTATAAAAACCTCACAAGATCGACAAAAGAGTTATGCTGATCTTCATCGAAAGGACGTGGAATTCGATATTAGAGATCATGTGTTGTTACGTGTTGCTCCATGGAAGGGAGTTACTAGATTTGGAAATAGATGAAAGCTCAACCCTCGATTCATTGGCCCATTTTAAATCCTTGATCGAGTAGGAACTGTGGCCTATAGACTCGCCTTACCGCCAAGTATGTCTCGTGTTCATAACGTTTTTCACATATCTATGTTACGTAAATATGTGAAAGACCCGAACCACATTATTGAATTAGAACCAAACGAGTTAGAGGAAGATTTAACGTATGAAGAGTTACTTGTTAAAATCTTGGATAAGAAGGATCTATTCTACGCTCTAAAGTTATACCTCAAGTCAAAGTTTTGTGGAGAAACCACGATGTTGAGGAAATGACCTAGGAGTTAGAATCTAAAATGAAATCAAAGTATCCTCACCTCTTCGATATACCAAGTACGTACCGTAATTTCGAGGTCGAAATTTCATAAGAAGGGGAGGTTGTAAGACCCCAACTTTTATGAATAAAGAATAATTTTCTCGAAATATATTTTTGAATATTATGGTGTGGATTTGATATAATGTTATAATTGTGGGTAATATTTATAAATTTTGCAAAGTAAGCAAGTGGTTATATAATATTCGATTGGTCGGGGAATATATATATTAACAGGGAATATTCATACGACGACACAATCATTGGTGGACCCCACAACGGAAGTATTGTCGTAGTTAGAAAACGACAGAATTATCTTTTTACAAAAATAACGGCGAAAGTGTTACCGTTAAAACTGTTGAACTACCCAGTAGTAAAAGTACAGTAATACGCGTGGTTGCATAGTAGCACACGGTATTTATTATTGACGCTTACGTGAGAAGTCACTAAGTTATACTCAATTATTGCTACAGTAATTGTTGTATCATATCTCTCATATTATTGATTCAATTATTGTCACAGTATCATCTACATTATATTTATTATTATTAAAACAATAACTGAGACGACAAAGTTATTCATATTATTATTTGCAATATTGACAATGTCTAGAAGTTCTGTCAATAAGAGGTTTGGTCACCTAATTGCGCGCCAATAAGGAGAAATCCTTATCGGAAAGACCCCTCTTTCCTGGGAACGACCTGATTGTAAAATATTGTGAGTTATAATATTAATGATGAATAAGTTGTGTTGATTAAAAATGAATTCGATAGTTCCATTGTGTTGGGATTATTAGTGTTAGTGGAAATCGACATCTATTCCGATGATAATTGATGTATGGGGGTTATATTGATAAATCGGGTAATTTATCGGATAAATAAACAATTAATTGCTACTAATTCACATGCTTATATAACTATTTGTTCACATGTGTGTACTATTGAATCGTATTCTTGTACTATTAGAGGAGTTGGTGCAAGATTGATAATACTTGCATGACTAAGTTAAAAATGGAAGTATAGTTGAAGGTACTATACTGTAATTAGATTTTTCACATGATTATACTATTGCGTCATATGAATGAACTATTAATTCACATTATTTACTATTAGGGGGGTTAGTGCAAGTTTGTTAATACTTACAGGACTAAATTAAAAATGTTGAAAAAGAGGAAGGTATTATACTGTAATATTTCGAGCCCCAAAACATGCAATTATCAAAACTATATTTTTCTATAAATAGAAGCTCATTCTTCCTTCATTTCTCACCAATTCACAAAAGCTTTAGAGCAATTATTATAGAGAGAAATTATAGAGAGAAAGAAGAAGAGAAGTCTGCTACCTCACTATTCCAGTATCCAGTTTTTCTAAGGTAAGGGGTATTATTTCTTTCGTGTTCTTGACGAGAGCTATTTTTATTCCATCCCTTATTATTCTATTGGAACATCCTGTCTGTGTGAATTACGCATGACCTGGTTCCGTTATTTATTATTCTATTGGAATAACTTTTATACATCTAAGTACCGCATACATGGTGAAATTCTTACATTATTCCATTCTTTATTATTCGTTGGAACATCTGCTCATACGTGCGTATTATGCATGACCTGGTTCCATTATTTATTATTCTGTTGGAATAACCTGTATGTGCGGTCTATCGAATGCATGGTGAATTCTTATGTTATTTCATTCTTTATTATTTAGTTGGAATATCCTGTCTGTGCGTTTACGCATGACCTGGTTCCATTATTTATTATTCTGTTGGAATAACCGGCCTGTGCGGTCTATCGCATGCCTGGTGAATTCTTTTGTTATTCCATTCTTTATTATACTTAGTTGGTTAAAGTTTTGGCTTTTATACTCCATGAAATTAGTGGAATATCCTTGATATTTACGCTTCATCCAGTATCTTTTCATGGAAATATTCTTCTGAGCATTCTTGAATTTTACTCCACAAAGCAGTATCATGTTGACAATTTGGACGTTATCGGTTCATGGATAAATTAATTCTTGAACTTGTTTTATTGAATTCTTATATCATTGTCATCATCCTCATGTTTATATTATGTTGAAAGTCATCTGTGGCATGTAATGCATAGATGGACTTGGTATGATTATGACCAGGGATTATTCGGTATAATCAGGACCGAAATGTTACAAATGATGTTGTAAAAGTCCTCATTGGCCCGTAGTGCATTGAAGGACAGTTGTTGGCATGATCATGACTATTGATGAATACACGAATATCCTTGGCTCGTAATGCATGGATAATTTGTGGTCGTGATACTAATGAATATCCTTAGCCGTAGTGCAGGGATTATGTGGTTTATTTATTAAGCTGAGTCTCAGCGATAAAAGTGATGTAAACCCTTTTTAAATCATAGAAGATAGTAGATTTTATTCTCTACTAGACTCTTCTAATGGATTGCTTGTTCCGCTGCAGTTAAACTTGATGTTTGTTATATTTTATCAGTTTAACACTGTTGAAGGCTAACGATAAATTATTTTGCATTATCTTAGTCATAATATTTCTTACTGGGCTAGTTGAGCTCATCCTTTCTTTCTTTATTTTCTTGAAATGAGAGCGTGCTTTGGACTAGTCGGAGAAGCGGAGTGACGGTCCGGATGATAGCATTAGTAGTCTTGATGATTACGTTAAATAGTGTGACAATAAATGTAATGAGGACTCCATTGAGTTTGTATATTGTCTAGATGATAATATTCTTATTAAAAACTCTTAAATTATATTTTGTCGTATTTTACACGACTGTTGTATAATTAAGTTGTATTTGAATTTTGTACCATGTATTTGGCGACCCAAGATGGGTGATGTATACCTGTTTTGAGGGCGTCACATGGGGTCACTTGTATAACCATTTATAGAAATTAACGAACATAATATATATCTGAATTACCATATACTAACATGTTGACAATTCAATGGGCGTATATAATATAGGATTAATAATATGTATAGTAATAATATAATTCTGAAACATTCTTACTCATGTCCATTGCATAAAAAAAATGCAAAGGTAGTATACTTGCCTGATGCGCTGCTTACAATACGCAACTTAGTTTTATCTTTTATATCACGACCTATCATTAATCAGATCATTTGTTCGATTAGAACAATATACTATAACATATAATACTGCATTTCGCAGTCAGCACATAACCTAATCACATTATCACATATGTTCAACAGTCAATGCATCACAAACAAACATTAATACATTCAAAATATCTAAGTCCAGATCAATTTTACGAATATTTGATTGTCCGATAGCTTTATCGGGTAATTATCGAGTCTAAGACTCTATTCTGTAACTCAATATCTGTAAATATCAGTAATATTATTTTAAATGACTCAATAAACATTTATTAATTTATCACAAATTTTCAAACACCGAAATCATTATTAAATGATTCAAATATCAAATAATTCTATTAACATTTAATTATTATTAAACTATTAATAATATTTTTATTCATTTACCAATAGTATTTATATTTTATTCATTTACTAATATTATTAGTCATTTAATAATATTCTATTCCTTTACTAGTGTTATTACATTTTTAATAACATTTTATTTAATCTCGAATATTATTATTTACTTAATAATATTTTAATCATCCAATAATACTTTAATTTAATATTATTAATCTTTTAATAATATTTTAATCTAAGATTAATACTTTAATCTAATATTATTAATCATTTAATAGTATTTTAATGAAGCTTTAATCTTAATATTTTTTATTTACTTAACAATATCATATTCTAATATTATTAATATCATAATAACATTTTAATAATTTATTTGATCAATAAACAATTTATTCTAATTGTTCACCCTTTACAAAACCACTTATTTAATATCCATAAAAGGTCATAAATAATACTACCTCCGTCCCATAATAAGTGATTTTTTTAGCTTAAATTACACATACCAATACACAAGCTAAAATGATAAAAATACCCTTAATATATTTTCTTTGAAGTTGAAGAGTTAATGAGTGTCATTTAATTGTAGTGATTGCAAAATGCAATAAATACCATTGAATGCATAAGGGCATATATGAGAAAATATTATAAAAATTGTATTGGAGTTCTAACACATCACTTATTTTGAAAAAAAATATTAAGCCTAAAAAATCACTTATTGTGGGACGGAGGTAGTATTTCTTATTAAAAATTACCAAATTGCCCTAAAGTAGTCATAATATTATATATTAGGAGTATTCAAGCATTAAAATCATATTTCTCTTATTTAAGACATCATTTAACTTTTTATTTCCTTTTATTCATAACTTCATCATTTTTAGGAAAAATAACAAACTGATTCTAAAAATTCTTCTTTTTTGGATTTGAATAGTATATGACCCAACAATGATCCCCAAAATTTTCTGGAATTTTAGAAAATGATTTACTAATTTTAAAGTGCCCAAAACACTCGGATCTTGCTTCATTTTTCATAAATCGAGTTTTGCTCCGAAAAATCTGAAAGATTTAGGGTATACTCTCATAACATATATGAACCTACTGTAAAAATTTCGAAAATAGCCATTACACACAACCTATAACTAGAAACGTGTCCGTTCTTTTTCCTACACGTAGATAACTTCTCAAGGTACCTCTTAGATTTTTTCCAAAATTTTAAAAGACTTGCATTTGCCCGAAACAGTCCAAAGAAAAATGGGGACATTAGCTTTTTAGGGTTTTGAAACCTTAACTTTTTGTGTGGACTATTTTGGGGAAAATAGCCCCCATGGCTTCAATACATGCTAAATTTATGTTCTATCACTTGGGTTTACTAGATAACTCATGTATCTAGCACCCCCTTCGACGGATCACAAATCCAAGTTGTAAAACTTGAGTTACACAAGATTTAGTGGAAGAAAAACAAGAGTTTCACCCCTTGGAGAACATATGCTCATTTCCTTCCTCTAAATCTATATTCTAATACACAAGATACTTAGTCCTACACATGAGACATGTAGAACTTGGGTACTTTGAGTATTAGATCATAACCCTCATATATGATGAGGTAAAAACCAAAAATAGAAGGAGAATAAGAAAAAGAAAAGGATGAGAATCTCACCTATTTTTGGTTGTTATCCTTCTTGTTCTTCCAAAGTAAGTAATGAACTTAGGATGCATGAACAATAACTCCTCTCCCTCTTAAGAAAACCGAACCCCTCTCTCTCCTTTTCTCTCTTTGTATGTTTGCTAGCTTGGGAGAAAAGAAGAAGAAGGAGAATAAGAGAAATGCAAATGATCTAGCAAATGAATTGGGTAATTAACTAATATCCCCCATACTTTTATTATCCCTTGGATAAAAGGCTTCACCTTATCTCTTCCAATTAAGCCTAGTCATGTGATTAAGGGTGCTAATTGAGCTTTCCACCAATGGGAGCATGACACACTTGTCCTTGTGTGTAAGACTTACTATTTAAAGAACTTGATTAGCTTAATAATCTTGCCTTAAAAAGGCTAATGTGGTCGGTCCCCCTTGCTCCATTATCTCCTCCATTTTACTTTTATTTTAATGTACAAATTTGATTAATCAAAAGTCTAAAATACCCTTAATCAAGTGGGCTAAGTATTGATTTGTATTTTATTTCTTTTGGGCTTCTCCTTCAATTGTTTTGGGTCATTTAATGAACATAGTCTAACAATTTTAATATATGCTACCCAAATTGTTTATTTAGGGTTTCCATTCCCAATCTTATGAAATTTAATTACTTATACATGTGACTTTAGCTCATAACCTAATTAGGTTTACTAGAAATAGGTTTAAAATTATTAGTCACTTGAAATAACAAAATTATTCACTTAAGTTAGTATACATATTAAATAATAACCCTTCCTTATTACCATAACCCTTAGGTTATTTAATTTTCTCACCTAATGTATAATTAGGTTACGAAGCTTTCATTTAGGGTTTAAAATAAAATAAAATTAGTTTCTAAAATTTGTAATTAGGGTTTCATGCAATAATACAAGGGTTTGTCACATAAAACCATAATTGACCAACCCTTATTGGTCCACATATACAGTACATATTTATAGCACTGAAAAATTGAAATATAATTAATATTATATTATTATTCTCATGCCTTGATCAAAATCCAAAAAAATAGGGTTTGGATTCCATATCTGATTTATTTGTCATACTTAACATTATTAATTAAGTTAAAATAATTAACTTAATAATCGAACAAAATTCATATACTAAAATAATTATTATAATAATTCTTAAAATCATTTCATATATTATATAAATAATATATGATTATATTTTAATGGAAAATAATTAATAAAACATTTCTACTATAAAATTAATTATGATAAGAATATAATTTATAATGATCAATAATTCTAAAATAAAATTATTTAAAATCATTCATGTAATAAATATATCACATAAATACATACACATTATACAAAAAAAAAAATTATACGCAAAATTTCTAAATTATTTGTATAGAAAATATCGGGTTAATAAATAATCCACATAATCCCTGCTCTACGGCCAATGATATTCATTAGTATCACGACCATAAATTATTCATGCACTACGGGCCAAGGGTATTCGTGTATTCATCAATGGTCATGATCATGCCAACAACTGTCCATCAATGCACTACGGCCAATGAGGATTTTTACCATATCATTTGTAGCATTACGGTCATGATTATACCGAATAATCCCTGGTCATAATCATACCAAGTCTATCTATGCACTACAAGCCACAAATGACTTTCAACATAATATAAGCATGAGGATGATGACAATTCAATAAAACAAGTTCAAGAATAAATTTTAAAGATTTATAAGTTAATTTATCCACGAACTCAATAACGCCCAAATTGTCAACATGATCTTTGCTTTTGTGGAGTAAAATTCAAGAATGCTCGTAAGAATATTTCCATGAAAAGATATTGGATGAAGCGCAAATATCAAGGATATTCCACTAATTTCATGGAGTATAGAAGCTAAAACTTTAACCAACCGAGTATAATAGAATATATGAAACCGCAAATGGATTTTTTTTCAACATGCGGTAATCCACGTGAAATGATTATTCCAACGAATAATAAAGAATGGAATAATGAAGAATTCACGGTGAGCGCGTAATCCGCTTTAAACAAGGTTATTCCAATAGAATAATAAAGAATGGAACCAGGTGTGACGCCCCGAAATCCGGTCTATCTTCACACCCAGATTCCGTACATCACGAGTACATCCTTCATCCAACATACATCATTATATACCGAAATATAACAACATACACTCTCAAATCTCAAGTTCTGGAAACCTTATAACCTTTTTCATTACAAATAATAATAAATACATTATTCATCTCATCTTACAAGAGTGACTTTTATCCGCCACCACGGATACATAACAGTTACTTAAACTAGTCTAGAGTTTAATTCATCTTTCTAAATTACAAGTCTTCACTTGTTCTTCTCGCTGCCTTCACACTTTGAATGACAATTCATCTGGAGACCGTCAGCTTGATCTTTACGAGACCCTTAAGTTCTTCTAACCTTGATCGCTGAAAAAAAAATTTCATTTAAAGCAAGTATGAGCATTCAATTGCCCCAGCAAGTCATAACAGTTGAACAAACAACTTCAGAATTAAAACATTTCTTTAGAACTTCTATAACCGAACAAAGGTTATGAAGCAGCTTGAATAATAGGAATAGTCTCGATTCCTATCATCTTAAAACATCAGTCATTTTCACTTTTTATTATGATTTCATTCTTCTACCTTTTTAGTACACATCCTATCTGGCTAGAATCATTAGCACAGACTTAACAATAACGGTTCATGTATAAACAGAACATACTTGTATTGAACAGCTCAATCACAGAACAATGCATATCATAGAAACACCGAAGTGTTCAAATTGTGGCACAAGGCCTCATACGTTCTACCACATTGTACAAATGTCGCACATTCGCACATAGACATAACTTCTCAAGTACAACATCTGAGAAGTGTAAGAAACTAGCATTCATGTAATATGAATGAAGTTAGGAAACTTGCCTTACACCCAGCTACAGCTTACACCGAATTGTTCATTTCAATTCCTATATAACACATAAGGAGAAAACATAAACACCAATTAGTCATAAATTGAACTTACGCATTGGTTTACTTACCTTTACTTCTTAGGGTTCGCGTTCTTGCAATAAAAGTTACGCGACTAACTTCCTTTACCAGTTTACGGCTTTATGACATACGGAGATGTCTTACTCATACGTTCCTCATCTTGGATGATTTATATACTTATCTTATTCTTATAACTTCTCTAGGACTCAGCACACATCGCGTCTCTACTAGTAGTCCATATAGTACTCTGAGTGGTTTCCCACAAACAACCAATAAACAAGTTCCCATCTCATCTACACTGCCATCACAGTGAGTTAGATCGGTTGCCAGTTTTGTATATACCTTCGCTCTCTGAAGGAATTGTTTAGCCCAGCTCCCATATGTCAACCATCAAAGGTTACGATTGTACCACAACCTAACTTCTCTTAACTTATACGAACTATTAAACTATAATGTTCGAGTAAGTCAATTTCTTATTCCTTACGACTTTCTGACAACTAAATGTCATCCCTCCGGATTCATTCTTTCTCGAATCACATTCGGCTTCCATTAATCTTATTACCATTTGTTACGGCTTTCTTGATAATTCATATACTATTTAATACTTTCGTTATCCATTACTTGAACCCCATGTTCATTACTCGTTCTTAGTGTCAATGCCATACCGATCATTGTATGCTAAGACCAAGCGTCCATCGCAACGACGTTGCGTTCACAGCGTCTATACGCTTCACACTTATCTCTCATTATCATGATATAACATCGAAATGTTATTCATTACCCTCGTCACTCAACGTCTAAGGAATCACAACCATAACAATTCATCACGTTCATTCATCCTGACTACGGTCCCCGGATATCGGTTACGTAACCCGCGATTATATTCTTTGTCATTTAATTATGTTTAATCTACACATTCAACCTTTAACAAAGGCTTACATCACTTGATTAAGTGTTACATTAGTTGAATATTATGTTCATATTTCTTTCTTGCACATCCTCCAGTAACTGAGAACTAAAAATCTCATTTCTGGGCATTACTCTTCACCCGTAGCTATAGGCCATCCTTCCCTCTCTCTCTCGTCAATGTGGCATGACCTACTTCTCTCCTCTCTTCCGGAGATGTGACATGGGCTTCTAAATTGTACTACGGTTCACGCTGCGGCGAACTCTCGCTGATGTGTTTCTAGGACATCATATTGGTGGCGCCGGCTCCAAGGCACAACTTCATATTACAGTACGTTTTGAGCATAAAACCTAAAAAAATTTTCTAAGTCTTTTACAAGCTTGAGACGCTGATTTCAAAATCTCATAACTTCTTCGTTATAACTCGGAACGAGGTCGTTCCAAAGCCATTCTCTTCGTTATCTCACGTACTTTAACACCGATCGAGCAGAAATTTGATCTAAACTAGTTAACGTGCCATTCAATTGGCTTAAACTTCATGCTTCGTTCATTTTTACGTTATTAACGCACTTCGTTTATTCGTCCGTAATTCGATCATTCGAACTCGGAACTCATTCGTTCTTGAGTCCACGACTCATGTTTTCTATGTTCTCTTACATTCGTTATAGCTAAGTTTTAATCCGTTCTTCATGAACGTTTCTACCGTTCCTAACCAAGCAATATGCATTAAACTTATACGCGATGGTTTTAAACTTGTCCATCAACAACAATTATCCTACGATGGTTTTAAATTTGTCCATCAACAACGTTCTTCGTGTTCTTCGTGTTCTTCGTTTTAATCGATATTTTGGATTATGATTCCACTTTTTATTGGAATTTGATGTTATAGAACATTATTCCTTATTTATTTCACCTACTTATTCATATAATCCACTCGGATCGTTCAAATTCGCTACGAATATTATACTTCCTTAAGAAATTTATAAACTAAATTTCTAAGTTCTTATTTCTTCTTTTCTCATGATTTCAACCATATGAAATCATTCCAATCTTCTTTTATTCCTTCATCTCATTAAGCTATGTTTTTGATATAGAAATCTTAAAGAAAATATTAGAAGAAACTATGGCTCAGATTAGCTTTCTTCTTTAATCCTCTCCCGTTATACAAAGCAGACGATTTGCAAGCTTTGTTATTTCACGAACACTTTCGATCCGATCAATTATGCTCAAGCTCTTCATCCTCCCTCTCCATCCGAATCCTCTCTCTCTCTCTCTAGTGTAGGATTTTCAAAATCTCATTTAAATGAAATCTAGCTTCCTATTTATAGATTTTCCAAAGCTAGGGTAAAATAGTCATTTCGCACCCCAAACCTCCTTACTATTCATTACTTAAGCACTAAGTTTACTTAGCTCTTAAGTTTACTTAACTTTTAAGTTTACTTAGCCTTTAAGTTTGCTTAATCCTTAAGTTTACTTAACACGTAAGTTTACTTAATACTTAAGTCTACTACTTCCACCTCCTTAGTTAACCTCCTTACTATTCCTGTGGCTTCTCCCGGAAGCTTCGTGCTTCCGTCTTTCGGGTTTCGTCCGATAATTCAAAAACCGCGATTCTCGGAATTCAAATATTTTTGAATATTCTATCACTTCTCAACATTAAACGTAATCAATAACTTCTCGGAATTTCAAAATAACTCTCCGAGCAGAAACGGATGAATAGTGCCTATTTCGTCTTTTTCCCCGAACATATTTTGTTCCCGAAAAACTTTTATTTTCGTCTTGAAAATTCTTATTCGATCAATCTAGCTCATAGCCAGAATACTCCCGATTTATAATCATCCTAGGTTATAGAATGATTAATAAACACATAACACAGAATAGTATTAATAAGAATTCATTTTATTAATAACTAATTCTTTAAACCTAAATTCTGGACAACCCGAATTTCTGGGTCGTCACACCAGGTCATGCGTAACCCGCACAGACAGGATATTCCAAAAGAATAATAAAGAATGGAACCAGGTCATGCGTAATCCGCACAGAAAGGATATTCCAACAAAATAATAAAGAATGGAATAATAACAGATTTCACCAGGCATGCGATAGACCGCACAGACAGGTTATTCCAACAGAATAATAAAGAATGGAATAACAACCCTTACGAGTTTTAAAAGAAAATAACTCTTTTCATGAATACGAAAGAAATAATACCCCTTACCTTAAAAAGAAAAGTATTCCGACGGGTAGGACGGGGATATACCTTAAGAAAACTTGCACTATTTTCTACGCTCAAAGCTTTCTTAACCTCTAAAGAAATACGCTCAAGATTATAGAAGAAGAATTCTCTGAATTTCTGGTGTGATTTTCAATTCTAAGTAAACATCCTATTTATAGGAGAATGCAAAGGATACTATGATGCACTATGCAATAAAATATAATATATTCTATTTATAATCAAATAAAACAAAACTTTATAAAAAGTATTCTATTTTATATAAAAAGTTTTTACTATGCAAACACTATCGCGAGCCTTTATGCAAACACTATGCATAATAAAATATAATATATTCTATTTATTGTATTTTTTAACACCTTAGGGTGTTTCAACAAAGTTAACAGTAAAACTTCCATAGTTATTTTCATAAAATATTTTTGTCATTTTCTCAATCCGACAATAATTCCGTTGTGGGGTCCACCAATGATTGTGCCGTTGTACGAATATTCCCTATTAAAACGAACATTTCCCAACCAATCGAATATTATATAACAACTTGCGTACTTTGTAAAATTTATAAATATTACCCACAACTATAACATTATATCAAATTCATTCCATAATATTCAAAAATGATATTTATAGAAAAATCATCTTTATTCATAAAAGTTGGGGTCTTACAACCTCCCCTTCTTACGAAATTTCGCCTTCAAAATTAGGGTACGTACATAGTATGTCGAAGAGGTAAGGATACCTTGATTTCATTTCATATTCTAACTCCTAGGTCATTTCCTCAACATCGTGGTTCCTCCACAAAACTTTGACTTGAGGTATAACCTTAGAGCATAGAACATATTCCTTCTTATCCAAGATTTTAACAAGAACTTCTTCATACGTTAAATCTTCCGCTATTTCTTCCGGTTCTAACTCAATAATGTGGTTCGGGTCTTCCACATATTTACGTAACATGGATATGTGAAAAACGTTATAAACACAAGACATACTTGGCGGTAAAGCAAGTCTATAGGCCACAATTCCTACTTGATCGAGGATTAAAAATGGGCCAATGAATAGAGGATTGAGCTTTCCTCTCTTTCCAAATCTCGTAACTCCTTTCCATGGAGCAACACGTAACAACACATGATCTCCAATATCGAATTCCACGTCCTTTCGATGAAGATCAGCATAACTCTTTTGTCGATCTTGTGAGGTTTTTATACGTTGTCGGATCGTTTGAATCTTTTCTGTAGTCATATGTACCAACTCCGGTCCCAACAACGTTACTTCACCCACCTCATCCCAGCATACTTGAGAACGACACTTTCTTCCATACAACGCCTCGAATAGAGCCATGCCAATACTTGCTTGATAATTGTTGTTGTAGGAAAACTCCACCAATGGTAAGAACTTGTCCTAACTTCCCTAAAAGTCAAGGACACAGAGTCTTAATAGATCTTCAAGAGTTTGAATAGTCCTCTCCGACTGCCCGTCCGTCTGAGGATGATATGCCGAGCTAAATCGTAAATCCGTGCCCATATCTTTCTGCAAACTAACCCAAAATCGTGAAGTGAATCTTAGGTCTCGATCAGAAACTATGGATACTGGCATACCAAGCAGTCTTACAATCTCATTTATGTACATACGAGCAAGACGTTCAAGTGTATAAGTTTCTCGTTTAGGTAAGAAATGAGTCGACTTGGTCAATCTATCAACAATGACCCAAATCGCATCTATGCCTTGAGAAACCTTACGAAGACCGGTAACGAAATCCATGGTAATGTGCTCCCACTTCCATTCTGGAATTTTAAGTGGTTGCAATGGACCTTTTGGTACTTGATGCTCCGCCTTTACTCATTGACAAGTTAGACACCTTGAGATAAACTTTGCGATCTCTCTCTTCATATTGCTCCACCAAAATCTATGTCGAAAATCATGATACATTTTGGTACTCCCAGGATGGATTGCAAATGGTGTGTTGTGCGCCTCCATCTTGATTTTATACTTTAAATCAGGGTTGTTAGGAACACAAAGTCTGGATTTGACTCAAAGTATTCCTTCCTCATCGATTCTTGCTTCCGGCATAGCACATTCTTGCACTTTCTTTCTCATACGCATTAGTTCCAGGTCTGTAGCTTGAGCAGCTTTAACTTTATCGATTAAAGTCGGTTCTACTCGCATATTTGCCATCATCAAGTTGGTCCCTAGAGTCTTTAACTCTATTTCCAGCCTTTGCAAGTCATATAAAATGAGCCTGTGCATTGACAATATCGCTTTTCGTACTTACGCATATGATCTTACTCAATGCGTCGACTACTACGTTAAACTTTACCAGGATGGTATTGAATGGTATGATCATAATCTTTTAAGAGTTCAAGACAATGTCGTTGCTGCATGTTGAGTTCCTTTTGGGTGAAGAAATATTTAAGGCTTTTATGATCCGTAAAGATCTCCACTTTCTCCCCATATAAGTAATGCCTCCAAATTTTAAGTGCGAAGACAACATCTGTCAACTCTAGATCATGAGTAGGATAATTTCTCTCATATTCTTTGAGTTGTCGAGAGGCATAGGCTATGACTTTTCCATGTTGCATGAGAACACATCCTAACCCTTTGCCCGATGCATCACTGTAGATGATAAATCCCTCCGAGCTAGATGGTATTGTCAGAACAGGTGCTGAAATGAGTCTCCTCTTGAGTTCTTGAAAACTCTTCTCACATTCCACGCTCCAACCGAATTTTATATCTTTCTGAGTCAGCTGAGTTAATGGAGTAGCAATTCGAGAAAACCCTTCCACGAATCTCTTGATAATAACCAGCTAATCCGAGAAAGCTACGTACTTGATCCAGCGATTTAGGTTGCTCCCAACTTTGAATAGCTTCAATCTTTTTAGGGTCAACATATATTCCATGACTTGATACTACGTGCCCAAGGAATGCTACTTCCTCAAGCGAACTCGCATTTCTTCAACTTGGCATAAAGCTTATTTTCACGAAGCTTTTGAGATATCGACCTCAAGTGTTGCTCATGATCTTCATGGCTTTTGGAATATATGAGGATGTCATCAATAAAGGCGACCACAAAGTGATCTAAATATTCCTTGAATACTCGGTTCATCATATCCATGAAGGCGGCGAGGAGCATTAGTCGATCTAAAAGACATGACTAAGAATTCATAATGCCGCATCTGAAGGAGTTACGAAGGCGATCTTTGGAATATCCTCGGTTTTAACATTCGGTGATGATATTCGAGCGAAGATCGATCTTTGAAAAGAATTGTGCTCCTTGCAACTGGTCAAATAGGTCATCAATGCGAGGTAACAGATACCTATTCTTGATGGTGACATGGTTCAATTTCTGGTAGTCAATACAAAGTCGCATACTTCCATCTTTTTTCTTCACGAATAGAACAGGAGCACCCCAAGGAGATGTACTAGGACGAATGAAACCAATGTCTAACAATTTCTACAATTAGGTCTTTAACTCCTGAAGTTCAATAGGAGCCATTCGATATGGGGCTTTGGAAATGGGTTTTGTACCGGGTTCAAGGTCGATAAAAAATTCAATTTCATGCTCTGGGGGTAAGCTAGGAAGTTCTTCGGGGAATACGTCAGGAAAATTATTAACAATAGAAATACCATTCAAATCTAACGTATTTTTGTTTAAATCTGTGACATGAGCTAAGAAAGCTTGACATCCGTTTTTCAATAAACGAATAGCTTTATGGCTTGAGATGACCGTGATTGATTTTAATGGTTTGGTTGCTTGAATTCGCATAATAGGTTGATTAGGAATATGAAAGCTAACAACCTGAAAAACAATAAATTTTAGCATGATGAGTAGTTAACCAATCAATCCTAGAATCACATCAAATGCAAGTATTTTCAATGAAATAAGATCGACGGGTAATGTGAGGGTACCGATTTGAACCAAACAAGACTTATAAGCGAGTGGATGTAATGAAGGTTTCTCCCAATGGAGTTTCCACGAGATAAGTCAAAGTCTAATTTCTTGAGTCAAATTTAATCGTTGGCGCAAGTAGGGAGAAATAAAAGAATGGGTAGAACCGAAATCAAATAAGGTATAGACTTCGCTAGAGTTTATGATAAGCTTACCCGTGATGACCTCGTTCGGGTTCCTTGCTTTCAGGAGGTCACAACAAACGCTCTCCCTTGAACTCTTGGTTTTGACTTATGCGGGACGGTATTTTGTGTCACTATTCCAATTTGGACTTGTCTTGATTGCGACAAAATCGGGCTAGGTGACCTTCTCTTCCTCAATTATAACACGCTTTGGATGGCATCGCGCGGTTTGGTGATATGTCCCTCCCCTCGCATTTGAAGCATATGATAGGTGGTCGTTCTCCTTCCTTAACAACTTGGTGTTGGTGATGACGGTCTTTCCATCATTGTTGAATCTCCTCTTCTTGAAATGTACATTTTTATTGTCTTGGCCATGATTACCACCGAAGTGGTTACCATTTACGGCATGTTGATTCTCTCACGTTTGTTGTCACTTTTTCGATGATTGCTACCTTTGGTATTATCATTTTGTCGTTTTGCTTTCTCTTGGTTGATTTGACTCGTTATCGCGTTCCAATAATTTGAGCCCTATTAACAATATCTGAATACAAACACAGTTTGTGAGAAATTAAGTATTGACGTATCTCGGGTTTAAAACATCTTAGAAACATCCGTGTCATTCTCTCTTCATTATTAACCAAGTGAAATGCAAACCGGGATAACTCAGTAAACTTAGCTTTGTACTGTGACACGGTCATATTGTTCTGCTCCAACTTGATGAACTCTACCTCTTTCATGTGACGAATACTTTCGGGAAAGTACTTGTCGTTGAATAGTTCTTGGAACTTCTCCCAAGACATCTTGATGCGGCGAGGTTGAGTACGCTTCTGGATTCCCACGATGTCTGCCTCTCCTCGCAACATAAAGGTGGCAAAGGGAACCTTTTACTCCTCGGAGCATCCCAATACATCAAATATCTTGGTGATCTGCTTTATCCACGCTTCCTCTTTAAGTGGTTTTGGCTCTCCAATAAACTCGGTGGTCCCGGCTCCTTGAAGCATTTAGCGGTGACCGTCGAGAGTTTCAAAGTGTTTCCACCTACATTTTGGGATGAGGCGCGCTGCTTTGATGTTGCATGAATTGCATAAAGCCTCTGAACATTCCATCATTCATCATTTGGTCGGTGTTGTTGTTTGCATGAGGATTTGTCGCCTTCACGATGCACATTATCACGATTATTGATATGTGGAGACTAAGCGGTCTCTGTGCTCCATTGCTATTCTCAACATTCTCGGATGTCATTTTGAGATCTTCCACAAAACAAAGGTTAATTAACATGTAACATATTATCCATATACTACGACCAGACCAATTAAATACCAAATAAACTTAGGTAGGTCATACTAGCGAAGAATTCTCCGTCTCTCTCCCTCCTATTTCTAGTCTCACATCTTAGCCGAGGATCATATCCTAAGCTTTGATACCAACTGTGACGCCCCCAAAATAGGTATACATCACCTATTCTGAGTCGCCAAATACATAGTACAGAATACAAATACAACCTTAAATATACAACATGAGCTGTGAGTTTTAATACAAATATTGTCTTCTAGACAGTATTCAAACTCAAAATAAGTCCTCAATACATTTATTATCACACTATTTCATAGAATAGTGAGGACTACTAATGCTATCATCTGGACCGTCACTCCGTTTCTCGACTAGTCCCTGCTACGTTCTCATTTCCTGAAGAAAACAATGAAAGCAAAAGGGTGAGCTCAACTAGCCCAGTAAGAAATATTATGACTAAGATAATGCAGAATAAATTATCATTAGCCTTCAACGATGTTAAAGCGATAAAATATAACAAACATCAAGTTTAAGCTGCATGTGAACAAGCAATCCATTAGAAGAGTTAAGTAGAGAATAAAATCTACTATCTTCTATGATTTTAAAAGGTTTTTCATTACTTTTATCATTTGAGACTCGACAATAAATAATCCACATCATCCCACTTTTCTGACCGAGGATATTCATTAGTATCACGACCACAAATTATTATCAATGCAATATGGGTCCAAGAGGATATTCGTGTATTCATCAATGGTCATGATCATGCCAACAACGTCCATCAATGCACTACTGACCAATGAGGATTTTTACCACATCATTTGTAACATTACGGTCATGATTATACCGAAGAATAATCCACGGTCATAATCATACCAAGTCCATCTATGCATTATAGGCCATGAGATGACTTTCAACATAATATAAGCATGGGGATGATGACAATTCAATAAAACAAGTTCAAGAATAAATTTTAAAGATTTATAAGTTAATTTATCCTGAACTCAATAACGTCCAAATTGTCAACATGATATTGTTTTGTGGAGTAAAATTCAAGAATGCTCAGAAGAATATTTCCATAAAAAGATATTGGATGAAGCGCAAATATCAAGGATATTCCACTAATTTCATGGAGTATAGAAGCCAAAACTTTAACCAAATGAGTATAATAGAATATATGAAACGCAAATGGATTTTTTTTCCGCCATGCGGTAATCACGTGAAATGATTATTCCAATAGAATAATAAAGAATGGAATAACGAGAAGAATTCACCAAAGGCGATGCGTAATCCACATGCAGACGAGTATTATTCAACGAGAATAATAAAGAATGGAACCAGGTCATGCGTAACCTGCACAGATAGGATATTCAAACTGATTAATAAACAATGGAACTAGGTTATGCTTAACCCGCACAGACAGGATATTCCAACAGAATAATAAAGAATGGAACCAGAATTCATGCGTAATTAATTTGCAGACGAGGATATTCCAACAGAATAATAAAGAATGGAATAACAACAGAATTCACCAGGCATGCGATAGACCGCACAGACAGGTTATTCTAACAGAATAATAAAGAATAGAATAACAACCCTTACGAGTTTTGAAAGAAAATAACTTGTTTCATGAATACGAAAGAAATAATACCCCTTACCTTAAAAAGAAGAGTATTCCGACTGGTAGGGCGGTGATATACTTGAAGAAAACTTACACTATTTTCTACGCTCAAAGATTTCTTAAACTCTAAATAAATACGCTCAAGATTATAGAAGAAGAATTCTCTAAATTTCTGGTGTGATTTTCAATTCTAAGTAAGCATCCTATTTATAGGAGAATGGAAAGGATACTATGCTGCACTATGCAATAAAATATAATATATTCTATTTATAATCAAATAAAACAAAACTTTATAAAAAGTATTCTATTTTATATAAAAAGTTTTTACTGTGCAAACACTATACAAACACTATGCATAATAAAATATAATATATTCTATTTATAATCAAATAAAACAAAACTTTTATAAAAGTATTACATTTTATATAAAAAATTTTTTTACTATGCAAACACTATGCATAATAAAATATAATATATTCTATTTATAATCAAATAAAATAAAACTTTATAAAAGTATTTTGTTTTATATAAAAGTTTTACATTTTATTACATTTATAATAATAATAAAACAACATTTATCACCATTATTATAATTCACAATATTAATCGACCGTGTCGTTCCCGAGGAAAGAGGGCTTTTCAATAAAAATTTCTCCTATTGGCGGCTTGATTAGGTGACCAAATCTCCTAGACAGAACTTCTAGACATCGTCAATATTGAAATTATAATATTAATAATTTTGTCATCTCAATTATTGATTTAATAATATATAACATATTGATAATAATTGAATCAAATAACGTGAGATACTATGCAACAATTATTGTAGTAATAATTGAACAAAACTGAGTGACTTCTCATGTAAGCATCAATAGAAAATACTGTGTGCTACTATGCAACTACGTGTATTACTGTACTTTTAACACCGAGTGTTTCAACAATTAACGATTAAACTTCAGCCGTTATTTTCATAAAATATTTTTGTCGTTTTCTCAATCCGACAATAATTCCGTTGTGGGGTCCACCAATGATTGTGTCGTTGTATGAATATTCCCTGTTAAAACGAATATTCCCCGACCAATCGAATATTATTTAACAACTTGCGTACTTTGCAAAATTTATAAATATTACCTACAACTATAACATTATATCAAATTATATCATAAATTCAAAAATAATATATAAAAATGATATTTATTAGAAAATTCATCTTTATTCATAAAAGTTGGGGTCTTACATTCGAATTGAGAAAATGATGTAAATATCTTTTATGAAAATAACGAGCGTAAGTTTTGGATTTAAATAATGCTGAAATAACCTGTGTTAAAAAGTACAAGAATACCTGTGATTGCATAGTAGCATATGGGTATTGATTATTAATGCTAGTTTTGTTCAATTATTGCAGTAATTGTCGCATAGTATCTCACGTTATTTGATTCAATTATTGTTCGATATTTTATATATTATTAAATCAATAATTGAGACGATATGATTATTCATATTATTATTTACAATATTAACGATGTCTAGAAAGTTCTGTCGAGGAGAGGTTTGGTCACCTAATTGCGCGTCAATAGGGAGAAATCCTTATTGGAAAGCGCCCTCTTTCTTGGGAATGATCTGGTTGTTAAATATTGCGAATAATAATAATGATGAATACATGTTGTTAAAAATATTGAAAGGATTTTAATGAAGTATTTATTGTAAATTTTGCTTATTATTTGGACCCATATTTACCCATTTTTCAAAATAATCGGTAGAAAATCCTTTACTTTCTTTTAATTGAATTCTTATATCATTGTCATCATCCTCATGCTTATATTATGTTGAAAGTCATATGTGGTCGTAGTGCATAGATGGACTTGGTATGATTATGACCAGGGATTATTCGGTATAATCATGACCGTAATGTAACAAATGATGTGTTAAAAGTCCTCATTGGCCCGTAGTGCATTGATGGACAATTTTTTGTATGATCATGACCATGGGTTCTTTTCGGCCAAGGGTGCAAAGATGAATTATTTTATGGCATGATCATGATCGTTGATGAAAACATGAATATCATTGGCCCGTAGTGCATGGATAATTCGTGGTCGTGATACTAAAGAATATCCTTGGCCCGTAGTATAGGGATGATTCGATGATGTGGATTATTTATTAAGCTGAGTCTCAGCGATAAAAACGATGATAAACTTTTTAAATCATAGAAGATAGTTTATATCATGCTCTACTTGACTCTTCTAATGGATTGCTTATTCCGCTGCAGTTATTGATCTAAAAATGTTGTTTATTATATTCTATCAGTTGTTATACTGTTTAAGGCTAAGGATAATTTATTCTGCATTATCTTAGTCATAATATTTCTTACTGGGCTAGTTGTGCTCACCCTTTCTTTCACTGTTCTCTTCAGGAATTGAGAATATAGCTGGGACTAGTTGGGAAATGGAGTGACGGTCCAAATGTTTGCATTAGTAGTCCTCACTATTTTGTGAAGTAGTGTGAAAATAAATATAATAATATTGAATTTGAGTTTGGATATTGTCTAGAAGACAATATTCGTGTTGAAACTCCTAGCTTATATTTTGTCGTACTTTACACGACAGTTGTATAATTAAGTTGTATTTGAATTTTGTACCATGTATTTGGCGACTCAGAATGGGTGATGTATACCTATTTTGGGGGCGTCACACTTTGTGATCACTCAGCATAAATTCTGGAAAATATTTCCATCTTGTTATTTGGGTATATCAAAGTAAATCTTTGATAGTTACTCGAGAATAGAATTTCAAGATCATTTAAGATCATTCAATATAAACTCTAGAGAATATTTCTAAATTGTTATTCAATAGAATGTCGTAGAAACTTTGAAAGCATTGTATTCTTTCATTATTGTGTTCCATAGGTTGCGAGAAGATTGGTTAGAGAAGAATAAATTCTTCAGCTATTTCAAAGTTCCCCGAACTTTGGTGTCATTCTATCTAAATAGATAGTCTGTTGTTCTGATTTTCAACTTCTGAATTAGGGTTTCGAATTCCCGAAACTGAATTTAGGGTTTCCAGAACCGGTTTTAGGGTTTCTTATAAATCGTAAGAATTTTCTAACTGAATGTTGACATTCTTAATATAATAATAGGGTTTGTCACTGATATACGTTATCTGGTCAACCCTTGACCCTTAACCGCATACTGTACACATATAATACCATATACACAGAACATAATCACTTATATACTTAATCCTAAATAATTCACCAAAAGATTTTTAAATCCATAGAATTCCTTCTCGGAAATCTCAAATCCATTCACTTATTTTCTGTCTAGGTTTATTATTTAGCCTTAATTCAATATTTTAATATTTTATAAATATACAAATTATCGGGTTGTCATATACGCAACGAAAGAAAAATTGTTGACGATGAATGTGATCCATATTAGGCTACGAAATATAGCAAAAAAAACTTTCGTTGCCCACAATGAGGAAATGTCTACGTCGAAACCATTGGTGCGGCTTAATCGGTGCGATTTGGTCGATTTTTGGTGAGATTTCGAAAGCGATTTCGGTTCCTTGCTCAACCTTTATCAAAACAAATATATGTAAAACAACGAGTTAAAAGAAAAAAATCATATAAATTATTGTAAAAATTAATTACATTTTTTTAAATGATAAGTGAGCGAATATGATCATTATAAACTGCATCCAATTTACTAAAAACTCTAATTTTTGTAAATTAGATAATATATCTATATGTGCTCAATTTTATCCCTCATAAATTATAAACGTGACAAAAAAATTAAAACTGGACATTTATTTTAAGACGAAGGGAATGAAACATTTGACTGTATAAAATTGAGTCCAACTAAAAACATATTTTAAAATGCAAAATGATGCGTTGGGGGGGGGGGAAGAGAGGACAAAACGTGCTTATTGAGTTTATCTTAATTTTCGGCAACAATTTACTACTCGTTGCAAAAAATTGTACAAAATATACAACGAAAAAAAATTGTTGACAATGAATGTGGCTCATATTAGGCAACGAAGTATAGGAACAAAAACCTTTTCGTTGCCCATGATGAGGAGAAATCACATTGGCAACATAAAAAAAATAGGCGGGGATTTTTTTTTTCCTGCCAACGAAATTTTGCAACGACCTATGAATTTAGTTACAAAAAATGAAAGTCTTTTAGAAACTGTAACGAATGAGAAATTTTGTTGCTAAACATGGATTTTTTGTCGTTGCTTGAAAAATTGTTGCTAAATGTCCATTTTTTGTAGTGTCTCTACAAAGCCACGAAATCTATAAGTATTTTAGTCCCTAGTAGAGTCCCTAACACTTCAAGATCAGATTAGAAAGCCAAGATTTAAGCTTGTTTAAAGAGAGGTATAAACCCTAACTTGATTTAATCTTGTATGCTAAGATAGATTATGTGTTTTTGTGTTTATTTAAGTGTTATTAGATGTTATTTAGTGATCCATAATGTTATATCATAGATCCATAACATCAAAGTGCTCAAAAATCAAGTTTTGAAAAACTGTCTAGAACCCTAAAATATGGCCTGGCAGCCACATGCCAGAGGCCATAGATTCATACATGTTAATGATTAGGCTTGTTTGATGTAATAGACTTATAGTATGTTATGAGGGGAGTAATCTAGAAGTGGAATCATGGTCATATCATTTTTTCAGTTTCCAAGATATTAATGGTCAAAGTGGGTTGACCGACCATGACATTATGTTTCTGGGTCACCCAGAAAATCCCTAGGTAGGTCTGACAAGATTTTTCTGAGCTTAAATCTGTCAAATGTTATGTGTTTAGCTTTTGTAGATGTATCAATTTTATACTCTGGTATATGGACTATATATTCATGGCCTTGGATCACTTAAACATCAAAAAGGATCAAAGTAGTGAGCAGTCAAAGTGAGTTGACCGAGCACGATTTTGTGTTCTGGAATTTCTAGAAAACTCAAGAACACAGTTTCTGACAAGGTTTGACCGACTCAAATCTTGTGATTGTGATGTAGTTAGGCTACCCAAGTGTAGTGATGTTGTTCTTTGACATGAGGACTACAAAATTAAGCCATACAAACACCTAATCATTGTCCAGAACCAAAGATTAATCGAGCCACAAAGTACCTACTTGACATTGACTGTGTTTCTGGGTAACCCAGAAACCGTCTGACAGCCAGTTTAGGGGCTTAGATCTTCATGATGTGATGTAGTATGATTTTGATTGTTGTTGATACATGTATTATTACATCAATACTACATGATCTGTACATTTGTAAGCCTATAAATATCTTGATCTGAGAATGGTAGCCAATCAAACTAGGCACCTTGAATCATACTTTGAATGTTCTTGAGGCTCAAGAACACCAACAGTGACAGTTAGTGTCGCTAAAGGCTTTAGCGACAATTTTATTAAAATTAATTATATTAATTTCCAATAAATAGTTAAAGATAGAAAATAATTTCTAAAAATTCCAAAATGAGTTTTAAAAATTATTTTAAGTTATAAAAATTAACTTTTGATAATTTGACATAATTTTCATTAATATTTTATTTATTTGAATATTAATGATATTTAATTTATTTAATAATTGTATTAAATAAATTAGTGAAAATGATTTTAATATTTCAAAAATCATTTTAAATGATAATAAAGTGTTAAATAATATTTTAAGTTATAAAATATGATTTTTAATATTTTGAGATAAATTTAATTAATAATTTATATTAATGATAATAGATTTATTTAATTATTATATTAAATAAATGATTTAATAATAGTTTTTATGATTTAAAAATCATTTAAAAATGATATAAGTGATTTAAAAGTATTTTAAGTTATAATAAAAGACTTTTAATATTTTGATGGAAAATACATTAATATTCAAATATTAATGGTAATTATTTAAAAATGATTTTAAATGTTTTAAAAATTATTTAAGGGAATATTGGTGATTTAAAATATTTTGAGTTATTGTTAATAACTTTAATATTGTGACAAGTATTTCATTAATATTTTAATATTATTTAAATATTAATGATAATGTGATTATTCAGTATTTAAATCATTTAAAATTGATATCAGTGTTTAAAAATTATTATAAAATATAATAATTATTTGAAAATTATTATATGCTTCAGAATAATATTATAAAGGATATTTTAAATTATCTAAAATAATATTGAAGCTTTGTAATGGAGTTTTATTAAAAATAAACTCGTTAAGTTATCTGATAGGGTGACCAGGACACCGAAATAATACCGAAGTCCAACCAGATTGACATAGTTATACTTGATAAGTGTTTATATAGGTTATAAACATTGTTGTAACTACATGATTACGTGTCTAAGTGATATAGTGACGTTAAATATCAGTATTATGTGATGTGATGTGTTATGCTAATTGCGAGACCGATATTGTTGATTATATGTCTTTCAAACAGAATTAAGTTATATTGTGTAGTAGTAGTAAATAGCTAAGGTAAGTTTCCTTCACTCAATCTTGAGTTATTACTTTTCAAACATAGTAGTGGGTAATTATTGCTGATTATTCCACATCTGAGATTTATTATTGCTTATTCGCAGTTAGTTCAAGTTCATTAACGTAAACTAAATTTTTAATTTCGAAAGTATGACTAGGGAATAACTGTTGTTGGTTATTCACAATATTATTGTTGATTGCAAATAGTGCAGTTGATTTTTGTCCATTATTGAATAATTTTTTAGCTATGTCTTAGCTAATTGTTTTGGCTAGATAAATATTTGTTGAAACTTGATAGGTTCTAGTATTTGAACTTAATAGTTATTGAAAGATCAATGCCAAATATTTTGGCTAGATCGAGATAGATAGTATATGTTGAAATCATAGTATTCCTTTAAATCCAAACTATATTGTTGCGATACGAATTATTGATGTAAGACTTAGATGAACAACCTTTATATAAAAGGGAACCTTGTGGTCAGATATACGACCGTTGCGCGAGCTTGAGTATTATGCATAATATTGGGTACAACGAAGCTGATCACTTTGTGTACTTGTGGAGGGGTATGATTTAATCTTTATGGTTAGTTGATACACCTGGGTAATTCAGAGTTGAACCTTTGATAATTACTCGAGTAGTTCAAGATCCATTATGATCACCCAACATAAAATTTGGAAAATATTCCACTTTGCTATTGCGTAGTATTATCTCTTGATAATCGATTGAATATTATTGAAACTTCGAAAACGTTTTACTCTTTCATAATTGAATTATTATTTATCACGAAATTTGATAGTCTTGTTATTGCTAAATGATTTGTTCAGCTAATTCAAAGTCCTTTGAACATTGTTAACGTCCTGTTGAATCTAGATTCTAACATCCTTGATTCATATGCTTTATTGTATGTTTTAACTTGCAGAGCAAACTCGTTGCTCACCCTTACTTTAGTATAATATTTCAGCTAAGAATGAAGTAGCAGGAGGGTCAGAAAGAGACAATGGCAAGACCAAAGTGCGTGACTAGTTATTATAAACTTTACTTATTATGTTGTTTTATGTAAACCTTTTTGTATATATAAAGGTATGTAAGCTATGTTAAGGTTAGATAACCTGGGATGATGTTATAAAGATATTAATTAATGATATGTATGTTTATATTCATAAATGAATGGGTAGTTAGATGGATCGTGAGCACCAAACTCAAGGGTCAGGTAACCCAGATTTTGGGGCGTCACATGCAGCGCCTGTTGTAGTTCATTTGGCAGTGCTGCAGCGCCACTTGGTAGAAATTGCCAGAAATATCTATTTTAATGTATAAAATTTTGGGATGTTGATCTAATTATATGTAATGATAATTAAAGTGAGTTAATCATGTTATGAAATGTTTAAACAAATTTTTAACAAGTAAAGAATTGTTTGAAGTTGTTGATTAATATGTTAAATGTGAAGTTAAACCCGTTGTCCGTAAAGTGTGATAACGTGTTATGAATTATGAGGTTAAGCTAAAAAGAAATTAACCAATTATGGTAATTGTATTGCAATTAATTGGTGTTGTGATACTAAATGGTGTAGGATTATTTGGGAACGTGAGTAGTAACTGTTTAGCTTACGCGCAAGGTTAGTTTCTCAACCCTACTCTTATATTAAGCAAGTTTCTTACTTTACCTTATTTATGATTCAACAAGTTTGCTATCCTTACATGTACAAGCTCTTTAACTTTAATCGTTAATGAGCAAGGTTTCTAGCTCTTGTTTCTCGTTATTCAAAGCTTGAACTATATTACTTCACCTTGTTATTCATTGTTATTCAATAGTGAGTTATTGATGTTTAAACCTTGATTGTAAATCATTGTTTAGACTTATGTTGATGTCGAATTGTTAGGTAATTAGTAACCCTTTGCTGATTCAACTAATCCCTAGTTGATGAACGTTTTGAACTCTAAATTACCCTTGAAGCCAATCCAAACCAAACTTACTTTGGTGTGGACTCGTAAAATAAAACTGAGATGAACAACGCTATTATAGGGGATTATTTACATGAAAACGTTAAAATGTTTGTGCATAATACATTATATAAAGGACTGATACCCCAAGAACGAGAATGAAGGTCTATATAGTCTAACGACTATTAAAGATTTAAGTAGAAATACCTACATCCTGGGACATAGTTCATGGTCTTGCGACCCTCAGATGAATTCTAACTTCAGTTTTCGATTATCAATAATAGAGAATGTTATTCAATTCAACTAAGCTTATTCATTGCCAGTTATTTTGTTCTTTCAAGTGAGCATTTATTTTGATCACTCTTAAATATATATATATATATATATATATATATATATATATATAACCATTGTAGCTATAGTTGAGAAGGTTGAAGAGCCAACCACTAGTAAAGGAAAAGGCAAGATGAACAAGTATTGAAGACTTGCTAATTTGTTATGGTTTATGTATTCAGACTTAAATTTTAATTATGTGATGCAATCAATTTTTTCGCATTTGATGATTATATTAAGGTTAGATAACCTGGGATTTATTTGATTAAGTTATGTAACCCTTTAATGGGAAGGTTTATTGCTTAAGTTTTATTTAACTTGGGTAGTTAAAAATGAATGTTTGGACAGTGAACACCAAATCATATGGGAATGAAGTACCCGAATTTGGGGGTGTCACAAGTTGGTATCAAAGCTTTAGGTTATGAACCTTAGGTGGGGGAAAACCATTAGTTAATAACCTTATAGGAATTTGAAAAGATAGTGGTGATAAACTCTTATCGAGTTCTAAGGAATATATAATAAAACAATCTATGTGCTTATGTGTTTACAACCTATATGCTCGTGAGTATCGAGTAGTGATGATTAGTAATTAAAAACTAAAAAAATTTGTTGTCAGGATGGCTAATGTGGGAGGATACAGTCAGGCTAGGGAGGAGGGACCTCAGATGCCTAGAGAGGAGGAGCCTCGAGATATTTAGGTAGTCTTGGAATAGCTAGTGCCAAGGGAGCCATCTTCGTTGGTTGTAGTTATTGGTTATGCCCCCAGAGTTTGAGTAGGAGGGGTTACCGGATGACGAGGATGAGATAGAGATGGATAAAGAGGATCCTGCAGAGCTACCACAGACAGATGAGGTGGAGGAAGGGGAAGAGTTTCCACCAAACTCTATTGCAGCTTGAAGAAACTGTTTCAACCATAACATCTCCTTGCCTGCTTCCATAGCAGCGATGTATTCCAACTCAGTTGTAGACAAAGCAACACACTTTTTCAACTTGGACTGCCATGATATTTATCCCCCTGCAAAAGTAAACAAATATCCCAAAGTAGACTTCTTCTCTTCAGAACCTGCCATGTCTGCATCTGTGAAACCCTCCAAGATTGGACTCGTGCCACCAAACCCCAAACACAAACTGGAAGTAGCTTTCAAGTATATGAGAATCCACTTAACTTCTTCCCAATGTTCTCTACCAGGATTTGACAAATACCTGCTCACAACGCCAACTACATGAGCAATATCTGGCCGTGTATAAACCATCGCATACATAAGACTCCCTACAACAGAAGAGTAGGGAACTGTTGCCATATGATCTCTCCCTTCCTTAGTTGAAGGACACATGTGCTTTGTCAACTTAATATGATTGGCCAGTGGTGTGCTAACTGGCTTAGCATCACCCATGTTGAACCTTGCAAGCACCCGTTCAACATACTTCTCTTGTGACAACCACAACCTTTTAACTCTCCTGTCACGAACAATCTCCATGCCCAAAATCTGTTTAGCTGGGCCTAAGTCCTTCATATCAAAAGACTTAAACAATTCTTCCTTGAGCATGTGAATCATATTAACATCTTGCCCAACTATCAACATATCATCTACATATAGCAACAAGATAACAAAGTTACTATCCGGGAACTTTTTGACATACACACAATGATCTGCAACTGTTCTATTATATCCTTGATCCACCATGAATGAATCAAATTTTATGTACCATTGTCTTGGAGCTTGTTTCAGGCCGTACAAACTTTTCTTCAACCTACAAACCAAGTGTTCTCTCCCTTTAACTTCAAATCCCTCTGGCTGCTCCATGTAGATTTCCTCCTTCAAATCACCATGAAGGAATGCAGTTTACACATCTAGCTGCTCAAGCTCAAGATCCATACTAGCTACTAACCCTAACACTGCTCGAATAGAAGTCATCTTCACAACCGGAGAAAAAATCTCATCGAAGTCAATACCTTGTTTTTGAGCAAAACCCTTGACGACCAACCGAGCCTTGTACTTCACTAGTTTTTCACCATCCTTTTTCATCTTGAACACCCATTTATTCTTCAATGCTTTCCTACCCTTTGGAAGTGTAATAAGCTCATAAGTGTGATTCTTATGCAACGAATCCATCTCATCCTGCATAGCTCTCGACCAATTGTTATTCTCCTTATGAGTTTTAACTTCCTAAAAATTTTCTGGCTCCCCCTCCTCAGCAACTAAAAGATATTCGGATGAAGGATACCTGACTGATGGCACACATTCTCTCGTGGATCTTCTTAGCTGAGGTTCTTCAATATCAAAATGAGGGGGTTGTTCCCCCTGCTCAACACCCTCTGCATCTGACCCATCACTATCGTGCAAATCTGTATTAATCACATCTTCATTCTGACCTTCTTCTCCAACTCTGGCATTCTGCAATGGCGAAGGAACTCCGCTGAGGTCTGGAACACTATTATCTATGGGCTGTGTAGCGTTATCAAAATCCTCATAATTTTGGTGTTCATAAAACACCACATCTCTACTTCTGAATAATTTTCTCTGAACTGGATCCCATAACCTGTACCCAAACTCTGCATCTCCATAGCCAACAAACACACATGGAGTAGATTTGTCATCAAGTTTTAATCTTTGTTCCTTGGGGATATGTGCAAAAGCCTTGCACCCAAATACCCGCAAATAAGAATATGACACATCCTTACCACTCCAAATCTTCTCTGGATTCTGAAAATCCAACGGTGCTGATGGAGATCTGTTAATCAGGTAACAAGCAGTACGAACAGCTTCACTCCAGAATGACTTAGGCAGCTTAGCCATTCTCAACAAGCATCGGACTCGCTCAATAATAGTGCGGTTCATTCTCTCAGCCACACCATTATGTTGTGGGGTGCCAGGAACAGTCTGCTCATGACGAATACTGTATTTAGCACATTATGCTGCAAACTCCTTTGAAGTGTATTCCCCTCCGTTGTCCCTGTGAAGACACTTCAATAATTTTCCAGTCTCTCTTTCAACCATAGCATGGAAACTCTAAAAATGCTGGAATACCTGGTCTTTTATTTTCAATAAAAACACTCACACCTTACGTGAAACATCATCAATAAAAGTAATAAAATATCTATTGCCACCTAATAACTCTACCTCAATAGGACCACATACATCAAAATATACTCTCTCAAGTAACTTAGATTTTCTTTTAGAGGAACTACTAAAAGAAACTCTATTCTGCTTACCAAACAAACAATAATTACAAGGGTTTAGTACAGTACCTTTAGCAAAAGGAATGAGGGACCTCTTTGCTAACATCTGCAACCCTTTCTCACTCATATGCCCAAGTCTTTTATGCCACAAATTCGGTGAAGTTTCATCTTCAATTGCATTCAACTCGCTAGAACATACATTCACATGAGTTTTGTATAACGAGCAACAAGTAGTACCTCTAGCGACTACCATTGATCCCTTGGTAAGCTTCCACTTTCCACTGCCGGAGTGATTCTCATAGCCTTCCCTATCCAAGGCCATACCAGAAATCAAGTTGAGGCATAAATCTTGGACATGTCTTACATCCCTCAAAGTAATAGTGCAGCCTACATCTGTCTGTATGCAAACATCACCAATTCCAACAATCTTGGATTGATTAATGTTACACATTCTCACAAATCCAAAGTCTCCAGCTTTGTACGTAGTATAGAATTCTCTTTTGGGAGTAGCGTGATACGAAGCACCTGTATCAATAACCCAATCAGTCTTCTGATCAACAACATGTAAGCATTCTTCTTCTTCGAATGAAAGAAGCACAATATCCTCAGTAACTGTAGCTGCAGTATTCTTCTCCTCAACTCTCCCTTGCTCACCAGTTTTCTGCTTGTCTAACCAAGTCTTGAAATTTCTTTTGAAGTGACCCTCCTTGTTGCAATGAAAACACATGTATTTAACACCTTCTTTGTTATTTGATTTGCTCCTATAATTTTTGAAATTTTTGCTTTTACTGCAATTCATGTTTCCCTTGTGAGATCCTCTGAAGTTACTTCTACCCCTGTTCTCTGCCACAAGTGTGAGACCCCAAATTTTATGAATAAAGATTTAAATTTCTCGAAATATTTTTTTAAATATTATGGTGTGGATTTGATATAATGTTATAGTTGTGGGTAATATTTATAAATTTTGCAAAGTATGCAAGTTGTTGTGTAATATTCGATTGGTCAGGGAATATTCTTTTTGTCGGGGAATATCCGTACGATGGTACAATCATTGGTGTACCCCACAACGGAATTATTGTCGAATTGAGAAAACGACAAAAATATTTTTATAAAAATAATGGTGGAGGTGTTACCGTTAAAACTATTGAACTACCCGGTAGTAAAAATGCGATGTCTGGCGTGGTTGCATAGTAGCTGCGGTATTGATTATTGATGCTTACGTGAGAAGTCACTCGGTATACTCAATTATTGCTACGATAATTCTTTGATAAAATCTCTTATATTATTGATTCAATTATTGTCACAGTATCATCATATAATATGTTATATTATTAAATCAATAATTGAGGCGACAAGTTATAATATTAATGATTAATAATTGTTGAAAGATTAAATATGTGTTGATTAAAATAAAATGATTTGTGGTAATATTTATTCAATCCTTGATGTATATAAAGAGTCTATTATGAGGCGTTTGTGGTAAATTTGGTTATTCTATGGGGGCCCATATGTCATCATCTAAGAGTCTCTTTTCATGATAGTAATTACCTTTACCAGACGTCAAACCACTTGTCGTTTCATATTACAGACGTCGAACAATTGTCATTTCACATTACAGGCGTCAAACTACTTGGTGTTTCACATTACAGGCGTCAAACCACTTGGTGTTTCACATTACAGGCGTCAAACCACTTGGTGTTTCACATTACAGGTGTCAAACCACTTTTCTTTTCACATCACCAGTGTAAAACCCCAACTTTTTGAATAAAGATGAATTTTCTATAAATATTATTTTTGAATATTATGGAGTGAAATTGATATAATAGTTGTGGGTAATATTTATAAATTTTATAAAACGCATAAGTTATTATATAATATTCGATTGGTCTGGGAATATTCATTTTAACGTGGGAATATTAGTACAACTAGCACAATCATTGGTGGACCCCTAACCGGAATTATTATTCGGATTGAGTAAACGATAAAAATACATTATGAAAATAACGGCGGAAGTTTTACAGATTAGCTCGTTGAAACACCGATTGTTAAAAATACGATGAATATGCGTGGTTGCATAGTAGCAATACGATATTAATTATTGATGCTTAAGTGATAAGTCACTCAGCTTTTGTTGGTATTATTAATGTAATAATACTGGAAAATCTTTTATATAAAAGCAGAATACTTTTATAAAGTTATTCTATAAATAGAATATATTATATTCTATTATGCATAGTGTTCGTATAGTGTCGCATAGTAAAATCTTTTTATATAAAAGCAGAATACTTTTATAAAGTTATACATTTTTATTAGACAATAATTAGAATATATTATATTTTATTATGCATAGTGTTTGCATAGTGTGCTGATAGTGTTTGCATAGTAAAATCTTTTATAAAGTTATTCATTTTATTAGATTATAAATAGAATATATTATATTTTATTTAAAAGATTTTTCTTTAAATATGGACCGTCAGATTAAAGTAAATCAATCTCGACTGTTCATGAGTTAGTTACTATGCATTCCATTTTTCTATAAATAGAAACTCATTCATTCATTATTTTCTTACGAATTCACTGAAACTCTAGAGAGATAAACTATAGAGAGAAAGAAGAAAGTATTCTGCTACTTCACTACTTATATATCCAGTATTCTTCTTCTTAAGGTAGGGAATATTATTTGTTGTACTCGTAAGGGGTGTTATTCTTTCTTATTCATGAAGAGAACTGTTGTTATTCCAATTCTTATTATTCATTGGAATAACTCAGATATGCATGATCTACCCTATACTTGGTGACATTCTTCTATTATTTTGTTGGAACATCCATGTCATGTGTTTTACATTGGACTGGTTAAAATCTTTATTATTATTCCATTGGAACATCTTGTGCGTGTGTTTTACACGGACACGGTTTAAATCTTATTATTATTCATTTGGAACATCATGTTCTGTGTGTTTTACACAGGACTGGTTAAAATCTTTATTATTCTGTTGGAACATCTGTCGGTGCAAATTTTGCTCGACCGGATTTTGCATTATTATTATTACATTTGAATAACTTTGTCTATGCGAAGTACCGCATGCATGGTGATTTCTTTTGTTATTCCATTCTTTATTATACTCAGTTGGTTAAAGTTTCGACTTCTATTCTCCATGAAATTAGTAGAATATCCTTGATATTTGCGCTTCATCCAGTATCTTTTCATGGAAATATTCTTCTGATCATTCTTGAATTTTACTCTACAAAACAGTATCATGTTGACAATTTGGACGTTAATAATTCCTGCATAAAATAATTCTTGAACTTGTTTTATTGAATTCTTATATCATTGCCATCATCCTCATGTTTATATTTTGTTGAAAGTCATTTGTGGCCTGTAGTGCATAGATGGACTTGGTATGATTATGACTGGGGATTATTCGGTGTAATCATGATAGTAATGTTACAAATGATGTGGTAAAAGTTCTCATTGGCCCGTAGTGCATTGATGGGACGAGTTGTTGGCATGATCATGACCATTAATGAATACACAAATATTCTTGGCCCGTAGTGCATGGATAATTGTGGTCGTGATACTAAAGAATATCCTTGGTCGAGTAGTGCGGGGTGATTCGATGATGTGGAATATTTATTAATCGAGTCTCAAGCGATAATAATGATGAAAAACCTTTTAAATCATAAAAGATAGTAGATTTTATTTTCTACTTGACTCTTTTAATGGATTTCTTGTTCAGCGCAGCTTAAACTTGATGTCTATTATATTTTATCGGTTTAACATTGTTGGAGACTAATGATAATTTATTCGCATTATCTTAGTCATAATATTTCTTCTTTGGGCTAGTTGAGCTCACCCTTTCTTTTCACTATTCTCTTCGTGAAATGAGAATATAGTATTTGGGACGAGTCGGGGGAACGAAGTGATGGTCCGGAGGATAGCATTAGTAGTCCTCACTATTCTGTGAAATAGTGTGATAATAATTGTAATGAGGACTCCTTTTGAGTTTGTATAATCTCTAGTAGATAATATTTGTATTCAAACTCACAGTTTATGTTTGTCGTATTTGTATTCAAACTCACAGTTTATGTTTGTAAGTTGTATTTGAATTCTGTACCATGTATCTGACGACCCAAGATGGGTGATGTATACCTAATTTTGGGGGCGTCACAACCAGTCGTCAAGCCACTTGCCTTTTCACATTGCAAGTGCTAAGCTAGAAATATTTTATAAATAGAGGCCTAGTTCTTCATTATTTTTCACGAATTCATTCAAGCTATAGAGAGAGAAAGTATAGAGAGAAAGAAGAAGAGTATTCTGTTACTACACTACTGCAGTATTCAATCTCCTACTAATGTAAGGGGTGTTATTTCTTTTGTATTCATGAAGAGAACTTCTATTATTCCATTATTTATTATTCTGTTGGAATAACCTGTATACGTGGGCTATCCTATACTTGGTGAAATTCTTCATTATTCCGGTCTTTATTATTACATTTGGAATATCATATGCATGCGTTTTATGCTGGGACTCGGTTCCGATCTTTATTATTACATTGGAATATCCACATTCGCATGCGCTTTTATATGGGACTGGTTCCATTCTTTATTATTCATTGGAATATCCTCATGCAGACGCTTTTACGTAGGGACTGGTTCCGTTATTTATTATTCTGTTGGAATAACCTGCATGTGCGGTCTATCACATGCATGGTGATTTCTTTTGTTATTCCATTCTTTATTATACTCAGTTGGCTAAAACTTTGACTTCTATAATCCATGAAATTAGTGGAATATCCTTGATATTTGCACTTCATCCAGTATCTTTTCATGGAAATATTCTTCTGAGCATTCTTGAATTTTACTCTCTGAAAGCTAATTATCATGTTGACAGTTTAGACGTTATTAGTTCTGGATAAATTAATTTTGAACTTGTTTTATTGAATTCTTATATCATTGTCATCATCCTCATGTTTATATTTTATTGAAAGTCATCTGTGGCCTGTAGTGCATAGATGGACTTGGTATGATTATGACCAGGGATTATTCGGTGTAATCAAGACCGTAATGTTACAAATGATGTGGTAAAAGTCCTCATTGGCCCGTAGTGCAATGATTGACAGTTGTTGGCATGATAATGACCATTAATGAATACACAAATATTCTTGGCCCGTAGTGCATGGATAATTATGGTCGTCATACTAAAGAATATCCTTGGCCGTAGTGCAGGGGTGATTCGATGATGTGGATTATTTATTAAGCTGAGTCCCAGTGATAAAAGTGATTAAAAACCTTTTAAATCATAAAAGATAGTAGATTTTATTCTCTACTTGACTCTTTTAATGGATTGCTTGTTCATTGCAGATTAAACTTGATGATTGTTATATTGTATCGATTTAACATCATTTTAAGGCTAATGATAATTTATTACGCATTATCTTAGTCATAATATTTCTTCATTGGGCTAGTTGAGCTCACCCTTTCTTTCACTGTTCTCTTCAGGAAATGAGAATATAGCTGGGACGAGTCGGGGAACGGAGTGATGGTCCTAGATGGTGCATTTGTAGTCCTCACTATTCTGTGATATAGTGTGATAATAATTGTAATTAGGACTCCTTTTGAGTTTGTATACTCTCTAGTAGACAATATTTGTATTCAAACTCACAGTTTATGTTTTGTCGTATTGTACACGACAATTGTATTATTAAGTTATATTTGAATTCTGTACCATGTATCTGGCGACTCAAGATGGGTGATGTACACCTAATTTTGGGGGCGTCACAACAAGTGCTTGTGTCTCAAAATTCAAACCCTGCTCCTTTCGCCTTGTTTCCTCATTGTGTATGTTGTCCTTGACCATCTGCATGGTTATCTTTCCTTCCGGAGCTGAATTGCTTAGTGACACAACCAAAGTTTCCCAACTGTTAGGCAACGAACTGAGAAGCAACAATGCCTGAATCTCGTCCTCAAGATTTAACTTTATGGTAGACAACTGGTTCACTAATCCCTGGAACTCGCTCATATGCTCGGATACACTGCTACCATCTTTATACTTCAGGTTCACGATCTTTCGAATCACAAATGTCTTATTCTGACCATTCTTCTTCTCGTACATGGACTCTAATGTAGTCCAATGTGTATAAGCATCCGTTTCCTGCGAAACATGGTGGAACACACTCTGATCGATCCACTGTCAGATGTGACCGATCGTCTTCTTCATTCATTTTTCCAATATTTTCGGTTTTATCCACGCTTTTTCCCCTTAAGCTCCAATGGATCATACAAATCCTTGCAGTAAAGGATATCATCCATTCTAGGCTTCCAGATCGAAAAATTAGATGAGGTCAATTTAATCATGGCGCCGCTTGATTCCTCCATTTAATTTATCAAAAAAAATAACTGCGCAAAGAACCTTGCTCTGATACCACTTTGTTGGAAAAACTCCTCCAATAATAACTGTCTTTGATAAATTAAATAAATCACGCCAAACTAATAATGCAATTCCACCAAATAAATTGTAACCACATAAAATAATAATACGAAAATAAACCAACCACAAGACACCAAAACTTACGTGGAAAACCCTCTAAAACTAAGAGGTAAAAATCACGGGCCAAACTTACGTGAAAGTGCTAGAAGTCGGTAGAGTAGCCAATAGAAGAGGAAATTTGAAGTGTGTTGATGAGTGAGTTTCATACCTACGAATTTTATACTTTTCAGACAAAAACAGTTGGTAATCCTTGTGTTTTAGTATTTTTTATGTGTGTGTTATGTTTGTGTTGCAGGTTTAGTTTGAGATGGCTAAGGAAGGAAATGAATGGCTAAAGCAGCAGAAGCAGCAACAGTCGGAAAAATCCAGAGAAGATACTAGCCTGGGCGGGCATTCCCTTAGCAAAGTTACCCACCAGGGCAGGGATTCATGTCATCAGGAAGATTTGACGCCCGCTGGGGCGGGGGTATTCTAAGTGTAAATTACCCACCAGGGCGGGGATGCGCGGAAGGTTTGGCAGACTTCTGTTGTAATTCTAATTCTAGAGATGGTGAGCTGGTTGATTCAATACGTGATTAGGATAGGATAAAAGGCTTATTCAGTTGTAGAGAAGGAAATATTATTGATCATAATCATCATCAATCATTACATTTCAAAAACCCTAGCTTGGATCGTGATTTTGGAGGATTGAAGCGAGGAAGTTGGAGGATTTTAGGATGCTTGTTTCTTTGTGATTTCAGTTTTTAATTCAATAGTTATGAACTAAATTTACTTTTTAAGCATACGACGAATCTTTTTGCGTAGCGAAGATTGTCATGCTTCTATTTTAAATCATTGATGCTATTTTCAATTCGTCTATTATGGTTTATGCTTAATTTATGAGTTGCTTGATCACCAATTCTTTGTGAACCTATATGAACTTGAGAGATGAAATATGGGTTTAGACCTAATCAAAATAGTGTGTGATTGTGATTTTTGCATATTGTTGGGATTCATAATTTATGTCTAGGATATAGATATGCCTATACATCGTGCGTAATATTATGAGAACTTCTGATTAAACCTTCTTTAATTGTAATTCACATAGAGATATAGTGAATTAGTTAATTAGGGTCTTCTGCTTAATTCTATCATTTGTGGATAAAAGTTGATATGGGTATAGTGCATCGAGAGATGGTTATACTGCTTTCGTGTTCTTGAGTAACGAACTGGAATAGTTATTTTGAATTAAAAAGAAGTGTGTCAATCTAAGTGAAGCATCAAGTGAAATTGTAGGCTTAATTCTCCAATATCTGATTAAAGTTTGTGGTAGTTAGTTGATTTTTCTTTATTTAGTAATTTTTCTTTAATTTCATCAATTAATCATTAGTTAAATAAAATTGAGATAATACAAGATTGGTAATTTTTAGGATAAAATTCAATATTTTTCTCTATGGGAACGATACTCTACTTATCACTTTATTACTTGTTGACCATGTGTACTTGCATGTTGTGCGTATATAGAATTTACATCCAAAAAGTTTTTGTCGGCGTTGCCGGGGAAGAAATAATTGAGTTTATTACTTTCAGTATCAGTTTAATTATATCAGTTTTAGTTAAACACGTTTTCATTTTTTTATTTCTTGTTTCAGGTTCTCTTGGTAAGTGCATGCAAACTCGATCAAAGAAGTCAGACTTAGTACCTTACGAGGATGATATCGAAAGAAAATTTTAGCGGTTGAGTAAGTGGATAAAAGAGACTACAAATAACTTAGAAAAATAAGAAACAATGGCTTCGGATGATCATAAAGCATTGCGGGATTATGCCACACCAAGGGTAACCAAGATTCATTCGAGTATTACCAGACCTGCAATTAGTGCTAACAACTTTGAGATAAAGCCTGGCACAATACAGATGATTTAGAACTCGGTACAGTTTAGGGGTTTGGCTAACGACGATCTTAATGACCATCTTGTGAGCTTTCTGGAAATATGTGATACCTTCAAGTATAATGGGGTATCGGATGATGCAGTGAGACTTCATTTGTTCCTATTCACACTGAGAGATAAGGCAAAGAGTTGGCTACATTCATTTCCAGCAGGTTCAATTACTACTTAGGATGATCTGGCCCAAAAAATTTTAGTAAAATTATTCCCAGTGGCGAAAATAGGAAAAATGAGGAATGAGATTACTACGTTTGAACAATAGCATGGGGAGTCACTGTATGAAGCTTGGGGGAGGTATAAAGAGTTATTAAGGAAATGTCCACATAATAGATTTCCCAAGTGGTTGCAGATGAACACCTTTTATATATAATGGGTTAAACTGTAATCTTCGGACTAGCATAGTTGCATCGTCTGGAGGAGCATTTATGGCTAAGAGGTTTAAAGAGGCATATGATTTGATTGAGACTATGGCAGTTAATAACTACCAGTGGCCAACTATAAGGATAACTCAACCTAAGGCAGCTGGAGTGTTAGAAGTGGATGGAATTACAGCCTTAGTAGCAAAGAAATCTACAGTATTGAAGAAAATGGATGCCCTCACGGGAGTACAAGTTCAGCAGGTAGCATATGTATGTGAAATATGTGTGGGAGAACTCTGACAGATCAATGCGCAATAAATTCTATAGCAGTTCAGCTTGTGGGTAGTTATAATCGGCCACCCAACCCATATCAGAATACCTATAATCTAGGGGCAGGGAACCATCCCAACTTTTCATGGAGCAACAATCAGAACCAGTAGCAAGCTCCATGACCATCATGAGAAGAAGTCAGCACCAACAGTCAGCTCTGCAACATGAGAAGAAGTCAAATTTGGATGAGCTACTTTTGAAATATATATCAAATAATGAAGCGGCAATGAAAACTCAGGCAGCTGCAATTAAAAATCTGGAAAATCAAATGGGACAACTTGAAATTGCCTTGAATAATAGACCTCAAGGGTCTTTGCCGAGTGACACCAAAAAGAATCCCAGGGGAATTCAAGAGTAGTGTCAAGTTATTACACTATGGAGTTAAAACAGTTAGATGGGCATAGTGTAGAAAATTCGCCAAGAAAAGATGTTAAGGAAAGTAAGAACAAGTAGTTGAAGAGAAAAGGGGTGAAGAAAGACAAGTGGCTAAGAAACAGGCAGATGTTATACCAGTTGTTTATACTCCACCACCGTTCAACAAAGGGTTAAAAAGATAAAGTTAGACAAATAGTTCTCTAAATTCCTAAAAATCTAGTTATCTAAACACTTCTCTATGGAGGACTTGGGAGAAGCATCCTATATTTTGGGGATAAAGATATATAGAGATAGATCTATAAGGATGTTTGGCTTGTCCCAAGGAAAGTACATTGACTCGATGTTAAAGAAGTTTAGCATGGAAGATTCCAAGAGAGGTATCATGTCTATGAGTCATGGAATGCATCTCTCCCAGAAATAGGCCCCAAAGACACCAGATTAGAGAGACCGTATGAGTAAGATTCCTTATGCTTCAAAAATATGATCTATCATGTGCGGTATGATATGTACTAGACCGGATGTCGCTCATGCACTTAGTGTAACAAGTAGATATCAGTCAAATCCAAGAGAAGAGCACTAGAAGGCAATGAAAACATCCTAAAGTACTTGAGAAGAACTAAGAATGTATTTCTTGTCTACAGTGGGTCTGAATTGAAACTAGAGAGCTTCACAGACTCATGTTTTCAAATGGACCAAGATGACATTAAATCAGTTTTGGGGTATGTGTTTACCTTGAACGGTGGCGCAGTGAGTTGGAAGAGTTCCAAACAGCAAACAGTTGTTGATTTAGTGACATAGGCAGAGTACATAGGCAAGTGAAGCTGCAAAGGAGGTTGTTTGGATGAAGAAGTTCATAACCAAACTTAGCATGGTTCCTAGCATTAGAGGAGCAATATCTTTATACTGTGACAACACCGGAGCTATTGCGCAGGCTAAGGAATCTAGGTCTCATCAGAAATCTAAACACGTGTTGCGACGGTTTCATTTGATTAGAGAAATCATTGAAAGATGAGATGTCACCCTGGAGCGTGTGGACTCTCAAGACAACATTGCAAATCCATTTACTAAACCTTTAATACAAAATCAGTTTGATTGTCACTTAGAGAAGATAATATAGCAATTGGCTTTAGTGCAAGTGGGAAATTGAAAGTAGTATGCATACAAGCCAATCATGTTTGATGATAAAAACATATACTTTGTTAACAATCTTACTCATTTATTAATAAAAATATTTATTTACTAAAGGCATTTAATTATCTACATGGTGTTGTATTAATAATATGTGATCAACCCATAGTTTTAAGCAATGCTTTTAGAATAATTATGAGATCATGCTAATGAGATCTAAATTTTTAGATAGCTTAAAAACTAGAATGTTCTCAATCATTGGATTACTAAAATGGGGATTAGTGAATCCAAATAGATTGGTACATATTGGAGAATAAGTTCTCTGAACATGGCTCGCTAAGGAATACCTAATGGAGTTTTACTTGTCTGTCAATAGGAATTCCTAAAGTGATAGTAGTACAAGTGATCCTTTGACTTGAGATCATCATAGCATCTTATGTATGATAAGTTATACTTTGACATGTCCCTTAAAACCCTTAGTGTGACGCCCCCAAAATAGGTATACATCACCCATCTTGAGTCGCCAAATACATGGTACAAAATTCAAATACAACTTAATTATACAACAGTCGTGTAAAATATGACAAAATATATGTTGTGAGATTTAATACAAATATTATCATCTAGACAATATCCACAATCAATGGAGTCCTCATTACATTTATTATTACATTATTTCACAGAATAGTGAGGACTACTAATGCACCATCTAGGACCATCACTCTGTTCCCCAACTAGTCCCAGCTACGTTCTCATTTCCTGAAGAGAACAATGAAAGAAAAAGGGTGAGCTCAACTAGCCCAGTACAAAATATTATGACTAAGATAATGCAGAATAAATTATCGTTAGCCTTCAACATTGTTAAACTGATACAATATAACAAACATCAAGTTTAACTGCAGCGGAATAAGCAATCCATTAGAAGAGTCAAGTAGAGAATAAAATCTACTATCTTCTATGATTTAAAAGGCTTTTCATCACTTTTATCGCTGAGACTCAGCTTAATAAATAATCCACATCATCAAATCATCCCTGCACTATAGCCAAGGATATTCTTTAGTATCACGACCACGAATTATCCATGCACTACGGGCCAAAGATACTCAAGTTTTCATCAACGGTCCTGATCATGCCATAAAACAATTCATCTTTGCACCCTTGGCCGAAGAGAATCCATAGCCATAATAATACCAAAAACTGTTCATCAATGCACTACGGGCCAATGAGGACTTTTTCCACATCATTTGTAACATTACGGTCATGATTATACCGAATAATTCCTGGTCATAATCATACCAAGTCCATCTATGCACTACAGGCCACAAATGACTTTCAACATAATATAAACATGAGGATGATGACAATGACATAATAATTCAATAAAACAAGTTCAAGAATTAATTTATCCAGGAACCAATAATGTCCAAATTGTCAACATGATACTTCTTTGTAGAGTAAAATTCAAGAATGCTCAGAAGAATATTTCCATGAAAAGATACTGGATGAAGCGCAAATATCAAAGATATTCCACTAATTTCATGGAGTATAAAAGTCAAAACTTTAACCAACTGAGTATAATAAAGAATGAAATAACAAAAGAAATCATCAGGCATGCGATAGACCGCACAGACAGGTTATTCCAACAGAATAATAAATAACGGAACCAGGTCATGCGTAAACGCAAAGACAGGATATTCCAACAGAATAATAATTAAGCAAGAACGTGTCATGCGTAAAAAGCACGTATGGATGTTCCAACAGAATGATAAATAATGGAACCAAGTCATGCGTAAAGCACAGACAGGATGTTCCAACAGAATGATAAAGAATGGAATAATAGAAGAATTTCACCAAGTATAGGGTAGTCCACGTATACAAGTTATTCCAACAGAATAATAAATAATAGAACCAGGTCATGCGTAATACTTATGCATGTGGATGTTCCAACGAGAATAATAAAGAATGGAATAATGAGAAGAATTTCACCATGTATGCGGTACTTTGCATAGACAGGTTATTCCAATAGAATAATAAATAACGGAACCAGGTCATGCATAATTCGCACAAACAGGATGTTCCAACAGAATAATAAGGGATGGAGTAACAATAGCTCTCTTCAAGAACATAAAGAAATAATATCCCTTACCTTAGAAAAATTGGATACTGGAATAGTGAGGTAGCAGACTTCTCTTCTTCTTTCTCTCTATAATTTCTCTCTATAATAATTGCTCTAAAGCTTTTGTGAATTGGTGAGAAATGAAGGAAGAATGAGCTTCTATTTATAGGAAAATATAGTTTCAATAATTGCATGTTTTGGGCCTCAAAATATTACAATATAATACCTTCCTCTTTTCTTCATTTTTAATTTAGTCCTGCAAGTATTAACAAACTTGCACCACCTCCCCTAATAGTAAATAACATTAATGTGACTCAATAGTATAATCATGTGAAAAAACTAATTACAATATAGTACATTAAACTATACCTCCATTTTTAACTTAGTCATGCAAGTATTATCAATCTTACACCAACTCTCCTAATAGTACAAGAATGTGATTCAATAGTACACACATGTGAACAAGTAGTTATATAAGCATGTGAATTAGTAGCAATTAATTGCTCATTTATCTGATAATTACCCAATTTATCAATATAACCCCCATACATCAATTATCATCAGAATAGATGTCGATTTCCACTAACACTAATAATTCCAACACAATGGAACTATCAAATTCATCTTTAATCAACACAACTTATTCATCATTAATATTATAACTCACAATATTTAACAACAAGGTCGTTCCCAGGAAAGAGGGGGCTTTCCGATAAGGAATTCTCCTTATTGGCGCGCAATTAGGTGACCAAACCTCTCCTTGACAGAACTTTTTGACATTGTCAATATTGCAAATAATAATATGAATAACTTTGTCGTCTCAATTATTGATTTAATAATATAACATATTATGCGAGATGATCTTTGTGACAATAATTGAATCAATAATATGAGAGATATGATCAAAGCAAATTCTGTAGCAATAATTGAGTATAATCGAGTGACTTCTCACGTAAGCATCAATAATCAATACCATGTGCTACTATTCAACCACTGCCATTCATTGTACTTTTACTAATGGGTAGTTCAAGCGCTTTTAACGGTAACACTTTCGTAGTTATTTTTTCAAAAGATAATTATGTCGTTTTCTAACTACGACAATATTTCCGTTGTGGGGTCCACCAATGATTGTGCCTTCGTACGGATATTCCCCGGCAAAAAGAATATTCCCCGACCAAACGAATATTTTATAAAAACTTGTATACTTTGCAAAATTTATAAATATTACCCACAACTATAACATTATATCAAATCCATACCATAATATTTAAAAAAATATTTCGAAAAATTTAAATCTTTATTCATAAAATTTGGGGTCTCACAATCTCCCCTCCTTATGAAATTTCGCCCTCAAAATTTACGTGCGTACCTGGAATGCCGAAGAGATGAGGATACCTTGACTTCATTTCAGATTCTAACTCTTGAGGTATAACCTTTGAGTGTTGAATACGATCCTTCTTATCCAAGATTTTAAAATGTATCTCATTATACGTTAAATCTTCTGCTATCTCGTCTAGTTCTAATTCAATAATGTGGTTCAGGTCGTCCACATAATTACGTAACATTGATACGTGAAAAATGTTATGAACACGCGACATACTTGGCGGTAAAACGAGTCTATAGGCCACAGTTCCTACTCGATTGAGGATTTCAAATGGGCCAAGTAAATCGAGGGTTGAGATTTCTCTCTTCATCGACTCTTGCTTCTAGAATAATGCCTTCTTGAACCTTCTTCTTCGCATTCATCAGATTCTGGTGTGTAACTTGAGCGGCTTTAACTTTATCGATTAAAGTCGATTCTACTCGTATATTCGTTATCACCACGTGGGTCCTTAGAGTCTTTAACTCTATCTTTATTATTTGTAAGTTATACGAAATGGGTTTTTGTGTTAACGAAATGGGTTTTTGTGTTAACAACGTCACACTCGTAACCACATTCGATCTTCTACTCAATGTGTCAGCTACCACATTCACTCTTCCGCGATGATATTGAATGGTATGGTCGTAATCTTCAACAGCTTGAGCCAACGTCTTTGGCGCATGTTACATTCGTTTTGAGTGAAGAAATATTTGATGGTTTTAGAAATGGATTTTGTACTGGGGTCAATACAAAATTCGATTTCACGCTCTAGGGGTAGGCTAGGAAGTCTTCAAGAATACGTCAGGAAATTTATTAACAATAGAAATATCATTCAAAACTGTGACTCTCATCCCGAAACTTGGATAACACATGTAATGAAGGTTTCTTTTAACGGAGTTTCAACCGACAAGTCAAAGTCTAATTTCTCCGGAATCAAATTTAAACGTTGAGCGCAAGCAAGAGAGATAAGAGAATGGGTAGAACCGGTATCTAATAAGGTATAAACTTCGCAAAAATTTATAATTAACTAACCCGTGCTAACTTCGTTCGGGTTACTCGCTTTTTGAGAAGTTACAAAAATGTTCTTCCGAAACCACCGACTTTGTTTTGTCGTGATCCGCCTTTGGTGCCCAGTCCCCAATTTGGACTTGACTTCACTATCACGACAAAATCGAGCTAAATGACCTTCTCTTCTTGAAATTTTCACTTCTATTATCTTGGCCATGATTACCACCGAAGTGGTTACCATTCTTGGCATGATAATTTCCCCTACGATGGTTATCATTGTTCCGATGGTCGTTGTCACCGGTACGATTATTATCGTGTTGTTGCTCGTTATCCTAGGTATTGTTCGTTAGTGACTCAACGGTCTCATGTGCTTCATTGCTGATCTCAACATTTTCAGATGCCATTTTCAAACACTGTCACAAAACAAGGGTTAATTAACATGTAACATATTATCCCTATACTCTGACCGACAAATTAAATACCAAATAAACTTAGGTAGGTCATACTAGCTAAGGAATTCCCCGTCTCTCCCCTCCTAATTCTAGTCTCACATCTTAGCCAGGGATCATATCCCTAAGTTTTGATACCAACTATGACGCCCCCAAAACAGGTATACATCACCCATCTTGAGTCGCCAAATACATGGTTCAAAATTCAAATACAACTTAGTTATACAACAGTCGTGTAAAATACGACAAAACATATGTTGTGAGTTTTAATACAAATATTGTCATCTAGACAATATCCACACTCAATGGAGTCCTCATTACATTTATTATTACACTATTTTACAGAATAGTGAGGACTACTAATGCACCATCTAGGACCATCACTCTGTTCCCCTACTAGTCCCAGCTATGTTCTCATTTCCTAAAGAGAACAATGAAAGCAAAAGGGTGAGCTCAACTAGCCCAGTAAGAAATATTATGACTAAGATAATGCAGAATAAATTATCGTTAGCCTTCAACAATGTTAAACTGATACAATATAACAAACATCAAGTTTAACTGCAGCGGAACAAGCAATCAATTAGAAGAGTCAAGTAGAGAATAAAATCTACTATCTTCTATGATTTAAAAGGTTTTTCATCACTTTTATCGCTGAGACTCAGCTTAATAAATAATCCACATCATCAAATCATCCCTGCACTATACACTACACCAAAAATGGCCTCTAGCGAAGGAAATTTTGTGAAGGAATTTATTCCTTCACATGAGGAGTTGTTTAGCGAAGGAACAACGAAGGAAAAAAGTATAGTGACAATATAGTTATTAGCGAAAGAAACATCCTTCACAATTTATATTTTTTTTCCTCACAAAATTGGGTCGTTAGAAAGATTTTTGGAGCCAATTTATGATGAAAATTTGCGAGGAAAAAATCTATTTAGTGAAGGAATTATTACTCACTATATATTATTGGTCAGAAGTTTTTTGTGAGAGATAAAATTGATCGCTATTTTATTCTAAATAATTTTTTATAATTAATTATGGTGAATATAAATACCTTAAATTTATTATATTAGTAAATTTAATTTTAATAACACTTTTTTATTTAGGAGGGCTTTAAGAAAGACTTTTGGATTATTTAATTTTATTTTTAATTAGTTCAAACCATAAAAAAAAAAATCAAAAAAACTTAACTTAACTTAACTTTACAATACCCGATAAAGGTTAAAAGGTCGATCGTGACTCGAAAACTTAACTTAACTTTACAAGTAGAATTGGTGTAAAAAATCGATCGTGACTCGTGAGAAATTGAGAAAGGGCGAAGTAACTCGAGCAAGCGAGATAAGGAAGCAAGCTAGCCAGATCGATCAAAGGTTTCGCTCAATCAGCCAAAATTGAAGTTTCGATAGATGCCAAATTTGTTATGGCGCCACTCGATAGAATCAAGCTTCTTATACAGGTAAATTTCCCAAATTTTAGCTTGAATTTATTGTTCATCGTTGAAGTATTGACTGATTTAGAAATGAATTTGTTTTCCACCATAGAAAATTGTTTTATGACTATGTTAGTTAGGGTTCTGATTATACACTTGAGTTGAAATGCTTATATTTGAGGTAGTTGGACTATTTTATACATGGCATTATATTTAATCAAATGCTGAGTTTCTAATCTAAAATTTGTTTGATTATTCAAGTTTGTGTTTCTAATGTGGATTGAATCTTGTGTAGTTGTGCTCAGCTAAATTTAATGATTGAATAAATAAATATAAGGCTTTCACTTTTCTGAGGAATTGTTTTTACTAAATTTTAATTTGAAAACTCTTTTTTGTATTTATATTTGTTTGTCCACCATAACTGAAGATAGCTATATTAAAGAAACACGAAAAAGATATGGATGTACAAAGAACAACTTGTGGAAGCCTAGATACAGTCCATCGGTTGTAAAAACATAAAAAGTTCTCGTGTTTGGTCTTATGTGTTTCCTTTTCAAAGCACACTCTATTTATTAACTTTATCACAATAATTAATTCTCCAATTAAGATAACAATTTTTTTGTTGCTAAATTTAAATTTCTATTAAAAAGAAAAGAAATGTACAAAAGGACAAGGGGTATACCCTAAATAAAATATATCATGACCATCATAGGACATGCCCTATAATGGAAAAGCTATACCCGAATAACAAAGCAAAGGGAAATAACCCAGTATAGAACAATGGAAACATACATCAAAAGGAGAAATGCAAAAATTGACAAAAACAAGGCAATTTCACCCAAACAGGAGACAAAAGCAACAACAATGCAGTAAGAAGAACAATCAAAGAAAAATTAATTAACACCCAGTAATTAACAGCAACAACAAGAATCTAAATTAACACACCAGTAATAAACAGTAGAAGCAGCAGCCAATCAACAAAAATTAATTGACACAGATCACACCAGTTTCATCAGTGGCACTCTCAGTCTCAAAGAAGAACATGAGGTTTATTTTAGATTCTTATACCTCTAATGAATAATGAATTCAATTCGAGTATATTTTCAAGTTTCAATTGAATATAATGAACACGCATTTTCTTAGGTGCATTTGATTAGGATTTCTTGGTGATGCATGTAATCGATATGTGAAGGTCTATTTTCCCATCCAAACGAGATCGGGATCTCACTTTTTGTACTTTTGATCAACGCATTTTCTCCACCGCCTTCTCTTCCTTAAGCAAGTGATAGGTGTTAATCTCTTATGCTATGCTTGTGTGTTTTGCTTGCTAGGTGTATTGCATTGTAATCAATGGTTTGCATGTTAAGCATATAGTATCAGTTTGAAAAATGCAATGTGGATAATACATAGCTCATTGGATTGATTCTCCGTTATATTATCATTATAAGCATGTGTACTTGTGTATGTAAGTGTGATAACCCAAACATGTGGGATGTGCTAGCTTGTACGTTAGACTTTATACATAAGACTTAAGGTTATTACCAAGGGTACCAACTTCATGACATTTCAGGTGGACTTGGTTAAGATGACCCGATGGTACTCTAGAAACAATACTTGATATAGGCTTGGTTTGGGCTGGGTCGTTAAATATCGATTGTGGTATTTTTTTTGCAGTTTAAGCTCAAGTATATACTATTAGTATGTCCTATTTCATAAGAGATCATTTCTCCATTTTTATACACCTTAATAAGAGTCTATTTTCCACAGACTTAGAAGTGATATAATGATTAAAGTTTAAACTTGATGAAGTTTATAAGTTATCTAGATATTATTGTCGTTATTTAGATTAACTAAAAGGTTAAATTTGAAAAGTCAACTCTATGTAAATTACATGTTCTTTTGAAAGTGGACTTCATATTTGGAAGGAGAGGAATATCACATCTCAAGATTGTGTAGGGTAGTGCAGATTAAGTAAATGTCTAGTCATCTAAATGCGAGAATTGTGTCTTGTTATTGAAGGTGAATCATATGGAGCAAACAATCTGGCAGATTCCTAAACTCTATGGCCAATTAAATTCACCTCGGTTGGAAAGAATTGCTACTCTTGATGCACATAAGTCGAAGGCTAAATGGTAAGTTGATCATTTCAGGCACAAACTTATGTGCTTCTCATGATAAGGAATATTTTTGCACGCATACATGCGAATATATATGTTTGTTGTCTCTTAGGAAGTGGTGGTTTTATTTATAATTATTATTTTTATGTCCGCTATATCAAAATTAATTAACAAAGAATAGCAAAGGCGGTAGTACCAAACAACAACAATAGAAACAAAAACATAAGCAACTCACCCGTGCAGATGAAGCAAGTAACAACAAAGAAGCGTGACAATCAATCAATGAAGAAAAACGGCAAAAGAAGAAGAGGCGACATCATGCCCATCAATAACAACAAAGATAACAGAGGCAAAAGACATCACAACACAACAGATCGTAATCGAGAATGAGAAGCAGAAGCGAAGAAAGTACCAAAACTCATGAGGGTAGGACCCAATGCATAAACAACCCCAAGAACCACAAAGCGGCTTAGACACCCAAGCATAAAACAAAATCGACCCATTAGCATGCTCCACACAAAGAAAAAAGCGAAATAGCACATCGAGAATCCAAGATCGCCTCCCGACGGACGAAGATGCAAAGACCGGTTTGTGACGACAACAAGATGGACTCAAGAATAAACAACATAGACAACGACCATCATAAAAACCCAAGAAACTAGTGCAAACATTTTCGCCCATAACGGTTAAGATGAAGGCAAAGTGAAACCTCTTGCTAATAGCCGCCATGACAAAAAAAAAAAAGGCCCAAAGCAAAGAAAGAAAAGAAAAGACTAAGCTTAAAGATCCAATTACAACAAATCACCAAAGTAGCAAGCAATTATAGCATACTTGCTAATAGAAGCGTAATAATCAATCGATATAGTCATGCGCCAAACAAATAGAACTACATGCAAAGAGAACATAAGACCAGAGGTTGATTTAGAAGAAACAACAACCTGTTGTCCAAAGACACCCAAACTTTTAGTAAGCGAGTGACCATCAACAAAACAATAGTTACCAAATTTAGAAATCTTTGTAAGATATATACATTAGATCATCTAATTGAGACATTTTAGATTGTTTTCATTACTATTTTATAATGCAATTGTTATAAATGTTCCATTTCTGGAAAATATATGTTTCAAGTTAAAAAGGGCACTACACTGGAACAAAGACAAATCTATGCCAAAAAATAGAAGTTAATCTTATACCGGTGACAAATGTTCTTTATTGGCTTAAATTAAAATGTTACTTGTGTTTTATTGATCAGTTGTCTATTTTTTATATTTGAGGAATATGAATGATTGATAGTGAGAGAGAGTAAGCTTCTGTGGCATCTATTTATAATAGCTTTAAAAAAATTGATATATATATATATAATGTACCATAATATGCATACACGCGCACGCACATACATTTTAGTCACACAGCCACACACATGAATATATATTTGCTAGTTCTATTTTTGAAACAAAGACAATTTAGGTGCATTTGAATACAAGTTGGTTTTGACAATGTTGAGATCTATAATATCTTTTTCGCTCATCGTATTCTACGGTTTAATTTAGTAAAGTGGTAGTTTCTTTTTTAGATTGGCTTTATGAATGCTTACTAGGTATGTATTCAACTTTGATTATCATATAAAACTAATTGGTATTTTCTTAATAGTTTTATTTGTAGAAAATAAACTTTAATGATTGAATTCTAAGGCTTGACTAACTACAATCCTATTAGGATCTTCCCGTCAAGGATTGTTCTCGTTTATTTGAAATAACTTGGTAACTCTTTTGTTGAAGAGACATGAAATCAGATAACGTCTCTTGATTATGCGTTATTTCAAATTTGTCCCCAAAGCGGTCACATGTGAGGACATTTTATTGCTTGGATGTTTTGTTGTTTTATTGGTTAATTTATAATGCGTTGCATTAAATCATCATAATGGAGTGAATTTTGATGTTTGAAAATTTGAAATCATTTATTGCGTACTGTGTTTTTCAAAGACAAAAGCTTATGTAAGCTTAATCAAACCAGATCATCAATGTGGTATCGTGCTTGCAAGACATGCAACAAAAAAGTTAAAGCTTATCGGATCTGGGTTTTGGTGTGAATGATGTCAGAAGAATGATGAGAAATGCAGTTTGAGGTATGAAAAACACTCACATTTTTAGCTTTAGCAGTACTTTGTGAAACCTATTTTTTTAGAATGCCATAATCTAATTTTTTTTGTCAATTTGCTAGATATATAATGGTTGCAAAAGTTTCTGATGCAAGTGGTGAAGCTTGGCTTTCTTCTTTTAATGATCAAGAAAAAAAAATACTGGGGTGCTCTGCCGACGAGCTTGACAAGTTGAAATCACAACTAAAACTCAGCATGCAACAAAATTGATGATGTTCGTGCTATGAAACTTAGCGCATGTAAAATCACAAGTATGTTCGTGCTATGAAACTCAGCGTGTTGTGGAGTTTGTATAATTTTGTTATTTAAAGTAACCTGATCATGCTTGTGGGGGCGATTCGAGGAGGCCTTCAATTTGCAGACTTTTCTGATTTTGGTTGTTTTTTTGCACTTGTTTGTGGGGTCATTCTTTTTCAGCAGACATGTTTAGTAAGAATTTATGCTCTTTACTATTGTTTTTCTTTTTTATTTTGTTGCTAAAACTAATTTTCTTTCTACTAGTTGCTATGGCTGTTAAGTAGAGAACAAATATGATGTGCCACATATGAATCAGGTTTCGTTGTATGCTAACTTCCTTCTTTTGATTTTCATTTTGTTAAACTTAGAGGAGCCTAATATATCACATAATTCGTAGTCAAGGGACAATCAAACTTTATGTGGTGTACAATGCGTTGGAGGTAAGAAAATAATTTTACAACTTTAGAATAGAGGATAAGCCCAAAGATTTTCATATTGAGTGGGATGAACTTTCTTGCAACAACTACAAAATATATACTTTAAAATTATTGATTTGAGATACAGACTGCCTTTGTTCTCATTTGGGCTGCTGGTCTTGAGCTGTTGTGGCGAAGGGATGTTGTTACTACAGCTGTTGGCCATAAAATTAGGCTCCTTCACGCAATGGTCCGATTTCCGTGTTTGAGTGCCTGCCATCGGATCGCTTAGTGGTTTTGGTCTTTGGAGCTTAGTTAATGCAATTGATCTTCGCTATTACGTTGCTACTATTTTAATCGCTCATCGCTTTTCGCTCACTCTTTTGGTGTTCTTTGCTATGTATGGGCTCTGCTTTGAGTGTCTAATTAGGTTGCTGATGTTTGACTGTTGTCATGCTTGCTACTGCTAGCTGGGAAAACCTAATTGGGTGGTTTTTTTTGGTCTGGCCAGGTTTTTAAATTTGATTAGGTCTATCTTTATGGGTCTGACTAGGTTTTTAAATTTGGTTAACATTGTATTAGCTTGGTGATATCTCTTTTAGGCTTCTTTGCATTTGGTTTACTGTTGACATCATAGGGCCTGTCCTTTGATGGTCTCTATATATATGGGGTATACCCCATGAATTATGTACAGTTCCTTTTATTTAATTTCAGTTTGATTTTAGCAAAAAAAATATAAAATCACTGATTTTAAAATTAATTATAATTTACAAAGAATTTTGATTATTTACCAATTAATTTTTTATTTACAAATTTATAATATGTGAAGGATTTTATTTGAGAAAAGGACATTAGTGAAGGATTATTTTCCTCACTAAAATCTTTTTTAGTTAATTAGTTAGTCATCAATGAAGGATTATTTCCCTCACTAAATTGAAGAAAGATTCTCAATTTATAAATAGTGAAGGAAAATATTCTCTCGTTAAATAAATTTGTTCCTCACAATATATTATTTGTGAGGGAATCAAGTTATTCACTAATTTCAAACAGTCCTTCTTAAAATATTATTTGTGAAGGAAACCAATCTTTCACTAAATAACAATATTCTATTACTAAATATAATTTGTGAATAAAAAAGTTATTCACAAGATATCCCTCACAAAAAAACATTTAGTTACTACTTAGCGAAGGATACCCAATTGCGAGAAGGTCTAATGCGAGCACTCGTGTGAAGGAAATATTTCTTCGCAATGAATCACTTGTGAGTGATATAAGGCCTCTACTGAAGGATTTGTCCTTCATTAGAGGCAATTTTTGGTGTAGTGATAGCCAATGATATTCTTTAGTATCACGACCATGAATTATCCATGTACTACGGGCCAAAGATAATCATGTTTTTATCAATGGTCCTGATCATGCCATAAAATAATTCATCTTTGCACCCTTGGCCGAAGAGAATTCATAGCCATAATCATACCAAAAACTGTCCATCAATGCACTACGGGCCAATGAGGACTTTTTTTTCCACATCATTTGTAACATTACGGCCATGATTATACCGAATAATTCTCGGTCATAATCGTATTCAAGTCCATCTATGCACTACAGCCATGAGATGACTTTCAACATAATATAAACATGAGGATGATAACAATGACATAATAATTCAATAAAACAAGTTCAAGAATTAATTTATCCAGGAACCAATAACGTCCAAATTGTCAACATGATACTTCTTTGTAGAGTAAAATTCAAGAATGCTCAGAAGAATATTTCCATGAAAAGATACTGGATGAAGCGTAAATATCAAAGATATTCCACAAATTTCATGGAGTATAGAAGTTAAAACTTTAACCAACTGAGTATAATAAAGAATGGAATAACAAAAGAAATCATCAGGCATGCGATAGACCGCACAGACAGGTTATTCCAACAGAATAATAAATAACGAAACCAGGTCATGCATAAACACAAAGACAGGATATTCCAATAGAATAATAATTAACGGAACCAGGTCATGCGTAAAGCACAGACAAGATGTTCCAACAGAATGATAAATAATGGAACCAGTCATACGTAAAAGCATGCATAAGATGTTCCAAATGTAATGATAAAGAATGGAATAATAGAAGAATTTCACCAAGTATAGGGTAGTCTCGCAGATACAAAGTTATTCCAACGAGAATAATAAATAATGGAACCGGTGTCATGCGTAATACGCATGCATGTGATGTTCCAACGTAATAATAAAGAATGGAATAATGTAAGAATTTCACCATGTATGCGGTATTCAGATGTACAAAGTTATTCCAACGTAATAATAAGTAATGAGAACCAGTCATGCGTAATTCGCATGATGAGGATGTTCCAATGTAATAATAAGGGATGGAATAACAATAGCTCTCTTCAAGAACACGAAAGAAATAGTATCCCATACCTTAGAAAAACTGGATACTAGAATAGTGAGGTAGCAGACTTCTCTTCTTCTTTCTCTCTATAATTTCTCTCTATAATAATTGCTATAAAGCTTTTGTGAATTGGGGAGAAATGAAGGAAGAATGAGCTTCTATTTATAGGAAAATATAGTTTCTATAATTGCACGTTTTGGGGCTCAAAATATTACAGTATAATATCTTCCACCACCTCCCCTAATAGTAAATAATGTGAATTAATAGTTCATTCATGTGACTCAATAGTATAATCATGTGAAAAAACTAATTACAGTATAGTACATTCAACTATACCTCCATTTTTAACTTAGTCATGCAAGTATTATCAATCTTGCACCAACTCCCCTAATAGTACAAGAATGTGATTCAATAGTACACACATGTGAACAAATAGTTATATAAGCATGTGAATTAGTAGCAATTAATTGCTCATTTATCCGATAAATTACCCGATTTATCAATATAACCCCCAGACATCAATTATCATCGGAATAGATGTCGATTTCCACTAACACTAATAATCCCAACACAATGGAACTATCAAATTCATTTTTAATCAACATAACTTATTCATCATTAATATTATAACTCACAATATTTAACAACCAGGTCGTTCCTAGGAAAGAGGGGGCTTTCCGATAAGGATTTCTCTTTATTGGCGCGCAATTAGGTGACCAAACCTCTCCTTGACAGAACTTCTAGACATTGTCAATATTGCAAATAATAATATGAATAACTTTGTCGTCTAAATTATTGATTTAATTATATAACATATTATACAGATGATACGATGACAATAATTGAATCAATAATATGAGAGATATGATGCAGCAATTACTGTAGTAATAATTGAGTATAACTGAGTGACTTTTCACGTAAGCATCAATAATCAATACCGTGTGCTACTATGCAACCACGCCAGACATCGCAGACTTTTACTACCGGGTAGTTCAACAGTTTTAACGGTAACACTTTCGCCGTTATTTTTTTAAAAAATAATTATGTCTTTTTCTAACTACGACAATACTTCTGTTGTGGGGTCCACCAATGATTGTGCCGTCGTACGGATATTCCCCGGCAAAAAGAATATTTCCCGACCAAACTAATATTTTATAACAACTTGCATACTTTGAAAATTTTATAAATATTATCCACAACTATAACATTATATCAAATCCATACCATAATATTTTAAAATATATTTCGATAAATTTAAATCTTTATTCATAAAATTTGGGGTCTCACACTTAAGGTATATCAAGGGGTATGTTTGGATGTAATAAGTTATATATAGAGATAATGAATGATCAATAAAGAATATACCATTTCTAGTAAAATAAGAGAAATGTCCTATGTGATTCGATAAATGACAACCCAAGAATCTTTGGCTAAGGTGAAATGAAAGTAGAAAAGAGTTTCTAATTTACATTATTTGGAGTTGTGCATTTGTGAATCGAAATACATATAATTAAATAAAATAAGACTTGACATAATTTCATGCCTTATATTTAATTGGGACATTGTATGGTGGAAGAATTAAATTGTACGGTAACTATTTACTCAAAGGTTTTTTTTATGATTAATGTTGAAATCTATATTATCTAGAAAGTCGTTGATCGCTAAAGAGGCTTATCCTTATTATAGAATAAATGTTATTTATTTAAATAAATAAATTGTTTAATTTATTCATTTAAATATGATTAGAATTGTTCTAAATGATTTATTCACAACCGGTTTAATATGGAGAACCTAAAGGGTCATACCATAAAAGGAAGAATATTTATTTAAGAAGTAAATGGCATAATCGTAATAATAAGTTAAGTGTATTTAATTTAATCTATGGTGATAAAATAAATTAAATAGCTTAATATTTATTATTTATTATTTAAGAAATATTAAATATAAATTAATAAGAGGAGTCTTATTATTATTATTACTATTATTATTAAGTTAATTCCTAAAGGGGTTTGAGAATTAATTAATATAAGTACACTCACATATTCCTAATAGAATTATGAGGTTAATTAATTAAAAGAGTTTAATTAATTATTCCTAACAAGATTAGGAAGCCTAAATAATTAAATCAAAACCCTATTCTAAATGGTTTAGGATGGTTGCCTACTCAACAAAAAAATGGGCCTTTAGCAACGATTTTTCGGGCAACGACTTTATAAGCTGTTGCTAAATGTATATGTTTAGCAACGAAATTTGTCCTTCGTTGCAGATTGTGTCAGGCTTTCACTTTTTGCAACGAAATTCATAAGTCGTTGCAAAATTTCGTTGCTAATTCATTTGGCGGGAAAAAATTTCGTTAGAAATTCGTTGCAAAATTTTTGGCCACTTGCTTTCCCGTCATCATGTGCAACGAAAGTTTTTTTGTTGCTAAAAATGGGGCTTTAGCAACGATTTTTCAAGCAACGACTTTATAAGTCATTGCTAAAAGTGTATGTTTAGCAACGAAACTTGTCCTTCGTTGCAGATTGTGTCGAGCTTTCACTTTTGCAATTTAAATTCATAAGTAGTTGCAAAATTTAGAAACAAAATTCGTTAGAAAATTGATTTGCAAAAAATTTTAACCACTTGATTTCTCATCATCGTGGGTAACGAAAGTTTTTTTGTTGCTATATTTCGTTGCCTAATATGGACCACATTCATTGGCAATAATTTTTATTTTCGTTACATATTTTATACAACTTTTTGCAACGACTATTAAAATGTTGCCTTAAATTAAGATAATAATAATAATAATAATAATAATAATAATAATAATAATAATAATAATAATAATAGCGGTCATAATAATAATAATAGTACTAATAATAATAATAATAATAATAACAATAACAAAGAATAATAATAATAATAATAATAATAATAATAATAATAATAATGATCAAAATAATAATAGTACTAATAATAATAATAATAATAATAGTAATAATAATAGTAGTAATAATAATAATAATAATAATAATAATAATAATAATAATAATAATAATAATAATAATAATAATAATAATAATAATAATAATAATAATAATAATAATAATAATAATAATAATAATAATAATAATAATAATATAATAATAGTAGTATCTTACTAATAATAATTATTATAATAATAATAATAATAATAGTACTAATAATAATAACAAAATAATAATAATAATAATAATAATAATAATAATAATAATAATAATAATAATAATAATAATAATCCTTGCAAAATAATAAGAACTAGGCCTGTGTTGCAAAGGGTGGTCATTTGATCAATATTCTAAATTGGAGGTCTTGGATTCGAATATGTGCATCAACAAATTTTTTGGGATAAAGTTTAATATTAAGCCCATCGGTCCATCCACATATATATATATATATATATATATATATATATATATATATATATATATATATTCTTTTCAAAATTTCTTATCAAACTAAATAAAATACTAAACAAATCTTAACATTAAACTAAATATATATAAAGTAACTATATATTAATATATTTATATATAAATATATACATGTAAACAAATATTCATTACTCACTATTAGTGAATGAATTATTACTCACTATATATTATTGTTCGTAAGTTTATTTACGAGAGATAAAATTTTTTCGCTATTTTGTTCTAAATAAATTTTTAGAATTAATTGTGGTGAATATAAATTATAATATAAATACATTTAATTTTTTATAATAAAAATTATTTTTAATAATATTTTGAAGTAACTTACAATATCTATTATTTCTTTAATCAAAGTAAATAAAATTATAATAATTTAAACTTTGAAATTTCATAAATTGACCATGAAAAAAATAATAAGGATCTTATGTGGAATAGCTCACAAATGCTAAAAAAAAATACTCATTTATTATTTAGCAAGAGTTAAGTATGAGTTTATTCTTAATTAATTTATGATATCATACAACTCAAATTCTAATGTAATTATTTTTTTAAAATAGAATTTTATTCTTAATAATAAGTTTAAAATAATTTTAATATTAAAAGTTTTATTAATTAAAATATTAAGTTACAATAATTCAAAATTTAAAAATTATAAATTGACAATAAAAAAATTTATAATAATTAAGACTCTTTTTTATGGAATAGATCACAAATATGTTAAATTATTACTTTTCTATTCTACAAAAGATTTATATTTCATTCATTATTAATTAATTTATAATATCCTAAAATTTAAATTTAAATCTATTTAAAATTTTAAAATAATAATTTTATTTATAATAATACTTTTTAAAGAGTTTACAAACCTGAGTTATTTTTAGAAGTTAAAATCAAAATCTTTTTTTTGAACACATTTATTGGCAACAATTTTTATTTTTGTTGCATATTTTATACAATTTTTTGCAACGACTATTAAAATGTTGCCTTAAATTAAGATAATCCCAATAAGCATGTTTTTGTAAGACGATATTCGGTATTCGGAGAATTATCAAAAAATATTTGTATTTAGTATTTAAAAATTATGTCCAAATGTAAGACCCCAACTTATTATAAATAAAATTGAATTTTCTCTAACTATATTTGTGAATAATAAGGTATTAATTTGATATAATTCTCTGATTATGGGTGAAATGTGCAAAATTTGCAAAATATGCAAGTGGTTATAAAATAATCATTGTTGTCGGAGAATATTCGTTTGGTCGTGGAATATTCTTGTTGTCGGGAATATTAAAGACGATGGCGTTAGTCATTTGTGGGCCCCATAATGTAATAAGCGCTTGGACGAAAAAATGACAAGTTTGAGTTTTATAAAAATAACAGTAGTAGTTATTACAATTAACATTGTTGGAATACCCAGATGGTTAAAATACAAGAATACGCGTGGATGCAAAATATTGATGAATTATTGATCCTTACGTAAGAAGGCACTACTCAATAATTGTTATAGTAGTTACTGTTCAATATTTTATTTTATTGATTCAATAATTGTTCGTTGATATTTTATATTATTGTTGTTTCAATAATTGTCATCTTTGACAAGATATTTTCCATTATCGATCAATAATTCATATTATTTGAATAATATTATTAGATAGCATTATTGGCAATGTCTAGAAAGTTCATCAAGGAGAGGTTTGGTCACCTAATTGCGGCGCCAATAAGGAGAAATTCTTATTGAAAGCCCCTCTTTCGGAACTACCTGGTTGTCATAAATGTGATTCTGTAATATTATTTGTGAATAATTAATTATTGATTCATATGATAAGGAAATATTTATTTTATGTGGATATAAATGTTGGATATATTTATTGTGGTAAAAAATGAAGGAGTTAATGTTGAGGTGTTTTATCAATATTTTTGTCGGAATGAAGGTATTAAAAATTAAACCAGTATTTTTGAGATATATTGTTTGAGTTATAATTTTTAATCCGACCGTTAGATCGTTGTAATTTTTGGATATGTTATACATATATAAGTTGAGTATATGTCCATAAATTTTGAACCATTAAAAATGAATGCATGATTTGTTATGAATTTTAAGAGGTGACTGATTCAGAAATTAGGTTTATAAATGATTTTGGTGGAAAATTCTAGAATTGAGTGGGCCCCACTTGTGGTTGGTGAAGAAATGTGCTGAATTTATTTCAAATGTGGTGGTGGGAATAGTAGCAGTGTAAAGCCATCAAAGTTGCGAGTCAAGTCTGCTAACATTTTCCTATAAATAGAAGGCTAAGTTAGAATTGAAAATCACACCGTAAACAAGTTTTTCTCTTTCTCTCTCTATATTATTGAGTGTATTTTGTGAGTATTTAGATACTTTGTGAGTTTTTAATCGCTGCAAGTTTTCTTCAAATTTTATAGATATATTCGATCGTAAGTACTTATATTTTGAGGTAAGGGATGTTATTTTCTTCATATATGATATTATTTCTTCAATATCATTATGCCAAGTATTGATCTCAATATTTGTCAAATTTGGAAATTTTTGTGTAAGTTACTATTCACGATACTCAAGACTATTCATTTAATCACGACACTATTCACCAAAAATGAAATTTTCTTCTTTTGTCCAAGATGTCTATTATGGTTACTATCTTTGATTGTATCCATGTTTTGATCTTTATTTTTGAATTTTGCTTCAAAATTGGTATTTATGAAGTATTATTGATCTGGATAAACTGCTATACTAATCCCTACTATTTGTCCTTCCGCTTCTTTGGATTCGTTTTCTTTAAAATATTTTTCATCATCCTCTACCCTAAATGATGATATTACTAAATATCTTCTACCAGAAGAAAAAAGATAAATAATTAATCGATGAATATCTTTGGCCCGTAGAAGTGCAAAAATGATGAATGTGTGTTGAGATGAACATGACCAACCTGGTGATACAAATGAATATCTTCGGCTCAGTGGTGCAAAAAGATGAATATTTGATTAAAGATGTATATTGATTGTTGTTACATGGAAAAAAAAATTTATGATGGACTTTTAAATCTTAGAAGATAGTAGAACTCATTCTCTACTTGACTCTTCTAATGGATTGTTGTTTCATTGCAGCATTGTTGATCTAAAACTTGTTGGCTATTATATTTTATCAATTTTTTCCCTGTTGAAGACTAACGATAATTTGTTGTATATTATCTTAGTCATAATATTCTTTACTGGGCTAGTTGAGCTCACCCTTTTCCTTTTTGTTCCATTTTTATCAGGAGGTGAGAACATAGCAGGAACTAGTCGGGGTACAGAGTGATGGTTCTAGAAAGATATTTTAGCAGTCCTCACTATTTCTGTAAAATAGTGTTTGAATAATTGTAACGAGGACTTATTTGAGTGTAAATATTGTCTAGAAGACAATATTTGTATTTAAACTTACAGTATGTGTTGTCGTATTTTGCACGACAATTGTATTATTGAAGTTGTAGTTTGCTTTCTATACCATGTATTTGGCGACTCAGAATGGGTGTTGTAAACCTATTTTGGGGGCGTCACAATTGGTATTAAAGCTTAGGGATATGGTCTCTGGCGGAGATCGGAAAATAGAACTAGGAGGGGAGAGATGAGTAAATCCTTCGCTAGTGTGTCTTATCTAAGCTTATTTGTTGGCCAGTCATAATATAGGGATATTATGTGATATGTTAATTTGTTTAATTAACCCTTGTTTTATGGAAGTATTTAAGAATGGCCGCTGAGAACGTTAACAATGGAGTGTATGAGACCGTGGAACAACCTTTAGTTACAAACCAGAGAACGTGCAACAGAAGGCAATATTCCTCCCGTAAACAACACTACCGAGCAAACGACGAATGATGGAATGTTTAGGAGCTTTTTGCAGTTCATGCAAAACCAAACGAGGGAGACTCGTGCACAAAATACGGGTGGAAATGATAGCAATGCGCAGCTTGTCACAGCCAAGAAGTTCAAGGAGTTGGGACCACCAGAATTTAAGGGAAAGCCGAATCCGATCATGGCAAAAATGTGGGTCAAGCAAATTACCAAGATATTCGATGTCTTGGGATGCACGGAGGAACAGAAGGTTCCATTCGCCACCTTTATGTTCCGTGGTGATGCAGACTACTGGTGGGAGTCTGTAAAGTGTACCCAGCCAGCCGCACTCAGCTTGTCTTGGGAAACGTTTCAGAAACTATTCAATGACAAGTACTTTCCTGAAAGTATTCGTCATATGAAGGAGGTGGAGTTTATCAGACTGGAACAAAACAACATGACTGTGTCCCAGTACGAGGCGAAGTTTGCAGAGTTATCCAGGTTTGCACCTCATTTGGTTGAAAATGAGGAACGAATGACGAGGATGTTTCTGAGAGGTCTAAAGCACGAGATTCGGCAATATCTTATATCTCATAAATTTTCTTTATATTCAGATGTTGTAAACATGGCTCAATTATTATAGCGAGATAATGAGTATGTTCAACCGAGGGACCACAACTGTGGTCATACAAGGTGATGATCATCGAGAGATGATAACCAACGAGGAGGAAAAATACAAACAAAGTTACAGAACCACTCTCGGGTGGTCATCATGGGCCATGATAATAGGAGAGGTGAGTCAAGTGGAAATTTGAAAGAGGAGATTCAACAATGACGGAAGACATCAACAAGAGCACCAAAGACCAACAACAAATTCTAGGGGAGGAGAACGACCGCCATTAGATGTTACAAATGTGGGAAAGAGGGACATATCATTAAACTGGCCCACAACAATCCAAGGTATGTTACAACTGTGGAAAGGAAGGCCACATAGCTCGGGATTGTTTCAGTAGCAAAACCAAGTTCAAGCGGGGATGGTGACTCCAAGGGTCGTCCGGATAAGTCGAAATCACGGTTCTGGAAGAGCGTTTGTCGTGGATCGCCAAAACGCAAGGAACCCGAACGAGGTGATTACGGGTAAGCTAATCTTGAACTCTTGCAAAGTTTATACCTTACTAGATACCGGTTCTACCCATTCTTTTATCTCTCCTGCTTTTTCTCAACGTTTAAACTTGACTCGAGAAATTGGACTTTGACTTATCTCATTGAAACTCCATTGGGTGAAACCTTCGTTACATCTATAGTTTATAAATCTTGCATGATCCAAGTTGGCACTATCACATTACTGTTTATCTTATATCTTTAAAGATACTTGCTTTTGATGTGATTTTAGGAATTGATTGGTTAACCACTCATCATGCCAAAATTGATTGTTTTCGTAAGGTTGTTAGTTTTCATATTCCTAACCAACCCGTAAATACGTAATTCAAACAACTAAACCACTAAAATCAGTCACTATCATATCAAGCCATAAAGCTATATGTTTATTGAAAAACGGATGTCAAGCTTTGTTAGCCCATGTTATGGATTTGAACAAAGACAAGTCAGATTTGAATAATATTTCTGTTAGAGAATTTTTCGATGTATTTCCAAGAACTTCCGTCTACCCCCGTAACGTGATGTTGAATTCTTTATTGACCTTGAGCCAGTTCAAAACCCATTTCTAAAACCCCATATCGAATGGCTCCTATTGAACTTCAGGAGTTAAAAGTCCAACTACAGGAATTGTTAGACATAGGTTTCATTCGTCCTAGTACATCTCCTTGGGGTGCTCCTATTTTATTCATAAAGAAGAAAGACGGAGTATGCGATTTTGTATTGACTCGAGAATTAAACCATGTCACCATCAAGAATAGGTATCCACTACCTCGCATTGATGACCTGTTCGACCAGTTGCAAGGAACACAATTCTTTTCAAAGATCGATCTTCATTCTGGATATCATCACCAAGATTAAAATCGAGGATATTCCAAAGGCGCCTTCGTAACTCCTAAGACGGGCATTATGAATTCTTAGTCATGTCTTTTGGATTGACTAATGCTCTTGCTGCTTTCATGGATATGATGAACCGTGTATTCAAGGAATATTTGGATCACTTTGTTGTTATCTTTATTGATGACATCCTCATCTATTCTAAAAGCCGTGAAGATCATGAGCACCATTTGAAGCTGATACTTGAAAGGATTCGTGAAAACAAACTTTATGCCAAGCTGAAGAAATGCGAGTTCTGGCTTGAGGAGTAGCATTCCTTGGGCACGTGGTGTCAAAACATGGAGTATCTGTCGACTCGGCGAAGATTGAAGCAGTACAAAGTTGGGAGCAACCAAAGTCGGTGACCGAAGTGCGTAGCTTTCTGGGCTTAGCTGGTTATTATCGGAGATTTGTGGAAGGATTTTCTCGAATTGCTACTCCGTTAACTCAGTTGAATCAGAAAGATACAAAATTTTTATGGATCGAGGAATGCGAGAAGAGTTTCCAAGAGCTCAAGAGGAGACTCATTTCGGCACCTGTTCTAGCAATACCATCTGGTACGGATGGATTTGTTATACACAGCGATGCTTCAGGCAAAGGGTTAGGATGTGTTCTCATGCACCATGGGAAAGTCATAGCCTATGCCTCACGATAACTCAAAGAATATGAGAGGAATTATCCTACTCATGATCTAGAGTTGGCAGTAGTCGTATTCACGTTGAAAATTTGGAGACACTACTTGTATGGGGAGAAAGTGGAGATTTATACGGACCATAAAAGCCTCAAATATTTCTTCACCCAAAAAGAACTCAACATGCGGCAACGACGTTGGCTTGAACTATTGAAATATTACGATCACACTATTCAATATCATCCTGGAAAAGCGAACGTAGTAGCTGACGCATTGAGTAGAAGATCATATGCGAGTACGAGTGCGATATTGTTAATGCAAAGGCCCATTCGTATGACTTGCAAAGGATGGAGGTAGAATTAAAGACTCGGGGACCCACATGATGATGGCGAATATACGAGTAGAACCGACTTTAATCGATAAAGTTAAAGCTGCTCAAGCTACGGACCTAGAGCTAATACGTATGAAGAAGAAAGTGCAAGAAGGAGTTATTCCAGAAGCGAGAATCGATGAAGAAGGAATACTTAGATTCAACTCCAGACTTTGTGTTCCTAACGATTCTGACTTGAAGCATAGAATCATGATGGAGGCACACAACACCCCGTTTGCAATCCATCTTGGGACCAAAATGTATCATGATATTCGACATACATTTTGGTAGAACAATATGAAGAGAGAGATCGCGAAGTTTATCTCGAGGTGTTTAACTTGTCAACGTGTTAAGGCGGATCATCAAGTGCCAAAGGGTCCATTACAACCACTTGAGATTCGAAATGGAAGTGGGAACACATTACTATGGATTTCAAGCATGTGTCTTCCCAAAGTTTCTCAAGGCATATATGCGATTTGGGTTATTGTTGATAGATTAACCAAGTCTGCCCATTTCTTATCGATACGTGAGACTTATTCCCTTGAACGTCTTGCTCGCATGTACGTGAATAAGATTGTGAGATTTCATGGCATGCCAGTATCCATAGTTTCAGATCGTGACCCAAGATTCACTTCACGATTTTGGGTTAGCTTGCAGAAAACTATGGGCACGGATTTACGATTCAGTTCGGCATACCATCCTCAAACGGACGGACAATTAGAGAGGACTATTCAAACCCTTGAAGATCTATTAAGACTTTGTGTCCTAGATTTTAAAAGAAGTTGGGATAAGTACTTGCCACTGGTGGAATTCTCCTACAACAACAGTTATCAAGCAAGTATAGGCATGGCTCCATTTGAGGCGTTGTATGGACGAAAGTGTCATTCTCCAGTATGCTGGGATGAGGTGGGAGAAGCAACGTTGTTGGGATCAGAATTAGTACGCATGACTACAGAAAAGATCCAAATGATTCGATAACGTATACAAATGGCACAAGATCGATAAAAGAGTTATGCGGATCTTCATCGAAAAGACGTGGAATTTAATATTGGGGATCATGTATTGTTACGTGTTGCACCATGGAAGGGAGTTACAAGATTTGGGAAGAGAGGAAAGCTCAATCCATGATTTGTTGGTCCATTTGAGATTCTTGACCGAATAGGAAATGTGGCCTATAGACTCGCATTACCTCCAAGTATGTCTCATGTTCATAATGTTTTTCACATATCCATGCTTCGTAAATACGTGAAAGACCCGAACCATATTATTGCGTTAGAACCAGATGAGATAGTCGAAGATTTAACGTACGAAGAAGTACCTGTTAAGATCTTGGATAGGAAAGAGCATGTCCTACACACCAAGGTTATACCACAAGTTATGGTTTTATGGAGAAATCATGCTATTGAAGAAATGACCTGGGAGTTGGAATCAGAAATGAAAGCGAGGTATCCTCACCTTTTTGAAACACTAGGTACGTATGTCAATTTCGAGGACGAAATTTCATAAGGAGGGGAGGTTGTAAGACCCCAACTTATTATAAATAAAATCAAATTTTCTCTAATTATATTTGTGAATAATAAGGTATTAATTTGATATAATTCTCTGATTATGGGTGAAATGTGCAAAATTTGCAAAATATGCAAGTGGTTATAAAATAATCATTGTTGTCGGGGAATATTCGTTTGGTCGTGGAATATTCTTGTTGTCGGGGAATATTCGTACGACGGCGCAGTCATTTATGGGCCCCATAACAGAATAACTGTCGGACAAAAAAAATGACAAGTTTGAGTTTTTATAAATAACGGCGTAGTTGTTACCGTTAACACTGTTGGAATAACCGATGGTTAAAATACAGTAATACGCGTGGATGCAAAATATTGATGAATTATTGATCCTTACGTAAGAAGGCACTACTCAATAATTGTTACAGTAATTATTGTTCAATATTTTATTTTATTGATTCAATAATTGTTGCGTTGATATTTTATATTATTGTTGTTTCAATAATTGTTCTTCGCCATGATATTTTCCATTATCGATCAATAATTCATATTATTTGAATAATATTATTAGATAGCATTATTGGCAATGTCTAGAAAGTTCTCACAAGGAGAGGTTTGGTCACCTAATGCTTGCGCTAATAAGGAGAAATTTTATTGGAAAGCCGCCTCTTTCTTGGGAACGGTCTGGTTGTCATAAATGTGATTCTGTAATATTATTTGTGAATAATTAATTATTGTTTCATATGATAAGGAAATATTTATTTTATGTGGATATAAATGTTGGATATATTTATTGTGGTAAAAAATGAAGGAGTTAATGTTGAGGTGTTTTATCAATATTTTTGTTTGAATGAAGGTATTAAAATTAAACCAAAGATTTTTGAGATATATTGTTTGAGGTATAATTTTAATCAAACTGTTAGATCGTTGTAATTTTTGGATATGTTATACATATATAAGTTGAGTATATGTCCACAAATTTTGAACCATTAAAAATGAATGCATGATTTGTTATGAATTTTAAGAGGTGACTGATTCAGAAATTAGATTTATAAATGATTTTGGTGGAAAATTCTAGAATTGAGTGGGCCCCACTTGTGGTTGGTGAAGAAATGTGCTGAATTTATTTCAATTGTGATGGGTTGGAATAATAGCAGGGTAAAAGCCATCAAAGTTCTTGTGTCAAGTCGCTAACATTTTCCTATAAATAGAGGGCTAAGTTAGAATTGAAAATCACACCAGAAACAAGTTTTCTCTCTTTCTATCTCTAGATTATTGAGTGTATTTTGTGAGTATTTAGATACTTTGTGAGTTTCTATTCATCAGTGCAAGTTTCCTTCAAATTTATATACCGATATTCCGATCGTAAGCATTGATATTTTGAGGTAAGGATGTTATTTTCTTCATATATGATATTATTTCTTCAATATCATTATGCCAAGTATTGATCCGAATATTTATCAAATTTGGAAATTTTTTGTGTCGGGGTTACTATTCACGATAATAAGACTATTCACGAATCTTACACTATTCATCAAAAAATGAAATTTTCTTCTTCTCATCCAAGATGTCTATTATGATTACTATCTTTGATTGTATCCATGTTTTGATCTTTATTTTGAATTTCGCTTCAAAATTGGTATTTATGAAGTATTATTGATCTTGGATAAACTGCTATACTTAATCCCTACTATTTGTCCTTCCGTTTCAATTGGATTCGCTTTTCTTTAAAATATTTTTCATCATCCTCGGTCCTAAATGATGATATTACTAAATATCTTACTTTATAGTGCAAAAGATAAATAATTAATCGATGAATATCTTTGGCCGTGTAGTGCAAAAGATGAACATGTGTTGAGATGAACATGACCAACTGGTGATACAAATGAATATCTTTGGCCTGTAGTGCAAAGATGAATATTTGATTAAAGATGTATATTGATTGTTGTTACAAGGATAAAATATTGATGATGAACTTTTAAATCTTAGAAGATAGTAGAACTCATTCTCTACTTGATTCTTCTAATGGATTGTTGTTTCCGCTGCAGTTGTTGATCTAAAACTTGTTGGCTATTATATTTTATCAGATTTTTCCCTTTTGAAGACTAACGATAATTTGGTGTATATTATCTTAGTAATAATATTCTTTACTGGGCTAGTTGAGCTCACCCTTTTCCTTTTTGTTCCATTTTTCTCAGGAGATGAGAACATAGCAGAACTAGTCGAAAGTGCGGAGTGATGGTTCTAGAAAGATGTTTTAGCAAATTCCTCACTATTTCGTAAAATAGTGTTTGAATAATTATAACGAGGACTTATTTGAGTGTGGATATTATCTAGAAGATAATATTTGTATTTAAACTCAGTATGTGTGTTGTCATTATTTTGCACGACAATTGTATTATTGAAGTTGTTCTTTGCTTTACATACCATGTATTTGGCGACTCAGAATGGGTGTTGTTTACCTATTTTGGGGGCGTCACACCAAATGCGGAACATATTCGTTTCCATTTTTTATTCGAATAAACAAATTATTCAAATATCTGAATTCGAATGTCAATCACCTAATAAATAATTTATATAATTTATTTATAAAAAGTAAAAAAAAAATATTGACCAATTACTAACAAATCACAACCATTTAAAGTTATAAAAATACATATCATAAATGGGAGACATATCAAATACATCATCATTCATAATTGATCTTAAAAATTAATTAAAATTTACTAATATAAATTGTACATATAAGCTGTATAAATTGTACTTATAAGTTGCTGACGTGGCACACGTCAGCAGGTCTGACGTGGTATTTAATATTAAAATTTGACACGTGTCTGCTGCTGACGCGGCAGTTTTTTTGAATTTTTTCCAAAAATTTCCTCTCTAAAGATTTGAACTCGCAACCTCTCATTTGAAATTTTGGTCATATGACCGCTGGAGCAACATGGGTCAACTATTAATATCTTGTAAGGATTAATATTTATATCAAAACATGACATTTCCCCCATATATTCCATCAGAATTTGAACCGTCATTGCAATCTCTTTTTTTTAAAGCGATTATTTTTTTAAGAAAAATTTAACCAAAGCTTTTTAAAAAAAAGAATTTTATTTTTTTTAAAAAAAATTTGTACCAACTCCACTTTAAAAATCAGTACCAACGTTGGAATCTCTTTTTTTGTAAATTATATTTTTAAAAAAAATTATGGCTATTTTTTTTAAATGAATTTAAGTTTCTTTTTATTTTAAAAAAAAAAACTGATACCAACTTTTTTTAAGTGGCGTTAGATTTGTATTTTTTGATTTTTTTTAAAGTCACTTTATAAATCAAAATTTTAAAGTTACTTTATGAATCATAAGTCAAAAGCTTTAGATTTAAAAATGTATGAGGAGAAAAAGACAAAACTTGGAGTTAAATCTAAAAAAAAAAATTTAGGTGTCGTTCGATTTGTATGCTTCAACCATATATCCAACAATTATTTTTTTTAATAATAATAATAACCGTTAGTTATTTGAAGGATAATAATAATAATAATAATAATAATAATAATAATAATAATAATAATAATAATAATAATAATAATAATTATTGTTATTACTCCTGAGTCTCTACAGTTTACTACTCCTTCCTCACTTGAGGTGCCATTTCTATTTCTCTTGATCGTTCTCATTATGAGATTCAACTTCCTAATTTCTTTGTCTTCTTCTTGGCGACATTTTCTATTTAGATAAATAAATAAAGCCTTATTATTATTTATTTATTTCAGTTGGTTATTACACAATAGATAATAACTCATACTCATTGCCAATCATTTTCAATAAATTTCGTTATATTAATATGCTTCTTTCTTGTAGTATAATACTACATACATTCTTCATTACATAACTTTAGCTATTTACATTACTATCCCGTAATTGCTTTCCAAAAGTTGGGATTTACAAAAGACGACCCTTTAAATATACAAAAGAGGGTTTTACGTCATTACATAGATACACAAATATTTACATATCTATACTCCATCTAGTTACTAGACTAGACCTGCCTAATAGCATTACCATACTTCTCATTAGCAAGACAAGCCACAATATCCTTGCTGATAGTGTGCTTAGTCTACCTTGCCTAAATTGAATACCGAGCAACCTATCTCTGGTAGTCCTCATGAGCACTCCTATGAATATAGGACTATCAATATATCTTCTACTTCTTGGCTATTAAATCCTCTATAAGCTCTTGGGCCTTATGTTTAAGCTCCCGGACCTCGTCCTTAGCTAGCACCTTCTCGTCATGCTCGACCTCCCTAAAGGTCTCCATAGGACCATATCTTCCTTCGCCTCTTGGATATCATTCACTTCCTCTCGTAGATCATACATTTCCTTACATAACTGGTTATTCCTATCAAGAATCGCGATAAACAATACCCTCATTGCTCTGGAGGTGTCGGCTCCTCGGTAGGTACCGTATTAAATGATGCTACCTCTACTTCATCCTCCTCTTCAGAAACTACATCAAAGAATGATGCAAATCCAAGATTTCTTATAATCCTCTTCAGATGGATCCTCCTCCTCAGGTTCACTATTCTTTACATTTACCATAGGTACCCAGCTACTGGCGTCGGTACTGGCCCTACCTGTTTCACTGACTCTTCGCTAACAACATGTATATCTCTATACACTGCATTACCTCCTGACATCTACAATAACATATAATATCCTGATTAGCACATAACACATTTAATTTATTTATGGTTAATTTCCTCTTTTAATTCTTCTTATAATGAATTTCCTCAATTCATCACTTAAAAACTCTACTTGAGTTTACTTACTTCTGACTTTTCCTCTTCTTACTAAGGTTCTCCCCCTTTAAGTTTTATAACCTACAGCTTTGACACCAACCTGTGATGCCCCCAAATCTGAGTATCTTTTAACCCTAGATATGGTGTTACATGATGCTACAACATTCGTAACAGTTCATCTATATAAACTTAAAGATCTGAATATAACTATTAATTATTACATCATATCTCAACATTCTCCTAGGTTTCTATAACCATTACATTCATCATTTATCATAGTATTAATTCAATACAAAAATAATACTAATCTATTACAGGATAATCTATTTATCCATCTTGTCATTTTCCATATCTTTACCAGATCCTTCGATCTGTTCATTCTTAGCTGCAATCATATAACTCAAGCAAGGAATGAGCATTAACAAGCTCAGCAAGTTTAACATTTATATTGCAACAACAAAATCAAGAATCATATGATTTATCTTCTTGTTGGGAACTTGTGACTCATAATAAAGAAGCCACTGGAAAAGGGCTAGTGCGGAGCGTAGCAGAGCGGAGCGAAGCGAGTGTCAAACGTGATGTATGCGAGTGCAGTTGGTTGTTTGATGTATGCGATGGTGTGTATGAGACCCGATTTAGCACATGCAGTCAGCACAGTGAGCAAATACATGGCCAATCCGTAGGGAGAACCTTTGGAAAAGTCATAAGTGGGTGTTCGGGATATCCGAGAGGAACAATGAACACATGGGATTATGTTTGCAAAGCAACAAACTCAGATTTCAGTTATAGGGTATGTGGATGCGGATTATGCTGGAAGGTTGGATGATTTGAGATCTACAACAGGGTATGTGTTTACTTTGGCAGGTGGACCGATTTGTTGGAGATCCATGGTACAATCTCTAGTAGCTCTATCTACTACTGAATCCGAGTACATGGCATTGGCTGAGGCTGGCAAGGAAGCATTGTGGTTGAAGGGTTTTGTGAATGAGCTGGGCATAGATCAAGGTGGAGTACTGTTTGTATTGTGATAGTCGGGCGCCATTTACTTGGCAAAGCATCAAGTGTATCGAGCAAGGACCAAGCATATTAGCGTAAGGTATCACAAGGTGAGGAGCCGATAGCTCATCGGGGATATGATATTGGAAAAGGTGCATACTTACGAAAATGCGGCTAATATGTTGACAAAGATCGTGATCAGCGGACAAGTTCAACCGCTGGACTTGATCAATATCTTCAAATGTTAGTTTGGAGGATTACCCCGAGACTGGATAGGACAAGTGACGTATCTTTTGAAGGGACAAGGTTATTCGTCAAGGTGGAGATTTGTTGGGAACTTGTGACTCATAATAAAGAAGCCACTAGAAAAGGGCTAGTGCGGAGTGTAGCAGAGTGAGCGGAAGTGAGCGAATAATGGACGATTAGCCTTTCAAGGTTGCAATGAAGCGTCTAAAAAGTGCGAAGTCTTTGCCTTAGTAGCGCTGAGAGCATTGGAGCTAGCAGGAAGGTAGCACGGGGCGCACTGCCTCGGCAGGAGGAGTCTGGGCAAGTAGCGCGGAGCGCGCTGCGGAAGCCCTTGGAGCAGCGCGGTCCGCGCTACGTCGATAACTCAGTTTTCCTGATTGTTAATTGGATTGGGTATTAAGGGTAATTGACCATAATATGAAGTAGGGTTGGAATATGATTAGTAGGTATATATACTATCTATTGTAAAGCCCTATGTAACTAAGGAATCATCAATAAACAATAAGTCGCCGCCTGTGGAGTACCCAAATTGGGGAACCACGTAAATCTCTTGTGTTCTTCTTAATTCTCTATCGTTTGTGTGAGTGTGTGTGATCCTATTATTCTAACACTTCTATAACTAAAAAAATAGTTATGAAGTACTATGAATAACAAAATAACACTTTTCTTTCCTTTAAAACATTTCCAGATGATAAAATGTAATTTAAAATTCTGGGTTGGTTGGTAGACCATGAACATTCCTTTCTTTCTTTCTTTAAAAAGGACAACTCGACACTAAGACTGTAAGTCTGATATTCCGTATGAGCACTTCTAGGTGATAAGCCTATAGTACTCTATGTTGTACAACACTTCTACGTTAAGCGTATTTACGCTTAATTTTTAGCAAACTCATATGTCAGTCGATTTATAACTTAAAACCTTTGTTTATTCTTACTCGGGCTTACCTTCGAATCCTTAGCAAAGTAATTAGTTCAGGATAACATCAATAATATTTTGAAATACTTGTAAATAAATCAACAAAATACTTTAATTCTTTGTCTAGCCGAATCAAATGACATCGACTCTTTCTTAATAGTTCATGCATATCATATCATAAATTTTCACAAGTTATCTAACATAAAGTATGGACAAGAGTTTAAAAAACTTGCCTCATGCTTCTTCTAGCTTTTACTTTAATCAATCTTTATATGTCTATATGATATAATCATATTAACACATAATTAGTCACATAACAATCGTTATACATTGTTTTAACCATTTACTTCTTCTTCTTTCTATTATAGCCTATTCGAATCATTACAACTGATAACATTCGTTAGGTTATTCATTAATCATTATGACTTAATAACATTATAATGTCATTTCTTACTGTAACACCCCCTTCCCGAAAAGGAAAGGGAGGTCACGCACAAAATACAACAAACCTCAAAATTAGTAAATAAAGCATTGATGACTTCAAAATATTAATAATGATATCCATCAATGAAGTACTAAATACAATTCTCCAAGTAGAGTCAAAATAATCAAAACCAAAAATCGAATCAGCCTAGATTGTCAAAGGCAACACTCTTATTACACTGGCCCTGAATCACCCCCGCAAACCTGCCGGAAGAAAAACACAGCAAGAGCCAATTTCCCAGTACGGATATAGATATACAAAGATGCATAACTAAAATAAGAAATCAACCGAGTAAAAATACTAAACAAAGCTTCAAGCTTAAATACTGATGAAAATATAATCTCCAAGGTCTGAATAAAATATATATGAATCTGTTATTACCGAAAACAAATAGAAGAGTAAAGAATGAACTGAAGTAACTAACTCAATTAATTAAACTGAACATAAACAAATAAAACTAATACAATGAAATAATAGGCTGAATCAAATGGCTGGGTATTATTTCATACTGAGTGAGCTCGCAGATATACATTGCCACATAGGCAAGTCAAAACAATGCCACACAGACAAGTCAAAATAATGCCACACATGCAAGTCACACATTGGATTGTGAATCCAAATGTATACAAATCGGATAGGTGTGTTTGGTACAACATCACCAATCCATAGAACAGAAAACTAGGGTCGACCCATACGCCTCCCACAACAAAACACAAAATGGCCCACTTATTCCGGAGCCCAAAACGCAGACGCTGTGGACTAATCACACTGCCACAGAAAGTGTCATGCCTCTCGTGCCAAGATGACACCCCTGTGGTACCCCCACAGGTGGTTATAGCTCAGGTATACCCTACGGTATATTCTAACAAAAAATACCATGTCACAACATATACGACAAAATACCAATAAAATAGATACCGTGTCACAACCCATGCGGCATAATATCCACAAAAATGGGGTTCTAATGTATATGTTGAACTAGATCAAATCATAATGTCTCTAAAAGAATGTAACAACATATATCGCTATACAAATATCAAAATAAATACTAGACATAATAACCTAATTCAAAGAGTACAAGTACGAGTCCAATGTATCAACTTCAAAATGAAACAAATATATGAATTTCACAAGAAATAATTATATGAAATAATAACAGAATTCAAAACGAGCAACAAAACGAACAAATCAAATTTAACAAGAGTATCATTTGAAAGAGTACGTAAATCATGTACTCTAATATATAATCAAATAATTCATTTAACCCAAATATCACACCGCTAGACCTCTTCAATTTGATCTATATAATTACCAAATTAATACAATACTATTAATTAAATTACTAACTTATAAAATTTGTGTACTTTTTTTTTATTTTATTTTATAAATGTGTTAATTTTAATATATAAAACATATTATATACATTATGTATGCAAAGATATACTTCATTGTAATATAAATCAATAATATAATAACATTATTATATTAATTCCCCATTCCATATTTAGCATATGTACAAATATATTCCAAATTACCAATAGTTATATATATAAAAAAAACTAACCTTCCTCAACCCTTCCTTTTCCATCCAATTGCATATTATCATCATTTGATTAATATATTATATTATAATATTAATGTTATCATCTACTTTAAACTATTAAAATATTAAACTAATATACTAATATACATATATAAATATCTAGGAACACTGCTGCATGGTGGCACAAAATCAATTTTTTTCCTTTTCAAACGAATAACTCAAATGAAATTTAATTATGAAATATTATAAATCAAGATTAATTTTCTGATTAACATACTAAATTATTATTGTAGACATTATAATCATAAAATTAAGATAGATACTATTTTACATTCAAAATAAATTTAATAATTACCTTTTGAAGATACAATTCTATTGAATATTTTCTCACACTTTCTTCCGCCACCTCTTCATTTCTCGCTATGTTAGAAACCCTCTTTAGTCGATTATGTCAGTATATGTATTAGGAAAGAATTTAACCTAATATATTACTCCTATTCTAATTTGGTCTTTAAACCCATCACCTTAATTTGGGCTCAAATAGTTTAACAAGCTTAAACTTAAATACTTAGAAATTAGTTTGACCCAATTAATTATATAAATACCCCAATTAATGTAACAACATACTTATTATAGTCAACATAAATTAAATACAATTTGACCAAAACTACCAAATATAAGAAAAGTCCAATTTTACTATGTTAATTTATCCATCACTTATTAATACTTATTAACCCAAATAAATTAAATAACAAGTTTGACTCAAATAAAAGACAAAGTCCAAACAATATGTATGAAGAATATAAAGTTTTATTTATTTATTTATTTTTGGGTATAACATTACCTCCCCCTTAAAAAAGATTCCGTCCCCGGAATCAAAAGAGTAACAAAGATTTACTTGACATTAAAGATGTAAGGATACTCTTGCCGAATAGTCTCTTACGCCTCCCAAGTAGCTTCGCGCTCCGGATAATTTTAGGAATAATAAAATTAATATTTAATTATTAACAAAATTTTGAATTATTACACTTACCATCATCGTTCAATGTTCAAGTAATTACAACCTATGTAATCCTAAACATTCGTTCAACGCAAATACGGTTCACATATATCATTTACATACTTTGCGTTCACATTTCATAACCCTTTAATCAACATTTGATTGTTAAACTTAAGGTTTTACTCATCCTTTAGGATGTTACTTTATGTTTAATTAATGTTCATAATTGTTCCTTAATTAATTCCTACATTTTATGTTCATTAAAGCTTTGCACCACCAAAATCCCTAAATCGGAGTTGTGGCGCCAAGATCTAGTTCATTTGGGGCATTTGGTAAGATATTAGCAGTAACTCAACCCGATCCGCCCCCGCCTTGCTCACTCGCTTGTCTCGTGACAATGACGACGCGTGCCTTAACTTTTGAAAAATTTGCTTAAGTGTCAAACTTGTTCAAAACGGTTACCTCCATAACTCGTAACTTGTTCGTTATAACTCAGAACGGTTTTGTTCCAAAGCTATTTTCTTGTTTATCTTACGTATTTCAATTTCCCCAGATAGAATATTTTTTTGAATCTGTTAACGAGGCTTTTACTTGGTTTAAATTTCATTGTTTATTCATTCTTCGTTCATTCGTCTGTAATTCGTTCATTCGATGTCCAAATACGTCCATTCTTGAGTCTACGACTCATAAACTCTATGTTCCTTCATATTCTTATAAAACCCCAGATTTCTAGGTTCATTATCTTTATTCCATTTTCGTCTGAAAATCAAGCTTAACTATGATTTCAGCGGTTAACGTCTTTTACTGAAAATTTTATAGCAGATTTTTACTCTGTTCAAAATGGAATAATTACATCATTCATTCATCTAACATCCTAACCAAGTATTATCATCTAACTTATACTCAATGGTTTTAAACTTGTCCATCAACAACAAACTCTAAGTGTTTCATGTTTTGTTCATTAAGTTCTTAATCATTGACTATGATTTCACATATTAGGAATTCATTAGTGTTTAAGGTTCACTATTATCCATCCTTATTCCATCGGATCATACATACACCACCAATAACACTTCTCTACCAAATTATTAACGAAGATTGATGAAGATTATGGTTTAAAGTTATCACCTGTTGAAGTTCTTGGTGTTTTTGATGTTTTAATCAACTTAGCTAGCTTCTTTCTTTTCTTCCCTTGCCAAATCCAAAATTCCCTCTCTCAATTTATGATAGAACTTTTCTCTTATGTGTTAGTGAGTTTACTTAGCAATTTTGGTGAAGAGAAATGAAGTGTAAGAATTGTATATATAGAATTGCAAGATTTAGGGCTTTTTGGTCATTTGCATAACTTTGTATTGGTTTATAATTTGGTCACTTAACTTATGCTCCTTTGTGGTCAAAACCCTCAAGTTACCAATCTTATATAACACCCCCTCATCATCAACCATCCAATTCAATCCAACCATTCAATAAACTTTTGAGTCACAACTTTTCTATTATTCCCACCTCCTTTCTTAACGAAATTTCCTACCAAGCTTCTCATGGAAGCTTGGTGGCCGGCTACCACCTCCATTGGGGGACCCATATGGGTTTCCCCAACCCATTTTACCCACCCATGACCCATATATAGTTCAACCCATAGGTTTTGGATATTGGTTTAGGTTTAATATAAATTTAATTTGGACCAAACTTTGGGCTTGAAATAACATTTATTTGGGCTTTGATTTAATTAATCATTAGGCCTCCTTTTTAATTCATTTAAAAGCATTGCTTAAAACTATGGGTTTATCACATATTAAGTAACAATACCATGTAGATAAATTAAAGCCTTTAATAAATAAATATAATTATTAATAAATGAATAAGATTGTTACAAAGTATATGCTTTATCATATCAAATATGATTGGCTTGTGTGCATACTACTTTCAAGAAGATACAGCTGATGTTGAGCAGCTTGAAAAGGAAAGAAGGGTTAATGCCCTTGAAAAGATAAAAGGGAAAAACCCATGGTAGAACAGGGTAATAAGAATAAACTTGCACCAATAAAAGCTTAGCTTACAGCTCTGTTTGAAAAGAGAAGGAATTTGAAACCCAATCGATCGTAGAGCCAGCTGCAGAGGCTTCGATTGTAGAATAAGAAAAGGTTGGTAAGAAAACAGGGAAGGCTAGAGAGCCTGAGAAACATATTCCTAGTTATAGGAAGATAAAAAAGAAAAGAGTAGTAGTAAAAGCGCAAAGTGTAGTTGAAGACATGGATGATGCTCAAGCCAATAAGCATAGATAGCTGATAAGTAGGATTTACACCTACTTATGGAGTACCAATTCACGCGAACTATGCCCATCTCAAGTATATTTTAGTCTGTTTTAGCTGCATTTTATGTTAAATTGCATTTCGCATACTTAAAACTCCTTTTGGTGAATAAGTGCAGGAATTGGCCTAATTTGGTGGTGATATCGGGCACGAGGCTAATGAAAACATAAGGCAAGGCAAAAGATAGGATGTTCATAAGATTGAGTGGAGCGTGGATGGACAAGCATGGATATACATAGGACATGTCAGTAGCAGCAGCAACATTGCAGAACCAAGCTAAGGAGCGTAATTAGAGAAGACAAGAATCGCAAGCCGCCAAGAAAGATAGCTTGAAGAAGGCATACCGCCATGAGTTCCCAACTAAACCAGGACAACCTACTGCAAGTTGCGCGGCCGCCAGAAGGACAAGCCTAGGGATCGCGCGCCCACACACGAGATCGACCAAACATATAAACCTACTGCAAGTCTCGCAGTCGCGAGAATATCAAGCTAGAGAGTGTGATGCACATGGCCCAAGCTCAAGTGATTTGTTTTATTTTATTTCCAAATTTTAAAGGTTGTAATTGATTTAAAACGATTCCTAACTGGTGTCAGGGGTATCACTTGACATTTTATTAGTTTTTCACGTATCTTTACTTGGTAATTAGGGTTTTACTCTCTAGGGGAAATTCCAACGTAGAAGGAGGCTACAACTCTATCTTTTTGTTCCTTCTTGGGATTTTCTACCAGAGTGGGATTATTATTATTAGTTTTTGTTGGAATCCTATGAGGATTTGAATTTTGATTCGTATTCAGCAATTGGGTTTGATAATTTCATCTTTCATCTTTCAATTGTCGTTTATTGATCATGTTTAGATTTGATCCCATAATGGCTTTTGGTTCAGTCATGAACTAAACTCCATTATGGGATTCTAACGGATTTTAATATGTAGTTTGATTGCATGTTTAAATACTGGATTGTTTTGCATATCATATGGGATGTCTATCATGATTGTTTTGCATATATGAATGCTTGATCACCATTCGTTTCAGTATTTGTATGGAATTGACAATGAACATGCAAATATGGACTGTAATAATGATAGTATACGTATATAGGGCTGTGTTATATGGCTTATGTATTTCGTGAACCAGATAGATATATATTGTTTCACCGTATAAGTTAAAATAAGGGCTTGAACTTAAAATCAATAAAATTGCAATTTCACGTAGACATATAGTGATGTTGGTTATATTGATGATTACATTGAGTCTATCATCTGTGGATGCTGTGTAAGTAGGTCTTAGTCTCATAGTGACAATGATGTAATGAACCTCCGACCTAAAATCATTATATTACTACGCGGGAATTTATGTACTTTGATATCATCAAAAGTCACCTTTAATAGGGTGGACAATAAAGGTGATTATTGGGTACATCATGAATCGTGTGGGGAATATGAGTGATCTAGATGGAATTTAACCCTCCTATATATTAGGGATGATATCCATAGGCCTCTTGATTGAGTAGGACTATGAAATGCATGACCATGCTCAAATAGTAATTTGTTTCATATAGTCTACTCATTGATCAAGAAAACTCAAATTAAATTATTAAGAGTATGACACATTTCATGACTCGAGTTTAATCTAGGTACGTGGAGCATTATGTAAAGTGTCATTAGTGATTCTCATAGTGACAATGATGTAATGAACCTCCGACCTAAAATCATTATATTACTACGCGGGAATTTATGTACTTTGATATCATCAAAAGTCACCTTTAATAGGGTGGACAATAAAGGTGATTATTGGGTACATCATGAATCGTGTGAGGAATATGAGTGATCTAGATGGAATTTAACCCTCCTATATATTAGGGGTGATATCCATAGGCCTCTTGATTGAGTAGGACTATGAAATTCATGACCATGCTCAAATAGTAATTTGTTTAATATAGTCTACTCATTAATCAAGAAAACTCAAATTAAATTATTAAGAGTATGACACATTTCATGACTCGAGTTTAATCTAGGTACGTGGAGCATTATGTAAAATGTCATTAGTGATTCTCATAGTGACAATGATGTAATGATCCTCCGACCTAAAATCATTATATTACTACGCGGGAATTTATGTACTTTGATATCATCAAAAGTCACCTTTAATAGGATGGACAATAAAGGTGATTATTGGGTACATCATGATTTGTGTGAGGAATATGAGTGATCTAGATAGAATTTAACCCTCATATATATTAGGGTTAGAAACCCTAACCCTAATTTCTGGATAGGGATTCGATAGAAAATATAATTAAAATAATTATATTAATGAGTATGTATTTGTATTGAAGAGAAATTTTGATCAATGATTGATCGGATAAGAAATAAAATTTATAAACCCCAATAAGAGATTAGAAACCCTAATCTCAGATTTAGAAAACCTAACGTACAGTTAGAAACCCTAATTGAAAGCCGAGAAACCCTAATTTCATATTCGAGAATCCTAAAATCCTAATTAGGAAACCCTAATCCTAATTAGTAAGCTTGATGTGTTTATTAAACTTAAATATGATTAGAAAACCCTAATTATATTTTAGTTATCTTAATTTCTATTTTACAAACCCTAATTGTAATTTAGAAATTTTATTTTTCTAATTAAAACCCTAATTAGAAATTTTAGAAATTAAAGTTGTAAAACCTAAGGGTTAAAACCTTAGGGTTAAACCCTAAGGGTTGGTTCAATTGTCAAGAATGCCATTAAAATTATTTTGTAAATGACAAAAATACCATTTTTATATTTTTTTTAATATGTAACTTGCAAATCTTTGTATAATTGTGGTAGGTGACCAACTATGTTGACTTAGTAACATATAATCTCCATCAATCAGTCCAGCCACATCAGATCTTAGTTATATATTATTATATATATAGATTAAGAACGAGAAAGTGTACAAAAAATTAAGCCATTTGGTCTCTTGCTCTCACCAACTTTTTCTCTCAACCAAAGCTCCGAAAATTATAAGTAGATCAGTCATTAAAGCACATCTCTAAAACACCAATATCAGATTGGAGAGCTAGGATCAAGAATTTAAAGCTAGAAGGTATAAACCTATTTTTGATCCTTATAGTTAAGAAAAATTTTGTGTTTGAGTGTTTATATTTGTGTTAAAGGATGTTTTTAGTTGATCTATGTTGATCCATCATGGATCCATAGCATCAAAGTGCTTCAAAATCGAGTTTTTCCAAAACTGTCCAAGAATAAAATTTGTGGTCTGACAAGCTAATGTCAGGAGCCACAGATTCTTGTTCGTTTATGGTTTTTGATGTTTTAAAGTTGTTATAGGTAGCTTGTTATGTGGTCTTTAATCTGCAAGTTGAATCAGTGTCATTTGATGTTTAGATTTGTTGTTATTAACAGTCAAAACCCGTTGATCGGACATGACCGGGCCAAATCTGGGTAACCCAGAAATGGTTTACTAGCGTCTGACAACGATTTCAAGCTCCCAGATCTGTCAAGTTTTACGCGTTTTGTTGTTGTTGTTGTTGTTGTTGTTGTTGTTGTAATCTATCTATAGCTTGGCATATGTACTGTATGTTTATGGCTTTATATCGTGTTAATAATCAACATATTGAATGTAATATAAGGTCAAAGTAGCCATCCGAGCCTGACTTAGCATTTTTGGGAATTCCCAGAAACTCTATGAACACCCTTTCTGTCAGAGTTTGACCAAGTGATATATTGTGATTATGTTGTGGTTGGACTGCGATCTTGGTATATAATTGTTCCTTGACATGCGTACTATAGTTTTGAACCTTTATAACACCCATACAATGACTGAAACATAAACTTAATTGAGCATGAAAGTGACTAGTCGAAGTTCTGGGTTTCTACGAAAACCCAGGTATGGTCTGACAATATGTTTGAGAGTCCAGATCGATTTGTTGTGTTGTTGTTTGACCGAGATAAGAATTTATAACTGTAGTACTATATACTGACTACAAGATCAATGCTTGAGATAACCCAGAACATGTTTATTCTACGAATTGTAACTGGTCAAACAAGTCAGGTTGATAACGAAGTTGTCAGTGTTCTTGAACTCAAGAACATCAATAGCGACGCTTTGTGTCGCTAAAGGCCTATAGCGACGGTTTAATTAGTTTTTATTTTCTGATTTTCTGAAAATTATTTAAAAATATAAATAAATTATAAAAATTATTTAAAATGGTTTTAAAAATTATTTTAAATTATGAAAATTAATTTTTGACCAATTGGAATATTTTTCTTTAATATTTATAATTATTTAAATATTAAAGGTATTTAATTTATTTAAATAGTATATTAAATAAATTAGAGGAAAATGATTTAATATTATGAAAAATCATTTTAAATAAGAATAATGTATTTAAAAATATTTTGAGTTATAGAATGTAACTTTTAATATTTTTAGAGAATTTTCATTAATAAATTAATATTAATGATATTAGATTTATTTAATTAATAAATAAAATAAATAATTTAAAATGATTTTATTAATTTAAAAATCATTTTAAATAAGAATAAAGTGTTAGAAAATATTTGGAATTATAAAATATAATTTTCAATATTTTGGAGAATTCTCATTAATAAATTAATATTAATGATATTAGATTTATTTAATTATTATATTAAATAAATAAATTAAAAATGATTTTATTGATTTAAAAATCATTTAAAAATGAGAAAAATATTTTAAAATATTTGAAGTTATAATTAATGACTTTTAATATTTTGATAATAATTTCATTAATATTTTAATATTAATGGTGATGGTTTAAAATGATTTTAATTATTTTAAAAATCATTTAAGTAGAATATTAATGATTTAAAATATTTTAAGTTATTAATAATAACTTTAATATTTTGACAAGTATTTCATTAATATTTTTATATTATTAAATATTAATGATCTTGGAATTAATCAAGATTATTTAAATCATTTAAAAGTGATTACACTATTTGAAAAATTATTATAATTGTTTATAAATTATTAAATGCTTCTGAAAAATATTATAAATAATATTTGACTTATCTAAAATAATATTGAAGCTTAGAGACCAAGTTTAATTGACAATAATAACATGTTAGTTTGGATAGATTGACCGTAACAACGAGAATAGGTAATCAAGTCCAACCGAATCAAGAAATAGTTAGACTTGTTAAGTGTTTATATAGGTTATAAATATTGATGTGGCTATATGGTAATGTGCCTAGGAGAAGTTTGACTGTAAAATACAGTGATACGTGTTGTGAATTATTGTGCTAATTGTGAGACCGATATTATTGGTTAAAGGTCTTTCGAAAGCAGATAAGTATATTGTGTAGCTGTAAACAGCGGAAGAGGCAAGTTTCCTAACTCAACCTTGAGTTATATTCATTCAATTATTATAGTGGTTAATTATACCACGTCCAAGAATTTATTGTTGATTATTCACAGTTAGTGCATGTTTAATAAATTCAAATTGAATTACTGATTCAGAAAATATATATTCGTAGAATTACTGTTGTTGGATATTCATATCTGTAGAAGCTAATATTGACAGTACAGATAATTCTTGTTTATTGTCGAATTATGTTGAGAAATGTCTTAGCTAATTATTCTGGCTAGATGAACATTTGTTAGAACTTGATAGGTTAGAGAAGAAAAGAGGAGAGAATTTAATTATTATTGATAAATCAATGCCAGTTGCATCGGCTAGATCTAAAAAGAAAACTTAATAGGTTTGAGAAGAGAAAAGAAGAGAAGTGATTAGATATTGAAATCATTGAATTTCGTTGTTAAATCAAATCTTGATCCTGAGACTGAGAAGAACAACCTTTTATATAAAGGGAACATTTTTAGTCGTATATTCGACCATTGAGCATGACTTAAGTATTATGCATAATATAGGGTACAAGGAGTTGGCCGGCTCTAAGTACTTGCAGAGGGGTGTGATTTAATCTTTATGGTTATTTGATACACCTGCGTATATGTCAAAGTAAAAATTTGATATATACCCGAGAAGAGAAGTTCAAGATCCAACGGATCGCTCAGCATATATAAATCTGGAAAATATTCCACTTTGTAATTGCGTAGAATTGATTCTTGTTTATTCATTAGAATATCGTAGAAACTTTGAAAGCGTTGTACTCTTTCATTATTAGATTATTATGTTGCATAGAATGTGAGAAGACTTGTTAGTTATTAAAGCTTTGTTCAGCTAATTCAAAGTTTCCCAAAATTTGGCATTATTCTATCAAAATAGATAGTCTGTTCTTAATGATTCGTATACCTTTATTGTATGTCTTAACTTGCGGGGCAAATTTTTTTCTCACCCTTGCTAAATAAAAATTTTTAGCTAGGAACGAAGAGGCCAACGGATCAAAGAAGAACAAAGGCAAAGGCAAAATGTTGGATTAGTTTTTATAAACATTATTATTATGTTATGTTTGTAAACCTTTTTTGTTTATTTAAAGGTTAAGTTTGTAATGTTAAGGTTAGAGGACCTGGGACTATTGTATTAACAATCTCTGTTAATGACTTATGTATTACTATTTCTATATGAATGGGTAGTTAGATGTTATTATATTGTGGATTGTGAGCACCAAACTCGAGGGTCAGGTAATCCAAATTTGGGGGTGTCGCAGGTTGGTATCAAAGCTGTAGGTTATAAACCTTAAGAGGAGTGGGGGAAAACCCTAGGATTATAACTATAAGCAAGATAGATAAAACTCATTTAGAGTTCTAAGTGAGGGATTGCCAAAGTGCATCAATAATGAGATATGTGGACACATAGTGTAAGAAGTTTGTACTAATGAAGTACTAATCAAGTTATTTAAACTGATTGTAGGATGTCTGGAGAAGATGAAATGCGTGCGGAGATGCTAGCGACTGTTGCACCAATGCCAGAAGCCGAGGTGCCAGCGCAAAGCGGATCAGTTGAGAAGGTGGGAGAAGATGAACCTATTATCAATCTGGGGAGTGATCATGATGATTATCCCAAAATGTATCTGAGTGGTGATGAGGAGGCAGAGTCTGAGCAAGCTAGGGTGGAGAAAAAGAATAAGACCAAAGTTGGATAACAAGATCAACTATCTACAGAAGTTCAAGAACTACGGAGTAAGGTATTTCTCTTGGAGGAGTTGTGGAAGACAGAGCGAGCGTTATGCGAAATGACTGAAGAACGAAATGAGTTAAAGGCACAGGTGGAAAGGATGAAGACTGAAGGTGGTGGATCGTCTGAAGGAACAATCAAGCAGCAGAAAGGCAAGAAAAATAGAAAGAGGGACAATGATAGCCCTAATTCTAAAAAGTCAAACCCGAAGAAGAAGCAAACCTGTAGCAAGTGTGGAAAGACTCACGCGGGAGAATGCATGATGTGGAAGAACGTGTGCTTCAACTGCAAGCATGAAGGACATATTTCACTACAGTGTCCTAAGTCGAATATGAGGAAGTTTTATTCATGTGGGAGAATGGGTCACGGATTCAACAAGTGTCCCAACAAGAAGGAGACTGATGAAGGGAGTGGGCGATAGATAACTTAGAGATATGCAGTAGTAACTTTTGGTAGTAGGTTATGATATTAACGGTTGTAATATCGAGAACAATGTGTAAGTATATGTAAATATAAATATGTTTGTATGAATAAAATCTTTATTTTCTATATGAATATAAGATTAAGATTAATTTGTGTGTTCTAAAAACTCATACTTATGGTAAGTTAATGACTCATAATTATATGAAATGTTTTGAACCCCTCAGCGAATGGACGCCAAAGGTCTAACTAGGATAAGTTTATACCCTCATATAATTGTGGCAAGTTCCTGAACTCATAAGTGTGGTAAGTTTGATGAACTGGGAATAACTATGTGTGAATGGAGAATTGCAACTTTTTGTGTAAAGTTGTGTTGTTAATCATGATACGATTTAAAAAGGGATAGTAATATGTGTCAAGTACTAAATGTGCTATGAACTATTTGAATAAATATTCGTTTATATATGAGAATTATGTGTTTAATTCTTACTGTGTTAAGAATTTGTGTAAAGAAAAAAAATTAATGTAAGATTTTTATTTAAATCAGATCATGTCGCCTAGACGACAGAATCGAAATCAAAGGGAAGAGAATTCGGTGAATAATGAAGGAGGTCAAGCTGACCCGATGCAAAATTTTGTAAATATGATAGCCGAAGCTATGGGGAATAGAGCTCTAGCAGGAAGAGAAAGAGCGAGAGAACAGCCAGCTGATAGATTGGAAAATTTTAAAGACTTTAAAGCGGTAGGACCGCTTGAATTCAAAGGAACCACGGATCCGATTGAAGCCCAAACTTGGGTGAAAGAAATGGAAAAAGAATTCATCATTGTGTGTGTGGCAGAAGAGAAAAAGACAGCTTTTGCAACATATCTGATGAAGGGAGAAGCCAATTACTGGTGGGAGACTAATCAAGCGAGAACTGGTACAGCTGTGGTGACTTGGACAAGATTCAAGGAATTGTTCTTTGAGAATTACTTTTCATCGAGTATGCAGTCCAGGATGGAAGTCAAATTTTTAAAACTGAAGTAGGAGAATATGTCAGTTTCAGAATATGCTGCCAAGTTCAACGAGTTGGCTAGAATTGCACCTCATCAGGTGGACACAAAGGCGAGAAAGGCGAGAAGATTTGAGAACAGACTGAAGCCAGGGATATTTAACAAGGTAGCGGTATTGCAGATCAATATGTTCGCGGCTTTAATGGAGAAGGCGTTAATTACTAAAGGAGGGAGCGAAGTTGCATCTCGATTTCATCAGGAAAAGAAGAAGAAGACAAACGATGGAGGAAGCAGTGGTGGTAGTAATCCAAATAAGAGGAAATGGAGCGAGAATACCAGTCGGGTAATAAGACAGAAGATAATAGGAAAGGAAGGGAGCCATGTTCGACTTGTGGAAAGAACCATGCTGGAGTTTGCCTGAAGAAGAAGGGAGTTTGTTACAACTGTGGTCAAGAGGGGCTATTGTCGCCCAATTGTCCTAATCCGAAGAAGATACAAGGTTACTTTGCGTGCAGATCGACTGATCATACGGTTCAGAACTGTCCAAAGAGGAATGTGGAGAAGGAAAGTGGCAACAAGGGACCCGATAGCGGAACCTTGGCAATTCGAGGACCTGCACAGCCAGGAAGACCAACGGCCCGTATGTTCAACATGAAGTCGCAAGAAATAGGGGTTGTCCAGGAGGTGGCGACAGGTAACAATTTTTCTTAATACATTAATTACGCGAGTAATATTAAGTTAGATAATTACTGTGAATTGTTTTCTTTTATAGACCCAAGTCACAGGTTAGAATTTGAGACACAAATGAATATTGTGTTGATAAAAATGAATTGATGATACAACATTGAAAGATTGTAGAGAATAAGAAAGCGGTGATTCCGATGATGGAATCCTTTTAAGGAAGGGTGAATATGATAACCCGGGATTTTGAATAATCAAAATTTTACGAATAAATTTTTTTTTATTTAATATTGACATTGACTGTTAATATTATACTGAGTATATGTGATACGAGTTTTGAGAAGTGGTCAATTTACGTATTGACTGGTAAATTAGAGTAGAGTTGTGCTTAACAGCTTTAAAAATCGTAACCCTAATTTTTGGATAGGGATCCGATAGAAAATATAATTAAAATAATTATATTGATGAGTATGTGTTTGTACTGAATAGAAATTTTGATCAATGATTGATCGGATAAGGTTTAAAATTTATAAACCCTAATAAGAGATTAGAAACCCTAATCTCATATTTAGAAAACCTAGCGTACAGTTAGAAACCCTAATTGAAAGTCGGGAAACCCTAATTTCATATTCGAGAATCCTAAAACCCTAATTAGGAAACCCTAATCCTAATTAGTAAGCTTAATGTGTTTATTAAACTTAAATATGATTAAAAAACCCTAATTATATTTTAGTTATCTTAATTTCTATTTTATAAACCCTAATTGTAATTTAGAACTTTTATTTTTCTAATTAAAACCCTAATTAGAAATTTTAGAAATTAAAGTTGTAAAACCTAAGGGTTAGAACCTTAGGGTTAAACCCTAAGGGTTGGTTCAATTGTTAAGAATGCCATTAAAATCATTTTGTAAATGACAAAAATACCATTTTTATATTTTTTAATATGTAACTTGCAAATCTTTGTATAATTGTGGTAGGTGACCAACTATGTTGACTTAGTAACATACAATCTCCAGCAATCTGTCCAGCAACATCAGATCTTAGTTATATATTATCATATATATATAGATTAAGAAAGAGAAAGTGTACAAAAAATTAGCCATTTGGTCTCTTGCTCTCACCAACTTTTTCTCTCAACCAAAGCTCCGAAAATTATAAGTAGATCAGTCATAAAACACCTCTCTAAAACAACAATATCAGATTGGAGAGCTAAGATCAAGAATTTATAGCTAGAAGGTATAAACCTATTGGTGATTTTTGATCCTTATTGTTAAGAAAAATTTTGTGTTTGAGTGTTTATATTTGTGTTAAAGGATGTTTTTAGTTGATCTATGTTGATCCATCATGGATCCATAGCATCAAAGTGTTTTAAAATCGAGTTTTTCCAAAACTGTCCAAGAACAAAATTTGTGGTCTGACAAGAAAATGTCAGGAGCCAAAGATTCTTGTTCGTTTATGGTTTTTGATGTTTTAAAGTTGTTATAGGTAGCTTGTCATGTGGTCTATAATCTGTAAGTGGAATCAGTGTCATTTGATGTTTAGATTTGTTGTTAATAACGGTCAAAACCTGTTGACCGGGCATGACCGGGCCAAATCTGAGTAACCTAGAAATGGTTTACCAGCGTCTGACAACGATTTCAAGCTCCCAGATCTGTCAGGTTTTACGCGTTTTGTTGTTGTTATTGTAATCTATCTATAGCCTGGCATATGTACTGCATGTTTATGGCTTTATATCGTGTTAATAATCAACGTATTGAATGTAATATAAGGTCAAAGTAGCCATCCGAGCCTGACTTAGCATTTCTGGGAATTCCTAGAAACCCTATGAACACCCTTTTTGTCAGAGTTTGACCAAGTGATATATTGTGATTATGTTGTAGTTGGACTGCGATCTTGGTATATAACTGTTCATTGACATGCGTACTATAGTTCTGAACCTTCATAACACCCATACAATTACTGGAACATAAACTTAATTTAGCATGAAAGTGACAAGATCAATGCTTGAGATAGCCCAGAACATGTTTGTTTTACGAATTGCAAGTGGTCAAACAAGGCAGGTTGATAACGAAGCTGTCAGTGTTCAAGAACACCAACAGCGACGCTTTGTGTCGCTAAAAGCCTATAGCGACGGTTTAATTAGTTTTTATTTTCTGATTTTCTAAAAATTATTTAAAAATAAAAATAAATTATAAAATTATTAAAAATGGTTTTAAAAATTATTTTAAATTATGAAAAATAATTTTTGATCAATTGGAATATTTTTCTTTAATATTTATAATTATTTAAATATTAAAGGTATTTAATTTATTTAATTAGTGTATTAAATAAATTAGAGGAAAATGATTTAATATTATGAAAAATCATTTTAAATAAGAATAATGTATTTAAAAATATTTTAAGTTATAGAATGTAACTTTTAATATTTTTATAGAATTTTCATTAATAAATTAATATTAATGATATTAGATTTATTTAATTAATAAATAAAATAAATAAGTTAAAAATGATTTTATGAATTTAAAAATCACTTTAAATAAGAATAAAGTGTTAGAAAATATTTGAAATTATAAAATAATTTTCAATATTTTTGGAGAATTCTCATTAATAAATTAATATTAGTGATATTAGATTTGTTTAATTATTATATTAAATAAATGAATTAAAATGATTTTATTAATTTAAAAATCATTTAAAATGAGAAAAATGTTTTAAAAATATTTTAAGTTATAATTAATGACTTTTAATATTTTGATAATAATTTCATTAATATTTAAATATTAATGGTGATTGTTTAAAATGATTTTAATTATCTTAAAAATTATTTAAGTAGAATATTGATAATTTAAAATATTTTAAGTTATTGATAATAACTTTAATATTTTGACAAGTTCATTAATATTTTTATATTATTAAATATTAATGATAATATAATTAATTAGTATTTAAATTAGTTAAAAATGATTACAGTATTTGAAAAATTATAATAATTGTTTATAAATTATTAAATGCTTCTGAAAATTATTATAAATGATATTTGACTTATCGAAAATAATATTGAGGCTTAGAGACCAAGTTTAATTGACAATAACTGTGTTAGTTGTCGGATAAGGTGACCAGGACACCGAGAATAGACGGAAGTCCAACTAGACTGAAATAGTTAGACTTGTTAAGTGTTTATATAGGTTATACACACTGATGTGGTAATGTGCCTAAGAGAAGTTTGACTGTAAAATACAGTGATACGTGTTGTGAATTATTGTGCTAATTGTGAGACCGATATTATTGGTTATAGGTCTTTCAAAAGCAGATAATTATATTGTGTAGTCAGTAATAAATTGGAAGAGGCAAGTTTCCTAACTCAACCTTGAGTTATATTCATTCAATTATTATAGTGGTTAATTATTGTTAATTATACCACGTCAAAGAATTTATTGTTGATTATTCGCAATTACTGCATGTTTAATAAATTCAAATTGAATTACTGATTCGAAAAATATATATTTGTAGAATTATTATTGTTGGATATTCATATTTGTAGAAGCTAATATTGACAGTACAGATAATTCTTGTTTATAGTCGAATTATGTTGAGAAATGTCTTAGCTAATTGTTCTAGCTAGACGAACATTTGTTAGAACTTGATATGTTCGAGAAGAGAAGATAAGAGAATTTAATTATTATTGATAGATCAATGCCAGTTTCATCGGCTAGATCGAAAAAGAAAACTTAATAGGTTTGAGAAGAGAAGAGAAGAGAAGTGATTAGATATTGAAATCATTGAATTTCATTGTTTAATGAAATCTTGATTCTGAGACTGAAAAGAACAATCTTTTATATAAAGGGAACATTTTTAGTCGTATATTCGACCATTGCGCGCGACTTAAGTATTATGCATAATATAGGGTACAAGGAGTTGGCCGACTCTAAGTACTTGCAGAGGGGTATGATTTAATCTTTATGGTTATCTGATACACATGCTTATATGTCAAAGTAAAACTTTGATATATACCCGAGAAGAGAAGTTCAAGATCCAATGGATCGCTCAACATATATAAATCTGGAAAACATTCCACTTTGTAATTATGTAGAATTGATTCTTGATTATTCATTAGAATATCGTAGACACTTTGAAAGCGTTGTACTCTTTTATTATTAGATTATCGTGTTGCATAGAATGTGAGAAGACTTGTTAGTTATTAAAGCTTTGTTCAGCTAATTCAAAGTTTCCTGAACTTTGGCATTATTGTATCAAAATAGATAGTCTGTTCTTAATGATTCGTATACCTTTATTGTATGTCTTAATTTGCGGGGCAAATTTGTTGCTCACCCTTGCTAAATAAAATATTTCAACTAGTAACGAAGATGCCAGCGGGTCAAAGAAGAACAAAGACAAAGGCAAAATGTTGGATTAGTTTTTACAAACATTATTATTATGTTATGTTTGTAAACTCTTTTTGTTTATTTAAAGGGTAAGTTTGTAATGTTAAGGTTAGAGGACTTGGGACTATTGTATTAACAATCTCTGTTAATGACTTATGTATTACTATTTCTATATGAATGGGTAGTTAGATGTTATTATATTGTGGATCGTGAGCACCAAACTCGGGGGTCAGGTAACCCGGATTTGGGGGTGTCACATCACTCAGTTTTATTCAATTATTGCCACAGTAATTGCTACATAGTATCTCACGTTATTGATTATATTATTGTCACAATATTTTATATTATTAAATCAATAATTGAGATGACAAAGTTATTCATATTATTATTTGCATTATTGATGATGTCTAGAAAGTTATGTCGAGGAATGGGGTTTGGTCACCTAATTGGGCGCTAATAGGGAGAAATCCTTATCAGAAAGCCCCTCTTTCCTGGAAATGATCTGATTGTTAATATTGTGAATTATAATATTAATGATGAAAGTTATCAAAAATGTGTTTTGAGAAGCAAGTGAGTTGAGATAAATAGAGGGGATTTTATGAAGTATTTGTTGTAAATTTTGCTTATTATATGGACCCACACTTGCCCATTTCTCAAAATAATCGGTAGAAACTTATTCAGTATTTATATATATATATATATATATATATATATATAATATGTGAATGATTGGGGGGGGGGAAATGAGAATCACGGGAGGGAGTACTATGTTATATATATATATATATATATATATATATTATAGGTTTTGTTTTTTTATGTAAAAAATATTATATTATATTTTATTATGCACAATGTTGGGATGTGATTATTTGGGTCTAACCATGGTGCAACCTAGTTTATTTAATGGTACGGATCTGGTGATGGCCCATATGTATTTATTATGACATTAGAAGAGTCCTTATTAAAATAGGATTGCGTTTCCTTATTTAGAGGGATAAGAAGTCCTTCTCCTAGTTAGATGCGGGTGGAGGTGACTTCTATATATATGGCTACAAGCTAGGGTTGAAGGGAAAAGGAGAAAGGGCACAAGAGATACAACACAAATGTGAGACCCCGAATTTTATGAAATAAAAGTATTCAATTTTTTCTATTTTGGTAAATAGTTAAATTGATAAAAGTTTAAAGTTAAGGGTAATAAGTGATTTTTTTTTTTTTTGCAAAGTAAGCAAGTTGATATAAAATATTCGGTTTGTCGGGGAATATTCGATTAGTCGGGGAATATTCTTACGACGATACAATCATTGGTGGACCCCACAATAGAATTATTGTCGAATTGAGAAAACGACAAAAATACTTTATGAAAATAACGGCAGAAGTTTTACCGTTAACTGTTGAAACACGCGGTGTTAAAAGTACAGTAATACGCGTGGTTGCATAGTAGTACACAGTATTGATTATTGATGCTTATGTGAGAAGTCATTCAATATTGTTTAATCGGGTATGCGGGACACTTTTTGTGTCAGAGTACTATTCACGAGTTACTATTCACGAGTTACTATTCATGAGTTACTATTCACAAGTTACTATTCACCCAGTTACTATTCACTCTAGTATTGTGCATTCGGGTATTTTGGTACAATATTATTCCATGAGGAGATGTGCTAATTTTTCAGATCGTTGGTTGAAGTTATATTAGTAAGTCAATATGGACCGCTGGTGGAGTTATAATAGTAAATCAATATGGATCGTTGGTTTAAAGTTTTAATAGTAAATCAGTATGGACCGTTGTTTTAAGTTATAATAGTAAACCAATATGGACCGTCCATTTAATAGTAAATCAATCTGGACCATTCATGAATTAGCTACTATTCATTCCATTTTCCGATAAATAGAAGCTCATTCCTTCATTATTTCTTACGAATTCACTGAAACTCTAGAGAGAGAAATTATAGAGAAACTATAGAAAAGTATTACGCTACTTCCTACTCTTATATTCGGTTTTTCTTTTACGGTAGGGGTGTTATTTGTTGTACTCATGAAGAGAACTTACATTATTCCATTATTTATTATTCTGTTGGAATAACCTGTATATGCGGGCTACCCTATACATGGTGACATTCCTCTGTTATTTTAATTTTTATTATTTTGTAGGAATATCCTGTCTGTGCGTTTACGACGGACCTGGTTCCATTATTTATTATTCTCATCGGAATATCCACGTCATGCGCTTTTCTGTGGGACTGGTTCCGTTATTTATTATTCTGTTGGAATAACCTGCTTGTGCGGTCTATCGCATGCCTGGTGATTTCTTTTGTTATTCCATTCTTTATTATACTAAGTTGGTTAAAACTTTGACTTCTATACTCCATGAAATTAGTGGAATATCCTTGATATTTGCGCTTCATCCAGTATCTTTTCATGGAAATATTTTTTTGAGCATTCTTGAATTTTACTCCACAAAGTAGTATCATGTTGACAATTTGGACGTTATTGAGTTCAGGATAAATTAACTTATAAATCTTTAAAACTTATTCTTAAACTTGTTTTATTGAATTATTATATCATTGTCATGATGAGTTATGTTATTTATTATGTGAAAACATGAAAGTTTCTTAGAAATCACAAAGGGTTGAAAATCAGATTTTGGTAAAAATGGAGTATGAAATTCAATTGACCATATCTCCTATTATACTTTGAATTTTTGAGTGTGGTCAAGTTCTAGAGTTAGATCTATGAGTTTTCTAACTTATCCAAGTGGAATAACCGGAAAAGGTGTTGTAGATTTTCGTGTGATTTGATTTTAGCAAAGTACGAAAAACTGTAAATTATGAAAAAGGTTGCTACCATGATTTTAAAAGGGCTGTTTCGGCCACTTAATTTGTGAGAAAAATTCTGGCCTTTTGGGACATGAAAGTATATGGTATAAAGTACCTCCTGTCCAAAAATGAGCTCATTCTGACTTAAAATGAGCAACTTATGACCATTTCAATATTTAGGTTTTTTCGACAAAAAATGCTATAACCGGAGTTCTATAACTCCGATGACTATGAAATTTAAACTGGAAGCTCACGTTAACATGTGTAAGATCCTGCCAAGATTTGGAAATTTCTGGAGTTAACCGTGAGGTAGCTAATTTCTTAAGGAATTAATTAGAAATTGATTTTTAAAAATAGTAAATGAATTTTAAAAATGTCAAGAAAAATATATGTTCAACATGGGACTATATTCTGTTAAATCTCATAAAAGAATAATTTTTGGAACTGATTTGTTATTTTTCATGAAAATAGTTTAGCTACGAACATATGAGTTAAATATGTTATGTGGAGTTGAAGAATTGGTAAATAGGATTTTATGGCTTGGAAATCCTATATAAGGTATATGCATATTTTTAATGAGTAATTTGATTATTGGTGATGAAATATTATGAGTATGGCATTTTGAATGATTAAATGCATTATTTGGAAAAGTGTAAACAATTAAATTAAATTGTTTATAAGTTTAAGAAGTGATTAAAATATTGTTATAATATTAACAATATTAGATTATGATTTTATTAAGTGATTGATAATGTTTAGATAAATTTAAAGTCTTTAATATTTATCATTGATTTAGTTTAATTAATGCTTATAATATTATCATCATCCTCATATTTATATTATGTTGAAAGTCATCTGTGGCCTGTAGTGCATAGATGGACTTGGTATGATTATGACCAGGGATTATTCAGTATAATCATGACCGTAATGTTGCAAATGATGTGGAAAAAGTCCTCATTGGCCCGTAGTGCATTGATGGACCGTTTTTGGTATGATTATGGCTATGGATTCTCTTTGGCCGTAGTGCAAAGATGAATTGTTTTATGGCATGATCAGGACCGTTAATGAATACACAAATATCCTTGGCCCGTAGTGCATGGATAATTTGTGGTCGTGATACTAAAGAATATCCTCGGCCGTAGTGCAGGGGTGATTCGATGATGTGGATTAATTATTGAGCTGAGTCCCAGCAATGAAATATTAATTCATGGATGTGATAATAATGAATATCTTTAGCCGTAGTGCAAAGATGATTTAATGCTTACAAGCAGGAATTGTGATTTGGTATAACCATGATTTTTGATGTTTCAGGTGATGAAAATTATCTTCGTCCTGGGTGCGAAGAGGAATTTAGAATCACAATTGTGATTATGAGTTATTCACATGATCGTGGACGAGAATTGTTGATTGATGTTACACGGATAAAACATTATTGGTGGACTTTTAACATAGAGAAGATAATAGACCTTATGGTCTATTTGACTCTTCTAATGGATTGCTCGTTCCGCTGCAACTATGGTTGAAAAGTTTTATCATCTACCATATGTTCTAAATCTCTGATTTATTATTGATGAAAGCTATTGATATTTAATTATCTTTAGTCATGATATTCTTTATTGTGCTAGTTGTACTCACCCTTTCTACTTCACAATTACTTTAAGGTAATAAGAGTGTTGGCGGGTCGAGCGGGTTTAACAGGGGAATAGAATGGTGGTCTGTAGCTGTAGAGGTTCTCCCTAAATAGTATAGAAAAGTGTGTTGTATTCTATACATCATTTAGTAGTTATATTTAGTGAATCAAATAGGGTGAGGCGAACCCAACTTTGGAAGGGTGTTTTGTCACTATCATACAAGATGTCTAATGACATACAATCTCATGTTCTCATAAGACATGGTTGTGCACATCCACTTGCTGAATATATCAATGAGCACTACCTGTATGGTCTTGGAGTTTATTTGAAACATAGTTTTCACTTGGAGACAACGGAGATATTTATATGTTAAGAGAAGACTCACCATTGGAAAGAAGATGATAGTAATCTTCTTATTTTTCTTTGGGGACTTTTGGGTCAACCAAGGATAATTATGTGGACATATGATATCTATCATAATCTAAAGGCATGGCCTCCCATGTACGAAGGTTTCCTTGAGCACTTCCCAAAGATTTTAATTTCTAAAACAGTTTTCAACTATACTTTTATGTAAAGTATCATTGTAAGGTTGTGGTCGAGGTACCATGAGAGTTACATACATTTGTATTAAAACTCATAGTTAACTGTGGTCGTATTCAATACGACAGCTCAATTATTGTATAATTGAAGTTGTATTTGAATTTTGTACCATGTATCTGGCGACTCAGAATGGGTGATATATACCTAATTTTGGGGGCCTCACAGTTGGTATCAAAGCTTAGGGATATGGTCGCTGGCGGAGATAAGAGTCAAGAACTAGGAGGGAGAGACGAGTTATATATCACAATTAGTGTGTGACTTACCTAAAGTGAAATTGTTTACTTGATAAGTCGACAAATTATGATATGTCAATTAACCTTTGTTTTGAAACTATATTCTAGAATGATATCTGAAATACAGGAGATGAGAAATGGTAAAATCATGGTAACGAGGAAATTATCGGGAAGGTACAAACTGAAAAGGAAGCAAGGTATTCTCATCTCTTCGAATATCAGGTACGTACGTAAATTTCGAGGGCGAAATTTCATAAGGAGGGGTGATTGTGAGACCCTGAATTTTATGAAATAAAAGTATTCAATTTTTTCTATTTTGGTAAATAGTTAAATTGATAAAAGTTTAAAGTTAAGGGTAATAAGTGAATTTTTTTTTTTTTGCAAAGTAAGCAAGTTGATATAAAATATTCGTTTTGTCGGGGAATATTTTTTTTATCGGGGAATATTCGTACGACGGTGAAATCATTGGTGGACCCCACAATAGAATTATTGTCGGATTGAGAAAATGACAAAAATACTTTATAAAAATAACGGCGGAAGTTTTACCGTTAATGTTGAAACACGCGGTGTTAAAAGTATGCGAATCTGGCGTGGTTGCATAGTAGTACACGGTATTGATTATTGATGCTTATGTGAGAAGTCATTCAATATTGTTCAACCGGGTATGCGGGACACTTTTCATGTCAGAGTACTATTCACGAGTTACTATTCATGAGTTACTATTCATGAGTTACTATTCACGAGTTACTATTCATGAGTTATTATTCACGAGTTACTATTCACAAGTTACTATTCATGAGTTACTATTCACGAGTTACTATTCACCAGATTACTATTCACTCTAGTATTGTGCATTCGGGTATTTTGGTACAATATTATTCCATGAGGAGATGTGCTAATTTTTCAGACCGTTAGTTGAAGTTATATTAGTAAGACAATATGGACCGCTGGTGGAGTTATAATAGTAAATCAATATGGATCGTTGGTTTAAAGTTTTAATAGTAAATCAGTATGGACTGTTGTTTTAAGTTTTAATAGTAAACCAATATGGACCGTCCGTTTAATAGTAAATCAATTTGGACCGTTTATGAATTAGTTACTATTCATTCCATTTTTCGATAAATAGAAGCTCATTCCTTTATTATTTCTTATGAATTCACTGAAACTCTAGAGAGAGAAATTATAGAGAAACTATAGAAAAGTATTGTGCTACTTCCCTACTCTTATATTCAGTTTCTTTTACGGTAAGGGGTGTTATTTGTTTTACTCATGAAGAGAACTTCTGTTATTCCATTATTTATTATTCATTGGAATAACTCAGATACACATGCAACCTACCCTATACATGGTGACATTCTTACGTTATTTCATTCTTTATTATTACATTGGAATATCCTCGTCTGCATGCGCTTTCTTTAGGACCTAGTTCCATTATTTATTATTCTGTCGAAATATCCTGGTCTATGCATTTTACGCCGGACTGGGTTCCGTTCTTTATTATTCGTTAGAATATCCTGTTTTGTATGTTTTACGTCGGACTGGTTCCATTATTTATTATTCTGTTGGAATAATGCGCTGTGCATGATCTATCGCATTCTCGGTGATTTATTTTGTTATTCCATTCTTTATTTTACTCGGTTGGTTAAAGTTTTGACTTCTATACTCCCCGAAATTAGTGGAATATCCTTGATATTTGCGCTTCATCCAATATCTTTTCATGGAAATATTTTTACGAGCATTCTTGAATTTTACTCCACAAAGTAAGTATCATGTTGACAATTTGGGACGTTATTGAGTTCGGGATAAATTAACATATAAATCTTTAAAACTTATTCTCGAACTTGTTTTATTGAATTATTATGTCATTGTCATGATGAGTTATGTTAGTTATTATGTAAAAACATGAAAGTTTCTTAGAAATCACAAAGGGTTGAAAATCGATTTTGGTAAAATGGAGTATGAAATTCAATTAACCATATCTCCTATTATATTTTGAATATTTGAGTGTGGTCAAGTTCTAGAGTTAGATCTATCAGTTTTCTAACTTATCCAAGTGGAATAACTGGAAAAGGTGTTGTAGATTTTCGTGTGAATTGATTTTAGCAAAGTACAAAAAACTATAAATTATGAAAAAGGTTGCTTCCACGATTTTAAAAGGGCTGTTTTGGCCACTTAATTTGTGAGAAAAATTCTGGCCTTTTGGGACGTGAAAGTATATGGTATAAAGTACCTCCTGTCCAAAAAAGAGCTCATTCTGACTTAAAATGAGCAAGTTATGACCATTTCAATATTAAGTTTTTTCGATGAAAAATGCTATAACCGGAGTTCTATAACTTTGATGACTATGAAATTTAAACTTGAAGCTCACGTTAACATGTGTAAGATCTTGCCAAGATTTGGGAATTTCTGGAGTTAACCGTGAGGTAGCTAATTTCTTAAGGAATTAATTAGAAATTGATTTTTGAAAAATAGTAAATGAATTTTAAAAATGTCAAGAAAATATATATGTTCAATATGGGACTATATTATGCTAAATCCCAGAAAAGAATAATTTTTGGGACTGATTTGGTATTTTTCATGAAAATAGTTTAGCTACGAACATATGAGTTAAATATGTTATGTGGAGTTGAAGAATTGGTAAATAGGATTTTATGGCTTGGAAATCCTATATAAGGTATATGCAGATTTTTGATGAGTAATTTGATTATTGGTGATGAAATCTTATGAGTATGGCATTTTAAATGATTAAATGCATTATTTGGAAAATTGTAAATAATTAAATTAAATTGTTTATAAGTTTAAGAAGTGATTGAAATATTGTTATAATATTAACAATATTAGATTATGATTTTATTAAGTGATTGATAATGTTTAGATAAATTTAAAGTCTTTAATATTTATCCTTGATTTAGTTTGATTAATGCTTATCATATTATCATCATCCTCATATTTATATTATGTTGAAAGTCATCTGTGGCCTGTAGTGCATAGATGGACTTGGTATTATTATGACCAGGGATTATTCGGTATAATCATGACCGTAATGTTGCAAATGATGTGGAAAAAGTCCTCATTGGCCCGTAGTGCATTGATGGACCGTTTTTGGTATGATTATGACTATGGATTCTCTTTGGTCAGTAGTGCAAAGATGAATTCTTTTATGGCATGATCAGACTGATAGTTAATGAATACACAAATATCCTTCGCCCGTAGTGCATGGATAATTTGTGGTCGTGATACTAAAGAATATCCTCGCCATATAGTGCGGGGGTGATTCGATGATGTGGATTAATTATTGAAATTGAGTCCCAAAGAATGAAATATTAATTCATGGATGTGATAATAATGAATATCTTTAGCCGTAGTGCAAAGATGATTTAATGCTTACAAGCAGGAATTGTGATTTGGTATAACCATGATTTTTGATGTTTCAGGTGATGAAAATTATCTTCGTCCTGGGTGCGAAGAGGAATTTAGAATCACAATTGTGATTATGAGTTATTCACATGATCGTGGACGAGAATTGTTGATTGATTTTACACGGATAAAACATTATTGGTGGACTTTTAACATAGAGAAGATAATAGACCCTATGGTGTATTTGACTCTTCTAATGGATTGCTCGTTCTGCTGCAACTATGGTTGAAAAGTTTTATCATCTACCATATGTTTTAAATCTCTGATTTATTATTGATGAAAGCTATTGATAATTTAATTATCTTTAGTCATGATATTCTTTACTGTGCTAGTTGTACTCACCCTTTCTGCTTCACAATTCATTTCAGGTAATAAGAGTGTTGGCGGGTCGAGCTGGGTTAATAGGGGAATAGAACGGTGGTCTCTAGCTGTAGAGGTTCTCCCTAAACAGTATAGAAAAGTGTGGTGTATTCTATACATCATTTAGTAGTTATATTTAGTGAATCAAATAGGGTGAGGCGAACCCAACTTTGGAAGGGTGTTTTGTCACTATCATACAAGATGTCTAATGACATACAACCTCATGTTCTCATAAGACATGGTTGTGCACATCCACTTGCTGAATATATCAATGAGCACTACCTGTATGATCTTGGAGTTTATTTGAAACATAATTTTCACTTGGAGACAACGGAGGTATTTATATGTTAAGAGAAGACTCACCATTGGAAAGAAGATGATAGTAATCTTCTTATTTTTCTTTGGGGACTTTTGGGTCAACCAAGGATAATTCTGTGGACATATGATATCTATCATAACCTAGAGGCATGGCCTCCCATGTACGAAAGGTTTCTTGAGCACTTGCAAAGATTTTAATTTCTAAAAGTTTTCAACTATACTTTTATGTAAAGTATCATTGTAAGGTTGTGGTCGAGGTACCATGAGAGTTACATACATTTGTATTAAAACTCATAGTTAATCGTGGTCGTATTTATATATCTGACATACTCAATCAATAATTGTATAAATGAAGTTGTATTTGAATTTTGTACCATGTATCTGGCGACTCAGAATGGGTGATGTATACCTAATTTTGGGGGCGTCACAGTTGGTATCAAAGCTTAGGGATATGGTCGCTGGCGGAGATAAGAGTCAAGAACTAGGAGGGGAGAGACGAGTTATATACTTCGCTAGTGTGTGACTTACCTAAGCTGAAATTGTTTACTTGATAAGTCGACAAATTATGATATGTCATTTAACCTTTGTTTTGAAACTATATTCTAGAATGATATCTGAAATACAGGAGATGAGAAATGGTAAAATCATGGTAGCGAGGAAATTATCGGGAAGGTACAAACTGAAAAGGAAGCAAGGTATTCTCATCTCTTCGAATATCAGGTACGTACGTAAATATCGAGGGCGAAATTTCATAAGGAGGGGTGATTGTGAGACCCCGAATTTTATGAAATAAAAGTATTCAATTTCTTCTATTTTGGTAAATAGTTAAATTGATAAAAGTTTAAAGTTAAGGGTAATAAGTGAATTTTTTTTTTTTGCAAAGTAAGCAAGTTGATATAAAATATTCGTTTTGTCGGGGAATATTTTTTTTATCGGGGAATATTCGTACGACGGTACAATCATTGGTGGACCCCACAATAGAATTATTGTCGGATTGAGAAAATGACAAAAATACTTTATGAAAATAACGGCGGAAGTTTTACCGTTAACTGTTGAAACACGCGGTGTTAAAAGTACAGTAATACGCGTGGTTGCATAGTAGTACACGGTATTGATTATTGATGCTTAAGTGAGAAGTCATTCAATATTGTTCAATCGGGTATGCGGGACACTTTTCATGTCAGAGTACTATTCATGAATTACTATTCATGAGTTACTATTCACGAGTTACTATTCATGAGTTACTATTCACGAGTTACTATTTACAAGTTACTATTCATGAGTTACTATTCACGAGTTATTATTCACCAGATTACTATTCACTCTAGTATTGTGCATTCGGGTATTTTGGTACAATATTATTCCATGAGGAGATGTGATAATTTTTCAGACCGTTGGTTGAAGTTATATTAGTAAGTCAATATGGACCGCTGGTGGAGTTATAATAGTAAATCAATATGGATCGTTGGTTTAAAGTTTTAATAGTAAATCAGTATGGACTGTTGTTTTAAGTTTTAATAGTAAACCAATATGGACCGTCCGTTTAATAGTAAATCAATTTGGACCGTTTATGAATTAGTTACTATTCATTCCATTTTCCGATAAATAGAAGCTCATTCCTTTATTATTTCTTATGAATTCACTGAAACTCTAAAGAGAGAAATTATAGAGAAACTATAGAAAAGTATTGTGCTACTTCCCTACTCTTATATTCAGTTTCTTTTACGGTAAGGGATGTTATTTGTTTTACTCATGAAGAGAACTTCTGTTATTCCATTATTTATTATTCTGTTGGAATAACCTATATACGCGGGCTACCCTATACATGGTGACATTCTTCTGTTATTTCATTCTTTATTATTCTGTTGGAATATCCTGTCCGTGCGTTTACGGGACCTAGTTCCATTATTTATTATTCTGTCGGAATATCCTGTCTATGCATTTTACGCCGGACCTGGTTCCAGTCTTTATTATTCTGTTAGAATATCCTGTTTGTACGTTTTACGTCGGACCTGATTCCGTTATTTATTATTCTGTTGGAATAACCTGCTTGTGCGGTCTATCGCATTCCTGGTGATTTATTTTGTTATTCCATTCTTTATTTTACTCAGTTGGTTAAAGTTTTGACTTCTATACTCCATGAAATTAGTGGAATATCCTTGATATTTGCGCTTCATCCAATATCTTTTCATGGAAATATTTTTCTGAGCATTCTTGAATTTTACTCCACAAAGTAGTATCATGTTGACAATTTGGACGTTATTGAGTTCAGGATAAATTAACATATAAATCTTTAAAACTTATTCCTGAACTTGTTTTATTGAATTATTATGTCATTGTCATGATGAGTTATGTTAGTTATTATGTAAAAACATGAAAGTTTCTTAGAAATCACAAAGGGTTGAAAATCAGATTTTGGTAAAAATGGAGTATGAAATTCAATTAACCATATCTCCTATTATATTTTGAATATTTGAGTGTGGTCAAGTTCTAGAGTTAGATCTATCAGTTTTCTAACTTATCCAAGTGGAATAACTGGAAAAGGTGTTGTAGATTTTCGTGTGAATTGATTTTAGCAAAGTACAAAAAACTATAAATTATGAAAAAGGTTGCTTCCACGATTTAAAAGGGCTGTTTATTTGACCACTTAATTTGTGAGAAAAATTCTGGCCTTTTGGGACGTGAAAGTATATGGTATAAAGTACCTCCTGTCCAAAAATGAGCTCATTCTGACTTAAAATGAGCAAGTTATGACCATTTCAATATTAAGTTTTTTCGATGAAAAATGCTATAACCGGAGTTCTATAACTTTGATGACTATGAAATTTAAACTTGAAGCTCACGTTAACATGTGTAAGATCTTGCCAAGATTTGGGAATTTCTGGAGTTAACCGTGAGGTAGCTAATTTCTTAAGGAATTAATTAGAAATTGATTTTTGAAAAATAGTAAATGAATTTTAAAAATGTCAAGAAAAATATATGTTCAATATGGGACTATATTATGCTAAATCCCAGAAAAGAATAATTTTTGGGACTGATTTGGTATTTTTCATGAAAATAGTTTAGCTACTGAACATATGAGTTAAATATGTTATGTGGAGTTGAAGAATTGGTAAATAGGATTTTATGGCTTTGAAATCCTATATAAGGTATATCTTGATTTTGATGAGTAATTTGATTATTGGTGATGAAATCTTATGAGTATGGCATTTTAAATGATTAAATGCATTATTTGGAAAATTGTAAATAATTAAATTAAATTGTTTATAAGTTTAAGAAGTGATTGAAATATTGTTATAATATTAACAATATTAGATTATGATTTTATTAAGTGATTGATAATGTTTAGATAAATTTAAAGTCTTTAATATTTATCCTTGATTTAGTTTGATTAATGGTTATCATATTATCATCATCCTCATATTTATATTATGTTGAAAGTTATATGTGGCCTGTAGTGCATAGATGGACTTGGTATTATTATGACCAGGGATTATTCGGTATAATCATGACCGTAATGTTGCAAATGATGTGGAAAAAGTCCTCATTGGCCCGTAGTGCATTGATGGACCGTTTTTGGTATGATTATGGCTATGGATTCTCTTTGGCCGTAGTGCAAAGATGAATTGTTTTATGGCATGATCAGGACCGTTAATGAATACACAAATATCCTTGGCCCGTAGTGCATGGATAATTTGTGGTCGTGATACTAAAGAATATCCTCGGCCGTAGTGCAGGGGTGATTCGATGATGTGGATTAATTATTGAAAGTGAGTCCCAAAGAATGAAATATTAATTCGTGGATGTGATAATAATGAATATCTTTAGCCAGAAGTAGTGCAAAGTTGATTTAATGCTTACTGGCGAGGAATTGTGATTTGGTATAACCATGATTTTTGATGTTTGGTGATGAAAATTATCTTCGATCACAGGTGCGAAGAGGAATTTATAATCACAATTGTGATTATGAGTTATTCACATGATCGTGGGCGAGAATTGTTGATTGATGTTACGGATAAAACATTATTGGTGGACTTTTAACATAGAAGATAATAGACCCTATGGTGTATTTGACTCTTCTAATGGATTGCTCGTTCTGCTGCAACTATGGTTGAAAAGTTTTATCATCTACCATATGTTCTAAATCTCTGATTTATTATTGATGAAAGCTATTGATAATTTAATTATCTTTAGTCATGATATTCTTTACTGTGCTAGTTGAACTCACCCTTCTTGGCTTCACAATTCCTTTCAGGTAATAAGAGTGTTGGCGGGTCGAGCTGGGTTAATAGGGGAATAGAACGGTGGTCTCTAGCTGTAGAGGTTCTCCCTAAATAGTATAGAAAAGTGTGTTGTATTCTATACATCATTTAGTAGTTATATTTAGTGAATCAAATAGGGTGAGGCGAACCCAACTTTGGAAGGGTGTTTTGTCACTATCATACAAGATGTCTAATGACATACAACCTCATGTTCTCATAAGACATGGTTGTGCACATCCACCTTGCTGAATATATCAATGAGCACTACCTGTATGATCTTGGAGTTTATTTGAAACATAATTTTCACTTGGAGACAACGGAGATATTTATATGTTAAAAGAAGACTCACCATTGGAAAGAAGATGATAGTAATCTTCTTATTTTTCTTTGGGGACTTTTGGGTCAACCAAGGATAATTATGTGGACATATGATATCTATCATAACCTAGAGGCATGGCCTCCCATGTACGAAGGTTTCCTTGAGCACTTCGCAAATATTTTAATTTCTAAAACAGTTTTCAACTATACTTTTATGTAAAGTATCATTGTAAGGTTGTGGTCGAGGTACCATGAGAGTTACATACATTTGTATTAAAACTCATAGTTAACTGTGGTCGTATTCTATATCGATGTATTTCAATAATTGTATAAATGAAGTTGTATTTGAATTTTGTACCATGTATCCGGTGACTCGAGAATGGGTGATGTATACCTAATTTTGGGGGGCCACGGTTGGTATCAAAGCTTAGGGATATGGTCATTTGGCGGAGATAAGAGTCAAGAACTAGGAGGGAGAGACGAGTTATATACTTCGCTAGTGTGTGACTTACCTAAGCTGAAATTGTTTACTTGATAAGTCGACAAATTATGATATGTCAATTAACCTTTGTTTTGAAACTATATTCTAGAATGATATCTGAAATACAGGAGATGAGAAATGGTAAAATCATGGTAGCGAGGAAATTATCGGGAAGGTACAAACTGAAAAGGAAGCAAGGTATTCTCATCTCTTCGAATATCAGGTACGTACGTAAATTTCGAGTGCGAAATTTCATAAGGAGGGGTGATTGTGAGACCCCGAATTTTATGAAATAAAAGTATTCAATTTTTTCTATTTTGGTAAATAGTTAAATTGATAAAAGTTTAAAGTTAAGGGTAATAAGTGAATTTTTTTTTTTGCAAAGTAAGCAAGTTGATATAAAATATTCGTTTTGTCGGGGAATATTTTTTTTATCGGGGAATATTGAATGACGCATGCGTACAATCATTGGTGGACCCCATAATAGAATTATTGTCGGATTGAGAAAATGACAAAATACTTTATGAAAATAACGGCGGAAGTTTTACCGTTATTATTGAAACACAGCGAGTGTTAAAAAAGTCTGATAATACGTGTGGTTGCATAGTAGTACACGGTATTGATTATTGATGCTTATGTGAGAAGTCATTCAATATTGTTCAATCGGGTATGCGGGACACTTTTCATGTCAGAGTACTATTCACGAGTTACTATTCATGAGTTACTATTCATGAGTTACTATTCACGAGTTACTATTCATGAGTTACTATTCACGAGTTACTATTTACAAGTTACTATTCATGAGTTACTATTCACGAGTTATTATTCACCGATACATTATTCACTCTAGTATTGTGCATTCGGGTATTTTGGTACAATATTATTCCATGAGGAGATGTGATAATTTTTCGAATAGTTGGTTGAAGTTATATTAGTAAGTCAATATGGACCGCTGGTGGAGTTATAATAGTAAATCAATATGGATCGTTGGTTTAAAGTTTTAATAGTAAATCAGTATGGACTGTTGTTTTAAGTTTTAATAGTAAACCAATATGGACCGTCCGTTTAATAGTAAATCAATTTGGACCGTTTATGAATTAGTTCTTATTCATTCCATTTTCCGATAAATAGAAGCTCATTCCTTCATTATTTCTTATGAATTCACTGAAACTCTAGAGAGAGAAATTATAGAGAAACTATAGAAAAGTATTGTGCTACTTCCCTACTCTTATATTGATTTCTTTTTACGGTAAGAAGGGATGTTATTTGTTTTACTCATGAAGAGAACTTGTTATTCCATTATTTATTATTCATTGGAATAACTTTGATCTGTGAGCTACCCTATACATGGTGACATTCTTACGTTATTTCATTCTTTATTATTACATTGGAATATCTCACATGCAATGCGTTCGCCTGGGACCTAGTTCAATTATTTATTATTCTCGTTGGAATAACTCGCTTGCATGCGATTCTATATCGCATTCCGGTGATTTATTTTGTTATTCCATTCTTTATTTTACTCAGTTGGTTAAAGTTTTGACTTCTATACTCCATGAAATTAGTGGAATATCCTTGATATTTGCGCTTCATCCAATATCTTTTCATGGAAATATTTTTCTGAGCATTCTTGAATTTTACTCCACAAAGTAAGTTCATTGTTGACAATTTGGACGTTATTGAGTTCAGGATAAATTAACATATAAATCTTTAAAACTTATTCCTGAACTTGTTTTATTGAATTATTATGTCATTGTCATGATGAGTTATGTTAGTTATTATGTAAAAACATGAAAGTTTCTTAGAAATCACAAAGGGTTGAAAATCAGATTTTGGTAAAAATGGAGTATGAAATTCAATTAACCATATCTCCTATTATATTTTGAATATTTGAGTGTGGTCAAGTTCTAGAGTTAGATCTATTAGTTTTCTAACTTATCCAAGTGGAATAACTGGAAAAGGTGTTGTAGATTTTCGTGTGAATTGATTTTAGCAAAGTACAAAAAACTGTAAATTATGAAAAAGGTTGCTTCCACGATTTTAAAAGGGCTGTTTCGGCCACTTAATTTGTGAGAAAAATTCTGGCCTTTTGGGACATGAAAGTATATGGTATAAAGTACCTCCTGTCCAAAAATGAGCTCATTCTGACTTAAAATGAGCAAGTTATGACCATTTCAATATTTAGGTTTTTCCGATGAAAAATGCTATAACCGGAGTTCTATAACTTTGATGACTATGAAATTTAAACTGGAAGCTCACGTTAACATGTGTAAGATCCTGCCAAGATTTGGGAATTTCTGGAGTTAACCGTGAGGTAGCTAATTTCTTAAGGAATTAATTAGAAATTGATTTTTGAAAAATAGTAAATGAATTTTAAAAATGTCAAGAAAAATATATGTTCAATATGGGACTATATTATGCTAAATCCCAGAAAAGAATAATTTTTGGGACTGATTTGTTATTTTTCATGAAAATAGTTTAGCTACGAACATATGAGTTAAATATGTTATGTGGAGTTGAAGAATTGGTAAATAGGATTTTATGGCTTGGAAATCCTATATAAGGTATATGCAGATTTTTTATGAGTAATTTGATTATTGGTGATGAAATCTTATGAGTATGGCATTTTAAATGATTAAATGCATTATTTGGAAAATTGTAAATAATTAAATTAAATTGTTTATAAGTTTAAGAAGTGATTGAAATATTGTTATAATATTAACAATATTAGATTATAATTTTATTAAGTGATTGATAATGTTTAGATAAATTTAAAGTCTTTAATATTTATCCTTGATTTAGTTTGATTAATGCTTATAATATTATCATCATCCTCATATTTTTATTATGTTGAAAGTCATCTGTGGCCTGTAGTGCATAGATGGACTTGGTATGATTATGACCAGGGATTATTCGGTATAATCATGACCGTAATGTTGCAAATGATGTGGAAAAAGTCCTCATTGGCCCGTAGTGCATTGATGGACCGTTTTTGGTATGATTATGGCTATGGATTCTCTTTGGCCGTAGTGCAAAGATGAATTCTTTTATGGCATGATCAGGACCGTTAATGAATACACAAATATCCTTGGCCCGTAGTGCATGGATAATTTGTGGTCGTGATACTAAAGAATATCCTCGGTAGTAGAAGTGAGGGGTGATTCGATGATGTGGATTAATTATTGAGTGAGTCCCAACAATGAAATATTAATTCATGTGGATGTGATAATAATGAATATCTTTAGCCGTAGTAGTGCAAAGATGATTTAATGCTTCTGGCGAGGAATTGTGATTTGGTATAACCATGATTTTTGATGTTTCAGGTGATGAAAATTATCTTCGTCCTAGGTGCGAAGAGGAATTTATAATCACAATTGTGATTATGAGTTATTCACATGATCGTGGACGAGAATTGTTGATTGATGTTACACGGATAAAACATTATTGGTGGACTTTTAACATAGAGAAGATAATAGACCCTATGGTGTATTTGACTCTTCTAATGGATTGCTCGTTCTGCTGCAACTATGGTTGAAAAGTTTTATCATCTACCATATGTTCTAAATCTCTGATTTATTATTGATGAAAGCTATTGATAATTTAATTATCTTTAGTCATGATATTCTTTATTGTGCTAGTTGTACTCACCCTTTCTGCTTCACAATTCCTTTCAGGTAATAAGAGTGTTGGCGGGTCGAGCTGGGTTAATAGGGGAATAGAACGGTGGTCTCTAGCTGTAGAGGTTCTCCCTAAACAGTATAGAAAAGTGTGTTGTATTCTATACATCATTTAGTAGTTATATTTAGTGAATCAAATAGGGTGAGGCGAACCCAACTTTGGAAGGGTGTTTTGTCACTATCATATAAGATGTCTAATGACATACAACCTCATGTTCTCATAAGACATGGTTGTGCACATCCACTTGCTGAATATATCAATGAGCACTACCTGTATGATCTTGGAGTTTATTTGAAACATAATTTTCACTTGGAGACAACGGAGATATTTATATGTTAAGAGAAGACTCACCATTGGAAAGAAGATGATAGTAATCTTCTTATTTTTCTTTGGGGACTTTTGGGTCAACCAAGGATAATTCTGTGGACATATGATATCTATCATAACCTAGAGGCATGGCCTCCCATGTACGAAGGTTTCCTTGAGCACTTCGCAAAGATTTTAATTTCTAAAACAGTTTTCAACTATACTTTTATGTAAAGTATCATTGTAAGGTTGTGGTCGAGGTACCATGAGAGTTACATACATTTGTATTAAAACTCATAGTTAACTGTGGTCGTATTCTATACGACAGCTCAATAATTGTATAAATGAAGTTGTATTTGAATTTTGTACCATGTATCTGGCGACTCAGAATGGGTGATGTATACCTAATTTTGGGGGCGTCACAGTTGGTATCAAAGCTTAGGGATATGGTCGCTGGCGGAGATAAGAGTCAAGAACTAGGAGGGGAGAGCGAGTTATATACTTGCTAGAGTGTGTGACTTACCTAAGCTGAAATTGTTTACTTGATAAGTCGACAAATTATGATATGTCAATTAACCTTTGTTTTGAAACTATATTCTAGAATGATATCTGAAATACAGGAGATGAGAAATGGTAAAATCATGGTAGCGAGGAAATTATCGGGAAGGTACAAACTGAAAAGGAAGCAAGGTATTCTCATCTCTTCGAATATCAGGTACGTACGTAAATATCGAGGGCGAAATTTCATAAGGAGGGGTGATTGTGAGACCCCGAATTTTATGAAATAAAAGTATTCAATTTTTTCTATTTTGGTAAATAGTTAAATTGATAAAAGTTTAAAGTTAAGGGTAATAAGTGAATTTTTTTTTTTTGCAAAGTAAGCAAGTTGATATAAAATATTCGTTTTTATTGGGGAATATTTTTTTATCGGGAATATTAAATGCATTGACGGTACAATCATTGGTGGACCCACAATAGAATTATTATTCGGATTGAGAAAATGACAAAAATACTTTATGAAAATAACGGCGGAAGTTTTACTGATTAAGCTGTTGAAACACAGCGGTGTTAAAAATCTGAATCTGGCGTGGTTGCATAGTAGTACCACGGTATTGATTATTGATGCTTATGTGAGAAGTCATTCAATATTGTTCAATCGGGTATGGGACACTTTTCATGTCGAGTACTATTCATGAGTTACTATTCATGAGTTACTATTCATGAGTTACTATTCATGAGTTCTTATTCACGAGTTACTATTTACAAGTTACTATTCATGAGTTTCTTATTCACGAGTTATTATTCACCGATTACTTTATTCACTCTAGTATTGTGCATTCGGGTATTTTGGTACAATATTATTCCATGAGGAGATGTGATAATTTTTCAGACCGTTGGTTGAAGTTATATTAGTAAGTCAATATGGACCGCTGGTGGAGTTATAATAGTAAATCAATATGGATCGTTGGTTTAAAGTTTTAATAGTAAATCAGTATGGACTGTTGTTTTAAGTTTTAATAGTAAACCAATATGGACCGTCCGTTTAATAGTAAATCAATTTGGACCGTTTATGAATTAGTTCTTATTCATTCCATTTTCCAGATAAATAGAAGCTCATTCCTTTATTATTTCTTATGAATTCACTGAAACTCTAGAGAGAGAAATTATAGAGAAACTATAGAAAAGTATTGTGCTACTTCCCTACTCTTATATTCAGTTTCTTTTACGGTAAGGGATGTTATTTGTTTTACTCATGAAGAGAACTTACATTATTCCATTATTTATTATTACATTGGAATACTTTTGTATCTGTGCTGGCTACCCTATACATGGTGACATTCTTACATTATTTCATTCTTTATTATTACATTGGAATATCACATGCATGCGTTTGTGGGACCTAGTTCAATTATTTATTATTCGCCGGAATATCACGTTTATGCATTTTACGTGGGACTGGTTCCGGTCTTTATTATTACATTAGAATATCCTGCACTGTTTTGTACGTTTTACGTCGGACCTGATTCCGTTATTTATTATTCTGTTGGAATAACCTACTTGTGCGGTCTATCGCATTCCTGGTGATTTATTTTGTTATTCCATTCTTTAGTTTACTCAGTTGGTTAAAGTTTTGACTTCTATACTCCATGAAATTAGTGGAATATCCTTGATATTTGCGCTTCATCCAATATCTTTTCATGGAAATATTTTTCTGAGCATTCTTGAATTTTACTCCACAAAGTAGTATCATGTTGACAATTTGGACGTTATTGAGTTCAGGATAAATTAACATATAAATCTTTAAAACTTATTCCTGAACTTGTTTTATTGAATTATTATGTCATTGTCATGATGAGTTATGTTAGTTATTATGTAAAAACATGAAAGTTTCTTAGAAATCACAAAGGGTTGAAAATCAGATTTTGGTAAAAATGGAGTATGAAATTCAATTAACCATATCTCCTATTATATTTTGAATATTTGAGTGTGGTCAAGTTCTAGAAATAGATCTATCAGTTTTCTAACTTATCCAAGTGGAATAACTGGAAAAGGTGTTGTAGATTTTCGTGTGAATTGATTTTAGCAAAGTACGAAAAACTGTAAATTATGAAAAAGGTTCTTCCACGATTTTAAAAAAAACATTTTCGGCCACTTAATTTGTGAGAAAAAATCTGGCCTTTTGGGACATGAAAGTATATGGTATAAAAGTACCTCTGTCCAAAAATGAACTCATTTCGACTTAAAATGAGCAAGTTATGACCATTTCAATATTTAGGTTTTTTAGATGAAAATGCTATAACTTAGGAGTTCTATAACTTTCTTGACTATGAAATTTAAAGCTGGAAGCTCACGTTAACATGTGTAAGATCACGCCAAGATTTGGGAATTTCTGGAGTTAACCGTGAGGTAGCTAATTTCTTAAGGAATTAATTAGAAATTGATTTTTGAAAAATAGTAAATGAATTTTAAAAATGTCAAGAAAAATATATGTTCAATATGTGACTATATTATGCTAAATCCCAGAAAAGAATAATTTTTGGGACTGATTTGGTATTTTTCATGAAAATAGTTTAGCTACTAACATATGAGTTAAATATGTTATGTGGAGTTGAAGAATTGGTAAATAGGATTTTATGGCTTGGAAATCCTATATAAGGTATATGCAGATTTTTGATGAGTAATTTGATTATTGGTGATGAAATCTTATGAGTATGGCATTTTAAATGATTAAATGCATTATTTGGAAAATTGTAAATAATTAAATTAAATTGTTTATAAGTTTAAGAAGTGATTAAAATATTGTTATAATATTAACAATATTAGATTATGATTTTATTAAGTGATTGATAATGTTTAGATAAATTTAAAGTCTTTAATATTTATCCTTGATTTAGTTTGATTAATGCTTATAATATTATCATCATCCTCATATTTATATTATGTTGAAAGTCATCTGTGGCCTGTAGTGCATAGATGGACTTGGTAGGAATTATGACCAGGGATTATTCGGTATAATCATGACCGTAATGTTGCAAATGATGTGGAAAAAGTCCTCATTGGCCCGTAGTGCATTGATGCACCGTTTTTGGTATGATTATGGCTATGGATTCTCTTTGGCCGTAGTGCAAAGATGAATTGTTTTATGGCATGATCAGGACCGTTAATGAATACACAAATATCCTTGGCCTGTAGTGCATGGATAATTTGTGGTCGTGATACTAAAGAATATCATTGGCCGTAGTGCAGGGGTGATTCGATGATGTGGATTAATTATTGAGCTGAGTCCCATCAATGAAATATTAATTCATGGATGTGATAATAATGAATATCTTTAGCCGTAGTGCAAAGATGATTTAATGATTACAAGCAGGAATTGTGATTTGTTATAACCATGATTTTGATGTTTGGTGATGAAAATTATCTTCGCGTCACAGGTGCGAAGAGAATTTAGAATCACAATTGTGATTATGAGTTATTCATATGATCGTGGGACGGGAATTGTTGATTGATGTTTACGAATAAAACATTATTGGTGGACTTTTAACATAGAAGATAATAGACCTTATGGTCTATTTGACTCTTCTAATGGATTGCTCGTTCATTTTGCAACTATGGTTGAAAAGTTTTATCATCTACCATATGTTCTAAATCTCTGATTTATTATTGATGAAAGCTATTGATAATTTAATTATCTTTAGTCATGATATTCTTTACTGTGCTAGTTGTACTCACCCTTTCTGCTTCACAATTCCTTTCTGGTAATAAGAGTGTTGGCGGGTCGAGCGGGGTTAACAGGGGAATAGAACGGTGGTCTCTAGCTGTAGAGGTTCTCCCTAAACAGTATAGAAAAGTGTGTTGTATTCTATACATCATTTAGTAGTTATATTTAGTGAATCAAATAGGGTGAGGCGAACCCAACTTTGGAAGGGTGTTTTGTCACTATCATACAAGATGTCTAATGACATACAACCTCGTGTTCTCATAAGACATGGTTGTGCACATCCACTTGCTGAATATATCTACGAGCACTACCTGTATGACTTTGGAGTTTATTTAAAACATAATTTTCACTTGGAGACAACGGAGATATTTATATGTCAAGAGAAGACTCACCATTGGAAATAAGATGATAGTAATCTTCTTGTTTTTCTTTGGGGACTTTTGGGTCAACCAAGGATAATTTTGTGGACATATGATATCTATCATAACCTAGACGCATGGACTCCCATGTACGAAGGTTTCCTTGAGCACTTCCCAAATATTTTAATTTCTAAAACAGTTTTCAACTATACTTTTATGTAAAGTATCATTGTAAGGTTGTGGTCAAGGTACCATGAGAGTTACATACATTTGTATTAAAACTCATAGTTAACTGTGGTCGTATTCTATACGACAGCTCAACAATTGTATAAATGAAGTTGTATTTGAATTTTGTACCATGTATCTGGCGACTCAGAATGGGTGATGTATACCTAATTTTGGGGGCGTCCCAACAAATATACAACTTGTACTCTCAATATTATTATAGTGGATTTCTCTCTCTCACTCTCTCCGTGGTTTTTCCCCAATTGGGTTTCCACGTAAATCTTGTGTTCATACTTTATATTTCTTTATTTATGTTTATGTGAGTGTATTTTGTGAGTTTCATTTCACAACAATTACTCCATCAACTGTTGGGGCTATTTCACAACAATTACCCCAAATAAAGAAGATTCATATAATAAACCCATAAAATGCAGTCATCCACCGCCGTTCCACCGCTGTTTTAGGTGGACAAATTCCTCGACTTCTCTTTTTCCAGGCGGAACTCTTAACGCCGAAAAGTTAGCGATCCAATTGCCATCGCGGAAGTTCAAGATGATTGCTGCAACGACTCTTTATTAATGTCATGTAACAACTCCAACACCAACATCAACATTGGGTTTGAATGTTTGGACGATGAGCAACTCTGCTCTATGTTTTTTGACGAGGTTCCTCCGACCGTTCCGTCACCATCAAATTCGTCCACATTATCCGATCAGAGTAGTGAAAATGATGAAAACGGCCGGAAAAATCCAAGAAAGATCCTAGAGAGGTGGAAAGTGAATACCAAACGGAAAAACAATTTGGCGGTAAATGTCGGTAAAAATTATGGCGGAACTATCATCCTCGATCTAAAGAGGGTTAAAAAATTTTAGCCAACCGTAAATCGAAATTTCAGAGATCAAGGGTGAAAGCTACAATATATTTGAGCTGAAGCAGAGCGTAACATCCTTACATGGTGAGGTATCATCATTATCATCGAGGTTGCATTTTAGACCACCACAAGTTGATACTTAGCGTGGACAATACCGCTTAAACAACAATTGTAGCTCTAGCTCAAGACAAGCTCTTCAAAGATGGAAGAACTTACAAGAAAGGGATGAAATAGTCGGTTTATCAAACTAGAAGAAAGAGGTCAACCATCACATGGGTCTCTGGGAAATTTACTTATTCTACTAGGTTGAAGGACCCGGTCGGAAGTTTAGCAATTACCCACCGCCACTAGTTCGTTTGAATCCATAGTTTAACTAGGCGGATGATGAAAGAGATATAGGTCTGATTTGATTTGCAGACAAGGCGAGAGGTCACATGTTTACTAAAGCTGGAAGGTTCTCGACATCTCAATGCTTCATGATCCCTATCTTTGAATCTAAAGATCTTTGAATCACACTTGCGGTTCAAGGAATATGAATACCAAGTGAACTCGAGTTTGATTTCGACAACAAGCTCATAACGCCTCCAATCCGTGTAACATCGACTACAGGACTTGGTGCTCACGATACAACATACAACATCATCTATCTAAGTAAACTTTAACAATAATAATAATATTATATTACCCATTACATAAATAGTGAAATAAAATCCCAAGTCTTTACAACCTTAAAACATCTTTGGAACTTAGTCTTAGCGTTTATCGCTACATTACATATATGAAATAATTAACTTATTACATAACCATTAGCATCACTTCATCTTGGACTTTCCTTGTCCTTGCAGAACCCTCACCTTTTCTCACCCTTAATCGAAAGGTTTAAGCAAGAATGAGCACGAATTGCCCGGCAAGTATATATGTAAATTTGAAAACATACATCAAGAGTGAAAGCGGTTGAATAGCTAAACCTCAATGAGTTGAAATGATTATCAAGCGTTAAATAGGAACATCAAGAATGGAAATTTAAGAATTTTCAATATCATACTAAGGGTGTAAAATACCACGAACATATTTTCTTTCATCGAAAATCATCGAGACGGTTTAACAATCCAATAGATCGTAAACTCTCTCTCGCAAGTACGCTTGTGTGATCGACCTATTGTACCCTACGTTGTGCACAAGTATTAAGTTTTAAGCTGCATAAGCGAAATGGGACTATTTGCCCGACATCTATTTTGCCCGTTTATTCGGGTTGTTCATCTTAGTAATCATGTGAGACCGCACCAAAGCAATTTGGATTGGTAAACATTTAATAGCTTCGAAAGATTTGTTTTAAATCACTTTTTCCATCAATAATAACTAGCCGGAAACAAAGGCCATGAACATACTTAGAACAGTTCGATAATGAAATGAAATTTAAACATATGGTAGTTAAAATAATAACTGAATAATCATCGATAAGCTTGCAAGATAATTGAAGTTTTTATGACTTTTCAACGAAGAAACTTGCACGAATAAATAACTAACACAAGTCCAATACTTACCCTTACTGCGATAATATTAGTAAGGATTTAATAAATACCCAAAAGAAATTAGGGTTAGGAAACTTGCCTGATAAGCCTGCTACAATTAACGCTAGCAATTAACCTTCACATAACCTAATCATATGTGTCTCGTTAATCACCATTCATACACAATCTAGTTTGAAGTATAAGGGTCTCCTATTGGATATGCTATAAACATCATAAGAGAATATATTTAGAAAATATATGCCGCCCATTTTAGACATCATAGGCAGCCCAAAACAGAAGTTAAAAATGCCCAACATAACAGTTTTTATTTTTTTTTTTTTTTCTCAGCTTTACCATATCTCGCTAAAACAGTCATAACTAATTCTTTTTAAAACATTTTTGAGCGATTCTTGCGCCTACGCGAAGCTAACTTCCGGGGCTACAACTTTCGTTCATGGACCATCTTCAAATTCCAAGCACAAAATTCCAGAAAATCCGTGCAAGGGGATCGCCTCGAATTTGTTGGATGATTTGACGAACTACTTTGAAAAGTCATAACTCCTTGTTCAAGTCGGAATTAGTCCGTTCGAGTCTATGGAAAGCTTATTCAGTGTACTATAATAACCCAAAAGCCCAAAATTTTATTGAAACTGTAGCTAGCCCCGAATTTGTCCTTAGGGTCATTAGTTCACAATTTTTTTTTTTTAACATGTTTCTAACATGTTTATTTCGTGACACCTTACGATTTTCATATCTCACTCAATATAGCTTCGATCCGAATGAAATTTGGACATGATATACCTCATGCTAAATACTATTTTACAAAATTATTACATACAACAAATGGATTATCTAAGACATGATTTGAGTGACCAAAATCTCGAAAAATCATGCAAACTAGTTTAACCCAACTTTTGAGAAAATCATGATTTTGATTCTAGCATGCATGGGTTTGATTCCTATTATCCAGACCACTTCTAATAACATATATATACATGTTACAACAATTCATTTCTCTAACTTTTCATGTTTTGATCAAATTAGCATGTTAGAGGCATTTTATCAAACACTTAGCATACATACATGAACTCTTTAATTCTCTAAGCAATTGCTACTTGATCAAACCAGAACTTTTGTTCTTCATACCCACATATCATCCACAAGCAGTAGTAGCATGGCATCATAGCATCAACACAAAGTAGTTCCAATGGCCACTCAAGCATTTTCTTACTAGTTTCTAAAAACATATACATGGGTCATGGCTTACCTCTTGCTGCGAATTTCTTCTTATAGATGGAGATAGCTACTGATCTCTCCCTTCTTGCTTGCTTGATTATGCTCCTCAAATTCGTAGACAACCTTGACCCACTCTCAAACTCTAATCCTTTCTTCTCTATTTTTGCTCTCTTAGTTGTAATGTTGCAAAGTGAATGAATGCTTGAGTTGGGTGTATATGTATATATTATTAGGACCGATATGCTCAAATTTCTTCACCTCTCCAACCATCGCTTATGTATTCATGGATCATTATACACTAGTTAATGGTCATAAAGGAGGGAGTTAAGAACATGAAAAGCCTTTGTCAAACAATTATAACCTCCACCTTCCTCACACCCTATATTATACGTTATATACACTCCTCCTTGTCCCAATATACTTGTCACGCAGTGACCCACCAAATTTCTTGACTTGTATAAAATTAATATAATAATCATTTAATCAATTAACAAGTCATTTTGACCATTTTGTCCTCCGTAGTCAAACGTGTCGATACTTATATCGATTCCTACTAAAGTCGACGTCCCGGACGTCATGGAACTCTCCGTTTCATCAAACTCAACTTCAAAATTCGTAGTTGACTTTTCCCCCGAAAAAGTCAACCGGTTGACTTTGACCAAAAAAAGTCAACCGTGACGCATTTTCGTGGTTACAGTCTATCCTGACTAATTTCGACGTTCCGGACTCAAATACGCTGTCCGCGTCACTAAATTCCGCTCCGAACTCAAAGTCATGTTTTAAAGTCATCCCACGAAATTAATTAGAATTAATTTCATACTTAGCCAAATTGAATAGTTGACTCAACTATAACAACCATTCCAATACATCTTATCACATAACATATAATGAAATTAAATAATTCATTTATGAATAATTTGTCACATAAGAATTTCACATAAGTTTGTTTATTGAAATTGTTAAATTACATAGAAATCTCGGATATTACATTCACCCTCCCTTATAAGGATTCCGTCCCCGGAATCATTACACATCAAACAAACAGATTAGGGTGGTTTTTCATCATTTTCTCTTCGAGTTCCCACGTAGCCTCCTCGGCGTTGTGGTTCCTCCATACTACCTTAACAGAAGGTATTATTTTATTTCTTAACACTTGTTCTTTTCTATCAATTATCTTGCAGACCGAACCTCTTCGTAAGTTAAGTCTTTTTCGAACTGAATGGGTTCAAACTCTATAACATGCTTGTAGTCCTGCTTATATGGTCTTAAGACTGAAATGTGGAATACGTTGTGTATATGTTCTAGCTCCGGAGGTAAAGCTATTTCATAAGCTACCTCACCGACTCGTCTCAGAACTTCAAAGGGTCCTATGAATCTGGGACTAAGTTTTCCCTTCTTCCCAAATCTCATTTTCCCTTTCCAAGGTGACACTTTCAAAAACACATAAGTGCCGACGTCGAAGTCTCGTTGTTGTCGGTGTTGATCAACATATTTCTTCTGTCGATCCTGAGCCGCCACTAGCCTCGCTCGAATAGTTTTGATCACATCCGCAGTCTGCTGTACCAATTCTAGCCCTAGTAGTTGACGTTCTCCTACTTCATCCCAGCACAATGGTGTTCTGCATTTCCTTCCATATAAAGCTTCATAAGGTGGCATCCCGATGCTCGCATGGTAGCTATTTTTGTATGCAAATTCCACCAACGGTAGGTGGTCATCCCAACTCCCTTTGAAATCCATCACACATGCTCTCAGTATGTCCTTTAATGTTTGAATAGTTCTCTCGCTCTGCCCATCTGTTTGAGGATGATACACGGTGCTCAACCTCAGTTGCGTTCCCATACGTTCTTGAAAACTTCTCTAGAAATTCGCTGTGAATCGCGGATCGTGATCTGACACAATTGATACTGGTACACCATGCCTGGAAATGATCTCTTTGATATAAAGCTTTGCCAACTGATCCAAGGTATATCTGATCTTGATTGGCAAGAAATGCGCTGACTTGGTCAATTGGTCGACGATCACCCACATTGCATCATAACCCTTCTGCGTAATTGGAAGTCCTACCACAAAATCCATCGTGATATGCTCCCACTTCCATTCCGAAATTTCTAACGGTTGAAGTAACCCGTTCGGTTTCTGATGTTCCGCCTTGACCCGTTGGCACGTTAAACACTTGGTGACGCACTCTGCGACTTCTCTTTTCATATTGGGCCACCAATAATGTTGACGAAGATCCTGATACATTTTTGTGCTCCCTGGGTGGATTGAGTAACTTGAACTATGAACTTCTTGCAAGATTTCTTCCTTTAACTCAGATATCGCTGGCACCCAAATTTTCTCCTCAAATTATAACAGACCATCACCACCCATGCTGAATTTAAGCTCCTCTCCGTCGGAAATTCTTTTCTTCATTTTCTCAATTCTTCATTACCACCTTGTGCTTTCTTGATATTGTCCAATAGAGTCGGACGAACCTCCATCATGAACAATTTCCCATCCGGCTCTCTCGGCCTCTTTATCTCTAGCTCCAAACCGCCATCTCCTTGATTAAACTCCTCCGAGTTGTTAGCATTGCCAATCTACCACTCCTTTTTCGCTAACGCATCCGCTACCACGTTCGCTTTCCGGATGATACAAAATATCACAATCGTAATCCTTTATTAGCTCCAACCATCTCTTCGCCTCATATTTAACTCCTTTTGCGTGAAAATATACTTCAGACTTTTATGGTCCATGTATATTTCACACTTCACACCATATAAATAGTGCCTCCAAATCTTGAGGGAAAATACTACCGCTGCCAATTCCAGGTCATGGGTAGGATATCCCTTCTCATAATCTTTCAACTGGCGCGATGCATACGCAATGACTTTACCATGTTGCATAAGCACACAGCCAAGCCCCTTGTGTGACGCATCACTGAAAATCACGAAGTCACCTATATCGTCTGGTAACGACAACACCGAGTGCCTCACTCAATCTCTTCTTGAGTTCTCAAAAACTCTCTTCACACTTCTCAGTCCAGACAAACTTCACCGACTTCTTCGTTAAATTCGTCAATGTTCCTGTTATCTTCAAAAAATCTTGAATGAACCGTCTGTAGTAGCCCGCCAATCCTAAGAAACTTCTTACTTCCGTCGGTGTTCTTGGTTGCTCCCAATTCTGTACCGCTTCCACCTTTGCTGGATCCACGGAGATTCCGTCCTTGTCGATTACATGACCTAGAAACTGAACCTTCTCCAACCAGAACTCGCACTTCGAAAATTTTGCGTATAATTTATCCCTTCTCAACGCCTCCAATACCAACCTTAAATGTTCAGCATGATCTTCCTGAGTCTTGGAATAGATTAGGATATCATCTATGAACACAACTACGAATTTATCTAAATACTGTTTGAATACCCGATTCATCATGTCCATAAACGCTGCTGGCGCGTTTGTTAACCCGAACGACATTACCAGAAACTCGTAGTGACCGTAACGAGTTCTGAACGCTGTCTTAGGTACATCCTCCTTTCTCACCTTCAACTGGTGATACCCCGTCCTCAAATCGATTTTGGAAAAATATTTCGCTCCCTTCAACTGATCAAACAGGTCATCTATCCTAGGTAATGGGTACTTGTTCTTGATTGTCACCTTGTTCAGCTCTCGATAATTGATGCACAGTCTCATCGACCCGTCCTTTTTTTTTACAAACAACACTAGTGCTCCCCAAGGAGACACACTCGGTTGAATATACTTCCTATCCAATAATTCCTGCAACTGTACCATCAGCTCCTTCATCTCTCGTCATTGCCATTACAGACGGGGCTTTCGAAATCGGTCTGCAGTCCCAGTACATTAAATCTATAACGAATTCGACCTCTCTATCCGGCGGAAGACCTGGCAATTCTTCGGGAATACATCTGGAAATTCATTCACTACTGGTATTTGTCCCATTTCTAACCCTACTTTCTGAGTATCGACGATATGGGCCAAATAACCTACACATCCCTTTTTTAGTAACTTCCTCGCTTGCATCATCGTCAGACAACTCAAGTGTCTCAGTGACATACTCCCATTGAACACTACTTTAGACTGCTCGGGAGTATTAAGGTTTATACACTTTTTCTGGCAATCTATCATCGCTCCATGGTTAAATAACCAATCCATCCCTAGAATTACATCAAATTCTCCTAATTGAATTGGGATTAAGTCCACAGGTAACTTATATCCCCTGATATCTACAACGCAATTCCTATGGACATGGTTAACGGGAATGACTTCCTTATTAGCAACTTCTATGTTCATAGGATATTCTAATTCTTCCTGAGGTAAGTTTAATCATTGGGAGAATTCATGCGAAACGAAGGAACAAGTAGCACCCGAATCAAATAATATGTAAGCAGATATATCATTGATCGGAATGATACCTGAAACCACATCCCTGGATGCAACCGCATCCTGAACCGTCATGTTGAAAGTCCTTGCTGTTGGTCGATTCTGAGTTGGTGGTCCATTAATTGTGAGATTTCCACCGCTTGGTCCCTCCTCCATTTCCTCCCTTTGAGTTCTTCTTTGGGCAGCTCCTCGCCTGATGATCTAATGCTCCACAGTTGAAACATCCATTTCTCTTCGGTGCAGAGCAGTTGGGAGAGATTTGCCCCTCCTGCCCGCAATTGAAACAAACATTCTTCCCCTTTAGACATGCCCCCGAGTGATTCCTTCCACACTCCTTGCACGCCTCAGTCCTCTTCTTTGCTTCCCCTGATTTTCCCCCAAGGTTTCTCGAGTTGACATTATTGTTGTTGTTGTTGTTATTATTGTTGCTGTTCCACTTCCTCTTATTTGCACCGTTGCTACTGCTGCCTTCTCCACGGTTTTCTCCTTCAGTCTTCTTCTTTTTCTCCTTGTTGAACTTCATTAGGCCTTCACTTCCGCCCTCGGCGATTATAGCTTTCTCGGAGAGAGTCATGGCTATTCGTCTCTGCAAAGACCGAAAGTCTTTGTATAGCCATGGTTTGAGGCATTGCTCAAACCTCCTCTCGTTTTCTCTCTCAAAGTGTCGACTGATGAGGTGCGAACCTCGCTTGACTCGTTAAACTTTTGCTGTCTTTGTGGTACCGTCATATCTTCTTGTTTCACTCTGTGAATCTCATCTCCATACGACTCTGCGCATACTAAAGGGAAAATAGTTCTCGAAAAAGATTTTCTTGAACCCTTCCCAAGGTATCACACCTTCTCCAGCTCGGGTCTGATTTACCTCCCACCAGTAGTTAGCTTCACCTTTCAGCATATACGTGGCGAAGATAGTTTTCTAGTCGTCTCCTACTAGGGCGATAGCAAACGCCTTTTCGATTTCCTTAACTCAAGTCTGGGCTTCGATGGGTTCCGTAGTTCCTTTGAACTCAGGTGGTCCCGCGCTTTTGAAGTCTTTAAAGTGTGCCACTGGGGCCACTGGAGGGTTGTTGACATTCGGGGTTCGATTTTGAAGTGCCCCCACTAACATGTCTACAAACTGCTGCATAGGGTTCGGTGGATCCCCAGCATTACCGTCTGACCCCTCGGGTGCTTGGCGACGTCTTCCTCTAGCCATCTATCTGTTCAAAATGAACTTAATATTATTATCTCATAATTTACTCTACAGTATATAGAATTCGTAAAAACTGAACCATCACATCACATACTTAAATAAAAACATATTTATTTATAGACATAATACTCAAAGTATTTCATCGTTTTATGGCATTACGCCATTTACATCACATTGCATCAATCACTTGGTAAAACAGAAACCAAGCTTTTTATTACATAATTAAGCATTTTATTTGCTACTAGAAAGAGTTCATCATAATATCTATAGACCCACTTTAATGGCGTCTTCATGCTCCTCATCCATTATCTCTTTCACGACTCTCGGATTATAACACTACTGCATCAGGCGCTCCTCACGTGGAAAGTGACGCACCCTATATTTGGAACCTTCCATGTCTTTGACTTAAACACGTATTTCATCTTGTCTATCTTAACCTTCTTGTCTCTAACTTCTCCCTCCAACTCTCCGGTTAGCTTCTCAGCCCTAACACGGTCTCTTCTCTCATCTACCCAGAAAGTGGTAATAATCTGTTTGTCAAGTTGGAGACTCTGAATCCTCGACTCCAACCCATTAATGGTATGTCCCAAGTGGGTCCTAATAGCTTCTTTCTCATCCTCCAGCCTATCTTCCTTTCAGCCTTGCGATGCATGACTTGTCACCAGATCCCATTCCTAATTATCGTGGTGCACCAATGCCTCAAGCAATCTTTGCGACTTCGCTCTCCCCCGATCTGACTCATTCAACTCATGGACCTTGTTGTCCAACTCCGTAATCCTATCCATCAACTCATCCAATAAAGTATCCTCAGGTGCTTCTTCCGAGTCCTCCTCGGCCTCCTCTTCCTCTTCAGGATACTCCTGCTGGTGCAGAGTCAATCACGCTTCTCGTTTATAGGCTCGTGCACACACGGTCACCAACTGCTCACTCACAACGTGGATATCTCTAACCTCGTCTTCTCCTGACATCCTTCAAACAAGACAAAATAACTCGGTTAGTATTTAAAAATAGATGTTTTTGTTTTTAGGAAAAAAAAATATAGATTTGACACAACCCCTAGAACTCTACATGAGTTCATCTCCTTATTTCCTCCACTAACTTTCCTAAGGTTATAGTCTAAGGTTTCCCCACCCAAAGTTTATAACCTATGGCTTTGATACCAACCTGTAACGCCCCCAAATCCGTGTAACATCGACTACAGGACTTGGTGCTCACGATACAACATACAACATCATCTATCTAAGTAAACTTTAACAATAATAATAATATTATATTACCCATTACATAAATAGTCGAAATAAAATCCCAAGTCTTTACAACCTTAAAACATATTGGAACTTAGTCTTAGCGTTTATCGCTACATTACACATATATCTGAAATAATTAACTTATTACATAACCATTAGCATCACTTCATCTTGGACTTTCCTTGTCCCGCTCGAACCTCAACCTTCTCACCCTTAACTCAAAGGTTTAAGCAAGAATGAGCATGAATTGCCCAGCAAGTATATACAAAAATTTGAAAACATACATCAGTAGTGAAAGCAGTTGAATAGCTAAACCTCAACAGTTGAAATGATTATCAAGCGTTAAATAGGAACATCAAGAATGGAAATTTAAGAATTTTCAATATCATACTAAGGGGTGTAAAATACCCTGAACATATATTTTTTCATCAAAAATCATCAGACGGTTTAACAATCCAATAGATTGTAAACGGTCTCTACAAGTACGCCAGGTGATTAGCATATTGTACCCTACGTTGTGCACAAGTATTATGTTTTAAGCCGCATAAGCGAAATGAGACTATTTGCCCGACATCTGTTTGCCCGTTTATTCGGGTTGTTCATCTTAGTAATCATGTGAGATTGCACCAAAGCAATTTGGATTGGTAAACATTTAATAGCTTCGAAAGATTTGTTTTAAATCACTTTTTCTAGCAATAATAACTAGCCAGAAACAAAGGCCATGAACATACTTAGAACAGTTCGATAATGAAATGAAATTTAAACATATGGCGATTAAAATAATAAGCGAATAATCATCGATAAGCTTGCAAGATAATTGAAGTTTGTATGACTTTTCAACGAAGAAACTTGCGAATAATAAATAACTAACACAAGTCCAATACTTACCCTCATCTGCGATAATATTAGTAAGGATTTAATAAATACCAAAAGAAATTAGGGTTAGGAAACTTTTTTGATAAGCCTGCTACAATTAACGCTAGCAATTAACCTTCACATAACCTAATCACATGTGTCTCGTTAATCACCATTCATACACAATCTAGTTTGAAGTATAAGGGTCTCCTATTGGATATGCTATAAACATCATAAGAGAATATATTTAGAAAATATATGCCACCCATTTTAGACATCATAGGCAGCCCAAAGAAGAACTTAAAAATGCCCAACATAACATTTTTTTTTTTTTTTTTTTTTCTCAGCTTTACCATATCTCGCTAAAACAGTCATAACTAATTCTTTTTAAAACATTTTTGAGCGATTCTTGCGCCTACGCGAAGCTAACTTCTGGGGCTACAACTTTTGTTCATGGACCATCTTCAAATTCCAAGCACAAAATTCCAGAAAATCCGTGCAAGGGGATTGCTCCGAATTTGTTGACAGATTTGACGCAACTACTTTGAAAAGTCATAACTCCTTGCTCCGAAGTCGGAATTAGTCCGTTCCGGAGTCTATAGAAAGCTTATTCAGTGTACTATAATACCCAAAAGCCCAAAAGTTTCTTGAAACTGTAGCTAGCCCCGAATTTATCCTTAGGGTCAGCAGTTCACAATATTTTTCGGTTTCTAACATGTTTATTTCACGACCTTACGATTTTCATATCTCACTCAATATAGCTTCGATCCGAATGAAATTTGGACATGATATACCTCATGCTACATACTATTTTACAAAATTATTACATGCGACAAATGGATTATCTAAGACATGATTTCGAGTGACCAAAAATCCTGAAAAATCATGCAAACTAGTTTAACCCAACTTTTGAGAAAATCATGATTTTGATTCTAGCATGCATGGGTTTGATTCCTATTATCTAGACCACTTCTAATAACATATATATACATGTTACAACAATTCATTTCTCTAACTTTTCATGTTTTGATCAAATTAGCATGTTAGAGGCATTTTATCAAACACTTAGCATACATACATGAACTCTTTAATTCTCTAAGCAATTGCTACTTGATCAAACCAGAACTTTTGTTCTTCATACCCACATATCATCCACAAGCAGTAGCATGGCATCATAGCATCAACACAAAGTAGTTCCAATGGCCACTCAAGCATTTTCTTACTAGTTTCTAAAAACATATACATGGGTCATGGCTTACCTCTTGCTGCGAATTTCTTCTTATAGATGGAGATAGCTACTGATCTCTCCCTTCTTGCTTGCTTGATTATGCTCCTCAAATTCGTAGACAACCTTGACCCACTCTCAAACTCTAATCCTTTCTTCTCTATTTTTGCTCTCTTAGTTGTAATGTTGCAAAGTGAATGAATGCTTGAGTTGGTGTATATATATATATTATTATTGGACCGATATGCTCAGCCCCTTCACCTCTCCAACCATCAGTTATGTATTCATGGATCATTATACACTAGTTAATGGTCATAAGGAGGAGTTAAGAACATGAAAAGCCTTTGTCAAACAATTATAACCTCCTCCTTCCTCACACTCTATATTATACGTATATACACTCCCTCCTTGTCCCAATATACTTGTCACGTGTGACCCACCAACTTCTGACTTGTATAAAATTAATATAATAATCATTTAATCAATTAACAAGTCATTTTGACCATTTTGTCCTCCGTAGTCAAACGTGTCGATACTTATATCGATTCCTACTAAAGTCGGCGTCCGGACGTCATGGAACTCTCCGTTTCATCAAACTCAACTTCAAAATTCGTAGTTGACTTTTCCCCGAAAAAAAAAGTCGGTAGGTTGACTTTGACCAAAAAATCAACCGTGACGCATTTTCGTGGTTCTGATCTATCGACTAATTTCGGACGTTAGGACTCAAATATCATTTGTCGCGTCACTAAATTCGTTCAAACTCAAACTCAAAGTCATGTTTTAAAGTCATCAACCACGAAATTAATTAAGAATTAATTTCATAATTTTACATAAAATTCAATAGTTGATTGAAATTGTTAACATAGAAACCATTCAATACATCTTATCACTCCTTAACATATAATGAAATTAAATAATTCATTTATGAATAATTTGTCACATAAAAATTTCAGGAGGATATAGTTTGTTTATTGTAAAAATTCGAGGATTAAATCCAGGGATACAAATAGAAATCGAAGAGACTTTTTGAATACTCTCTCTTATTTATAAATTTCTTATAAACCTCTCGAACGGATCACATCCTTTGGGACAGACCAACGTCCTCCAGAACGGTCAAATATCCTTTGGGACGGACCATCGTCCTCCCGAACGGATTACTTCTTTTGGGATGGATCGGCGTCCTCTCAAACGGATAACTTCCTTCGGGACGGACCATCATCATCTCGATCGGACAATATCCTTCGGGACGGACCAATGTCCTCCCAAACGGTCGAAATAAACATTTATACGGTTCTTCGGAACGAATACGTTTAGTTCCTCGAAACGAACTTTATAATTGGTGTTCGGTTGGATGTGTTCGGTGGGTTATTTATCTGTCTTCGGTAGTGATAAGGTTGGTTCGGTTGATATAAGATTGGTTCTTTATATCTTCAGTTATGATAAGGATGGTTCGGTTGTGATAAGGTTGGTTCTCTATATATATTTAGTTGTGATAAGGTTGGTTCTTTATATCTTCGGCTGTGATAAGGTTGGTTCGGTTTTGATAAGGTTGGTTCTCTATATATTCGGTTGTGATAAGGTTGGTTCTTTATATCTTCGGTTGTGATAAGGTTGGTTTGGTTGTGATAAGGTTGGTTCTCTATATATATTCGGTTGTGATAAGGTTGGTTCTTTATATCTTCGGTTGTGATAAGGTTGGTTCGGTTGTGATAAGGTTGGTTCTCTATATATTCGGTTGTGATAAGGTTGGTTCTTTATATCTTCGGTTGTGATAAGGTTGGTTCTTTATATCTTCAGTAGTGATAAGGTTGGTTCGGTTGGTATAAGGTTGGTTCTTTATATCTTCGGTAGTAATAAGGGAAATTGTTTATCTATCTTATGAGTGAACAAGAGGAGTGGGGCAGCAATATTGGGACCCAACAATTTTAGTTCGGCACATGGAGTTCAGGTGTGATATTTTGTCTTCGGCAAATATGGTCGTTTTGTTGGGATAAATTTGTATACTCTCTCATTTATAAGTTCCTTATAAATAAGAGACTGGGGGGCAATGTTGGAGTGTGATTATTTGGGTCTAGCCATGGTGCAGCCCAATCTATTTAATGGTCCGGATCTGGTGATGGCCCATGTATATTTATTATGACAGTGGAATAGTCCTTATTAAAATAGGATTGTATTTCCTTATTTGGAGGGATAAGAAATCCTTCTCCTAGTTGGATGCAGGTGGAGGTTACTTCTATATATACGGCTACAAGCTAGGGTTAAGGGGAGAACATAATAGAAGACAATATGATAGGGCACAAGAGATACAACACAAATACACAACTTGTACTCTCAATTTTATTATAGTGGATTACTCTCTCTCTCTCCGTGGTTTTTTCCCCAATTGGGTTTCCACGTAAATTCTTGTGTTCATACTTTATATTTCTTTATTTATGTTTATCTGAGTGTATTTCGTGAGTTTGATTTCACAACAATTACTCCATCAACCGTTGGCGCTATTTTGGCTTGTCCTTTTGGGTGATTTCGTCAGGCATACAAAATCAGACGTTAACACATAGTATTTGCATAGTGTTTGCATAATATTTGCATATTAAAAATCAGAAAATTTTCTGCAGAATTTTTTGCGCCCGTGAAGTTGCCACTGTTCAGTCCGTGATTATTTTCCTAAATAGTATCCTGCCATTCTCCTACAAATAGGATGTTTAGTTTAGAAATAAAAAATCACACCAGAATCAGAGAATTCTTCTTCTATAATATTGACCGTATTTCTTTAGAGTTTAAGGAAGCTTTGAGTGTAGAAAATAGTACAAGTTTTCTTCAAGAATATCTCCGCTATACCAGTCGAAATTGCTCTCTTTTTGAGGTAAATGGTATTATTTATTTCATATTCGTTTACGATTTTGTTTTTCATATTCGTAAGAAATTTTATTTCGTTCAATATTCGCAAGAAATATTATCTTCGTTTAATATTCGTAAGGAATATTATCTTCGTTCAATATTTGTAAGGAATATTATTTTCGTTCAACAGTTGTAAGGGATGTAGTTCAATATTCGTAAGAAATAATATTTTCTTCCATACTCTATAGTTTGTAAGTAATATTATTTTATTTCAGATTCCTAATTCTACACTCATTATGTTAAGTATTGCTTCTATACTTCTTGAAATTAGTAGAATATCCTTGAAATTTGCGCTTCATCTAGTATTGTTTCACAAGGATATTTTGTTGAGCATTCTTGTTCATTTTTAAGCTTTTCATGTCGAAGTACTATTTATGGGTACTTTCATTTATACGACACTATTAATACGTATGACACTATTCATACGTATAGGTACTATTCACGAAGTACTATTCACAAGTACTATTTACTCGGGTACTATTCACCCAGGGTATTATTCATGACAAAAATTGATTTTTTTCTGTCCAAATCATTTTTTATACAACATTATTCTTGAATTTTACTCCACAAAGCAGTTATCATATTGATAATTTGGACATTTTTAAACTCTGGATAAATTTAAAGTCTTTAATATTTATCCTTGATTTCGTTGGATTAATGCTTATATCATTGTCATCATCCTCATGCTTATATTGTGATAAAAGTTATTTTTGGCCCGTAGTGCATAGATGGACTTTTGATTGGTATGATTATGACCAGGGATTATTCGGTATAATCATGACCTGTAATGTTACAAATGATGTGGTAAAAGTCCTCATTGGCCCGTAGTGCATTGATGGACAGATGTTGGTATGATCATGACCATGCGTTCTCTTCAGCTAAGGGTGAAAAGATGAATTGTTGTTTGGCATGATCCTGACCATTGGTGATAACACCAATATCCTTCGCCCGTAGTGCATGGATAATTTGTGGATGTGATACTAATGAATATCCTTGGCCCGTAGTGCATGGATAATTCAATGATGTGGATTATTTATTGAGGTGAGTCTGTGCGATAAAATTGATGATAAACTTTTTAAATCATAGAAGATAGTAGATATCATGCTCTACTTGACTCTTCTAATGGATTTCTTGTTGCACTGCAATTAAACTTGTTGTTTATTGTATTCTATCAGTTTCACACTGTTGAAGGCTAACGATATTTAAATCTGCATTATCTTAGTCATAATATTTCTTACTGGGCTAGTTGAGCTCACCCTTTTGCTTTCATTGTTCTCTTCAGGAAATGAGAACGTAGCTGGGACTAGTCAGAGAATGGAGTGACGGTCTGAGATGGTGGTTGTAGTAGTCCTCACTGTTTTATAAAATAATGTAATTTTAATTGTAATGAGGACTTTATTTGAGTTTAGATACTATTTACGAGAAAATATCCGTGTTAAAGCTCTCAGCTATGTTTTGTCGTATTATATAAATGAAGTTTGTATTTAAGTTCTGTACCATGTATTTGGCGACTAAGAATGAGTGATGTATACCTATTTTGGGGGCATCACAGATAAAATATTGATGATGGACTTTTAAATCATAGAAGATAGTAGACTTTATGCTCTACTTGACTCTTCTAATGGATTGTTATTTCTGCTGTCGTTGTTAATCTAAAACTTTTTGTCTATTGTATTCTATCTGATTTTTCCCTGTTGAGGACTAAGGATAATTTTTTCTACATTATCTTAGTCATAATATTCTTTACTAGGCTAGTTGAGCTCACCATTTTCCTTTTGGTTCCATTGTTCTTCTCAGGAGGCGAGAATGTAGCTGGGACTAGTCGGGGAGTAGAGTAATGGTTCAAGGTGGTTATTTTAGTAATCCTCACTATTTTGTAAAATAGTGTGACAATAATTGTAATGATGGTTTTATTTGAGTTTGAATATTATCTACGAGACAATATTTGTATTAAAACTCACAGCTTATGTTTTGTCGTATTTTACACGACAATTAATAATTGTATAAATGAAATTTGTATTTGAATTTTGTACCATGTATTTGGTGACTTATAATGGGTTGTGTGGACCTATTCTTGGGGCGTCACAGTTGGTATCAGAGCTTAGGGATATGATCTCTGGCGGAGATCTGGGATTAGAACTAGGAAGGGAGAGACGAGTAAAATCTTTGCTAGTGTATCCTACCTAAAGCTTATTTGTTATTTAATTGGTCGGTCAGAATATAGGGATAATATGTGACATGTCAATTTATTTAATTTACCCTTATTTTGTGGCAGTATTTAAGAATGACATCTAAAAATCAAGAGATGAACTCATATAGAGTTTTAAGTGATGAATTGAGGAGAATTTGTTATGAGAATTTTATGATCAAAATATAGAACTGCAAGATCGTATTCGTGAGTTAGAAAATCAAGGTGAAGAACGACAAGCGGTCATGGAACAAAGGGATGCGACAATTCAAGATTTTGCTACCCGATATGCGAAGCTTGAATAGAAGCTCTCTTTAGCAGAGTATATGATAATAGAGTTGGAATCTGAAAATGCAAATGTCAAAAATCAGCTGAAAGAAGAAATAACTGAACGAGTGAGAATGGAGGATGTATGGGTAAAAGTCACACGACGCGTTGATATTATAGAAAGAGACGTCTGATCCAAGAAGGCTAAAATAGATGATATGTATTTATCTTTTAGGATAACAATTGGGAAAACCCAATATCGAATTTTGAATTACCCTGTATAGAACGGTTAACCCTAATTCGATATAGATCAAAGATTAATGATTCAGATCATGGACCAGGAGTACGATGAAGCGATTTTATTCGTAGAGATATTGCAAACTGTTAGACATTAGTTTCATTCGTTCTAGTACATTACCTGGGGGTGCTACTGTTTTATTCGTAAACAAGAAAGATGGGAGTATGCGACTTTGCATTGACTATCGAGAGTTGAACCATGTCACCATCAAAAATAGGTACACATTACCTCGCATTGATGACCTGTTTGACCAGTTGCAAGGTGCTAAATTCTTCTCAAAGATCGATCTTCATTCTAGATATCATCAGTTAAATATGAGAACCGATGACATTCCAAAGTTTTCCTTTAGAACTCGATACGGGCATTATGAATTTCTAGTTATATCTTTTGGATTAACCAATGCCCACGCTGCCATCATGGACATGATGACCTGAATATTCAATGAATATTTGGATCATTTTGTGGTTGTCTTTATTAATGACATCCTAATATACTCCAAAAGCCTCAAATATTTCTTCACCCATAATGAACTTAACATGCGCCAAAGACGTTGGCTCGAGCCGTTGAAAGATTACGACCATACCTTTCAATACCATCTTGGAAAAAAAATCGAACGTGGTAGCTGACGTGTTGAGTAGAAGATCGTATGCGGGTACAAGTACGATATTGTTAACACAAAGACTCATTTTGTATGACTTACAAAGGATGGAGAGAAAGTTAAAAACTTCAGGGACTCACGTGATAATGTCAAATATACGAGTAGAACTGACTTTAATAGATAAAGTTAAAGTTGCTCAAGCTATAGACCCGGAGCTAGTTATAAGACCCCATCTTTTTAATAAATAAAATCAAATTCCCTCTATTTATTATTGTGAATAATAAAGTGTTAATTTGATATAATACATTGGTTATGGGTGAAATGTGAAAATTTTACAAAATAAGCAAGTGGTTATAAAATATTCATTGTGTCGGGGAATATTCGTTTAGTCATGGAATATTCTTTCTGTCGGGGAATATTCGTTCGACGGTGCAACCATTTATGGGCCCCATAACGGATAATTGTCGGATGAAGAAAACGACAAGTTTGAGTTTTTATAAATAACGGCGTAATTGTTACCGTTAACACTGTTAGAATACCTGGTGGTTAAAATACTGATGAATCTGGCAGGGTGTACGATGCACACGGTATTGCACAGTATTTTTGAATTATTGATTCTTACGTAAGAAGGCACTACTCAATAATTGTTACAGTAATTATTGTTCAATATTTTATTTTATTAATTTAATAATTGATGCGTTGATATTTTATATTATTGTTGTTTCAATAATTATCACTGCACGGTATCTCCATTATCAGATCAATAATTCATATTATTTGAATAATATTATTAGATAACATTATTGGCAATGTCTAAGGAAGTTACATGTCAGGAAGGGGTTTGGTCACCTAATTCTTGCGCCAATAAGGAGAAATCCTTATCGGAAAGCCCCTGCTCACAGGAGCGACACAGTGATAATTGTTATTCTGTAATATTATTTGTGAATAATTAGTTATTGATTTATAGGATAGGGAAATATTTATTTTATGTGGATATAAATGATGGATATATTTATTTTATGTGGATATAAATGAAAGAATAAATGCTGAGGTATTTTATCAGTATTTTGTCGGAATAGAGGTGTTAAAAATCGTCCGTATGTGGATTTCGGGTATTTTTTGACTGGAATTTGGAAAACCTTTCTTCTACAAAGTTGTAGAGAATTAAATTTCCTATGGAAAGCATATGAGATTTGAATTTTTCTGATAAAATGGCTATTTATTATGAATTGTTGAAGTTTTAGAAAATAAAATGTTTTTATTAAAAATATGGTGGGCCCCACTTTTGGTTGGTGAGAAATAAAATGTGCTGGAATTTATTTTCAAAATTGGTGGGCTTGAATAGTAGTAGGTAAAGCCATCAGGTAGCAGGTTAGTCTGCTATGGCGTTCTAAGCATTTTCCTATAAATAGGGTGCTTAGTTAGAATTGAAAATCATACCAGAAAAAAGTTTTCTCTCTTTATCTCTCTATATTATCTAGCGTATTTTGTGAGTATTTAGATACTTTGTGAGTTGCTATTCATCAGTGCAAGTTTCCTTCAGCCTTATACCGATATTCCGATTAGAAGTACTGATATTTTGAGGTAAGGGATGTTATTTTCTTCTTAATGATGTTATTCTTTCAATATCATTATACCGAAATATTGGTATGGATTTTATTGTGGAATTTCTACCTTTTTATATCGGGGTTACTATTCACGTATACGACACCATTCACGTATATGACACTATTCACGAATACGACACTATTCACCGAAAAATGAAATTTTCTTCTTTTTGTCCAAGATGTCTATTATGGTTACTATCTTTGATTGTATCCATGTTGTGATCTTTATTTTTGAATTCTGCTTCAAAATTAGTTATTATGGAGTATTATTGAACTTGGATAAAATGTAATACGAATCCCTAATATTTGTTCTTTTATCTCACTAGATTCGTTTTCTTTAAGATAATTTTCATCATCCTCAGTCCTAAATGATGATATAACTGAATATCTTTGCCCTGTAGTGAAAAGATGAATGATTACCTAATGAATATCTTTGGACCGTAGTGCAAAGATGAACAGGTGTTGAGATGAACATGACCAACTGGTGATACAAATGAATATCTTTGGCCTGTAGTGCAAAGATGAATATTTGATTCAAGATGTATATTGATTGATGTTACAGGGATAAAATATTGATGATGGACTTTTGAATCTTAGAAGATAGTAGAATTCTTTCTCTACCTGACTCTTCTAATGGATTGATGTTTCCACTGCAGTTGTTGATCTAAAACTTGTTGTTTATTATATTTTATCAAATTTTTCCATGTTGAAGACTAATGATAATTTGTTGTATATTATCATAGTCATAATATTCTTTAATGGGTTAGTTGAGCTCACCCTTTTTCTTTTTGTTCCATTGTTCTTCTCAGGAGGAGAGAATTTAGCAGGAACTAGCCGGGGTATGGAGTGATGATTCAAGATAGTTGTTTTAGTAGTCCTCACTATTTTGTAGAATAGTGTATCAATAATTGTAATAAGGACTCCTTTTGAGTTTGTATACTGTCTATTAGACAATATTTGTATTCAAACTCACAGTATATGTGTTGTCGTATTTTACACGATATTTATATTACTGAAGTTGAATTTGTTTATGTACCATGTATTTGGCGACTCAGAATGGGTGATGTATACCCATTTTGGGGGCGTCACACTGATGAATATGAAGAAGAAAGTACAAGAAGGTGTTATTCAAGAAGCAAGAATCGGCGAATAGAGGAAATCTCAACCCTCGATTTATTGTTTCATTTGAAATCCTCGACCAAGTGGGAAATGTGGCCTATAGACTCGCGTTACCCCTAAGTATGTCTCGTGTTCATAACATTTTTCACATATCTATGTTACTTAAATATGTGGAAGACCCAAACCACATTATTGAATTAGAACCAGACAAAATAGCAGAAAATTTAACGTATAAAGAAGTACTTGTTAAAATCTTGGATAAGAAGGAATATATTCTACGCTCAAAGAGTATACCTCAAGTCATAGTTTTATGGAGAAACCATGATATTGAGGAAATGACCTAGGAGTTCGAATCTAAAATGAAAACAAGGTATCTTCACATCTTTGAAATACTAGGTACGTACGTAAATTTCGGGGATGAAATTTCATAAGGAGGGGAGATTGTAATACCCCGAATTTTATGAAATAAAATTATTCTATTTTTCTTATAAATATTTTTTAGTAAATGGTTAAATTGATAAAAGGTTAAAGTTAAGGGTGATATGTGCAAATTTTACAAAGTAAGCAAGTTGTCATAAAATATTCGTTTGGACGGGGAATATTCTCTTTGTCGGGGAATATTGTTTTTGTCGGGGAATATCCGTACGACGGCATAATCATTGGTGGACCCCACAATAGAATGACTGTCGAATATATAAAGCGATAGAAATAACCTTTTTTATAAAAATAACGGTAAAACTTTTACAGATTAAGCTGACTGAAACACCGGTACCGGTGATAAATAATATATCGTTGTTGCACAACAAGATAGCTTTGCAGTATTGCACAGTATCTCTAATTATTGATGCTTACGTAAGAAGTCACTCAGTTTTATTAATTATTGCAACAGTAGTTGCTGCATAGTATCTCATATTATTGATTTAATTATTGTCACAGTATCATATGTACAATATTTTATATTATTAAATCAATAATTAAGACGGCACAGTTATTCATATTATTATTTGCATTATTGACAATGTCTAGAAAGTTCTGTCGAGGAAATGGGTTAGGTTATTTAATTGCGCGCTAATAAGGAGAAATCCTTATCGGAAATACCCCTCTTTCCTGGGAATGATCTGGTTGTCAATATTGTGAGTTATAATATTAATGATGAATAATTGTTGAAATATTAAAAATGTGTTTATTGAAGATAAGTGAATTACAAAAGTTAAAGGGGAATAATGAAAACTTGGAAAACTTTAGGGGTACTAAAGTGTAATAGGTTAACAAATCCATGTGAACTTGAATCAACCAATCAGAGAAGAGATGATGCAAGCATGATATAAGCATGACATCATCCTTAAAGAAACACAAAGATGATGTTATCATCATGATATCATGATGATGTTGCCTGGACTAATGTGCAATTAATGAGGTACTAAACTGTAATAAATCGAGCCCATAACGTGCAAATATCGAAACTATGTTTTCCTATATATAGAGAGCTAAGTTCATTAGTTCTTCACCAATTCACTAAAACTCTAGAGAGAAAAACTATAGAGAGAAAGAAGAAGAGTATTTTGCTACTTCACTATTGCAGTATCCAATCTCCTACTAAGGTAAGGGATATTATTTTCGTATTCATTCTTTATTAATTTGCGAGAGTAACCTATTTACGCGGATTATCGCATGTATGGTGAATAATCCTTCGTATTTATTCTTAATTAATTTATCGGTATAACATGTCTACGTGGATTATAGCATGGATGGTGAATAACCCTTCGTATTCATTCTTTAATCTATGGGAATAACCTGTCTACGCGGATTACCGCATGCATGGTGAATAACCCTTCGTACTCATTCTTTATTTGTGGAAAAAATCTGTCTACGCAGATTACCGCATGACGGGTGGAAATCTTTCTGCAGTTTCGTATATTATCTTTTCATATTCCTAAATCTAAACTTACTATAGTAAGTATTGCTTCTATAATCTCTAAAATTAGTAGAATATCCTTGAGTTTTACGCTTCATCTAGTATCGTTTCATTGGAATACTGGTCCTGAACTTTCTTATTAAATTTTAATATTTTCACTCGGGGTACTATTCACGAGGTACTATTCACTCAGGGTACTATTCACGGGGTACTATTCACTAAGGTATCATTCACTCGGGTACTATTCATGGGGTACTATTCACGACAAAATTTGTTTCTTTTTTGTCCAAATTATCTTTGATATATGAATCTTATTCTTAAATTTGAATCCACGTTTTGATCATCATGTTGACCATTTGGACATTCTTGAACTCTAGATAAATTGAATTATAAATCTCTAAAATTTATCCTTGATCTCATTTGATTGATTCCTTATATCATTGTCATCATCCTCATGATTATGTCGTGGTAAAAGTCATATTTGGCCTATAGTACATAGATGGACTATACATTGGTATGATTATGACCAGGAATTGTGTATTGGTATAATCATGACCTGTAATGTTACAGACAAATGTTGTGGTAAAAGTCTTCTTTGGCCTGTAGTGCATAGATGGACAGTTGTTTGACATGATCATGACCACTGGTGATACTAACAAATATCCTTGGCCCGTAGTGCATGGATAATTCGTTGATGTGAAATATTTATTGATTGTTGTTACATGGATAAAATATTGATGATGAACTTTTAAATCATAGAAAATAGTAGACTTTACGCTTTACTTGACTCTTCTAATGGATTCCTATTTCCGCTGCAGTTGTTAATCTAAAACTTGTTGTCTATTATATTCTATCAGATTTTTCCCTATTGAGGACTAAGGATAATTTTTTCTACATTATCTTAGTCATAATATTCTTTACTGGGCTAGTTGAGCTCACCCTTTTTCTTTTGGTTCCATTGTTCTTCTTAGGAGGCGAGTGTTGGGTAAAATCTATATACGCACAGCACATACTACGTGGTCAACAAGTAATAAAGTGATAAGTCAAGTATCGTTCCCACAGATATTAGCAAGAAATTAACCCTCACAATTACCAATTCCCTATTAATCAAAATTTTATTAAACTAACCAATTTCAAGATTATAACAAAAATTATTAAAAATACCAAAATTACCAAACAATCAACAAACCCTAAAAACTAAATTTTCAAACAAATATTGGAGAATTAGGCTTACAACTTCACTCTATGCATCACTCTAATTATTTCACCTTATTCTAGTTTAATTCATTATCCCAGTTTATTAATTATAAATTAATTATTCTAGTTTAATTCATTATCCCAGTTTATTAATCAAGAACACTCAAGTAGAACTAGCCATCTCTCGATGTACTAATACCGTATTAACTCAAATCAATAAATTAGATAGAATCAAATTAAACACCTTAATCAACTAACTCACTATATCTCTATGTGAATTACAATCAAAGAAGGTTTAAGTTCAAGTTCTTTATACGATTACACGCAACATTAGGCATATCTCTATCCTAACATTCATCAAGATTCCATTCATTCACAGAATTCAAGAACACATGTTATATTGACTAAGTTCAGACTTATATTTCCTCTTTTGAATCCATACAAGTCCACATAAAATTGGTAATCAAGCAATTCATAAATTCAAGCATAAATCAATATAGATAAACTGAGAAATAGCTTAGTAAACTGAAAATTAAAGTTACATAATCACTGTTCCACTCAAAGATCCGTTATAAGCATAATAAAGAGTTTAGTTCATCATCAATGAATTAAATACTAAATTAATTAAAGTAAACATCATCCCAATTACATAAATTAAACTAAAGAAGAGGAATAAATCCAGAGCCACCCTTCTGTTTAGCTTCAATATGTAATTATTGTGAAATTACATTCAATATCTTCCTCCAATGCTCTTGCTCAGAAAATCAGCCTTTAATGATGTATTTTTTTGTATGATATTCCCTTTTGTGTCTTTTTTGTATGTTATCTATACCAAGCCACGAATTCAAACTCTAATTCCATCCATAGTTAAGTCCCAAGCCAAAGCGATCACTAATCTCCCATTTGATTCAGCATTCCAATACAAACAGGACACTAATCTCCCGTACCCCCACCCCCGCAGGGGTTTAGCCTTGAAAGTAGCCCGCCCCGGTGGGCATGTCAACTACTAAATTTGTATGAAGACCCCCCGCCCCGGCGGGGGTATGAAGCTTAAAGAGGCCCGCCCCGGTGGGGGTGCAGTCTGCTAAATGTTCACTTTAACTCCAAATCTTGCCCATTTTCGCCAGGATTTTGCTCTTTTAGTCCAATAGCCACGCCACCACAGCTAAACACAAAATTACACTAAACAAGTAAAAATGAAACATAAACACAAAGAATTAACACCGTTTAAGCTCGAATTAGACACCGATTCATAGGTATAAAACCCACTTATATAAATCCCCCAAACTTAAACCGTTCTAGTCCTCGAGCACGAAACAAAACTAACATGTTATACAATGCAATGCAAAGATATGTAATGCATCTAATCTATATGCCTACGAATCTAGCAGTCATCATAGAATCAAATTTATTCATCTGGCCTCAGGGAAATCAAGTAACCTCAATAATACTTCATATCAAAACTAATCAATAATTCATTATCAATCCTCGAATCTTAAACCGTTATTACTGGTATAGTGTGTGTGTGCTCAACATTCATGCTAACTGATGTGAATGCAAATTTAATATATAACAAATCTCTTAGAAGGCATCGTACAGTGCAAACTCAAAAATGTCAAAAACAGACGAAATCCAACTAAAATCAAATATTCACCAAGATTAGGGGTCCGAATAGGGTACTCATGCTCTCTTTTTTCATTCATTGGGGCTCTTCGCTCTTATTTCCCGTTATTCTTCTTCTTTTTTTAGATAGATGGATAGTGAGTGTGTTTTACGCTCCATCTCACGCCTGTGTTTATGGGGAGTGCATTTCACGCTCCTTCTCAACCCACCACAACCTGTTGATTCTACGAATACCGGGAAATAGGAAACAAAATTCTAATTCATAGAATTTTGGAAAAATAGAAAAGTCTATTATTCATCAAAACTGTTGCTTCCCATCATAACAAACTTTAAATAACAAAACACTAAAAGCGGAATCCAAAACGTAAAAGGAAAACTAATAAGGAAAATTACAAAAATAACCCGAAAATAGTAAAATGTAATTTTGAAGGCCTAAATAAGGCTGTATAATGAGCAAATAGTTCGGGCTCGATTCGTACTCGCTCGACTAAAAGTTCGATTTGAGTTCGACTCGAAATATTAATTAGTCAAATATGAGAACATTTTAAAGTTCGATTAATTACTCGAACCTCCGTAAATTATAATTTTCTATTGATACTCAGATCACATTCGTTGGAAAAGTCCAAACTACTCGGGCTTGATTCGGAATCGTGCTCAATTCGGTAGCTAAATGAGCCTCAATCAAACCTTATTTTATACTCTATTAATTTTTTGAACCAAATCTGAGCAACTCAATACTTGGATCGACTCGGTTCGTTAACACCGTTAGGTCTAAACAATGGAATTTGACCAAAAGATCCTGCAGTTCACGAGCGAAACGCCCGTGACTTTTGATCGCTGACACGTTTCCTACGAAACTAGGCACAGAAAAAGCGAAAATCCGACACTCCAAAATTGACAAAAATTACCAAATTGCCCCAATGGATCAAATCTTTCCATAAACTGACACGCTTGCTCTTCAACCGCATCAGTGACCCCCTGGGAAGTCCTCGTGTTGCACCTCCTTTTATACTTTTTTTATAATTCGGTGAAAAAAATGCGTACTAGTGAACGTGTCTTGGTAAACGCGCATGCATGACGTTAATTTCACTACGTCCCACCCACATGTGGGAATAAAGGAATAAAAATGGAGAATCCTAATGGGTGAGATCATACCAGCACTAATGCACCGGATCACATCAGAACTCCAAAGATAAGCGTGCTTGGACGAGAGTAGTACTAGGATGGGTGATCCCCTGGGAAGTCCTCGTGTTGCACCCCTTTTTATATTTTTTTGCGACATTCGGTGAAAAAAGAGCGTACTAGTGAACGTGTCTTGGTAAACTCGCGCGCATGACATAAACTTCACTACGTTGCACCCATATATGGCATTATAGGAATAAAAATGGAGAATCCTAAAGAATGCGATCATACCCGTACTAATTTACCAGATCCATCAGAACTCCGAAGTTAAGCGTGCTTGGGCGAGAGTAGTACCAGGATGGGTGACTGACGTAGCGGAAGTGCAACGAAAAGTGTTATCAATTGCTGAATCGTGCACGATTTCCTAATGATAACCTTCTAAAACTTCTTGATTCTACGAATACTGAGAAATAGGAAACAAAATTCTAATTCATAGAATTTAAAAAAAAAAGAAAAGTCAATTATTCATTGAAACTGCTGCTTCCCATCATAACAAACGTTTAAATAACAAAACCCTAAAAGAGGAATCCAAAACGCAAAAGGAAAACTAATAAGGAAAATTACAAAAATAACCCGAAAATAGTAAAATGTAATTTTGAAGGCCTAAACAATGGAATTTGACGAAAAGATCCTGCAGTTCACGAGCGAAACACTCGTGACTTTTGATCCCTGACACGTTTCCAACGAAACTAGGATCCGAAATTGCGAAAACCCGATACTCCAAAATTGACATAAATTACCAAATTTCCCCACTGGATCAAATCTTTTCACAAATTGGATCAAATCTTTCCATAAACTGACACGCTTGCTCTTCAACCGCATCAGTGACCCCCTGGAAAGTCCTCGTGTTGCACCTCCTTTTATATTTTTTTTTATAATTCGGTGAGAAAAATGCGTACTAGTGAACGTGTCTTGGTAATCGCGTATGCACGACGTTAATTTCTCTACGTCCCACACACATGTGGGAATAGAGGAATAAAAATGGAGAATCCTAACGGGTGCGATCATACCAACACTAATGCACCGGATCCCATCAAAACTCCGAAGTTAAGCGTGCTTGGGCGAGAGTAGTACTAGGATGGGTGACCCCTTGGGAAGTCCTCGTGTTGCACCCCTTTTTATATTTTTTTTATGACATTCGGTGAAAAAGAGTGTACTAGTGAACGTGTCTTGGTAAACTCGCACGCACGACGTAAACGTCACTGCGTTGCACCCATATGTGGGATTATAGGAATAAAATGGAGAATTCTAAAGAATGCGATCATACCAGTACTAATTTACCAGATCCATCAGAACTCCGAAGTAAAGCATGCGTGGGCGAAAGTAGTACCAGGATGGGTTACTGACGTAGCGGAAGTACAATGAAAAGTGTTATCAATTGTTGAATCGCGCACGATTTCCAAACGATAACCTTCTACAACCTGTTGATTCTACGAATACCGGGAAATAGGAAACAAAATTTTAATTCATAGAATTTTGGAAAAAAAAAGAAAAGTCTATTATTCATCAAAACTGCTGCTTCCCATCATAACAAACGTTTAAATAACAAAACCCTAAAAGCGGAATCCAAACACACAAAAGGAAAACTAATAAGGAAAATTACAAAAATAACCCGAAAATAGTAAAATGTAAGTTTGAAGGCCTAAATAATGGAATTTAACCAAAAGATCCGCCAGTTCACAAGCGAATCGCTCGTGACTTTTGATCGCTGACACGTTTCGAACGAAACTAGGCTCCGAAAATGCGAAACTCCGACACAACAAAATTGACAGAAATTACCAAATTGCCCCACTGGATCAAATCTTTTCATAAACTAACATGTTTGCTCTTCAACCGCATCAGTGACCCCCTGGGAAGTCCTCGTGTTGCACCTCCTTTTATATTTTTTTTTATAATTCGGTGAAAAAAATGTGTACTAGTGAACGTGTTTTGGTAAACGCGCATGCACGACGTTAATTTCAATACGTCCCACCCACATTTGGGAATAAAGGAATAAAAATGGAGAATCCTATTGGGTTCGATCATACCAGCACTAATGCACCGGATCCCATCAGAACTCTGAAGTTAAGCGTGTTTGGGCGAGAGTAGTACTAGGATGGGTGACCCCCTGGGAAGTCCTCGTGTTGCACCCCTTTTTATAATTTTTTGCGACATTCGGTGAAAAAAGAGCTTACTAGTGAACATGTCTTGGTAAACTTGCACACACGTCATAAACGTCACAGCGTTGCACCCATATGTGGGATTATAGGAATAAAAATGGAGAATCCTTAAGAATGTGATCATAACAGTACTAATTTACTAAATCCATCAGAACTCCAAAGTTAAGCGTGCTTGGGCGAGAGTAGTAGTAGGATGGGTGATTGACGTAGCGGAAGTGCAACGAAAAGTGTTATCAATTGTTGAATCATGCAGTTTACGAGAGAAACACTTGTGACTTTTGATCGCTGACAAGTTTCCAACGAAACTAGGCTCCGAAAATGCGAAAATTCAACACTCCAAAATTGACAGAAATTACCAAATTACCCCACTGGATCAAATCTTTTCATAAACTGGATCAAATCTTTCCATAAACTGACACGCTTGCTCTTCAATCGCATCAGTGACCCCCTGGGAAGTCCTCGTGTTGCACCTCCTTTTATATTTTTTTTATAATTCGGTGAAAAAATTCGTACTAGTGAACGTGTTGGTAAACGCACATGCACGATGTTAATTTCACTACGTCCCACCCACATGTGGGAATAAAGGAATAAAAATGGAGAATCCTAACGAGTGTGATCAAACCAGCACTAATGCAACGGATCCCATCAGAACTCCAAAGTTAAGCGTGCTTGGGCGAGAGTAGTACTAGGATGGGTGACCCCCTGGGAAGTTCTCGTGTTGCACCCCTTTTTATAATTTTTTTACGACATTCGGTGAAAAAAGAGCGTACTAGTCGTCGTGTCTTGGTAAACTCGCACGCACGACATAAACGTCACTGCGTTGCACCCATATGTGGGATTATAGGAATAAAAATGGAGAATCCTAAAGAATGCGATCATACCAGTACTAATTTACCAGATCCATCAGAACTCCGAAGTTAAGCGTATTGGGGCGAGAGTAGAACCAGGATAGGTGACTGACGTAGCGGAAGTGCAACGAAAAGTTTTATCAATTGTTGAATCGCGCACGATTTCCAAATAATAACCTTCTAAAACCTGTTGATTCTATGAATACCGGGAAATAGGGAACAAAATTCTAATTCATATAATTTTGGAAAAAAAGAAAACTCTATTATTCATCAAGACTGCTGCTTCCCATCATAACAAACGTTTAAATAACAAAACCCTAAAAGCAGAATCCAAAACGCAAAAGGAAAACTAATAAAGAAAATTACAAAAATAACTCAAAAATAGTAAAATATAATTTTGAAGTCCTAAACAATGGAATTTGACCAAAAGATCCTGCAGTTCACGAGCGAAATGCTCATGACTTTTGATCGCTGACACGTTTCCAACGAAACTAGGCTCCGAAAACACGAAAATCTGACACTCCAAAATTGACAGAAATTATCAAATTGCCCCACTGGATCAAATCTTTTCATAAATTAGATCAAATCTTTCCTTAAACTGACACGCTTTCTCTTCAACCGCATCAGTGAGCCCCTGCAAAGTCCTCGTGTTGCACCTCCTTTTATATTTTTGTATAATTCAGTGAAAAAATGCGTACTAGTGAACGTGTCTTGGTAAACGCACATGCACGGCGTTAATTTCACTATGTCCCACCAAATGTTGGAATAGAGGAATAAAAATGGAGAATCCTAACGTGTGAGATCATACCAGCACTACTGCACCGGATCCCATCAGAACTCCGAAGTTAAGCGTGCTTGGGCGAGAGTAGTACTAGGATGGGTGATCCCATCAGATCCTTGTGTTGCACCCCTTTTTATATTTTTTTGTGACATTCGGTGAAAAAAGAGCGTACTAGGTAACGTGTCTTGGTAAACTCGCACGCACGACGTAAACATCACTGCGTTGCACCCATATATGGGATTATAGGAATAAAAATGGAGAATCCTAAAGAATGCGATCATACAAGTACCAATTTACCAGTTCCATCAGAACTCTGAAGTTAAGCGTGCTTGGGCGAGAGTAGTACCAGGATGGGTGATTGACGTAGCGGAAGTGCAACGAAAAGTGTTATCAATTGTTGAAATGCTCACAATTTCCAAACGATAACCTTTTACAACCTGTTGATTCTACGAATACCGGGAAATAAGAAACAAATTTTTAATTTAGAGAATTTTGGAAAAAAAGAAAAGTCTATTATTCATCAAAACTGCTGCTTCCCATCATAACAAACGTTTAAATAACAAAACCCTAAAAGCGGAATCTAAAACATAAAAGGAAAACTAATAAGGAAAATTACAAAAATAACCCGAAAATAGTAAAATGTAATTTTGAAGGCCTAAACAATGGAATTTGACCAAAAGATCCTGCAGTTCACGAGCGAAACGTCTGTGAGTTTTGACCGCTGAGACGTTTCCAATGAAACTAGGCTCCGAAAATGCGAAAATCCAACACTCCAAAATTAACAGAAATTACAAAATTGCCCCACTGGATCAAAACTTTTCATAAATTGGATCATATCTTTCCATAAACTAACACGCTTTCTCTTCAGTCGCATTAGTGACCCCCTGGGTAGTCCTCGTGTTGCACCTTCTTTTATATTTTTTTTTATAATTCGATGAAAAAATGGGTACTAGTGAACGTGTCTTGGTAAACGCGCATGCACGACGTTAATTTCACAACGTCCCACCCACATGTGGGAATAAAGGAATAAAAATGGAGAATCCTAACGGGTGCGATCATATCAGCATTAATGCACCAGATCCAATCAGAACTCCGAAGTTCAGCGTTCTTGCGCGAGAGTATTACTGGGATGGGTGACCCCCTTGGAAGTCCTCGTGTTGCACCCCTTTTTATATTTTTTTTGCAATATTCGGTGAAAAAAGAGCGTACTAGTGAACGTGTCTTGGTAAAATCGCGCGCACGACGTAAACGTCACTGCGTTGCACCCATATTGGGATTTTAGGAATAAAAATAGAGAATCCTAAAGAATGCGGTCATACCAGTACTAATTTACCAGATCCATCAGAACTCCGAAGTTAAGCGTGCTTGTGCAAGAGTAGTACCAGGATGGGTGACTGACATAGCGGAAGTGCAACGAAAAGTGTTAGCAATTGTTGAATCATGCACGATTTCCAAACGATAACCTTCTACAACCTGTTGATTCTACGAATATCGGGAAATAGGAAACAAATTTCTAATTTATAGAATTTTGGAAAAAAAGAAAATTCTATTATTCATCGAAACTGCTGCTTCCCATCATAACAAACGTTTAAATAACAAAACCCTAAAAGCGGAATCCAAAACACGAAAGGAAAACTAATAAGGAAAATTACAAAAATAACCCAAAAATAGTAAAATGTAATTTTGAAGGCCTAAACAATGGAATTTGACCAAAAGACCCTGCAGTTCACTTGCTTAAAGCTACTGACTTTTGATCACTGATACGTTTCCAATGAAACTAGGCTCCAAAAATGCAAAAATCCGACACTCCAAAATTGACAGAAATTACCAAATTGCCCCACTGGATCAAATCTTTCCATAAACTAACACGCTTTCTCTTCAACCACATCAGTGACCCCCTAGGAAGTCCTCGTGTTGCACCTCCTTTTATATATTTTTTTATAATTCGATGAAAATATGGGTACTAGTGAACGTGTCTTGGTAAACGCGCATGCATGACGTTAATTTCACTACGTCCTACCCATATATAGGAATAGAGGAATAAAAATGGAGAATCCTAACAAGTGCGATCATATCAATATTAATGCACCGGATCCCATCAGAACTCCGAAGTTAATCGTTGTTGGGCGAGAGTAGTACTAGGATGGGTGACCCCTTGGGAAGTCCTCGTGTTGCACCCCTTTTTATATTTTTTTTGCGAAATTCGGTGAAAAAAGAGTGTACTAGTGAATGTGTATTGGTAAACTCGCGCGCATGACGTAAACGTCACTGCGTTGCACTCATATGTGGGATTATAAGAATAAAAATAGAGAATCCTAAAGAATGCAATCATACCAGTACTAATTTACCAAATCCATTAGAACTCCGAAGTTAAGCGTGCTTGGACGAGAGTAGTACCAGGATGGGTGACTGACATAGCGGAAGTGCAACGAAAAGTGTTATCAATTGTTAAATCGCGAACGATTTCCAAATGATAACCTTCTACAACCTGTTGATTCTACGAATATCGGGAAATAGGAAACAAATTTCTAATTCATAGAATTTTGGAAAAAAAGAAAAGTCTATTATTCAACAAAACTACTGCTTCCCATCATAACAAACGTTTAAATAACAAAACCCTAAAAGCGGAATCCAAAACGCAAAAGGAAAACTAATAAGGAAAATTACAAAAATAACCCAAAAATAGTAAAATGTAATTTTGAAGGCCTAAACAATGGAATTTGACCAAAAGACCTGCAGTTCACTTGCTTAAAAGCTACCGACTTTTGATCACCGTCGTTTCCAATGAAACTAGGCTCCAAAAATGCAAAATCCGACACTCAAAAATTGATGAAATTACCAAATTGCCCTAATTTGGATCAAATCTTTCCATAAACCGACGCGCGCTTTCTCTTCAACCACATGGTGACCCCCAGGAAGTCCTCGTGTTGCACCTCCTTTTATATATTTTTTTATAATTCGATGAAAATATGGGTACTAGTGAACGTGTCTTGGTAAACGCGCATGCACGACGTTAATTTCACTACGTCCTACCCATATATAGGAATAGAGGAATAAAAATGGAGAATCCTAACAGGTGCGATCATATCAATATTAATGCACCGGATCCCATCAGAACTCCGAAGTTAAGCGTTGTTGGGCGAGAGTAGTACTAGGATGGGTGACCCTTTGGGAAGTCCTCGTGTTGCACCCCTTTTTATATTTTTTTTGCGAAATTCGGTGAAAAAGAGTGTACTAGTGAACATGTATTGGTAAACTCGCGCGCATGACGTAAACGTCACTGCGTTGCACCCATATGTGGGATTATAAGAATAAAAATAGAGAATCCTAAAGAATGCAATCATACCAGTACTAATTTACCAAATCCATTAGAACTCCGAAGTTAAGCGTGCTTGGACGAGAGTAGTACCAGGATGGGTGACTGACATAGCGGAAGTGCAACGAAAAGTGTTATCAATAAATCGCGCACGATTTCCAAATGATAACCTTCTACAACCTGTTGATTCTACGAATACCGGGAAATAGGAAACAAATTTCTAATTCATAGAATTTTGGAAAAAAAAGAAAAGTCTATTATTCAACAAAACTACTGCTTCCCATCATAACAAACGTTTAAATAACAAAACCTAAAAGCGGAATCCAAAACGCAAAAGGAATACTAATAAGGAAAATTACAAAAATAACCCGAAAATAGTAAAATATAATTTTGAAGTCCTAAACAATGGAATTTGACCAAAAGATCCTGCAGTTCACTAGCTAGAAGCTAGTGTCTTTTGATCACTGATACATTTCCACCAAAACTAGGCTCCAAAAATGCAAAAATTTGACACTCCAAAATTGACTGAAATGACCAATTTGCCCCACTACATCAAATCTTTTCATAAATTGGATTAAATCTTTCCATAAACTGACACACTTGCTCTTCAACCGCATCATTGACCCCCTGGGAAGTCCTCGTGTTGCACCTCTTTTTATATATTTTTTTATAATTCGGTGAAAAAAATGTGTACTAGTGAACGTGTCTTGGTAAACGCGCAAGCACGACGTTAATTTCACTACGTCCCACCCACATGTGGGAATAGAGGAATAAAAATGGAGGATACTAACGGGTACGATCATACCAGTACTAATGCACCAGATCCCATAAGAACTCCGAAGTGAAGTGTGCTTGGGCGAGAGTAGTACTAGGATGGGTGACCCCTTGGGAAGTCCTCGTGTTGCACCCCTTTTTATTTTTTTTTTGCGTCATTCGGTGAAAAAAGAGCGTACTAGTGAACATGTCTTGGTAAACTCACACACACGACGTAAACGTCACTGCGTTGCACCCATATGTGGGATTATAGGAATAAAAATGGAGAATCCTAAAGAATGCGATCATACCAGTACTAATTTACCAGATCAATCAGAACTCCGAAGTTAAACGTGCTTGGCCGAGAGTAGTATCAGGATGGGTGACTGACGTAGTAGAAGTGCAACAAAAAGTGTTATCAATTGTTGAATCGCGCACGATTTCCAAACGATAACCTTCTTCAACCTGTTGATTCTACGAATACCGGGAAATAAGAAACAAATTTCTAATTCATAGAATTTTGGAAAAAAAGAAAAGTCTATTATTCATCGAAACTACTGCTTCCCATCATAACAAATGTTTAAATAATAAAACCCTAAAAGCGGAATCCAAAACACAAAAGGAAAACTAATAAGGAAAATTACAAAAATAACCCGAAAATAGTAAAATGTAATTTTGAAGGCCTAAACAATGGAATTTGACCAAAAGATCCTATAGTTCACGAGCGAAATGCTCGTGACTTTTGACCGCTGACACATTTCCAACGAAACTAGGCTCCAAAAACGCTAAAATTCGACAATCCAAAATTGACAGAAATTACCAAATTGCCCCACTGGATCAAATCTTTTCATAAATTGGATCAAATCTTTCCATAAACTGACACGCTTGCTCTTCAACCGCATCAGTGACCCCCTGGGAAGTCCTCATGTTGCACCTCCAGTTATATTTTTTTATAATTCGATGAAAAAAATGGGTACTAGTGAACGTGTCTTGGTAAACGCGCATGCACGACGTTAATTTCACTACGTCCCACCCACTTTGGGAATAGAGGAATAAAAATGGAGAATACTAACGGGTGCTATCATACCAGCACTTATGCACCGGATCCCATCAGAACTCCGAAGTTGAGCGTGCTTGGGCGAGAGTAGTACTAGTATGGGTGACCCCCTGGGAAGTCCTCGTGTTGCACCCCTTTTTATATTTTTTTTGCGACATTCGGGGAAAAAAGGGCGTACTAGTGTACGTAACTTGGTAAACTCGCGCACATGACGTAAACGTCACTGCGTTGCACCCATATATGGGATTATAGGAATAAAAATGGAGAATCTTAAAGAATGCGATCATACCAATACTAATTTACCAGATCCATCAGAACTCGAAGTTAAGCGTGCTTGGGCAAGAGTACTACCAAGATGGGTGACTGACGTATCAGAAGTGCAACGAAAAGTGTTATCAATTTTTGAATCGCGCACGATTTCCAAATGATAACCTTCTACAACCTGTTGATTCTATGAATAACGGGAAATAGGAAACAAATTTCTATTTCATAGAATTTTGGAAAAAAAGAAAAGTCTATTATTCATCGAAACTACTGCTTCCCATCATAACAAACGTTTAAATAACAAAACCCTAAAAGAGGAATCCAAAACGCAAAAGGAAAACTAACAAGGAAAATTACAAAAATAACCCAAAAATAGTAAAATATAATTTTGAAGGCCTAAACAATGGAATTTGACCAAAAGATCCTGCAGTTCACCAGTGAAATGCTCGTGACTTTTGATCGCTAACACGTTTCCAACGAAACTAGGCTCCGAAAACGCGAAAAATCTAACACTCCAAAATTGACAAAAATTACCAAATTGCCCCACTGCATCAAATCTTCTCATAAATTGGATCAAATCTTTCCATAAACTGACACGCTTGCTCTTCAACCGCATCAGTGACCCCCTGGGAAGTCCTCGTGTTGCACCTCCATTTATATTTTTTTATAATTCGATGAAAAAAATGGGTACTAGTGAACGTGTCTTGGTAAACGCGCATGCACGACGTTAATTTCACTACGTCCCACCCACTTTGGGAATAGAGGAATAAAAATGGAGAATACTAACAGGTGCTATCATACCAAAGACTTATGAACCGGATCCCATCAGAACTCGAAGTTGAGCGTGCTTGGCGAGAGTAAGTACTAGTATGGGTGACCCCCTGGGAAGTCCTCGTGTTGCACCCCTTTTTATATTTTTTTTGCGACATTCGGTGAAAAAAGGGCGTACTAGTGTACGTAACTTGGTAAACTCGCGCACACGACGTAAACGTCACTGCGTTGCACCCATATATGGGATTATAGGAATAAAAATGGAGAATCTTAAAGAATGCGATCATACCAATACTAATTTACGGATCCATCGAACTCAAAGTTAAGCGTGCTTGGGCAAGAGTACTACCAAGATGGGTGGTGACGTGTCGAAGTGCAACGAAAAGTGTTATCAATTTTTGAATCGCACGATTTCCAAATGATAACCTTCTACAACCTGTTGATTCTATGAATAACGGAAATAGAAACAAATTTCTATTTCATAGAATTTTGGAAAAAAAGAAAAGTCTATTATTCATCAAACCATCGCTTCCCATCATAACAAACGTTTAAATAACAAAACCCTAAAAGAGGAATCCAAAACGCAAAAGGAAAACTAACAAGGAAAATTACAAAATATAACCCAAAATAGTAAAATATAATTTTGAAGGCCTAAACAATGGAATTTGACCAAAAGATCCTGCAGTTCACCAGTGAAATGCTCGTGACTTTTGATCGCTAACACGTTTCCAACGAAACTAGGCTCCGAAAACGCGAAAAATCTAACACTCCAAAATTGACAAAAATTACCAAATTGCCCCACTGCATCAAATCTTCTCATAAATTGGATCAAATCTTTCCATAAACTGACACGCTTGCTCTTCAACCGCATCAGTGACCCCCTGGGAAGTCCTCGTGTTGCACCTCCTTTTATATTTTTTTATAATTCGGTGAAAAAAATGCGCACTAGTGAACGTGTCTTGGTAAACGCGCAAGCACGACGTTAATTTCACTATGTCCCCCCCACATGTGGGAATAGAGGAATAAAAATGGAGAATCATAACGGGTGCGATCATACCAGCACTAATGCACCAGATCCCATCAGAACTCCGAAGTTAAGCGTGCGTGGGCGAGGGTAGTACTAGGATGGGTGACCCCTTGAGAAGCCTCATGTTGCACCACTTTTTATAGTTTTTTTGCGACATTCGGTGAAAAAATAGCATCCTAGTGAATGTGTCTTGGTAAACTTGCACGCTCGACGTAAACGTCACTACGTTGCACCCATATGTGGGATTATAAGAATAAAAATGGAGAATCCTAAAGAATGCAATCATACCAGTACTACTTTACCAGATCCATCAGAACTCTGAAGTTAAGCGTGTTTGGGCGAGAGTAGCACCAGGATGGGTGACTGACGTAGCAGAAGTGCAACGAAAAGTGTTATCAATTAATGAATCGCGCACGCTTTCCAACCGATAACCTTCTACAACCTGTTGATTCTATGAATACCGGGAAATAGGAAACAAAATTCTAATTCATAGAATTTTGGAAAAAAAGAAAAGTCTATTATTCATCGAAACTGCTGCTTCCCATCATAACAAACATTTAAATAACAAAACCCTAAAAGCGGAATCCAAAACGCAACAGGAAAACTAATAAGAAAAATTACAAAAATAACCCAAAAATAGTAAAATGTAATTTTGAAGGCCTAAACAATGGAATTTGACCAAAAGATCCTACAGTTCACGAATGAAACGTTCGTGATTTTTGACCGCTGAGACGTTTCCAACGAAACTAGGCTCTGAAAACGCGAAAATTCGACATTCCAAAATTGACAGAATTAATTACCAAATTGCCCCACTGGATCAAATCTTTTCATAAATTGGATCAAATCTTTCCATAAACTGACACGTTTTCTCTTCAACCGCATCAGTGACCCCTTGGGAAGTCCTCGTGCTGCACCTCCTTTTATATATTTTTTTATAATTCGATGAAAAATGGGTACTAGTGAACGTGTCTTGGTAAACGTGCATGCACGACGTTAATTTCACTACGTCCCACCCACATATGGGAATAGAGGAATAAAAATGGAGAATCCTAATGGGTGCGATCATATCATCATTAATGCACTGGATCCCATCAGAACTCCGAAGTTAAGCGTTGTTGGGCGAGAGTAGTACTAGGATTGGTGACCCCACAGGAAGTTCGTGTTGCGCACTTTTTATATTTTTTTGTGACATTCGATGAAAAAAGAGCGCATTTAGTGAGCGTGTCTTGGTAAACTTCGTGCATACGACGAAGCGTCATCTGCGTTGCACCCATATGTGGGATTATAGGAATAAAAATAGAGAATCCTAGAGAATGCGATCATACCAATACTAATTTACCAGATCCATCAGAACTCCGAAGTTAAGCGTATTGGGGCGAGAGTAGTACCAGGATGGGTGACTGACATAGCGCAAGTGCAATGAAAAGTGTTATCAATTGTTGAATCGCGCACGATTTCCAAATGATAACCTTCTACAACCTGTTAATTCTACGAATACCGGGAAATAGGAAACAAATTTTTAGTTCAGAGAATTTTGGAAAAAAAGAAAAGTCTATTATTCATCGAAACTGCTGCTTCCCATCATAACAAACGTTTAAATAACAAAACTTTAAAAGCGGAATCCAAAATGCAACAGGAAAACTAATAAGAAAAATTACAAAAATAACCCAAAAATAGTAAAATGTAATTTTGAAGGCCTAAACAATGGAATTTGACCAGAAGATCCTACAGTTTACGAGCGAAATGTTCGTTAGTTTTGACCGCTGAGACGTTTCCAACGAAACTAGGCTCCGAAAACGCGAAAATTCGACATTCCAAAATTGACAGAATTAATTACCAAATTGCCCCACTAGATCAAATCTTTTCATAAATTGGATCAAATCTTTCCATAAACTGACACGTTTTCTCTTCAACCGCATCAGTGACCCCCTGGGAAGTCCTCGTGTTGCACCTCCTTTTATATATTTTTTTATAATTCGATAAAAAATGAGTACTAGTGAACGTGTCTTGGTAAACGCGCATGCACGACGTTAATTTCACTACGTCCCACCCACATATAGGAATAGAGGAATAAAAATGGAGAATCCTAATGGGTGCGATCATATCATCATTAATGCACCGGATCCCATCAGAACTCCAAAGTTAAGCGTTGTTGGGCGAGAGTAGTACTAGGATTGGTGACCCCCTGGGAAGTCCTCGTGTTGCACCCTTTTTTATTTTTTTTACGACATTCGGTGAAAAAAGAGCGTACTAGTGAACGTGTCTTGGTAAACTCGTGCGCACGACGTAAACGTCACTGCGTTGCACCCATATGTGGGATTATAGGAATAAAAATAGAGAATCCTAAAGAATGCGATCATACCAGTACTAATTTACCAGATCCATCAGAACACTGAAGTTAAGCGTATTGCGGCGAGAGTAGTACCAGGATGGGTGACTGACATAGCAGAAGTACAATGAAAAGTGTTATCAATTATTGAATTGCGCACGATTTCCAAATGATAACCTTCTACAACCTGTTGATTCTATGAATAACGGGAAATAGGAAACAAATTTCTATTTCATAGAATTTTGGAAAAAAAAGAAGTCTATTATTCATCGAAACTACTGCTTCCCATCATAGCAAACGTTTAAATAACAAAACCCTAAAAGCGGAATCCAAAACGCAAAAGGAATACTAATAAGGAAATTTACAAAAATAACCCGGAAATAGTAAAATGTAATTTTGAAGGCCTAAACAATGGAATTTGACCAAAAGACCCTGCAGTTCACTTGCTTAAAGCTACTGACTTTTGATCACTGATACGTTTCCAACGAAACTAGGCTCCAAAAATGCAAAAATCCGACACTCCAAAATTGACTGAAATTACCAATTTGCCCCACTACATCAAATCTTTTCATAAATTGGATCAAATCTTTTCATAAATTGACACGCTTGCTTTTCAACCGTATCAGTGACCCCCTGGGAAGTCCTTGTGTTGCACCTCCTTTTATATATTTTTTTATAATTTGGTGAAAAAAATGCGTACTAGTGAACGTGTCTTGGTAAACGCGCATGCACGACGTTAATTTCACTACGTCCCACCCACATATGGGAATAGAGGAATAAAAATGGAGAATCCTAACGGGTGCGATCATACCAGCACTAATGCACTGGATCCCATCAGAAATTCGAAGTAAAGCGCGCTTGGGCGAGAGTAGTACTAGGATGGGTGACCCCTTGGGAAGTCCTCATGTTGCACCCCTTTTTATATTTTTTTTCCGACATTCTGTGAAAAAAGAGCGTACTAGTGAATGTGTCTTGGTAAACTCACACGCACGACGTAAATGTCACTGCATTACACCCATACGTGGGAATATAGCAATAAAAATGGAGAATCCTAAAGAATGCGATCATACCAGTACTAATTTACCAGATCCATCTGAACTCCAAAGTTAAGCGTGCTTGGGTGAGAGTAGTACCAGGATGAGTGACTGACATAGTGGAAGTGCAATGAAAAGTGTTATCAATTGTTGAATCGCGCACGATTTCCAAACAATAACCTTCTATAACCTGTTGATTCTACGAATACCGGGAAATTAAATAGGAAACAAATTTCTAATTTAGAGAATTTTGGAAAAAAAGAAAAGTCTATTATTCATCGAAACTGCTGCTTCCCATCATAACAAACGTTTAAATAACAAAACTCTAAAAGAGGAATCCAAAACGCAAAAGGAAAACTAATAAAGAAAATTACAAAAATAACCCAAAAATAGTAAAATATAATTTTGAAGGACTAAACAATGGAATTTGACCAAAAGATCCAGCAGTTCACGAGCAAAATGCTCGTGACTTTTGACCAATGACACGTTTCCAACGAAACTAGGCTCCGAAAACTTGAAAATCCGACACTCTAAAATTGACAAAAATTACCAAATTTCCCCACTAGACCAAATCTTTTCATAAATTGGATCAAATATTTCCATAAACTCACACACTTGCTCATCAACCGCATCAGTGAACCCCTGGGAAACGCGCATGCATGACGTTAATTTCACTACGTCCCACCCACATGTGGGAATAGAGGAATAAAAATGGAGAATCCTAACGGGTGCGATCATACCAGCACTAATGCACCGGATCCCATCAGAACTCCGAAGTGAAGCATGCTTGGGCGAGAGTAGTACTAGGATTGGTGACCCCCTGGGAAGTCCTCGTGTTGCACCCCTTTTTATATTTTTTGTGCCATTCGGTGAAAAAAGAGCTTACTAGTGAACGTGTCTTGGTAAACTCGCACACACGACATAAACATCACTTCGTTGCACCCATATATGGGATTATAGGAATCAAAAATGGAGAATCCTAAAGAATGCGATCATACTAGTACTAATTTACCAGATCCATCAGAACTCTGAAGTTAAGCGTGTTGGGTGAGAGTAGTACCAGGATGGGTGACTGACGTAGCAGAAGTGCAATGAAAAGTGCTACCAATTGTTGAATCACAAACGATTTCCAAATGATAACCTTCTACAACTTGTTCATTCTACGAATACCGAGAAATAGGAAACAAATTTCTAATTCATAGAATTTTGGAAAAAAAGAAAAGTCTATTATTCATCAAAACTGCTGCTTCCCATCTGTAGACACTCGAAATTTCTTTTCCTATTACTAACTATGAAGGAGGACCATAACATCAATTCCAACCCCAAAGATAGCCCCGGGATATCCATTTTTCAACCCTGGGAAGTCAAGCCAACCTTAGAGATAACCATGAGGACATTCAGAGTCAACAGCATGACAACCTTAGAGATAACCCTGAGAAAAGACTGCTACAACTGCGCGAACACCAGAGTTAACCCTGGGAGGGGAAAAATGGTCACTTTGCCAACTCAACTTCACTTCAAATCAAATACACTCAATAGAAGCCCCACAAGAGCCATATCTTAACTTCCGAGCACAAACTACGCAAAACGGCTCAACGGACTGCCTGACGGAAACCCGAAAATGCCATTTTGGTCATGGACCCATCTTTCTGGAATCAAAACGGGGCAAATATTAGGTCATTGTGTAGCTCTCGGAAAGATCTTTCCGTAATGATATGGCACACTTCCATCGGACTCCTGGATTGAAAGTTATGAACGACCGAGCAAACAGCGCGTTGTCCGAATGTACGTACTTCGACATGGTGGGACCCATATTTTGGGCATCCCAGGCAGCCGCACGTAGACTTGCGGCTCCCCCCTTTTTAAATAGAGGGCTTGGGGTGGCCATTTTGAGAAGAGAAAGAGCGAGGAAGCCCTGTCCAATTTGCTCCGTACTTGCAATATACTGAGTGATTTCCCATTTTATACACTTGTGAGCTCACATATAGCTACTTTTGTATCGGTGGGAACCGAGCTTCATCTACTTTAAAAATATAGAAGCCTTCTTTGGCCGCCCACTGTAAGCCTTCTCACACACTTTAAACCCTTTGTCTTCCTCTCTGCACACACCCTTCTTCACGTTGAGAGTCGTGTTGCGTGCGTTTGCCCGAACTTGGTTCGTGGTTTTATTTTCATTTGTATATATATATATATATATATATATATATATATATATATATTTATATATATATGGACTAACATTATCGAGTTATGCCTCGATTGAGCCTAGACTTGATCCGGGGCGTTCTCAGCTTATATATATATATATATATACTTATATATATGAAGCGTGTGCCTCGGACTGCATTCGATGAGCACTGTATTTCACATCCGGAGCGTTTATTTGCTTTTATATATATATATATATATATATATTTATATATATATATATGAACTATGTGTTGAACTCTGTTTGATGAGCACGGATTTTACATCCATAAATGCGTTTACTCGCTTTTATATATATATATATATATATATATATATATATATATATATATATATATATTCGTCCCACACAGAGTTCACTTCGTGGTGGTTGATCTCTTTTACAGCTTTCTTTACGTTTCGTCTTGCCTGGAGTTTACTTCGTGGCAGTTGATCGCTTTTACAGCGTTATTTACGTTTTATCCCGCCTGGAGTTTCCTCCGTGGTGGTTGATAGCTTTTATAGCTTTATTTACGTTTCGTCCCGCCTGGAGTTTCCTCCGTGGTGGTTCATAGCTTTTACAACTTTATTTATATTTTCTGATCTCCCATGGAGGTGCTTCGTGGTTGGTGATCATGTCTGTATATATATATTTACAGCTTTTATATATATACCTTCTTATTGCTTTCATACAAATTGTGGTATCATGTACGCCTAGGAATTATGTGATCACAGATTCAGCCTATAGGATCTAGATTCGGTTCCCGTGATGGACATTTTCAATTTATAAGCGACTTGTAAATTATTATCGCGATGTATCGAATTTCCTTAGATGGTTTTCATACCCACGAGGAAATCGGTATTATTTTGTACATTATTTTCGTACGGATGCCTCGCATCTGTAAAGTAAAATCAATCAAGCCGAACACTTAATAAAATGGGAGTGTAAAAGGTCTCAATTACTATTGAGCATCAGGGTTTGAAAAACCTTTTTATAAAACATCACTACCATATCTTGCTAAAAACTGAATTTTTACATAAATTTAAACCCTGTGTATATAGGTGCGAACGAGGTCTCACACTACTTCCAAATAACAGCACATTGACCCACACACACACACACACACACACATTCAGATAATAATTTCTTGAAAAGAGGCGGTCACCGTGGTAACACGGATGTCGGGGGGGTGTCTAACACCTTCCCTCCACATAATCAAGTCCCCGGACCCTAATGAATCTCGATTTCACCGACCCATTTAGCAGTGTCACATCACTGGGTCAATTTGCAAACCTTTTCTCGATTGTGTTGGTACAACCATTTAAAAAACCAACTGGTGACTCTTAACAGTCCATCGTCGACATTATACATGTCGGACCTTTTTCACTTATTTTTTCAAACAAATCTCACCTAAAATGAGAACACCAAAGAACAAGTAACGGAAAGGGACATTCCAAAAATCCCGACGTCGGCAGGTGGCGACTCTGTTGGGGACTCCAATAAGAGGACTTAAGCCGCTATTACAATCTTTTCAAAACTGTTATCTTCTTATGTGTGTATGTTGCATTTACATTTATGATGAATGTGTACGAATGCATTTACTTATTGCATTTAGTGCTTCGCACCATATCTGTTTGTGATATTAGTGCTTCGCACCATATCTGCTTGTGATATTAGTGCTTCGCACATGTCATCATTTCCATACGGTGAGACGCGATGTATGTGAATGTATGTTGTGTGGTCCCTCAACCAGGAGGCTATTCCGTCGGTGTTTGATTACTGGACTCGTGGGAAGACTAATTCCCTGAGGCTCAGGAAAGGCACCACCCAAATTCGCTCCAGTTGAAAGACCGGATTAATTTCCCGTCAAGTAAATTGCGATGATTTGGGAACCTTCATGCCAAAAAGCCGTGAGAGTATCCTAAGATAGGTCAGCCTCTGATAAACCCAAAACGGAGGAAAGTCTCTTCATGCTTTCACATTTCAATTACTTGTAAATTCAATTACTTATAATTTCATTTCCATATAACTCTCAATGTAATGGAAATATATGAAGGAATATATGTACATGCCTTCCTTTTATATCAAAACCTGACATGTTGTCTTGTCAACTGACATCCGTTTCGTAGGACGATACGCCTAAACGGACACATTATGTAATATTGCTACATTCACTAAGACTAAACTACATAAGTCTTTTTTATAGGGATATAATTGGTCCAGTAACCTAGTCAAAGTCCAAAAAAGGCCACGAGCCTACAACCCATTATGTCTTCATCTGACCAGATTGATCTTAATCCAGTTTCTTGCGAAGAATTTTATGAATTACATAAACAAATCACAGATTTGGCTGTTCTGCTTAAAGAACTACACCAATATACTCAGGGTACAAGGATACCCGTACATGCTGAATCCTTTGCACAATGAGGAACCCAAGGTCCGGATACTGCTAGTTCTAGTCATAGGAATCCTCATAAGCACAGACAGATTCCTTCAGCCACATAGCAATTGTCTCCACCTACGACTCCTGAGTCCGCATAACCTCCTATAAAGGTGCTAGCCAGCGTAATGGCTATGTTATTTCCCAAGTCGATACCGGTAAGGGAGAAAGAAGTCTTTGTTCCAGACCCAGAGTGGAAGAAGAGGAACGAAGAATTAAATAAGATATTGTCAGAATGATGTCAGGCATACGCGTCATTGTCCATGATGAACATACAAACAGATACACCCCAGACGATGATTGCCCAGACGTAATGGTCATCATTCGGGAGAAGGAGGATGATGACAACCCCTCCATCACTGCAGTCCATCATGACTTTGCCCTTGACAATTGGAGTAGCACTCGTTGCATTGATCGACGAGGGTAAAGCGGGTAGAAACTCATTCTGCCTAGTAGATAACAATAACTACTTACTTTTTCTGTACAGTATTAGCAGTTACTTTTGTCATTACATGATAACATTTTGTGTGATTGAACAGTTTCATATATCAGGTGAGAGCATATTGGTTCAGGACTCTAAAATTAGATGTGCCTAGACTTGTTGATGAGGTGCTTATTCTCCACAAGGACTGTAACTTTGATGTAAAGTTGGACTCAGACTTGATGGAAATGCAAGAGGACTATGAGATACCTCAGGAGATCAAAGAATGGGTCGAAGACAAACCCAAGCCGAATCTTGATCAAACCACCTCTTTTGAACCGCGAAAACCCCAAACAAATCCAAATTAGTACAGACCTCACTCCAAACCAAAGGAATGACATGGTTACTCTATTGACCCTATTCCAGGATGTGTTTGCATGGTCTCACGAAGACATGGTCGGTTTATACACGAACATTGTCATTTATCGCCTTTCCATCAAAGGGGGATTTAAGCCACTCAGGCAGAAGCTCAGGCGATTAAAACCTGAGTGGAAGTTAAAAGTTAAAGAATAAATTGTGAAACAATTTCAAGTCGGCATCATCATGGTGTCAACATAACCTGAATAGCTATCCAACATAGTCCGCATGCCTAAACCGGGAAGGGAGGTGCGAGTTTGTGTGGATTACAAAGATTTGAATAAAACTTGCCTCAAAGATAGCTTTCCCATCCCATTCATCCACATACTCATTGACAATACGACTCAGTATGACATATACTCCTTTGCGGATTGCTTTGCGGGTACCATCAAATCATGGTTGCTGCATTCATCACTCCTTGGGGAACCTTTTCCACGATCTAATACAATAAAAAAATAGAAGAAAAAAGGAAAACAAAAAAAGAAAAAAAGCCAAAAGAAAAAAAAGGAAACATCTCTTCAATAGGTTCTACAGTTGCTGCCTTACCATCGGCAGGTTCTATGGATGATTTTGGAGTTCGAAGAAATCTCCTTTCTACACATTCCTCGTAATAGGAATGACTTTGCAGATGCGCTAGCAACCTGCGCCTCTTTGATAAACATACATAACAAGGAAGACATGCCAACCCTCACATTTGCCCAACAAAAGGCTCCAGCCTATGTGAATTACATTGGAGAAGTATTAGATGAGCTGCCTCCCATCCAGCATCCTTGATATCAACATGTCTATGAACACTCACAAGATAGATCTACACCCGTTGAGGCGAGCTCAATTGAGAAAAGGCGGATCCATCGACTTGCTCTAAAATTCTACCTGAGCGGAGATGCACTCTACAAAAGAGATGCAAGACGAGGTCTCCTCAGATGTCTAGACGAGGACCAAGCTTAAAGGCTCATGGATGAAATCTATGGGGTAGTATGTGGCCCAGACATGAGTGGCCCTCTACTTGTAAAGAAGATCCTACAACAGAGAAGTCAGACTAAGGCAGTTCAAACAACACGACTTGAATTTGAAAAAGATCATTGACAACCAAGCTCAGTCTAAAGGAAAATTCTCCCTGAACTGGGATGGCCCGTTTATTGTCAAAGAGGTATTGACAGGAGGCGCTTTCAAATTACAGGAAATGGACAGCGATGAATTTCCGTAACTCATCAATTCGGAAACCGTGAAATAGTACTATGTCTGAGGTTACCATCAACCAAACATCTTGGTTTTGGATCATCTGATCACCAGTCATTTCAGATTCTTTAACCCTCACTACATACAACCTTTCCTTTTTACCCATCTTCCCCTCAGGGAAAAACACACTTTTCAAACCAGCAGCCTGGTTTCACTTCATTTCACACTTTCAGTTTATCCCACCAGGGATTAAATCTTTCACACCTTCAATTTATCCTGTACATAGGATTAAACTTTTCACCTGAAATCCACCCTATACCTGGGGAGAACTATGCCGACCTGATCTCCTCTTCAATAGGATTACGTAGGCCACCATTTTACATGGCCCGGTCGCAATAAAACAAAAACAACAAAAACATTTCTACCCCCTTCTCCTTACAAAAACAAAAACAACAAAAAATTCTTACACCATTCCTGCCACATACAGCGTTGAACCTCTTACACCAGGGCTAACTACGTCGACTTAATCTCCCCAATACACGGGAGTACGTAGGGAGCCATGTTATATGGTATGGTCTCACCACAAAAAAACAAAAAATAGACACACTCCTATCCATAGCCACATACAGAAACCAGTCCCAAGACACCAAAGATGGTAGGGAATACACACAGATTGACGATCCATTCTGAAAATCCTAAGATATCTCACTGTCCATCCATCAAGGAGGAGTTCAGAATACATCCAGATCACAATGTCCTGGAGAAACAAGCAAATATCATGCAAGTAACAAGGCACAACTAAAAGGATTCACATATATTTCACTACCGTATATAATGTTGTTTAATATATACAATGTGTACTGTACATGACAAAATGGCTAAGCTAGTCTATGCAGGAAAATACAAGCCCATCTACAAATCAGTGTATATGCGGGCTATCAAGTCCAACATGGGTTCCCTCTCAGAAGAAGGAGGTAACGCTGTGATCTCCTGCCCAAGGGTTTCTACACGAGCCAATAGATCCATCGCTAACTACATGCGATATCTTGAGTAGATATAGCGTCATCCCACTCAGCAACAGCGATATCCCTATGAGTTAGAGCATCATCTCTCTAACAAAGCGACATCTCTACCGAGAAAAGAGTCATCAACATCAAATCCCACATACACTACTGTTCACGGATGGTACGAGTAAAAGCCTCTTGCGATCTCGGCGTCTTATCAGCTCATCTGTCAAAGCAACTATCCCAGACAACAAGCGAGGCTGAGGCAATTTCAAAATTGGCGACAACCGAATATTGGGTCCCTTACAACAAGATTGGGGCAATCTCGAAAGCAGCGAGAACTCAACACTAGGGCATTTATCAACCATCCTAAAGTGGAAAATGGACCAGTCAGTGCCATTAGTATGGTCCATCATAATCTCAATGGCGATTCAAATATTATTCACTCGCAACTTCATCAACAAAGAGAGGTTCTCATATGAACCCTCGGCATCAACATGCGAAAGGACGGGGGCATTTTTCCAAATCCAAGAAATGGAAGGAGTTTAAGGCGAGATCAAGCTTCTCATCAAAAAGAAAGGGGTGAACTCCTGAAAGAAATCATAGCGACATAAGCGTGCCCCTATGAAAGAAGGGGAAACTTCTCAAAAAAGCTCTTAACTCAGAAGCAGAAGGTCAACGACGAAAGTCCTAGCGAATGAAATCTACACCATCAACATGTGTTAAGTCCTCACAAGTTGAGGCCTCTACACCGACGTTCAAATATAGGCAGCGAAAGAATGAATTACACCCTCTAGGGATTTCAGAGACATTAAAGTCATCAGTTCAGTCGGGTTGCGAATCAAACGCTTAAGGAAATGGGTCACAAGCACCCAACAACGAAAGGAAACTCCAAATCACCTCAAGAAGGGTGAGACATCTGGTGGTTATCATCAATCTAGCATAACATCAGGCGAAGTCTAGTGAAGTAATCTGTGGAATATTACTTCAGCGAAGGTATTGGAAGATCTGATATTCTTAAACCATTGGCATCAATTCAGCGCGACATCAAGACAGTTCAGCGATGAAAGCTTCGTATAACACCGTTCGAGTGGGAACCGAAAAAGTTTGGCGATCAGCAGGATAGGCACCATTGCAAACTACCAGCGAATACATCAGGAGGGTCTGGTGATTTCAGAATGTCATCCCCATCAGAGATATGGAAAGCATCTCAACTTATCTTCATCAAACAATCATCAGCGATTAAATTCCAAACCGTCTGAGTCAACACCAGTATAGGCATCAGCAATGATCGGTAAAGGTAAAGCAATCTATGAAAACATTTTAACATTCATCATAACATTCATTACATTGTGATTTGCGAAAAGTGATTTGCAAAATGCAATATACGAAATGCGATGTGTGAGTTGCGAAGTGCGATTTGGCCAATTGCGAAAAGTGAAGTGTGAAATGCGATGTGCGATTTACGAACTGCAATTTGCGAAAATATTTTCACATTCCTCATAAACATTCACTACATTACGATTTGCATCATTATAAATACCTTGTCATGTTTCAAGTGTGTACTAATCTTTATCATGTCCATTCCATTGCATTGCATGAACATGATAAAGAGGGGCATCTGTAGACACTCAAAATTTTCTTTTCTTGTTACTAACTATGCAGGAGGACCATAACATCAATTCCAACCCCAAAGATAGCCCCGGGATATCCAGTTTTCAATCCTGAAAAGTCAAGCCAACCTCAGAGATAACCCTGAGGACATTCAGAGTTAACAACATGACAACCTCAGAGATAACCCTGAGAAAAGAACGCTACAACTGTGCGAACACCGGAGATAACCCCGGGAGGGGCAAAATGGTCATTTTGCCAACTCAACTTCACTTCAAATCAAATATACTCAGTAGAAGTCCCACAAGAACCATATCTTAACTTCCGATCGCAAACTACACAAAACGGCTCAACGGACTGCCTGATAAAAACCTAGAAATGCCATTTTGGTCATGGACCCATCATCCTAGAATCAAAAAAGGGCAAATCTTAGGTCATTGTGTAGCTCTCGGAAAGAGCTTTCCAGAATGATATGGCATGCTTCCATCGGACTCCCGGATTGAAGGTTATGAGCGACCGAGCAAATAGCGCGTTGTCCGAATGTACGTACTTCGACACGACGGGACCCATATTTTGGGCATCGAAAGCAGCGGAGTAGACTGCTGGCTCCCCCTCTATAAATAGAGGGCTTGGGGTAGCCATTTGAGAAGAGAAAAGCGAGGAAGCCCTGTCCAATTTTCTCCGCACTACTGATATCTTGAGTGCTTTCCCATTTTATACACTTGTGAGCTCACATATAGCTACTTTTGTACCGGTGGGAGCCAAGTTTCATCTACTTTAAAGATATAAAAGCCTTCTTTGGCAGCCCATTATAAGCCTTCTCATACACTTTAAAGCCTTTCTCTTCATCTCTGCACACACCCTTCTTCACGTTGAGAGTCGTGTTGCGTGCGTTTGCCCGGACTTGATCCGTGCTTTTATATTCGATTTGTATATAAATATATATTTGTGTATATATATATATATATATATATATTGACTAAAATTATCGAGTTATGCCTCGATTGAGCCTGAACTTTAGTGCGGAGCATTTACTAGCTTTATATATATATATATATATATATATATATATATATATATATATATATATATATATATATATATATATATATATATATATATATATATATATATGAACTGTGTGTCTGACTTACGATGAGCCTAGATTTCACATCAAGGCGTTTATTTTCTTATATATATATATATATATATATATATATATATATATATATATATATATATATATATATATATTCATCCACACTAGAGTTCACTTACGTGGTGGTTGATCGCTTTTCTGACTTTGTTTACGTTTTATCCTGCTGGAGTTAATTAAGTGGCGGTTGATCGCTTCTGACTTTATTTACATTTTGTCACTTTGGAGTTTCCTCCGTGGCGGTTGATACTTTTACGGCTTTATTTATATTTTACGATCCGCCATGGAGGTGCTTACGTGGTTGGTGATCGTATACGTATATATATATATTCTGACTTTTTTATATATATATACACCTTATTGCTTCCATACAAATCTTGCGGTATCATATGCGCCTAGAATCATGTGATCCTGATTCAAGCCTATTGGATCTAGATTCGGTTCGGTGATGGACATTTTAGTATGTAAGCGACTTTGTAAATTATTATGCGGTGTCTGAATTTCCTCAGATGGTTTTCATACCCACGAGAAAATCGGTATTATTTTGTACATTATTTTCGTACGGATGCCTCGCATCTGTAAAGTAAAATCAATCAAGCCGAACACTTAATAAAATGGGAGTGTAAAAGGTCTCAATTACTATTGAGCATCAGGGTTTGAAAAACCTTTTTATAAAATATCACTGCCATATCTTGCTAAAAACTGAATTTTTACATAAATTCAAACTCTGTGTATATATGTGTAAACGAGGCCTCACACTACTTTCAAATAACAGCACATTGACCCACACACACTCACATTCAGATAATAGTTTCATGAAAAAAGGCGGTCACCGTGGTAACACGGATGTCGGGGGGTGCCTAACAACTTCCCTCCGCATAATCAAGTCCCCGGACCCTAATGAATCTTGGTTTCACCGACCCGTTTAGAAGTGTCACATCACTGGGTCAATGTGCAAACTTTTTCTCGGTTGTGTTGGTACAACCATTTAAAAAATCAACTGGCGACTCTTGACAGTCCATCGTCGACAATATACATGTCGGACCTTTTTCACTTATTTTTTCAAACAAATCTCACCTAAAATGAGAACACCAAAGAACAAGTAACGGAAAGGGACATCAGTGACCCCCCGGGAAGTCCTCGTGTTGCACCTCCTTTTATATTTTTCTTTATAATTCGGTGAAAAAATGAGTACTAGTGAACGTGTCTTGGTAAACGCGCTTGCACGACGTTAATTTCAATACGTCCCACCCACATTTGGGAATAGAGGAATAAAAAGGGAGAATCCTAATGGGTGCGACCATACCAACACTAATGCACCGAATCCCATCAGAACTCTGAAGTTAAGCATGCTTGGGCGAGAGTAGTACTAGGATTGGTGACCCCCTGGGAAGTCCTCGTGTTGCACCCCTTTTTATATTTTTTTGCGACATTTGGTGAAAAAAGAGCGTACTAGTTAACGTGTCCTTGTAAACTTGCACTTACGACATAAACGTCGCTGCGTTGCACCCATATGTGGGATTATAGGAATAAAAATGGAGGATCCTAAAGAATGCGATCATACCATTACTAATTCACCAGATCCATCAAAACTCCAAAGTTAAGCGTGCTTGGGCGAGAGTAGTACCAGGATGGGTGGCTGACGTAGCGGAAATGCAACGAAAAGTGTTATCAATTGTTGAATTGCGCACGATTTCCAAATGATAACCTTCTACAACCTGTTGATTCTACGAATATCGGGAAATAGGAAACAAATTTCTAATTCAGAGAATTTTGGAAAAAAAGAAAAGTCTATTATTCATCGAAACTGCTGCTTCCCATCATAACAAACGTTTAAATAACAAAACCCTAAAAGCGGAATCCAAAACGTAAAAGGAAAACTAATAAGGGAAATTATAAAAATAACCCGAAAACAATAAAATGTAATTTTGAAGGCCTAAACAATTGAATTTGGCCAAAAGATCCTGCAGTTCACGAGCGAAATGATCGTGACTTTAGACTTCTAACACGTTTCCAACGAAACTAGGCTCCGAAAATGCGAAAATCCAACACTCCAAAATTGACAGAAATTACCAAATTGCCCCACTGGATCAAATCTTTTCATAAATTGGATCAAATCTTTCCATAAACTGACACGCCTGCTCTTCAACCGCATCAGTGACCCCCTGGGAAGTCCTCGTGTTGCACCTCCTTTTATATATTTTTTTATAATTCGGTGAAAAAAATGTGTACTAGTGAACGTGTCTTGGTAAACACGCATGCACGACGTTAATTTCACTACGTCCCATCCACATGTGGGAATAGAGGAATAAAAATGGAGAATCCTAATTGGTGAGATCATACCAGCACTAATGCATTAGATCCCATCTGAACTCCAAAGTTAAGCGAGCTTGGGCGAGCGTAGTACTAGGATGGGTGACCCCTTGGGAAGTTCTCGTATTGCACCCCTTTTTATATTTTTTTGCGACATTCGGTGAAAAAAGAGGGTACTATTGAACGTGTCTTGGTAAACTCGCACGAACGACGTAAACGTCACTGTGTTGCACCCATATGTGGGATTATAGGAATAAAATGGAGAATCCTAAAGAATACGATCATACCAAAGACTAATTTACGGATCCATCGAACTCGAAGTTAAGCATGCTTGGCGAGAGTAGTATCGGGATGGGTGGTTGCCGACGAAAGAAGTGCAATGAAAAGTATTATCAATTGTTGAATCGCGCACGATTTCCAAACGATAACCTTTTACAACCTGTTGATTCTACGAATACCGGGAAATAGGAAACAAAATTATAATTCATAGAATTTTGGAAAAAAAGAAAAGTCTATTATTCATCAAAACTGCTGCTTCCCATAATAACAAACGTTTAAATAACAAAACCCTAAAAGCGGAATCCAAAACGCAAAAGGAAAACTAATAAGGAAAATTACAAAAATAACCCGAAAATAATAAAATGTAATTTTGAAGGCCTAAACAATTGAATTTGACCAAAAGATCCTGCAGTTCACGAGCGAAATGCTCGTGACTTTTGACTTCTAACACGTTTCCAACGAAACTAGGCTCCGAAAACGCGAAAATCCAACACTCCAAAATTGACAGAAATTACCAAATTACCCCACTGGATCAAATCTTTTCATAAATTGGATCAAATCTTTCCATAAAGCCCGACCGCACCGCTCTTCAACCGCATCGGTGACCCCACAGGAAGTCCTCGTGTTGCACCTCCTTTTATATATTTTTTATAATTAATTGAAAAAAAATGTGTACTAGTGAGCGTGTCTTGGTAAACACGCATACCACGACGTTAATTTCACCACGTCCTATCCACATATGGGAATAAAGGAATAAAATGGAGAATCCTAATTGGTGAGATCATACCAAACACTAATGCATTAGATCCCATCCCGAACTCCAAAGTTAAGCGAGCTTGGGCGAGCGTAGTACTAGGATGGGTGACCCCTTGGGAAGTCCTCGTATTGCACCCCTTTTTATATTTTTTTGCGACATTCGGTGAAAAAAGAGGGTACTATTGAACGTGTCTTGGTAAACTCGCACGAACGACGTAAACGTCACTGTGTTGCACCCATATGTGGGATTATAGGAATAAAATGGAGAATCCTAAAGAATACGATCATACCAGTAGTAATTTACCAGATCCATCAGAACTCCGAAGTTAAGCATGCTTGGGCGAGAGTAGTATCAGGATGGGTGACTTACGTAGCAGAAGTGCAACGAAAAGTGTTATCAATTGTTAAATCGCGCACGATTTCCAAACGATAACCTTTTACAACCTGTTGATTCTACGAATACCGGGAAATAGGAAACAAAATTATAATTCATAGAATTTTGGAAAAAAAGAAAAGTCTATTATTCATCGAAACTGCTGCTTCCCATAATAACAAACGTTTAAATAACAAAACCCTAAAAGCGGAATCCAAAACGCAAAAGGAAAACTAATTAGGAAACTTACAAAAATAACCCGAAAATTGTAAAATGTAATTTTAAAGTCCTAAACAATGGAATTCGACCAAAAGATCCCACAGTTCACGAGCGTATCGCTCGTGACTTTTAACCGCTGACACGTTTCCAACGAAACTAGGCTCTGAAAACACAAAAATTTGACAGTCCAAAATTGGCAGAAATTATCAAATTGCCCCACTGAATCAAATCTTTTCATAAATTGGATCAAATTTTTCCATAAACTGACACGCTTGCTCTTCAACTGCATTAGTGACCCCCTGGGAAGTCCTCGTGTTGCACCTCCTTTTATATATATTTTTTATAATTCGGTGAAAAAAATGTGTACTAGTGAACGTGTCTTGGTAAACACGCATGCACGACGTTAATTTCACTACGTCCCATCCACATATGGGAATAGAGGAATAAAAATGGAGAATTCTAACGGGTGCGATCATACCAGCACTAATGCACCGGATTCCATCACAACTCCGAAGTTAAGCGTGCTTGGGCGAGAGTAGTACTAGGATGGGTGACCCCCTGGGAAGTCCTCGTGTTGTACCCCTTTTTATATATTTTTTTGCGACTTTCGGTGAAAAAAGAGCGTACCAGTGAGCGTATCTTGGTAAACTCGCACGCTCGAACGTCACTGCGTTGCACCCATATGTGGGATTATAGGAATAAAAATGGAGAATCCTAAAGAATGCAATCATACCATTACTAATTTACCAGTTCCATCAGAACTCCAAAGTTAAGCGTGCTTGGGCGAGAGTAGTACCAGGATGGGTGGCTGACGTACAGGAAATGCAACGAAAAGTGTTATCAATTGTTGAATCGCGCACGATTTCCAAACGAGAACCTTCTACAACCTGTTGATTCTACGAATACCGGGAAATAGGAAACAAATTTCTAATTCAAAGAATTTTGGAAAAAAAGAAAAGTCTATTATTCATCGAAACTGCTGCTTCCCATCATAACAAACGTTTAAATAACAAAACCCTAAAAGCGGAATCCAAAACGCAAAAGGAAAACTAATAAGGAAAATTACAAAAATAACCCGAAAATAGTAAAATATAATTTTGAAAGCCTAAACAATGGAATTTGACCAAAAGATCCTGCAGTTCACGAGCGAAATGCTCGTGACTTTTGACCTCTGACACGTTTCCAATGAAACTAGGCTCCGAAAACGCAAAAATTCGACACTCCAAAATTGACAGAAATTACCAAATTGCCCCACTGGATCAAATCTTTTCATAAATTGGATCAAATCTTTCCATAAACTGACACGCTTGCTCTTCAACCGCATCAGTGACCCCTTGGAAAGTCCTCGTGTTGCACCTCCTTTTATATATTTTTTTATAATTCGGTGAAAAAAATGTGTATTAGTGAACGTGTCTTGGTAAACACGCATGCATGACGTTAATTTCACTATATTCCATCCATATGTGGGAATAGAGGAATAAAAATGGAGAATCCTAATTGGTGCGACCATAACAGCACTAATGCATTAGATTCCATCTGAACTCCAAATTTAAGCGAGCTTGGGCGAGAGTAGTACTAGGATGGGTGACCCCCTGGGAAGTCCTCGTCTTGCACCCCTTTTTATATTTTTTTGCGACATTCGTTGAAAAACGAGCATACTAGTGAACGTGTCTTGGTAAACTCGTACGCACGACGTATACGTCACTGCGTTGCACCCATATGTGGGTTTATAGGAATAAAAATGGAGAATCCTAAAGAATGCGATCATACCAGTACTAATTTACAAGATCCATCAGAACTCTGAAGTTAAGCGTGCTTGGGCGAGAGTAGTACCAGGATGGGTGACTGACGTAGCGGAAGTTCAACGAAAAGTGTTATCAATGGTTCAATCGCGCACGATTTCCAAACAATAACCTTCTACAACTTGTTGACTCTACGAATACTAGGAAATAGGGAACAAATTTCTAATTCAGAGAATTTTGGAAAAAAGAAAAGTCTATTATTCATCGAAACTGCTGCTTCCCATCATAACAAACGTTTAAATAACAAAACCCTAAAAGCGGAATCCAAAACGCAAAAGGAAAACTAACAAGGAAAATTACAAAAATAACCTGAAAATAGTAAAATGTAATTTTGAAGTCCTAAACAATGGAATTTGACCAAAAGATCCTGCAGTTCAAGAGCGTCACGCTAGTGACTTTAGACCGCTGACACGTTTCCAACGAAACTAGGCTCCGAAAACACGAAAATTCGACAATCCAAAAATGACAGAAATTACCAAATTGCCCCAGTGGATCAAATCTTTTCATAAATTGGATCAAATCTTTCCATAAACTGACACACTTGCTCTTCAACCGCATCAGTGACCCCTGGGAAGTCCTCGTGTTGCACCTCCTTTTATATTTTTTTTTATAATTTGGTGAAAAAAATGCGTACAAGTGAACGTGTCTTGGTAAACGCGCATACACGACGTTAATTTCACTACGTCCCACCCACTTGTGGGAATAGAGGAATAAAAATGAAAAATCCTAACGGGTGCGATCATACTAGCCCTAATGCACCGGATCCCATCACAACTCCGAAGTTAAGCGTGCTTGGGCGAGAGTAGTACTAGGATGGGTGACCCCTTGGGAAGTCCTCGTGTTGCACCCCTTTTTATATTTTTTTTGCGACATTCGGTGAAAAAGAGTGTACTAGTGAATGTGTCTTGGTAAACTTGCACGCACCACATAAACGTCACTGCGTTGCACCCATATGTGGGATTATAGGAATAAAAATGGAGAATCCTAAAGAATGTGATCATACCAGTATTAATTTACCAGATCCATCAGAACTCCGAAGTTAAGCGTGCTTTGGCGAGAATAGTACAAGGATTGGTCACTGACATAGCGGAAGTGCAACGAAAAGTGTTATCAATTGTTGCTTCCCATCATAACAAACTTCAAAATTAGAGAATTTTGGAAAAAAAGAAAAGTCTATTATTCATCGAAACTGCTGCTTCCCATCATAACAAATGTTTAAATAACAAAACCCTAAAAGTGGAATCCAAAACACAAAAGAAAAAATAATAAGGAAAATTACAAAAATAGCCCGAAAATAGTAAAATGTAATTTTGAAGCCCTAAACAATGGAATTTGACCAAAAGATCCTGCAGCTCCCGAGCAAAATACTCGTGACTTTTGACCGCTGACACGTTTCCAACGAAACTAGGCTCTGAAAACGCGAAAATTCGACACTCCAAAATTGACAGAAATTACCAAATAGCCCCACTGGATCAAATCTTTTCATAAATTGGATCAAATTTTTCTATAAACTGACACGCTTGCTCTTCAACCGCATCAGTGACCCCTTAGGAAGTCCTCGTGTTGCACCTCCTTTTATATATTTTTTTATAATTCAGTGAAAAAAATGTGTACTAGTGAACGTGTCTTGGTAAACGCGCATGCATGATGTTAATTTAAATACGTCCCACCCACATGTGGGAATAGAGGAATAAAAATGGAGAATCCTAACGGGTGCGATCATACCAGCACTAATGCACCGGATCCCATCAGAACTCCGAAGTCAAGCGTGCTTGGGCGAGAGTAGTACTAGGATGGGTGACCCCCTGGTAAGTCCTCGTGTTGCACCCCTTTTTATATATTTTGCGACATTCGGTGAAAAAAGAGCGTACTAGTGATCGTGTCTTGGGAAACTCGCACGCACGACGTAAACGTCACTGCGTTGCACCCATATGTGGGATTATAGGAATAAAAATGGAGAATATAACATTCATTAAACTATCATGCTAAGACCACAAACAAACTTCATAGAAAAACGTGCCAACACTGGTTCTATACTTGGGAAAAATCTGGAAATTCCAGATTTTCTGCAGATTTTGTTATGAACATGTTTGCTTACGATTTTCATAACTTGCTCCTTATAACTCTGATTCTAACGAAATTTGGGACAGATTAGACTTCATACTACATACAATTTTATAAAATTATTACATATGCTAATCGAGTTATATAAACCACGAATCCAAGGCTCCAAAAAACCCAAAAATCACAGATTATACTTTTTAACCAACTTTGACAAAAATCATGATTTTGATTCTATCATGCATGGATTCAATTCCTATCGTCCAGATCTCATCTACTAACATATATGAACATATTACAACAAACAAACTCACTAAATTACCATGATTTGAATAAATTAGCAACTAAGAGGCATTTTCTAGCTATTTCCCTTGAAAACATATAAAGGTTCATTAGTTGCTTACTTGATGAATTTCTTCTTGTTTAGCTTCTGAAAATCCTCATCACTTGCTTGTTTAGACTCCCCAAAACTCTATAATTCGCCACCCTCTCAAGCTCTTTCTTCTCTCATTCTCAACTTTACTTACGGTAGGATTTTTTTTACAAAAAGGAAGAAAACTTGGATAGAGAGTATATGTAGAACATGATAACCAATTGATTTTCCAGCCATTTCATCTCCAATATAATTATATGTAATAAGTATATTGTATAATTTCAATTTAATATGGGGTGGGGGTTAGAGAAAAGAAAGGTCTTGGATTGTAAAGAGTTATAACTCCCTCCCCCATCATTACCTTATAATACTAATGCTCCCTCCCTTATCCCAATTTAGTTGTCATGTGGGCCCCACGGCTGCTGCACTTTTCTATTAAAATAATACTAAAATCAATTTAATCGTTTAATACATTATTTTGACCATTTTACCCCACGTAGCCAAACGTTTCGATATTAATATCAATTCTTACTAATTCGACGTTCCGGACATCATGGGACTATCCGTTTCATCAAAATCATCCCCCGAAATTTGTGGTTGACTTTCTCCTCAAAAAAGTTAAACAGTTGACTTTGACCAAAAAGTCAACCGTGACACTTTTTCGTGATTACAGTCTATCGTGACTAATTTCGACGTTCTGGACTCGAATACGTTGTTCGCGTCTCTAAATTCTGCTCCGAACTCCAGCTCATGATTTAATACCATCCCACATAATAAATAAAATAATTCCCTACTTAATCACTTTAAATAGTTAAATAAAACTAAACCAACTATTTAAATACATCTCATCACATAACTTGAAATAACACATATATGTACAACACATATTCATCTAATAAATGAAATCATCCAAAAGTTTCATATAAAATCGTTTATTGATAATTCTTAAATTACATAGAAAATCTCGGATATTACATTTTCCTTTGGCTGCATCTTGATTGGAAATGACCTTTTTCAATACCTGGTCATTTTCTTTGAATTGTCGAAGACGAACTATCTTGTTGTAGGACTGAGCAATCCTTTGTTGATATAAATGACCATGGAATATGGCGGAAACCTTTTTCTCATCTACCAAAAATAATTGTCTGTATTGGTCTCGCAAACACTGGTCTTCTTCTATCTGAGCATCTATTAATACTCTTAATGATTCTATTTCTACTTCTATGGGGAGTACTACTTCCATGCCATAGACCAATGAATAAAGGGTAGTCCTAGTAGAAGTATGCGTTGATGTTCTGTATGCTAACAGAGTCAGAGGCAACAAGTCTGGCCATCCTTTGTGATTAGCAGACATTTTCTGCATGATCTTTTTGATGTCTTTGTTGGCTACTTCAACAGCTCCATTCATCTTGGGATGATAGATGACAGAATTGAGATGTTTGATATAGAATTTGCTGCACAATTTCTTCACCATCTGATTGTTTAGATTCTTGGCATTGTCTGATACGATCACCTCCGGTTGTCCGTATCGATAAATCACATTATTTCTTATGAAACTAACGATTACCACCTTGGTGGCTTTGGGAAAGGAGGTAGTTTCTACCCACTTGGTGAAGTAGTCGATCATAGTGAAGATAAATTGAAGGTCGTTGCTGGCTTTAGGCTTGATTGACTCGGTCACGTCCATCCCCCACATGGAGAAAGGCCATGGCGAACTCATACAGTGTAGTTCATTTGGAGGAGCGAACATCATTTCCATGAATTTGACATTGATAACATCTCTTGACGTGATCATCACAGTTAGCTTTGAGAGAGATCTAGTAATGCCCTGTTCTTAATATCTTCTTGGCAAGTAAAGGAGCGCTTATGTGTGGTCCACATACTCCACCGTGTACTTCATTTAAAAGTCTCTGAGCTTGGTCTTTGTCCATACACCTTAAGAGTCCCATTCCTACACTCTTTTGTAGAGAGCATCTCCACTTAAGTAGAATTTCATAGCCATTTTATGGATCCTCTTTCTTTCAGTTTGGTTTGCCCCGGTGGGTGTAGATCCGTCTTGTAGATATTATTTGATATCCTAGTACTAGGGCTGTTTAATGGGAGGTATTTCATCAAATACATTTCCAATGTAATTTCCATAAGCTGGTGCCATCTGGTTTATGAATCTGATGTCTAGGATTCCTCTTTTTGCAGAAAGGTTGACTAAAGAGGCCAGGGTTACTAGTGCATTTGCGAAATCGTTTCGATTCTAAGGAATATGGATGAAGACTATATCTTTAAACTCCATAGCCATCTTGATAACCTGCCGATGATAGGGTAACAAATGTAATTCTTTGGTGTGAAATGCCCTGGTGGGTTGTTTGATGACCAACTCGAAATCTCTAAAGACAACTAAATGTTTGATACCCATTGATTGGGCCAATTTCAATCCCATTGTACAGCCTTCATACTCGGCTATGTTGTTAGTGTTGACAAATTATAGCTTAGTAGCTATGGGATACTATTCCTCAGTAATGGATATATATATGTATATATAAAAGCAGTAAATGCACCGTATATAAAATCCAGGCTCATCGAACAGAGTTCGACCACAGTTCATATATATAAGTATATATATATATATATAAAAGCGAGTAAACGCACCGGATATAAAATCCAGGCTCATTGAACAGAGTCCGACCATAGTTCATATATATATATATATATATATATATATATATAAGCAAGTAAACGCACTGCATCAAGTTCAGGCTCATCGAACAAAGTCCAGACACACAGTTGATATATATAAGTATATATATATATATATATATATATATATATATATATATATATTAAAGTAGTAAACGCTCGGGCATCAAGTCTAGGCTCAATCGAGGCATAACTCGATAATGTTAGTTAATATATATGTAAATATATATATATATACAGATTAAAATGAAACCACAGACCGAAGTCCGTGAAAAAGCAAGCAACACGACTCTCAACGTATAGAAGGGTGTGTGCAAAGATGAAGAAAAAGACTCTAAAGTGTGTGAGAAGGCTTACAGCTGACTGAAAAAAAAGGCTTCTATATCTTTAGAGTGGGTAAACACTGGGCTTTTGTGGGTACAAAAGAGGCTATATATGAGCTCACTGGTGTTTAGAAGTGGAAAAATACACTTTATAGAAGTAGTCTTGAGATTAATGTGCGGGGTTTCCCGTCTTTTCTCTTCCAAAATGGCCACCCCAAGCCCTCTATTTATAGAGGTTGGAGCCACAGTGTACTATTTCTTTGGGCCGCAGTGTACAGAGGTGCCGGGTGCCCCAGGCGGTGTGGGTCCCGAGTGTCGGAAATCGTGACGCGTTATTCGCTCGATCGCTCATAACTTTCAATCCGGGAGTCTGATGGAAGCGTGCCATATCATTCCGGAAAGCTCTTTCTGAGAGCTACACAATGATATATGATTTGAACTTTTTTGATTCCAAGAAGATGGGTCCATGACCAAAATGGCATTCCCGGGTTTTCGTTAGGTAGTCCGTTGAGCCGTTTTGCGTAGTCTGCGCTCGGAAGTTAAGATATGGTTTTTGTGGGACTTCCTTTGAAGCATTTTGTGTTAACATGAGTGTATTTGATTTAAAGTGAAGTTGAACTGGCAAAATGACCATTTTGCCCCTCCCGGGGTTATCTCCGGTTTTTGCGCAGTTGTAGCAGTCGTTTCTCAGGGTTATCTCTGAGGTTGACTTGATGTTGACTTTGACTGTCCTTAGGGTTATCTCTGAGGTTGGCTTGACCTCCTGGGGCTATCTCCAGGATTTGATCTTGATCCTTCGGGGTCATCTTCGAGGTTGAAACTGACTTTCCCAAGATTATCTCCGGGATTGGAACATGATTTCCCGAGGCTATCTCCGGGGTTGGATTTGGTTACTCCCAGATTGCGATCCGGGGTTTGATGATGAACTTTCGGTAGTATCCGGTATGGATTTGGGATTGTCTTTCAGGGTACCCTCTTAAAAGACAAATTTGTCCTCCTGCAATGTTAGTAACAGTAGAAGAAAATTTCGAGTGTCTACAAAGAGTTAGTTCATAATTAATGAATTGAAACCAAGAATCCACAACTGAATAGACACTAAAAGATAAAAGTATGACAAGAGAAGAGAATAGAATCTGTTGTCAGCAAATCTGATGTTCCCCTCTTGATCTTGCTCTTGATCTTCAGTGTTCTTCAATTTGCTTTAATCTTTAATGGCTAATTAAGAAACTCTCTTTGTTGAGAAACTCTCTTTGTTGATGAAGTCGCGAGTGAGTAATATCTGAATCGCCATTGAGATGATGACGGACCATGCTAATGGCGCTAACTGGTGCATTTTCCATTTTAGGATGATTGATAAATGCCCCAATATTGAGTTGTCGCTGCTTCCGAGATTGCCCCCAATCTTGTTGTAAGGGATCCAATATCCGGTTGTCGCCAATTTTGAAATTGCCCCAACCTCGCTTGTTGTCTGGGATAGTTGCTTTGATAGATGAGCTGATAAGACGCCGAGATTGCAAGAGGCTTTTCCTTCTGTACCATCTGGTGAACAGGTAGTGGATGTGGGTTTTGATGTTTACAGCTCTTTCTGGTAAAGATGTCGCTTTGTTAGATAGATGATGCTCTAACTCATAGAGATATCGTTGTTGCTGAGCAGGATGACATTATATCCACCCGAGATATCACATGTAGTTGGTAGTGGATCTGTTGGCTCGTGTAGAAACCCTTGGGTAGGAGATCACAGTGTTACCTCCTTCTTCTGAGAGGGAATCCATGTTGGACTTGATAGCCCGCATATATACTGATTTGTAGATGGGCTTGTATTTTCCTGCACAGACTAGCTTAGCCATTTTATCATGTACAGTACCCATTGTATATATCAAATAGCATTATATATGGCAGGGAAATATATGTTGGTTCACTTCCCTTTTAGTTGTGCCTTGCTACTTGCTTGATATTTGCTTGTTTCTCCAAGACTTTGTGATCTAGATGTATTCTGAACTCCTCCTTGATGGATGGACAGTGAGATGTCTCAAGATTTTCAGAATGGATAGTCGATCTGTGTGTATTCCCTACCATCTTTGGTGTCTTGGGACTTATTTTTGTATGTGGTTATTGATAGGAGTATGTTTGTTTTTGTTTTTCTGTGGTGAGATCGGACCATATAACATGGCTACCTACGTACTCCCGTGTATTGGGGAGATCAAGTCGACGTAGTTCGCCCCATGTATAGGGCGGATTGCAGGTGAAAAGTTTTAATCCCATGTACAGGATAAATTGAAGGTGTGAAAGGTTTAATCCCTGGTGGGATAAACTAAAAGTGTGAAATGAAGTGAAACCAGGCTGCTGGTTTGAAAAGTGTGCTTTTCCCTGAGGGGCAGATGGGTAAAAAGGATAGGTTGTATGTAGTGAGGGTTAAAGAACCTGAAATAACTGGTGATCTGATGATCCAAAACCAGGATGTTCGCTTGATGGTAACCTCAGACATAGTACTGTTTCATGGTATCCGAATTGATTAGTTGCGAAAATTCATTGCCGTCCATTTCCTATAATCTGAAAGCACCTCCTATCAATACCTCCTTGACAATAAACGGGCCTTCCCAATTTGGATTGAATTTTCCTTTAGACTGAGCTCGGTTGTCAATGATCTTCTTCAAAACCAAGTCGTGTCATTTTGAATTGCCGTAGTTGGACTTCTTTGTTGTAGGATCTTCTTTACAAGTAGAGGGCCACTCATGTCTGGGCCACATACTACACCATGGATCTCATCCATGAGTCTATGAGCTTGGTATTAGTTCAGACATCTGAGGAGACCTAGTCCTGCATCTTTTTTGTAGAGTGCATCTCCGCTCAGGTAGAATTTCATAGCGAGTCCATGGATCTGCCTTTTCTCAGTTAGGCTTGCCTCAACGGGTGTAGATCTATCTTGTGAGTGCTCATTGATATATTGATATCAACGGTGTTGGATGGGAGGTAGCTCATCCGATACTTCTCCAATGTAATTCCCATAGGCTGGAGCCTTTTGTTGGGCAAATGTGAGGGTCGGCATGTCTTCCTTGTCATGTATATTGACCAAGGAGGCCCAGGTTGCTAGAGCATCCGCAAAATCATTCCTATTCCGAGGAATGTGGAGGAAGGATTTTTCTTCAAACTCCGAAGCCATCTGTAGAACCTGTTGAAGAGATTTTTTCTTTTTCTTTTTTTTCTTTTTATTTTTATTTTCTTTTTTCTTTTTTCTTTTTCTTTTTCTTCTTTTTTTTTCTATTAGATCGTGGAAAAGAGCCACATGGCTCACCGATAGGTAGCTCCGACATTGATGAGGCCGAATGACAATCATCTGTAGCAAAGGGCTCCTCAAGGCGTGATGAATGAAGTTTTCTCATGATCATCTTCAGCAACAATGATTTGATGGTACCCCGCGGAGCAATCATCAAAGGAGTATATGTCGTATCCAGCTGTATTGTCAATGAGTATGTGGATGAACGGCACGTGAAAGCTATCTTTGAGGCAAGCTTTATTCAAATCTATGTAATCCACACAAACTCGCACCTCCCTTCCCGGTTTTGGCACGGGGACTATGTTGGATAGCCATTTAGGGTATGTTGACATCATGATGATGCCGGCTTAAAATTATTTCACAATTTCTTCTTTAACTTTTAACTTCCACTAAGGTTTCAATCGCCTGAGCTTCTGCCTGAATGGCTTTAATCCCCCTTTGATGGGAAGGCGATGAATGATAATGTCCGTGTATAAACCGACCATGTCTTCGTGAGACCATTCAAACACATCCTGGAATAGGGTCAATAGAGTAACCATGTCATTCCTTTGGTTTTGAGTGAGGTCTGTACCAATTTGGATTTGTTTGGGGTTTTCTAAGGTTCTGAGGTTTAAAAGAGGTGGTTTGATCAAGATTTCGCTTGGGTTTGTCTTCGACCCATTCTTTGATCTCCTGAGTTATCTCATAGTCCTCTTATATTTCCATCAAGTCTGAGTCCAACTTTACATCAAAGTTACGGTCCTTGTGGAGAATAGGCACCTCATCAGCAAGTACAGGCACATCTAAATTTAGAGTCCTGAAACAAAATATGCTTTCACTTAGTATATAACACCGTTCAATCACACAAAGTGTTAGCTTCATAATGACAAAAAGTAATCGCTAATCTTGTTCAAAAAAATGGCGATTATTGCTATCTACAAGGCAGAGAGAGTTTCTTCCCTTTTTACCCTCATCGGCAAATGTAAGGAGTGTTGATTCAATTGTCGAGGGCAAAGTTTTGGTGGACTGCAGTGATGGAGGGGCTATCATTAACCTCCTTCTCCCGAATGATGACCATTATGTTTGGGCAATCATCGTCTGGGGTGTAAGTGTTTGAGAAGTGTTTGTTTGTGTTTTTGTTTGGTTTGACCGCACCATTGATGGCTACCTATGTACTCCTATTGAAGAGGAGATCAGGTCTTTCGTAGTTCAGGCTTTTGTTTGAAAAGGTTCAAAGGGGTAAGTGGTGAGAATAGTGTAGAGATGTTTTTTTGTTTTGTTGTTGTTGTTGTTTTTTTTTTACATGCATGGAAAATAAAAGGCATACTACGAAGAAAGTGATACCGTTCCAACATTTTCTGGAACTCACAACCTGATCCCCTGGATCTAAATCTTCTTGGCTAGTTGAGGCCTGACAGTCCAGTTGTCAGTGGTTATGTTGTCTTCAGGGCTCGTGATAGAGGTTACCCCTTGATTCTGAATGTCTTCTCTTATGGCCATAACTTGATTGCTTCCTGATTTAGTACATTCCTCAGGGACATTTACAATGGACGCATCGCAAAAAGGGATGAACTCTGGATTCTCTAATGGGTTGGATTCCCCAACAATCTCACCACCTTTTCCTTCATCTATTCCTTCACCTTCTTCATGGGTTTTAAAGGATTCAACCATGAAATCTCCCTCGAACGATTGTAGCATTTCTTGCAAAGAACTTTCCTTTTTGGCTTTTTCTTCCTTGGAAAGGATTATTATTTCCTCCGCATCATCCAAGGTGATAAAATCAGGAACGTGGTTGATATCTTGAAACCATAGGACGTTTGATGTGGGCGGGGGAATCTCCTTTGGGGATGCCTTTGTCTCTTCTGTCATTTCTTTCATTAGGATCAGTCCACCTTGTATTCTGGCAGAATTGTTGCTCATAGTCTTCACCTCATTTGAACTGCTTGTCTCGAATGGACATCTTAAGCTTTTTATTTCTTTTTTGCCTTTTTTGGTCATGGGAAGTTCTATCTCCAGCTCTCCATTTTCAATGAGATCCTGGATTTTATGTCGCAAAGCCCAGCATTCCTCAGTCGTATGCCCAAGCGATTTATAATGGTAGAGACATATCGTAGTTGAATCATAACTCTTCATCTTGGGATTTTTAGGAGGCAACAACTTAGTAATCCTTCCTTCGCTTATTAGAAAGTGTAGCATTTCTTCATTGGATTTGCTTAGAGGGGTGAATTTTCGGACTCTTTTGGAGGTTGTTTGATCTTTAATCTTTGATAATTCGCATTCCCTCGATCGGTTCTTCTGCTGGCGAGATCTTCTAGCAATTTTATCATCTCTCTTTTCTTGTACTTTCAGTCTGCTTTGATCTTCTTCATTTAGCTGGCTCATCGTGGAGTCCTTTTTCTCTTGGCTTTCTGATAGTTGAGTGAAAAATTGCCTTGTTTCCTGATGTTGGCACACTATCGCCTTAGCCAAGTGAGTTTACTTGATTCTGGATCGCATCCAATTTTTGCATTACTGGCATACCCTCCTCCGCGTTTTCCCATTCTAGGACATTTGTTATGTGCTTTTGGGGTATTCCTCCATCCTTCAGTATGTATTTTATGAATTGGATACATTTCAAAGTAGCTTCTGACCCGATCATGTTTACTTCTTCCAGTATCATGTCGTGAACGGAAGGTTAGTGTTGACATTTTGTTGGTCGGGTTGTTCGACCACAACATCGCGCCACTTTCGATCGATTTTGAATCTTATGTTTTAAGGACCAACAATCCACGTGTATCGTGTCCTGGAGGACCACGAGTGGTAAGCACATCTCTGGCTTGGATTGTATCTTTTGGTCCCTGGTTCCAGAGGTGGAGCTAGTTTGGTAATTTTCTTGTGATCCATTAATATTGCCAATACATGTTCAAGGGAATCGCCCAGTGGAGTGAATACCCAATTTTCCGTTCTTTCAAATTTTCTTTTCCTGTCTGGGTATTGGTTGAATGCAGTCTGTTGTTGAGATGGTAGATTGTCTTCAATTTTCCAAATGGGGGGACTATAGTTTGGCCTCCTAGCTTGCCCCTGTACAACAAGGGATACATCTTTATTGCCTTTATCGGGTACCCCCTTGGGATCATTTGCATACTTGAAAGTTTGTATATGCTTGGCGACTGCTTCCAAGGCAGTGAAGTCTTTAATCTTGCCTGCCTTCAGGCCCATCTCTGCCATTTCGTCGTGTTTGATCATTTCCGCAAATGGCTTTCCTATGCCTGCTAGGATCCTCTTATAGTAAGGAGCCTCTTGGATATTAATAAATGTCATTACCATCTCAGTTTCTGTCATTGATGGAATGACTTGCGCTACTAGATGTCTCCACCTTTGGGCATATTCTCGAAAAGATTCAGTACTTTTCTTTTTTACTTTAGTCACTTGATATCGATCTGGTGCCATTTGTGGATCTAAATCAGATTGATTTAGAAAGGCGTGGGCCAATTCTTCCCAGTTGTGGATTTTGGCATTGTCAAGTCGGGCATACCAGGCTTTAGCTTCTCTAGTGAGACTCTTTTGAAAAAGTTGCATTCTGAGGCTTTCATTTTCAGCATAAGACCCCAGTTCGCCAATGTACACTTTGAGGTGTGTATAGGGATCGCCTGCCCCATTGTACTTTTCAAACTCTGGGACTTTGAATTTGGTAGGATATTGAGCCCTCAGGAATATCTGAGAGATCTAAATAGGTGACACTCCCATAATTTCCGGTCCCTTTAATTGGCCGGATGGTATCCTCCATTTGTTGGACTTTTTTTCTTATATCCCCGTTTCTCGATCATCCACGAGATTTGTGATTTCTTTATTGGAATGAGGTTTAGGTATACGGGTTTCCATCTTTTTACCAATGCCCGAGCGCCCCTAGTGTGAAGGACTCGGTTGAGTAGGCATTTGTCCGCCCTGCATGAATTTTTACTTTGTTCTTTTAGAAAGACAACCAATTCTGCTATCTGATTCCTCAATCCTTCAAACTCCTCTCGGGAAACAGGAGTAGGATCAGGCTGGCCCGGTGTATCCATGCCTAACAGTGGGATCAGTGCCTTCTTGGACTTTAAACGGGTAACGGGACCGATTGCTTCCCTGTGAAAGACTTACATAGTTTAGTCTTTAGGGAATGTATATAATAACATGCTATGTGACGTGTTCATTTTAGGAATTTTATCTTGCAAAACTGATGTCAGCTGTTTGTAGCATGTTAAATATGTATGTGTACATATTTCTTCATATTTCTCATTACATGGAGATAGATATGGAATGTAAGTACAAGTAATTTGAAATGAGAGCATGAAGAGACTTTCCTCCGTTTTGGGTTTATCAGAGGCTAACCGATCTTAGGTTACTCTCGCGGCTTTTTGGCATGAAGGTTCCCAAATCATCGCAATCTACTTGACGGGAAATTAATCCGGTCTTTCAACTGGAGCGAATTTGGGTGGTGACTTTCTTTAGCCTCAGAGAATTAGTCTTCTCACGAGTCCAGTAATCAAACACCGACGGGATAGCCTCCTGGTGGAGGGACCACACAACATACATTCACATACATCGCGTCTCACCGTATGAAAAATGATGACATGTGCGAAGCACTAATATCACAAGCAGATATGGTGCGAAGCACTAGCATCACAAGAAAATATGGTGCGAAGCACTAAGTGCAATAAGGAAATGCATTTGTACACATTCATTAAATGTAAATGCAACATCCACACATAAGTAGATAACAGTTTTGAAAAGATTGTAATAGCGGCTTAAGTCCTCTTATTGGAGTCCCCAACAGAGTCGCCACCTGTCGACATCGGGATTTTTGGGTGTCCCTTTCCGTTACTTGTTCTTTGGTGTTCTCTTTTTAGGTGAGAGTTGTTTGAAAAAACAAGTGAAAAAGGTCCGACATGTATAATTTCGACGATGGGACTGTTAAGAGTCGCCAGTTGGTTTTTTAAATGGTTGTACCAACACAACCGAGAAAAGGTTTGCACATTAACCCAGTGATGTGACACTGATATACGGGTCAGCTAAACCGAGATTCGTTTAGGGTCCAGGGACTTGGTTATGCGGGGGGAAGGTATTAGGCACCCCCCGACATCCGTGTTATCATGGTGACCGCCTCTTTTCAGGAAACTATTATCTGTATGTGTGTGTGTGTGTGGGTAAATGTGCTGTTATATGGAAGTTATGCGAGGCCTCGTTCGAACCTATATACACATGATTTGAATTTATGTAAAAATTCAGTTTTTAGCAAGATATGGCAGTGATGTTTTATAAAAGAGGTTTTTCAAACCCTGATGCTCAATAGGAATTGAGACCTTTTACACTCCCATTTTTATTAAGTGATCTATTTGGATTAATTTTATTTGTGATGATGAGACATCCGTATGAAAATAATATACAAAAATAATGCCGACTTCCTCGTGGGTATGGAAACCATCTGAGGAAATTAAGACATCGCAAAATAATTTACAAGCAGCTTACAGCTGAAAAATGTCCATCACGGGAACCAAATCTAGATTCAATGGGATGAATCTATGATCACATGATTCCTAGGCTCACAAAATCTGCAGTTTATATGAAAGCGATGGCGGTATATATATAAAAGTCAGTAAATATATATATCTGAGACAAGATCACCAACCACGAAGCACCTCCATGGGGGATCAAAAATGTAAATAAAGCTGTTAAAAGCTATCAACCACCACGGAGGAAACTCCAGGCGGGATGAAATGTAAATAAAGCTATAAAGCGATCAACTGCCACGTAAGAGAACTCCAGGCAGATTTAATATATATATATATATATATATATATATATATATATATATATATATATATGTATATAAATATAAAAGCAGTAAATGCACCGAATGTAAAATCCAGGCTCATCGAACAGAGTTCGACCACAGTTCATATATATAAGAATATATATATATAAGCAAGTAAACGCACCAGACCGAAGTCTAGGCTCATCGAACAAAGTCCGACACACAATTGATATATATAAGTATATATATATATATATATATATTTTAATATATATATATATATATGTGTGTATATTAAAGCAGTAAACACTCCAGACCTAAGTCTAGGCTCAATCGAGGCATAACTCGATAATGTTAGTCAATATATATGTAAATATATATATATATATACAGACTGAAATGAAACCACGGACCGAAGTTAGGGAAAAAGCAAGCAATACGACTCTCAACGTATAGAAGGGTGTGTGCAAAGATGAAGAGAAATACTCTAAAGTGTGTGAGAAGGCTTACAGCTGACTGATAAAAAAGGCTTCTATATCTTTAGAGTGGGTAAACACTAGGCTTTTGTGGGTACAAAAGAGGCTATATATGAGCTCACAGGTGTTTAGAAGTGAGAAAATACACTGTAGGGCGAGTGCAGAGCGAATTGTGTAGGGTTTCCCCGTCTTTTTCTCTTCCAAAATGGCCACCCCAAGCCCTCTAATTATAGAGGTTGGAGCAGCAAGTGTACTTTCTGGCCGATGCAGTGTACCGTGAGGCCGCCCAGGTGCCTCGGGTAGTGTGGGTCCTGGCAGTGTGACGTCTGTATTTTTTGCTTTCATACGCTCATATCTTTCGATCCGGGAGTCCGATGGAAGTGTGCCATATCATTCCAAAAAGCTCTTTCCGAGAGCTACACAATGATATATGATTTGACCTTTTTTGATTCCAAGAAGATGGGTCCATGACCAAAATGGCATTCCCGGGTTTCCGTTAGGCAGTCCGTTGAGCCGATTTGCGTAGTCTGCGCTCGGAAGTTAAGATATGGTTTTTTTGGGACTTCCTTTAAAGCATTTTGAGTTGACATGAGTGTATTTGATTTGAAGTGAAGTTGAGCTAGCAAAATGACCATTTTGCCCCTCCCGGGTTATCTCGGTTTTCTTGTGATTGTAGCGATGCGTTTCTCGTGGTTATCTCTCGAGGTTGACTTGATGTTGACTTTGGATCGTCCCTCGGGGTTATGTGTCGAGGTTGGCTTGACCTCTGGGGCTATCTCGTGCTTTTATCTTGATCCTTGGGGTCATCTCAGAGGTTGGCCCGACTTTCCGGGATTATCTCCGGGGTTGGAACATGATTTCCAGGGTCTATCTCCGAGGTTGGATTTGGTTACTCCCAGATTGCGATCCGGGGTTTGATGTTGAACTTCCAATAGTATCCGGTATGGATTTGGATTGTCTTTCAGGGTTCCCTCTTAAAAGATGAATCTGTCCTCCTGCAATGTTAGTAACAGTAGAAGAAAATTTTGAGTGTCTACAAAGAGTTAGTTCATAATTAATGAATTGAAACCAAGAATCCACAACTGAATAGACATTAAAAGATAAAAGTATGACAAGAGAAGAGAATAGAATCTGTTGTCAGCAAATCTGATGTTCCCCTCTTGCTCTTGTTCTTGATCTTCAGTGTTCTTCAATTTGCTTCAATCTCTAATGGCTAATTAAGAACTAGGGTTTATATTCTAATCTAATAGAGTGTATCTCTAATCTAATCTATGTAATCTCCCTTTATTTTATGCCTTACATCATGTATTTATAGGTTACAATTCCAATTTTTAGCTTAGGAACAAACTCAATCCAATTTGGAGTCAAAAAAGTGTCAAAATTCGCCCCAAAATACGTCCAAGCCTGACCATACTCTTCCCCAAAGTTTCGGCACTACTCACTATGTTGGGATTACGCTTCTAGCGCTTTTTGCCGCCACTTTCCGGAAAATTTCTACTCCGACGTCTTTTGGGAAAATAGCCATAACTTCTTCGTCCGAACTCCGATTTTGATGATTCAAGATGTTCCGGAAAGAGAAGACGTAGATCTACAACTTTTAATCTTTGAGTTCTTCGAAATAAGGTCCGTAGAAATGCTGAAATCGGCTTTGAAGTGTATGCTATGTAAATGACAAGCCAAAAACGTGCATCTAGCCACCCCAAACGTCGATCCAAGTAACTTTTGTTCCAATTCCTACAAAACAACATAAAACCTGCATGAATAGACATAAACACTTAAAAACATCCAAAAGATTAAGTTCAAACACACTCAATTATGAGCATAAAACTCACTCATCAAGTAACATAGATGATGTCAAACTATTGGAGGCTTAATTCCCACCTTGACAATTGACAATTTAGCATGGGCTTGCTGAAAATGTATTTCAGAGGATCCATGCGGGATATGAGATACATTGTGTAAGACCCCAACTTTTATGAATAAAGATTAATTTTTCTCGAATTATATTTTTGAATATTATGTTGTGGTTTTGATATAATGTTATAGTTGAGGGTATTATTTACAAATTTTGCAAAGTAAGCAAGTGGTTATAAAATATTTGATTGGTCGGGGAATATTCGATTTAACAGAGAATATTCGTACGACGACACAATCATTAGAAAATGACAAAATTATCTTTTTATAAAAATAACGGAGAAAGTTTTACCGTTAAACTGTTGAACTACCCGGTGGAAAAAGTAAAGTAATACGCGTGGTTGCATAGTAGCACACAGTATTGATTATTGATGCTTACGTGAGAAGTCACTCAGTTATACTCAATTATTGCCACAGTAATTACTGCATAATATCTTTTATATTATTGATTCAAAAATTATCACAGTATCATCTGCATAATATTTTATATTATTAAATCAATAATTGAGATGACAAAGTTATTCATATTATTATTTGCAATATTGACAATGTCTAGAAAGTTCTATCAAGGAGAGGTTTGGTCACCTAATTGTGCACCAATAGGGAGAAATCCTTATCGGAAAGCCCCCTCTTTCCTGGGAATGATCTGGTTGTTAAATATTATTAGTTATAATATTAATGATGAATAAGTTCGTGTTGATTAAAGATGAAATTGATATTATTATTATATTGGGATTATTAGTGTTAGTGGAAATCGACATCTATTTCGATAATAATAGATGTATGTAGGCTATATTGACCAATCGGGTAATTAATCGGATAAATGAGCAATTAATTACTATTAATTCACATGCTTATAATTATTTGTTCACATGTATGTACTATTGATTCAATGCATGTACTATTAGGGGAGATGGTGCAAGATTGATAATACTTGCATGACTAAATTAAAATAGAGAGGCATGAGATGAAGGTACTTATCTTTGTAATTATTTTTTCACATGATTGTACTATTGATTCACAAGATGTACTATTAGGGGAGGTGGTACAAGTTTGATAATACTTGCAGGACTAAATTAAAAATGAAGAAAAAGGAGAAGGTATTATACTGTAATATTTCGAGCCCCAAAACGTGCAAATATCGAAACTATATTTTCCTATAAATAGAAGCTCATTCTTCTTTCATTCTCACAAATTCACTAAGACTCACAAGAGCATTTATAGAGAGAGAAGCTTTAGAGAGAAAGTAGAAGAGAAGTCTGCTACCTCACTATTCCACTATCCAATCTTCTTCTAAGGTAAGGGATATTATTTTGTTCAGTATTCATAGGAATAATATTTTCTTCCATACTCTGTAGTATGTGAGTAATATTATTTCCTCTCGTATTCCTAATTATACCATCATTCGGTTAAAGTATTTCTTCTATATTCCGTGAAATTAGTAGAATATTCTTGAAATTTGCGCTTCATCTAGTATCGCTTCACAAGGATATTTTCTGCACATTCTTGTTAAATTTCAAGTTTTTCATGCCGGAGTACTATCCATGAGTACTATTTATTTATACGGCACGATTCACAAAAGTACTATTCACGAATACTATTCACAAAGTACTATTCACGAATACTATTCACAAAGTAGTATTCATGGAGTACTATTTCCGAAGTACTATTTATGGGGTACTATTCACTCGGGTACTATTCACCCGGAGTACTATTCATAAAAAAAATTGATTTCTTTTCGGTCCAAATCATTTTTGATACATTATCATTCTTGAATTTTACTCCACAAAGCAGTATCATGTTGATAATTTGGACAATATTGAATTCTGGATAAATTAAATTATAAATCTTTAAAAATTTATCCTTGAACTTGTTTTATTGAATTCTTATATCATTATCATCATCCTCATGTTTATATTATGTTTTAAAGTCATCCGTGGCCTGTAGTGCATAGATTGACTTGGTATGATTATGACCAGGGATTATTCGGTATAATCACGACCGTAATGTTACAAATGATGTGGTAAAAGTCCTCATTGTCCCGTAGTGCATTGATGGACAGTTGTTGGCATGATCATGACCATTGATGAATACACGAATATCCTTGGCCCGTAGTGCATGGATAAATTGTGGTCATGATACTAAAGAATATCATTGGCCATAGTGCAGGGGTGATTCGATGATGTGGATTATTTATTAAGTTGAGTCTCAGCAATAAAAGTGATGAAAAACCTTTTAAATCTTGGAATATAGTAGATTTTATGCTCTACTTGACTCTTCTAATGGATTTCTTGTTCCACTGCAGTTAAACTTGTTGTTTGTTATATTATATCAGTTTAACACTGTTGAAGGCTAACGATAAATTATTCTGCATTATCTTAGTCATAATATTTTTTACTGGGTTAGTTGAGCTCACCCTTTTGCTTTCATTGTTCTCTTCAGGAAATGAGAACGTAGCTGGGACTAGTTGGGGAACGGAGTGACGGTCTAGATGATAGCATTAGTAGTCCTCACTATTCTAGAAGATAATATTTGTATTAAAACTCTTAGTTTATGTTTTGTCGTATTTTACACAACAGTTGTATTATTAAGTTGTATTTGAATTTTGTACCATGTATTTGGTGACTCAAGATGGGTGATGTATACTTATTTTGGGGGCGTTACAGTTTGTATCAAAGCCATAAAAAAAAGAGCCCTGAGCCTTTATTTGGTGACTTCCAAGTCTTGGGATGCACCGAAGCCAGACTTTTCGTAGGAGACGCCATGAGTAACGGTGGCAAGTTGATAGGTATCATTTTGAGGTGCTATCGAAGTCCTGGATGCAGGTCACAGTTGGTATCAAAGCTTAGGGATATGATCCCTGGCTGAGATGTGAGACAAGAACTAGGAGGGGAGAGATGGGGAATTCCTTCGCTAGTATGACCTACCTAAGTTTATTTGGTATTTATTTGGTCGATCAAAGTATAGGGATAATATGTGACATATCAATTAACCCTTGTTTTGTGGCAGTATTTGATAATGGCATCCAAAAATGTTGAGATAAACAATGAAGCACATGAGACCGTTGAGTCACCAACGATCAATACCAAGGATAATGTGCATCAGGATGGCAATAATCATCAGGAAAACAACAACGCTGACCAAGTGATGAACGATGGGATGTTCAGAGGCATACAACATCAGGCGAGAACAACTCCTTTTCAAAATGCAGGTGGAAACACTAGCAACTCTCGGACGGTCACCGCTAAACAGTTCAAGGAGCTGGGACCACTAGAGTTTATTAGAGAGCCAAAACCACTTAAGGCGGAGATGTGGATAAAGCAAATCACCAAGATATTTGATGTCTTGGGATGCTACGAGGAGGAAAAGGTTCCCTTTGCCACCTTTATGTTGCGAGGAGAGGCAGATTACTGGTGGGAATTGGTAAAGCATACTCAACCTGCCGGACTGAAGATGTCTTGGAAGAAGTTCTAAGAACTGTTCAACGACAAGTACTTTCTCGAAAGTATTCGTCACATGAAAGAGGTAGAGTTCATCAAGCTGGAGCAGAACAATATGACCATGTCATAGTACGAAGCTAAGTTTGCCGAGTTATCCCAGTTTACGTCCCACTTGGTTGATAATGAGGAAAGAAAGACGCGGATGTTTCTAAGAGGTTTAAAACCTGAGATACGTCAATACTTAATTTCTCACAAACTGTGTTTGTATTCAGATATTGTAAATAAGGCTCAGTTATTGGAGCGCGATAACAAGTCAACCCAACCAAGAGAGAGCAGCCGACAAAATGAAAATACCAGTGGTAGTAGTCATCAAAGTGGTGACAACAAACGTGGAGGGAATCAACATGCCAGAAATGGTATCCATTTCGGTGGTAATCATGGCAAGGACAATAAAAGTGGACATTTCAAGAAGAAGAGATTCAACAATGATAGAAACACGTCATCACCAGCACCCGTTGTTAAGGAAGGAGAACGACCACCTATAATATGCCTCAAATATGGAGAGGAGGGACACATCAGTCCAAACTGTGCGCAGCAGTCCAAAACGTGTTACAATTATGGAAGAGAAGGTCACCTAGCTAGATTTTTTCGTATTGGGAAGCCAAGTCCAGTTGGAACGGTGACACCAAATGTCATCCCAAACAAGTCAAAACTAGTAGTTCAAGGGAGAACGTTTGTTGTGACCTCCCAGAAAGCAAGGAACCCGAATGAGGTCATCACGGGTAAGCTTATCATAAACTGTAGCGAAGTATATACCTTATTTGATACCGGTTCTACCCATTCTTTTATTTCTTCTACTTGCGCTAAATGTTTAAATTTAACTCCGGAAAAATTAGACTTTGACTTATCTATTGAAACTCTTTTGGGAGAAACCGTCATTACATCCACTGTTTATAAATCTTGTTTGGTTCAAATCGGTACCCTCACATTACCTATCAATCTTATTTCATTTAAAATACTTGCATTTGACGTAATTCTAGGGATTGATTGGTTAACTACTCATCATACAAAAATTGATTGTTTTCGTAAGGTTGTTAACTTTCATATTCCTAACCAACCTATTATGCAAATTCAAGTAACCAAACCATTAAAATCAATCACTGTCATCTCAAGCCATAAAGCTATTCGTTTATTGAAAAACGGATGTCAAGCTTTCTTACCTCATGTCACGGATTTAAACAAAATTACGTCAGTTTTGAATGATATTTCTATTGTTAATAAATTTCCTGACGTATTCCCTAAAGAACTTCCTGGCCTACCCCCAGAGCGTGAAATTGAATTTTGTATCGACCTTGAACCCGGTACAAAACCCATTTCCAAAGCCCCATATCGAATGGCTCCTATTGAACTTCAGGAGTTAAAAACCCAACTGCAGGAATTGTTAGACATCGGTTTCATTCGACCTAGTACGTCTCCTTGGGGTGCTCCTGTTCTATTAGTGAAGAAGAAAGATGGAAGTATGTGAATTTATATTGATTATCGGGAGTTGAATCATGTCACCATCAAAAATAGGTACATGTTGCCTCGTATTGATGACCTGTTTGACCAGTTGCAAGGCACCAAATTCTTTTCAAAGATCGATATTCGTTCTGGATATCATCAGTTGAAAATTAAAGCGATGACATTCCAAGGCGCTTTAAGAACTTCGAGACGGGCATTACGAATTCCTAGTCATGTCTTTTGGATTGACTAATGCTCCTGCTGCCTTCATAGATATGATGAACTAAGTATTCAATGAATATTTGGATCACTTTATGGTCGTCTTTATTGATGACATCCTCATTTACTCAAAAAGCCATGAAGATCATGAGCAATACTTGAGGCTGATACTCCAAAAGCTTCGTGAAAACAAGTTATATTCCAAGTTGAAGAAATGTGAGTTCTGGTTTGAGGAAGTAGCATTCCTTGGGCACGTAATATCAATTCACGGAATATCTGTTGACCTGGCAAAGATTGAAGCAATTTAAAGCTGGGCGAAACCTAAGTCAGTGACCGAAGTACGTAGCTTTCTCAGCTTAACTAGTTATTATCGAAGGTTCGTGGAAGGATTTTCTCGAATTGCTACTCCATTAACTCAGCTGACTCGAAAAGATATAAAATTCGGTTGGAGCAAGGAACGTGAGAAGACTTTTCAAGAACTCAAGAGGAGGCTCATTTCAGAACCTGTTTTAACAATACCAGCTGGTACGGAGGGATTTGTCATATATAGTGATGCTTCAGGAAAAGGTTTAGGGTGTGTTCTCGTGCAACATGGGAAAGTCATAGCCTATGCCTCACGGCAACTCAAAGAATATGAGATGAATTATCCTACTCATGATCTAGGGTTGATAGTTGTCATTTTTGCGCTTAAGATTTGGAGGCATTACCTGTATGGAGAGAAGGTGGAGATCTATACGGATCATAAAAGCCTCAAATATTTCTTTACTCAAAAGGAACTCAACATGCGACAACGACGATGGCTTGAGCTATTGAAAGATTACGATCATACCATTCAATACCATCTTGGAAAAGCGAACGTAGTAGCTGACACATTGAGTAGAAGATCATATGCGGGTACAAGTGCGATATTATCAATGCAAAGGCCCATTTTGTATGACTTACAAAGGATGGAGATAGAGTTAAACACTCCAAGGACCCATGTGATGATGGCGAGTATATGAGTAGAACCGACTTTAATCGATAAAGTTAAAGATGCTCAAGCTACAGACCTGGAGCTGATGCGTATGAGGAAGAAAGTACAAGAAGGTGCTATTCCGGAAGCAAGAATCGATGAAGAAGGAATACTTCGAGTCCACTCCAGACTTTGTGTTCCTAACGATTCTGACTTGAAGTATAAAATCATGATGGAGGCGCACAACACACCGTTTGCAATCCACCCTGGGAGTACCAAAATGTATCGTGATCTTCGACATACATTTTGTTGGAGCAATATGATGAGAGAGATAGCGGGGTTTATCTCAAGGTGTCTAACTTGTCAACAAGTCAAGGAGAAGCATCTAGTGCCAAAAGGTCCATTACAACCACTTGAAATTCCAGAATACAAGTGGGAGCACATTACCGTGGATTTCGTTATTGGTCTTCCCAAGGTTTCTCAAGGTATAGATGCGATTTGGGTCATTGTTGATAGATTGACCAAGTCTGCTCATTTCTTACCGATACGAGAAAATTATACACTTGAACGTCTTGCTCGTATTACATAAATGATATTGTAAGATTGCATGGTATGCCAGTATCCATAGTTTCTGATCGAGACCCAAGATTCACTTCACGATTTTGGGTTAGTTTACAAAAAGCTATGGGCACAGATTTATGATTTAGTTCGGCATATCATCCTCAAACGGACGGGCAGTCGGAGAGGACTATTCAAACTCTTAAAGATTTATTAAGACTCTGTGTCCTTGACTTCAAAGGAAGTTGGGACAAGTTCTTGCCATTGGTGGAGTTTTCCTACAACAACAATTATCAAGCAAGTATTGGCATGGCTCTATTTGAGGCGTTGTATGGAAGAAAGTGTCGTTCTCCAGTATGCTGGGATGAGGTGGGTGAAGCAACGTTGTTGGGACCGGAGTTGGTACGTATGACTACGGAAAATATTCAAACGATCTTACAACGTATAAAAACCTCACAAGATCAACAAAAGAGTTATGATGATCTTCATCGAAAGGATGTGGAATTAAATATTGGAGATCATGTGTTGTTACGTGTTGCTCCATGGAAAGGAGTTACGAGATTTGGAAAGAGAAGAAAGCTCAATCCTCGATTCATTGGCCCATTTTTAATCCTCGATCGAGTAGGAATCTGTGGCCTATAGACTCAGCTTTCATCGCTAAGTATGTCTCGTGTTCATAACGTTTTTCACATATCTATGTTACGTAAATATGTGAAAGACCCGAACCACATTATTGAATTAGAACCGGACGAGATAACGGAAGATTTAACGTATGAGGAGGTACCTGTTAAAATCCTGGATAAGAAGGATCATATTTTACGCTCCAAGGTTATACCTCAAGTCAAAGTTTTGTGGAGAAACCACGATGTTGAGGAAATGACCTGGGAGTTAGAATCTGAAATGAAGTCAAAGTATCCTCACCTCTTCGATATACCAGGTACGCACCCTAATTTCGAGGACGAAATTTCATAAGAAGAGGAGGTTGTAAGACCCCAACTTTTATGAATAAAGATTAATTTTTCTCGAATTATATTTTTGAATATTATGGTGTGGTTTTGATATAATGTTATAGTTGTGGGTATTATTTACAAATCTTACAAAGTAAACAAGTGGTTATATTATATTTGATTGGTCGAGGAATATTCGTTTTAACAGAGAATATTTGTACGACGGCACAATTATTGGTGGACCCTACAACGAAAGTATTATCGTAGTTAGCAAACTACAAAATTATCATTTTATAAAAAAAACGGCGAAAGTTTTACCGTTAAACTGTTGAACTACCCGGTGGTAAAAGTACAGTAATACGCGTGGTTGCATCGTAGCACACGGTATTGATTATTGATGCTTACGTGAGAAGTCACTCAGTTATACTCAATTATTGCTACAGTAATTGCTGCATAATATCTTTCATATTATTGATTCAATAATTGTCACAGTATCATCTACATAATATTTTATATTATTAAATAAATAATTGAGACGATAAAGTTATTCATATTATTATTTGCAATATTGACAATGTCTAGAAAGTTCTGTCAAGGAGAGGTTTGGTCACCTAATTACGCGCCAATAGGGAGAAATCCTTATCGGAAAGCCCCCTCTTTCCTGGGGATGATCTGATTGTTTAATATTGTGAGTTAAAATATTAATGATGAATAAGTTCGTGTTGATTAAAGATGAAAATGATATTTCCATTATGTTCGGATTATTAATGTTAGTGGAAATTGACATATATTTCGATAATAATGGATGTCTGTAGGCTATATTGACCAATCGGGTAATTAATCGGATAAATGAGCAATTAATTACTATTAATTCACATGCTTATAACTATTTGTTCACATGTATGTACTATTGATTCACATGCATGTACTATTAGGGGAGATGGTGCAAGATTTATAATACTTGCACGACTAAATTAAAAATGGCGGTAAAGATGAAGGTACTATAGTGTAATTATTTTTTTCACATGATTGTACTATTGATTCACAAGATGTACTATTAGGGGATGTGGTGCAAGTTTGATAATACTTACAGGACTAAATTAAAAATGAAGAAAAAGGTGAAGGTATTATACTGTAATATTTCGAGCTCCAAAACGTGCAATTATCGAAACTATATTTTCCTATAAATATAAGCTTATTCTTCTTTCATTCTCACCAATTCACTAAAACTCGCAAGAGCATTTATAGAGAGAGAAGCTTTAGAGAGAAAGTAGAAGAGAAGTCTGCTACCTCACTATTCCACTATCCAATCTTCTTCTAAGGTAAGGGATATTATTTTGTTCAGTATTCATAGGAATAATATTTTCTTCCATACTCTGTAGTATGTGAGTAATATTATTTCGTCTCATATTCCTGATTATACCATCATTCGGTTAAAGTATTGTTTCTATATTCCTTGAAATTAGTAGAATATCTTTGAAATTTGCACTTCATCTAGTATTGCTTCACAAGGATAGTTTCTGCACATTCTTGTTAATTTTTAGGTTTTTCATGCCTGAGTACTGTCCATAAGTACTATTCATTTATACAGTACTATTTACAAAAGTACTATTTATGGGTACTATTCATGAGTACTATTCACAAAGTACTATTCATGGAGAACTATTCCTGAAGTACTATTTATGAGGTACTATTCACTTGGGTACTATTCACATGGAGTACTATTCATAAAAAAAATTGATTTCTTTTCGGTCTAAATCATTTTTGATACATTATCATTCTTGAATTTTTACTCCACAAAGTAGTATCATGTTGACAATTTGGACAATATTGAATTCTGGATAAATTAAATTATAAATCTTTAAAAATTTATCCTTGAACTTGTTTTATTGAATTCTTATATCATTGTTATCATCCTCATGTTTATATTATGTTGAAAATCATCCGTGGCCTATAGTGCATAGATCGACTTGGTATGATTACGACCAGGGATTATTCGGTATAATCATGACTGTAATGTTACAAATGATGTGGTAAAAGTCCTTATTGGCCCGTAGTGCATTGATGGACAGTTGTTGGCATGATCATGACCATTGATGAATACACGAATATCCTTGGCCCGTAGTGCATGGATAAATTGTGGTCGTGATACTAAAGAATATCCTTGACCGTAGTGCAGGGGTGATTAGATGATGTGGATTATTTATTAAGCTAAGTCTCGGAAATAAAAGTGATGAAAACCCTTTTAAATCATAGAAGATAGTAGATTTTATGCTCTACTTGACTCTTCTAATGGATTGCTTGTTCCGCTGTAGTTAAATTTGATGTTTGTTATATTATATCAGTTTAACACTGTTGAAGGCTAACGATAAATTATTCTGCATTATCTTAGTCATAATATTTCTTACTGGGCTAGTTGAGCTCACCCTTTTGCTTTCATTGTTCTCTTCAGGAAATGAGAACATAGCTGGGACTAGTCGGGGAACGGAGTGATGGTCCAGATGATAGCATTAGTAGTCCTCACTATTCTATGAAATAGTGTGATAATAAATGTATTGAGTGTAGACACTCGAAATTTTCTATGTTATTGTCACTAACATTATAGGAGGACAGATTCGTCTTTTAAGAGGAAACCCTGAAAGACAATCCATATCCATACCGGATACTACTGGAAGTTCAAAGATCAACCCCGGATCGTAACTGGGAGTAACAATTCCAACCTTGGAGATAACCCCGAGGCTCTGCAGATACAATGTCTGGAACACACTTGGGAGAAGACCGATTAATCTCTGGAGATAACCCCGAGGTATCCGGTCTCAGTCCCAACCATGAGAATAGCCACCAACCTTGGTGATAATCCCAAGGAATGCGAAGCCGGTGATAACCCGAAAATGCTTATTTCAAATTCGACCCCTTCAATCTAAGGCGCTCACAACGAGAGATGACTTTATACTAACCCGACAATAACATCGGGAAGACAGGCACACCTCAAAGGTGACAATGTGGACCTTCAACAAATTGTGGCAGTCCAATCTCAGCGAAGCCTGAGCAACGTCACGTCACGTCTCAACATCTCTACGCAATAATGTCCCACAATGCCACGTGAGGGGCAACATCGTCATCTCGTCAACACGATGCCACGTCACGTCGTCTCAACATCTCTACGCAATAATGTCCCACAAGACTAACCAATCCCGAGTGACTATTGTGCGGGGTAACGGATGAAAGTTGAAGCTTGAAGACCGGAGGGCATCGTCCCATCTTCAATGACTTCGTACAAACTCTAATCCCATGCCATCGTACAACTTTTGACAAGCAATGGTCCGAAATAGGTCTCAGATACCTCAAACGGATGGATGGATTTACTTTCGAAAGTTCGAGTGGACGTACTTCGAGAAGAACCGACCCAAAAACCTGGGCCCACCCGGGTTGCCTGTTGTACACCTGCGGCTCAGCCGCAGGTACACCTGTAGCTAAATTGCCTATAAATAGAGGGCTTGGGTTGCCCATTTTGCAAGAGAAAAAGGCGAGGAAGCCCTGCCCAATTTGATCTGCACTCACCCCATGCAGTATACTTTCCCCTTTTAAACACCTGTGAGCTCATATATAGCCCTTTTGTACCTACAAAAGTCAGTGTTTACCCACTCTAATGATATAGAAGTTTTCTTTGGCGAGCTGTAAGCCTTCTCACACACTTTAGAGTCTTTCTCTTCATCTCTACACACACCCTTCTACACGTTGAGAGTCGTGTTGCTTGCTTTGGCCCGGACTTGGTCCGTGGTTTCATTTCGATCTATATATATATATATATATATATATATATATATATATATATATATATATATATATTTACATATATATTGACTAACATTATCGAAAGTTATACCTCGATTGAGCCTGACTTGATGCGGGAGCATTTATTTGCACTCGATAATGTTAGTCAATATATATGTAATATATATATATATATATATATATATATATATATATATATATATATATATATATATATATATATATATATATAAAATCAAGATCGATGTAAAATCTGTGTTCATCGAATGAGTTTGACAACAGATATATATATATATATATATATATATATATATATATATATATATATATATATATAACTGTGGTCGGACTTTATTCGATGAGCCTCGGATTTTACATAGAATGCGTTTATTTCTTTTGCAAAATATATATATATATATATATATATATATATATATATATATATTAAATCTGCACTCGAGTTTCTTTTCAGGGCGCTTATCGCTTTACTAAACTTTATTTCTATTTTTGTCCTTTTGAGTTCCCTTAAGTAGCGATTCACCGTATTATGACTTTATTTATGTTTTTGTCTACCGAGTTTCCTCAAGTGGCGGTTGATAGCTTTTATGACTTTATTTACATTTTCGATCCCCATGGAGGTGCTTCGTGGTTGGTGATCATGCTCGTATATATATATATTCTGACTTTTATATATATTCCGCCATCGATTTTATACAAACCGATGTATCTTGCGCTTTAGGAATCATGTGATCACAGATTCATCCCATTGGATCTAGATTCGGTTCCGTGATGGACATTTCGGTATTGTAAGCGACTTTGTAAATTATTCTGCGTTATGCAATTTCCTCGAGATGGTTTCCATACCCATGTGGAAATCGGCATTTTTATGTATATATATATATTCGTCCTGCCTGGAGTTTCTTTCGTGGCGGTTTATCGCTTCTGACTTTATTTCTATTTTTGTCCTACTCGAGTTCCTTCAGAATAGCTTCACCGTATTACTGACTTTATTTATGTTTTGTCCCTACCGAGTTTCCTCCGCGTGGCTGTTGATATTTTTAATGATTTTTATTTACATTTTCCGATCCCCATGGAGGTGCTTCGTGGTTGGTGATCATGCTCGTATATATATATTTCTGACTTTTTATATATATTCCGCCATCGCTTTTATACAAACTGATGTATCTTGTGCGCCTAGGAATCATGTGATCACAGATTCATCCCATCGATCTAGATTCGGTTCCGTGATGGACATTTCCACCGTAAGCGACTTTGTAAATTATTCTCGCGTTATTCGAATTTCCTCGGATGGTTTCCATACCCACAAGGAAATCGGCATTTTATGTATATATATATATTCGTCTCCGCTGGAGTTTCTTTTCGTGGCGCTTTATCGCTTTTATGTTTTTTATTTCTATTTTTGTCCCTACTGAGTTCCTTCGTAGTAGAGTTCACCGTATTCTGACTTTATTTATGTTTTGTCCCTTTGGAGTTTCCTCCGTGGCGGTTGATAGCTTTTAATGACTTTATTTACATTTTCTCGATCCCCATGGAGGTGCTTCGTGGTTGGTGATCATGCTCGTATATATATATTTCTGAATTTTTTTATATATATTCCTCGCCATCGCTTTTATACAAACTGATGTATCTTGTGCGCCTAGGAATCATGTGATCACAGATTCATCCCATTGGATCTAGATTCGGTTCCTGTGATGGACATTTCCAGCTGTAAGCAGCTTGTAAATTATTCTGCGTTGTCTGAATTTCCTCAGATGGTTTCCATACCCACAGGGAAATCGGCATTTTTATGTATATTATTTTCATACAGATGCCTCGCATCTGTCAAATAAAAATCAACCAAGCCGCACACTTAATAAAATGGGAGTGTAAAAGGTCTCAATTACTATTGAGCATCAGGGTTTGAAAAACCTTTTTATAAAACATCATTGCTATATCTTGCTAAAAAATAAATTTTTACATAAATTCAAATCATGTGTATATAGGTTCGAACGAGGCCTCGCAATACTTCCAAATAACAGCACATTGACTCACACACACACATTCAGATAATAGTTTCTTGAAAAGAGGCGGTCACCGTGGTAACACGGATGTCGGGGGGTGCCTAACACCTTCCTCACGCATAACCAAGTCCCCGGACCCTAATGAATCTTGGTTTTACCGACCTGTATAGCAGTGTCACATCACTGGGTCAATGTGCAAACCTTTTCTCGGTTGTGTTGGTACAACCATTTAAAAAACCAACTGGCAACTCTTAACAGTCCATCGTCGACATTATATATAGGACCTTTTTCACTTGTTTTTTCAAACAAATCTCACCTAAAATGAGAACACCAAAGAACAAGTAATGTAAAGGACATCCAAAAATCCGGACGTCCGACAGTGGCGACTCATTGGGGACTCCAAAGAAGAGGACTTAAGCCGCTATTACAATCTTTTCAAAACTGTTATCTGCTTGTGTGTGGATGTTGTATTTACATTTGATGAATGTGTACGAATTTATATCCTTATTGCACTTAGTGCTTCACACCATAACTGCTTGTGATATTAGTGATTCACACCATATCTGCTTGTGATATTAGTGCTTCGCACCATATCTGTTTGTGATATTAGTGCTTCACACATGTCATCATTTTTCATACGGTGACACGCGATGTATGTGAATGTATGTTGTGTGGTCCCTCCACCAGGAGGCTATCCCATCGGTGTTTGATTACTGGACTCGTGAGAAGACTAATTCTCCGAGGCTCAGGAAAGGCACCACCCAAATTCGCTCCAGTTGAAAGACCGGATTAACTTCTCGTCAAGTAGATTGCGATGATTTGGGAACCTTCATGCCAAAAAGCCGTGAGAGTAACCTAAGATAGGTCAGCCTCTGATAAACCCAAAACGGAGGAAAGTCTCTTCATGCTCTCATTTCAAATTACTTGTAAACACAATTACTTGTAATTACATTCCATATCTATCTCTATGTAATGAGAAATATGAAGAAATGTGTACACATACATATTTTAAAACATGCTACAAACAACTGACATCCGTTTTGCAGGATAAAATTCCTAAAATGGACACATCACATAGCATGTTATTATACACATTCCCTAAAGACTAAACTATGCAAGTCTTTCATGTGGAATCAATCGGACCTACTACCCGCTCAAAGTCCAAAAGGCAACAGCCTCATACAATAATCATGTCGTCATCCGACCAGATTGAACTTAATCCAGTTTCTCGCAAAGAATTCGACGGATTAAGCAAACAAATTAAAGATTTGGCTGTTCTACTCAAAGAATTACACCAGTCTACATAGTGTCAGAAAATACTCGTACATGCTGAATCCTCCACACAAGGGGGAACCCAAGTCATTACCATACTTGAACTACAGTTGGATATGACCAACAAAACTCATGATGTTGCCCATCCCACTGGAGATCCAAACACTGGTGACATCAAAAAGAAAGTCCTCCAAATGGAAGAGGCCCTTCGCGTTATCAAAGGAATTGGAACGCACGGGAGTGTTTCATATGTTGATCTGTGTATTTTTCCTGGTGTTCATTATCCAAAAAAATTTAAAACTCCTGACTTTGAAAAATATGACGGGTTAGGAGATCGTTACACACATTTAAATATGTTTATTGGAGAACTTGGATCTTATGCAGAGGACGAAAAGCTTAGAATGCAATTGTTCCAGAAAAGTCTAACTAGAGAAGCCCGGCCGTGGTACACAAGATTAGACAATTCAAAGATCCATAGCTGGGAAGAGCTAGCACATTCTTTCTTCACTTAATACAACTTTCAAACTCAGATGGCTCCTGATCGGTATCAAATTACCAAGATCAAGAAACAGTCTAACGAGTCTTTCAGAGAGTATGCTCAAAAGTGGAGACGCCTGGCAGCCCAAGTTAGTCCTTCCATGACAGAATCAGAAATGGTCATGACTTTCATAGACATACAAGAAGCTCCCTTCTATGAGAGAGTTTTAGCCGGCATCGGCAAACCATTTTCTGAAATGCTCAAATATGGGGAGATGGCTGAGATGGGATTGAAGTCTGGAAAGATTCAAGACCTAGCTGCACTCAAAGTTGTTGCTGATCACATCCAACTGAAATTATGGGAACAAATTCTGAGGGTCCATAAAAAGAAAGAAGAAGATGTTTCCACGACACTACAGGACAAAAGGCAAAATCGAGAACATGCCTATTCAAAGGAGAAACTACACCCCCTTTCAAGCACAGTCTGTAAACCCTCCAATACCAAAAGGTGGAGAAGTCAAACGCCCTCGAGTGTTTACACCCTTAGGGGATACCCTCGAGAATATTTTAAATCTTCTGACAACACAAAAGAAAATTACGCATCTTTTTCCACCAGCCAGCCCTAATGGACGGGGTTTCAATGTTGCTAGGAAATGAGCTTATCATGCCAGGGCACCTGGACATGATACTCAGGACTGTTGGGCCTTGAAACACAAGTTCTAGGACCTGATAGACAACGGAGAGATCGTGGTCACCAAACCAGATCAGCCTCATGTTCAAGACAACCCTCTTCCCCAACACAAAGAAGAAGAGGTCAACATGATTAATTGGATCAATGGACAGGGTTCCAATTTCAGCTGTGAATCTTCCCATACCCTCAAAGACGGTGATGATAGATGGGATTATGCCAAGTTCCAGTTCACAATGGAACAAAAGATGAAAGCTCTCTGCAAGCAAATTGAGCAATTAGCGGAACTGGTGACTTATCAGCATCAAATGACTCGTCAGTTAATCAGCCAGGAACATGCCAGTCTCCTACCTATTGTCATGAATATTCCCTCGTCACTTTCAAAAAATGAAATGCTGGAAGACAAAGTGACAAAGAGAGCAAATGCCAAAGCCCGTCGAGATTTCGCCAATAAAAGGGAATTCACTTATCTAGGCCAACCTATGGAGGAAATTCTTCATATGTTAATCAATGAAGGAAGGATCAGTTCCCTTCTACCTCCAATCAACCCCCGTTCAGGACGGTACAACTCTGATGGAGTGTGTCAATATCATTCCAAGTCTCGCGGTCATAGCACAAAAGAATGATGGGCACTCCGCCACCTTATTCAAAATCTAATCGACAGTGGTGTCCTGCGCCTAGCGGACGATGATATTGTGTTACGTGCAAGTGAGAATGCAGGCCCTACTAAGTGGAAAAGTGTGGTAGCAGTCTTATCCACTGAATCTGATGGGATTAATACATTACTCATAATGCCAACAATTCAACTCAAGGGAGGCAACAATCCTTGGAAAGTGGCCGCTCCCGAGCCAATCAACTTGTAGTGCAGAGCACAATATCCTATTGTTAGCTTGCGCACAGTTCCGTGGAATTATGGAGGAGGTGAAGGATCAACCTCACATACAACTGCTACAGTGTCGAATGAAAATCCACTGTATCTTCCCCACCAGGTGATGAAGCCCACCACCAAATCAAAGGGGAAAATACCCATGGAGAAAATTGAAAAATTCCTCCTCACTGTGGGTCATAATGAAGCTACGGTGGTTTTAAGCTTGAAAGAAGCTCCACAACAAATATCAATTTTGGACTTGGTCCTAACTTTTGAGAATCACCGGAAGGTCTTATTAAAGGTTTTAGAAGAAGCCTATCTCCCGACATCAGTGGATACGGAAAAGTTTCAACATCTGGTTGATCACATTTTCAACAACAATGTGATATCCTTCACTGATGATGACATACCGCCCAAAGGGACCGATTATTGCAAGCCGTTGCACATTGCGGTCTTGTCCTTCGGATATATGGTAGCTGGAGTCTTAATAGATGGAGGTTCCTCTCTGAATATCTGCCCATACGCTACCTTGGTGAAGATGAATATCAATCTCAACCGAATTCGGAGTAGCCATACTATCATCATAGCCTTTGATGGAGCCCGGTGAAATTTGGTCGGAGTAGTTGAGCTGCCAATCGAAATTGGTCCTCGCACATTCTGCGTATCTTTCCATGTGCTCAAGATAGATTCGGGATACAACCTGCTCTTGAGATGACCATGGATTCACATGGCTGGGGTAGTCCCCTCCACCCTTCATCAATAATTGAAATATATTATCAACAATAGCCTGGTCACGGTCAACGCTGAACCAGAGTATCCTCTACATGGGGACATACCGTTCATCAATGCCAATGCGGATGTTGAACCAGTTAGTTTTCAGGCTTTGGAAATAAGCAATACCCAATACCATGCTATTGGAACGCCATTGCCCGAACCCAAGATTTCTACCGAGGTAATGTCGGCTACTCAAGAAATGATGTCATTAGGTCATAAGCCAGGACAAGGGTTGGGTAAAGATTTCCAGGGTATCAAATATCCAATTCGCTTAACCAAGCAAACTGGAATAGCTGGGCTAGGATATTCTGCAAGTTCTAGTCACATGAATCCTCATAAACATCAGCAGATTCCTTCAGCTTCAACCATGTGGCGTTTATCTTCGCCCTCAAACTCTGAGTCCGCACAACCTCCTGTAAAGGTGCCAGCCAATGTAATGGCTATGTTATTTCCCAAGCCGGTATCGGTGAAAGAGAAAGAAATATTTGTTCCAAATGCCGTAGTGGAAGAAGAGGAACGAAGAATCAAGCAAGACGTAATACGATGATGTCCGGTATGCGCATCATCGTTCATGATGAACATACCAACAGATACACCCCAGACGATGATTGCCCTGATGTAATGGCCATCATTCGGGACAGGGAGGATGATGACGATCCCTCCATCACTGCGGTCCACCCAGATTTTGCCCTTGCCAATTGCAACAGCATTCCTTGCATTGGTCGTCAAGGGTAAATCGAGCAGAAACTCTTTCTGCCCTGTAGATATAATAACTGCTTACTTTTTTGTACATTATTAGCAGTTTATTTTGCCAGTATATGCTAACACTGTGTATGATCAACACATTTCATATATACTAAGTGAAAGCATATTTTGTTTCAGGACTCTGAATTTAGATGTGCATGTACTTGCTGATACGGTGCCTCTTCTCCACAAGGATTGTACCTTTGATGTAGAGATGAATTCAGCCTTGATGGATATACCAGATGACATTGAGGTGCCTCCAAAAATTCAAGAATGGGTCAAAGACAAACCTAAACCTAACCTTGATCAAACCACTTCTTTCAATCTCGGAACCTTAGAAAGCCCTAAGTTAATCCAGATTGGTTCAGACCTTACCCCAAACCAACGGAATGATATGGTTATGCTATTAACCCAAATCCAGGATGTGTTTGCATGGTCTCATGAAGACATGGTGGGTTTGTCCACTGACATTGTCCTTCATCGCCTTCCCATTAAAGAGGAATTTAAGTCAGTCAAGCAAAAGCTAAGGCGATTGAAACCTGAATGGAGTTTAAAGGTGAAAGAAGAAATTATGAAACAATTTCAAGCTGGCATCATAATGGTGTCTACATATCCTGAATGGATATCCAACATTGTGCCCGTGCCTAAACCTGGAGGGAAGGTGCGAGTTTGCGTGGATTACCAGGACTTGAACAAAGCTTGCTTAAAAGATAGCTTTCCCGTGCCATTTATCCATATTCTCATTGACAATACACGCTTAATACGACATGTACTCCTTTTCTTTGATTGCTTTTATGGGTATCATCGGATCATGGTTGCTGAGGAAGATCGTGAGAAAACTGCTTTCATCACGCCTTGGGGAACCTTTTGCTATAGACGGTTGTCATTCGGCCTCATCAATGCCAGAGCCACCTATCAACGAGCTATGATGGCTCTTTTCCACGACTTAATGCACAAAGAGATTGAGATCTACGTGGATGACATCATTGTCAAGTCCCGGAAGGAGGATGACCATATAGACCATCTCAAAAAGTTATTCAACAGATTACGTAAGTACAACTTGAAGTTGAATCCAGCTAAGTGCGCCTTTGGCGTTAAATCAGACAAGTTGCTAGGATTTCTAGTCAGCCACAAAGGGATTGAGCTAGATCCTGCCAAAATCCAAGCCATCACTGAAATGCCCATTCCTCAAATAGAAAAGGAAATACGAGGATTTTTTGGAAGAATCAACTTCATTAGCAGGTTTATCTCCCAACTCACAGCAACCTATGAGCCAATCTTCAAGCTATTAAGGAAGAACTCCTCCATGAAATGGAATGATGAGTGTCAAAATGCCTTCCTTACAATCAAGAGACAGCTAATCAAAGCTCCCGTCTTGGTACCACCTAGGGATGATGTTCCCCTGTTCATGTACCTGTCCGTAAGTGACAATGCTATGGGTTGCATGCTGGGACAGAAAGACGATAGAGGCCAAGAACGAGATATATATTACCTCAGCAACAGGTTTAGCTGCAGTGAACACAAGTACACTCTGATCGAAAAGACGTGTTGTGCTTTAGCATGGGCTTCCATGAGGTTACAATATTACCTCCATGCTCACACAACCCATCTCATATCCCGCGTGGATCCTCTCAAATAGGTGTTCAATAAACCCATGTTAAATTGTCGGCTCTCTAAATGGCAGTTGATCCTACAATAATTTGACATCGTATATGTGACTCAAATGTCCATCAAAGGTCAAGGAATCACGGATCAACTGGCCGCCGCACCTTCAGGGGATTTTAAACCCTTGGAAATATATTTCCCCGATGAAGGAGTAATGACGGTGCAGCAACACCATCAGTCCGATACGCGGCAATCATGGAAGATGTATTTTGATGGAGCTATTAATATAGAAGGTTCTGGAGCTGGAGCAGTTCTAGTATCTGATACGGGGGAGCAGTATCCCGTTACCATTAAGTTATAGTTTGGCAGCACCAATAATACAACTGAGTATGAAGGCAGTCTCATGGGGCTAAAACTTTCCAATTCAATGGGCATCAGACGGTTAACTGTCCTTGGAGCTTCAGAGTTGGTAATCAAGCAATCTATCGGAATCTATCAAACCAAGGAACTACATTTGCTGCCTTACCATCGGCAGGCTGCTTTGGAGTTCGAAGAAATCTCCTTTCTACACATGCCTCATAATAGGAATGACTTTGCAGACGCATTAGTAACTTTGGCCTCCTTGATTCGCATATCAGACAAGGAACACTTGCCGAGCGTCATAATTTCCCTGCACAAGGCCCCAGCCTATGGGAATTAAATTGGAGAAGTAACGGATGAGCTACCTCCCATCCAACATCCTTGGTATCAGCACATCAAGGAATATCTACGAGATGGATCTACACCCGCTGAGGCGAGTCCGACTGAGAAAAGGCAGATCCATAGACTTGCTATGAAATTCTACCTGAGTGGAGATGTAGGACTAGGTCTCCTCAGATGTTTAGACAAAGATCAAGCCCAAAGGCTTATGGATGAAATCCATGGTGGAGTCTGTGGCCCCCACATGAGTGGCTCCCTCGTTGTCAAAAAAGTCCTCAGGACGGGACATTATTGGCTATCTCTCAAAGCTGATTGCAATGACCACGTCAGGAGATGCTATCAGTGCCAGATTCATGGGAATGCTATACACGCCCCTCTACGGGAACTCCACAATATGAGTTCACCTTGGCCCTTCTCAATGTGGGGAATGGACGTTATCGTGCCCATCGGGCCTAAAGCCAGTAATGGTCACCAATTTATCTTCACCATGATCGACTACTTCACCAAGTGGGTAGAAGTAGCCTCCTTCCCCATGGTTACTAAAGAAGTCATCATTGCTTTCATCAGAAACAATGTCGTTTATCGATATGGACAACCAGTGGTGATTGTGTCAGACAATGCCAAGAACCTCAATAACAAAATGATGGAGGATACAGTAAATTCCACATCAAACATCTCAACTCTATCATCTATCGTCCAAAGATGAATGGTGCGGTTGAAGCAGCTAACAAAAATATCAAGAAGATTATGCAAAATATGTCCGCCAACCACAAAGATTGACCTGACCTATTCCCTTTGACTCTGTTAGCCTACAGAACCTCAATGCGTACTTCTACTGGGGCAACCTCCTATGCTTTAACCTATGGGATGGAAGCAGTACTCCCCATAGAAGTTGAAATGGAATCCCTCAGAGTGTTGATAGATGCTCAACTGGATGAAGACCAATGGGTACAAGACATGTATCACCAATTGTCTCTAATAGACGAAAGGCAAACAACAGCTATCTTCCATGGTCAGTTATATCAGCAAACGATCCTACAACAGAAAGGTCCAGCTACCGTAGTTTAAACAACATGACTTGGTTTTGAAGAAGATTCTTGACAACCAAGATCAGGTTAAAGGAAAATTTTCTCCTAACTGAGAAGGCCCGTTTATTGTCAAGGAAGTATTGACAGGAGGCGCTTTCAGATTGCATGAAATGGACGGCGATGAATTTCCACAACTCATCAACTCAGACGCTGTGAAACGGTACTATGTCTGAAGTAATTCGCAAACACCCTGGTGTCAGACCATCAGATCACCAGTCATTCCGGTTCTTTAACCCTTTACCACCTACACCTTTCCTACACTTGGCCCCTCAGGGAAACATACATTTCAAGCCAGTAGCCTGGCTCTCCTTTGCGTTCCTACAACTTAGGTCATCCCACCACGGATTGAACCTCTCGTACTTTCAGTTTGGCTACCCATACATGGGATCAAACTTCCCATACCTACAGTTTATCCTCAACCTAGGATTAAACTTTATCCTCCCCACACTCTGACCTGCACATGGGATTACGCTTTTCTTCTCACCCTGAGAGGCGAACTACGTTGACCTGATCTCCTCTTCAATAGGAGTACGTAGGCAACCATGTCATATGGCCCGGTCGTAATAAAACAAAAACAACAAAAACATTTCTACCCTTACAAAAACAAAAACAACTAAAAACATTCCTACACCATTTCTGCCATACACAGCGTTGAACGTCTTACACCAGGTTCGAACTACGCAGACTGATCTCCTCTTCAATAGGAGTACGTGGCGACCATTCATGAAAGTGGTCTCACCCTTACAAAAAGCGAAACCATTGTCAATCTGATGTCTGGGATCCTCTTTAATCCACTACATTTCATTGGCTTGCACCAAAGGATGCAATTACGAACTCCTCCCAAATAGGAGATTCAGGTGACCATCTAAGATCTTGGTCATACCTTGAAGAGCAACACCAATCCATAAGAGATGGAATTAACTAGGCTTCTCCTAAATAGAAATATGGCGATCATCGTAGTGCGGTCAATCTCAGAGAGGAAAGCCACACTCCTCTCCACATTTCCATTCAGAAACCAGTCCCAAGACGCCAAAGATGGTAGGGATACATGCAGATCGATGATCCATTCTGAACTGTCCAGAGACAACTCAATTTCCATCCACCCAGGAGGAATTCGAATACATCAAGATCACAAGCCCCGGCAAAGAGCAAAATATCAAGCAAATAGCAAGGCATATCTAAAAGGGAAGTGATCCAAAAATATATTTCCCTGTCATATATATAATGCTGTTTGATATATATACAATGTAAACTGTACAAGAAAAAATGGCTAAGCTAGTCTGTGCAGGTAAATACAAGCTCATCTATGAGTCAAGGTATATGCGAGCTAGCAAGCCCAATATGGCGTCTCTCTCAGAAGATGGAGGTGAAGTTGTGGTCTCCTATATGAGAATATCCACACGACCTAACAGATCTGCAGCCATCTGCATGGTGACCATATGATCATCAATATATGCGCTCATCTCTGCGATCATGCTAGTGGTAAGGGATCTCACGGCAGTACTATCTGTGACGGCTACATCCCGGGCAGATAGGGCACTATCACGCTCAACTATCACTACGTCTCTGGTTGATCTAGCCTCATCCCGCTCAACAACAGCGGCATCTCTACGAGCCAATGCCTCATCTCTCTCTAATAGAGCTGCGTCCCTCCCATCAAGGGCAGTCAACATCATAGATCGAGCCTGATCTCTTTCAAAGGTCATCAGATGAAGACTCGCTGCAAAAAATCGTGGTCGAGTGTGAATCACAACAAGATCGGTAATGGGAGAATCCGAGGAAATGTCGGCAACCCAAAGATGGGCTCCTCCTCGATGTAGGTATCGATGTCCTCCATGGGCTCTACATCATCTGACTCGCTATCCGGTACTGCAAATACTATTGTAGCCGATAAAATCTTTGTCTCCATCCATGCAGAATACTCTACAGAACAACCTGGATGGCTCACAGAAAAAGTAGTTATCTCAAGCTAATCCCAGCACGCGTACACACGAGATCGATCCTCTGCTGAGAGATATCGAGAAGCTGAACATTGACCTATCCCCCCCTCGAAAGGATGAAAATCCTGGAATTGGTCAAACTATGACATCATGGCCAGTGGGTGATAAGTAGTCACGCCCCTCAAGCCAGCCAGAGGGAGGAAGTCCATGCCCGGAGCGTGAGTAATGAAGCTGTATGGCGAGTAAAGCCCCGAGCACGGCAATATGCTAAATGGATCTCTGATATTTTCCAAAAATGTGGACCAAGATAGAGCATCTATACACTCCAACGGCTGAAAGGAGTATGACATGGCTACATCATGGGTGAACCAATACCCATGCCATCTAAGGGTACCAATCGGTCTCAAGTGTGACATAAACCACACAAACAGCATGACCGAACTCCCAGTGAACACTCCTATAGGATAAGTGCAACAATAGGACGCTGACCGTAGGGTCTTTGCTATAATCATAGGTACAATGGTACGACCCTCTCTAAGAGCTCTCACAGCCATGATGACACCAATGTCTATCTCGTCCATATATCGTGGCATATAGACATATGATAGTACGCAGAACATCAGTACATCAACCCTAGCCATACGCCAATGGTCCTCCGATGCGGTGAAATCCCTGGAATATCGTGAATAGCTATCCTCTGAGCCAAATCTGTCATATAGAAAATGTTGGGATATCACGTGGCCGGATGTCAGCTCGTCCTGCACTACTCTGTGTCGCAATCCCGTGAGAGTCATGAACCGTCTACTCATGTCTCCCAAAGCCAGATGCATGCAAGGTGCATCTAAAAGGCATAGATCGATAATCGTGTATACCCGGGGTGAGAGTCAACTCATGGGTGCCGAATCTAATACCGCCTATCTGGTAGCCAATGCTCTATCATCCCGTCCACAAATCCTATGGGAACCTGAAACATCAATAAAGTCATGGTATGTCATAAAGAATCGATCTCTGAATACACCATCTCGGTGGTGACATTGTAAGACCCCAACTTTTTGAATAAAGATTAAATTTTCTCGAAATATATTTTGAATATTATGGTGTGGATTTGATATAATGTTATAGTTGTGGGTAATATTTACAAAATTTGCAAAGTACGCAAGTTGTTATATAATATTCGATTGGTCGAGGAATATTCGTTTTAACGGCACAATCATTGGTGGACCCCCACAACGGAATTATTGTCGGATTGAGAAAACGACAAAATTGCTTTATAAAAATAACGGCGGAAGTTTTACCGTTAACTGTAATACGCGTGGTTGCATAGTATCACACGGTATTGATTATTGATGCTTACGTGATAAGTCAATTAGTTATACTCAATTATTGCTACAAAGAATTCACGCATCATATCTCTCATATTATTGATTCAATTATTGTCACAAGATTATCATCGCATAATATTTATTATTATTAAATCAATAATTGAGGCGACAAAGTTATTCATATTATTATTTGAAATATTGACAATGTCTAGAAGTTCATCAAGGAGAGGTTTGGTCACCTAATTGCTGCCGCCAATAAGGAGAAATCCTTATCTGAAAGCCCCTCTTTCCAGGAACGACCTGGTTGTTAAATATTGTGAGTTATAATATTAATGATGAATAAGTTGTGTTGATTAAAAATGAATTTTGATAGTTCCATTGTGTTGGGATTATTAGTGTTAGTGGAAATCGACATCTATTCCGATGATAATTGATGTCTGGGGGTTATATTGATAAATCGGGTAATTTATCGGATAAATGAGCAATTAATTGCTACTAATTCAAATGCTTATATAACTATTTGTTCACATGTGTGTACTATTGAATCACATTCTTGTACTATTAGGGGAGTTGGTGCAAGATTGATAATACTTGCATGACTAAGTTAAAAATGGAGGTATAGATGGAGGTACTATACTGTAATTCGGATTTTTCACATGATTATACTATTGATTCACATGATTGAACTATTGATTCACATTATTTAATATTAGGGGAGGTGGTGCAAGTTTGATAATACTTGCAGGACTAAATTAAAAATGACAAAAAAGTTGGAGGTATTGTACTGTAATTTTTAGAGCCCCAAAATGTGCAATTATCAAAACTATATTTTCCTATAATAGAAGCTCATTCTTCCTTCATTTCTCACTAATTCACAAAAGCTTTAGAGCGATTATTATAGAGAGAAAGAAGAAGAGAAGTCTGCTACGTCACTATTCCAGTATACAGTTTTTTTTCTAAGGTAGGGGGTATTATTTCTTTCTTATCCATGAAGAGAACTTCTATTATTCCATTCTTTATTATTCTGTTGGAATAATCTATTTACGCGGGCTACCCTATACTTGGTGAAATTCTTCTGTTATTCCATTCTTTATCATTCATTGGAACATCCGTACGTGCGCTTACGTGGGACTGGTTCCATTATTTATCATTACGTTGGAACATCCTGCTCATGCATTCTACGGGACTGGTTAAAATCTTTATTATTCTCGTTGGAATATCCCGTCTGCATGCGCTTTACGCCGAACTCGATTCCTTCTTTATTATTCAATTGGAATATCTTGTCTGCATGCGTTTTCTGTGGGACCGATTAGATTATTTATTATTCTCGTTGGAATAACTCGCATTTATGCGGCCTATCGCATGCCCGGTGATTTCTTTTGTTATTCCATTCTTTATTATACTCAGTTGGTTAAAGTTTTGACTTCCATAATCCATGAAATTAGTGGAATATCCTTGATATTTGCGCTTCATCCAGTATCTTTTCATGTAAATATTCTTCTGAGTATTCTTGAATTTTACTCCACAAAGAAATATCATGTTGACAATTTGGACGTTATTGGTTCCAAGACAAATTAATTCTTGAACTTGTTTTATTGAATTCTTATATCATTGTCATCAGCCTCATGTTTATATTATGTTGAAAGTCATCTGTGGCATGTAGTGCATAGATGGACTTGGTATGATTATGACCAGGGATTATTCGGTATAATCATGACCGTAATGTTACAAATGATGTGGTAAAAGTTCTCATTGGCCCGTAGTGCATTGATGGATAGTTGTTGGCATGATCATGACCATTAATGAATACACAAATATTCTTGGCCCGAAAGTGCATGGATAATTGTGGTCGTGGTACTAAAGAATATCCTCGCCGTAGAGTGCGGGGTGATTCGATGATGTGGATTATTTATTATTGTCGAGTCCCAACGATAAAAGTGATGAAAAACCTTTTAAATCATAAAAAATAGTAAATTTTATTCTCTACTTGACTCTTTTAATGGATTGCTTGTTCCTGTGACACCCCCAAATCTCGGTACTTCATTACCTCAAGATTTGGTGTTCACGTAATCAAATACATTCATTTATAACTACCCAATCATAAATAAAATTGAATAATAAACCTGTCGATACAGGAATTACATAAAATAATATCTCCCAGGTTATCTAACATTTACAAACAATCATTCATGCAGAAAATTTAAATAAACATCATTACAATCTTTAAACCAAAGTCTGATAATAAAACTATCAAAACTATTACAAGTCTTCAGTACTTGTTCATCTTTCCCTTTCTTTTACTGGTGTTAGGTACGTCACCCTTTCCATCTTTACCTGTAAGGATTTACAGGCAAGAGTGAGCAAACAAGGCTCACTTGAAATAACAATGAATAACTTTTACATTCTCTGCCCATTCAGGGGCTCAATAGAACTGAACAATAGGTTCTATTAACATCTTAAACATTCCTTGCCCATTCAGGGGTTCAATCGAACTAAATAATAAGTCCTATTAACATCTTAACATTCCTTGCCCATTCAGGAGCTCAATAGAACTGAACAATGAGTTCTATTAACATTTTATACATTCACTGAGGGTCTAATGACCACGAACCTTGTCCACAGTTATAAGTAATCTTTCAACTTAAACTTTTACAGTCATACGACCATAATGACTTTAAGGTACTTAGGGGGATCAACCCTTCGTACATGTATTGTATACAAACATTTCAGCACAAAGTACAAAACTAAGCGTAACACCTATAAATAGGGTTATTCATCTCAGTATTTTGAGTACAAGTCCGCCCCAAAGATAGTTTGGTTTGGATACACTTCAAGGTAATTTGGAGTTCAACGGATATCAACTAAGGATTAGTTGAATAAAAGATAATAACACTATGTTATTGAATAATCATAACTGAATAAACATTTCGTTCTAAGTTCATGCTTTAGGGATAATCTAATAGCATAACTATTGAATAAAACATCATACCTTGCTTTAAATAACATTAAGCTAAGGTTACATCTTAGAATTTAATATCAAACATGCACAACAAATAATAACCTGAACGATAAACTGGTTCAACAGAATAAAGGTACTTGCATGCTAATATAACCAGTTTAGAGTTAAGAAAACTTGCATAATCATAATAACTATCTCAACAAAAGTGTGGAGATGGAAAGCTTGTATCATCATGAATAATTGGATACAATGAAGTTGCTTAATGGAAATACTTTACTCAATAAAGTATAGCATATGAAATTTGCATAACGAAGCTTTAGGATTAGAAAACTTGCTTAAACACAACAAACTAACTCAACGAGAGTATGGAGTTAGAGAACTTGCCTTGCGCGTAGATTAAACCGTTATAATCCAAATCACAATTATCCTATATACATATGTTAACATGACATAATCAACAAGAATAACATACTATATCTCTACATCACGTATGCTTTGATTATAAATTGTATAATCAAATTCTATCCATTAAAACTAATAACAATATTTATTAATTAGTAATTCCATGTTCACTCATAGTATTAACATACTATAATACCAAAATATATAATCAACATTTATCATATATCATTCCTTTAAAATATCAGACTTTTGTGCAAGACAAAAGTTATTTCTGAACTTTCTATTAAGTGGCGTAGCACAAGATGTATGTATTTCGTGCCATGAGATTTAAAGGACTCGTACTTTCATGCACATGAGGTCCAAATAATTCGCACGACTTTTACAATAAGCACAAGAAAGTCTGGTCAGAGGCGACTTTTTAGCGCTAGTATTGAAACTTGATTTGAGGCGTGAATTTTGAATTTTGAGGCGCCAAACTCACAGAACCAAACAAGAAGAACAGAGCAAAGCTACTGTCTAACTTTTTAACAGCCATTGTCATCCAATAACATGTATAACTTCATGAAAATTACACATAAAAGTTATGAAGCATTTGTGTACAAATTTTACACAACTAAACAATAATATCAGAGAACTAATTCTTTGAAAACATTGTTTTCCTTTAAAACCAAACTTTTAAAACTCCATTGTTGATATCTTGATATCTAAAATATAGTGAACGTAAATCCAGAATTATAACCAACTTAATACTTTTGAAATACTAGCATACCAACATATATTCCAATTTACATATAGAACGTTCAATTCGTATATTAGTTCACAATTTGTATAATCACATACCAATTTTTTTATTTTGCAAACATACATTCATACATGTTTTTCACTGTAAAACCAAGTTCCTCTTTCTTCAACATGTAATTAGCATAAAATCTTATATACATGTTAAACATACAATCACCTATCAATATATGCTAGTATAACAATTACCAAAACATAGTTTACAAGAATTTTGTAAAAACTTATACACAGTGAAGTTGAAGAACACAAACTATCAAATTCACAGTAAGTATATGGCATAAAACATATATGATTACATGCACATAAATTAAGGTTATAAGCAGCTACCTTTTTGTTGTTAAGAAACACTTGTTAAACCCTTAGAAAAGCTTGAAGAACTCTGTATTTTCCTAGAATCCCAAACCCTTTCTCTCTCAACTATCTCTCAGATTCTTTTCTTTCTTTTAGCGCATAACTCTAAGGTAAAACCGATAGCTAAGCCACATAATAAAGATAATGATACTAAAAAATAAAACCAACATACGCTTCTATTTTTTAAACATTTAGAAACTGACGACTGTATTAAATATAGCAATAAGTTTATCAGTTACCAAATATATATATATATATATTATTTATATTTTATTTATTTAACTAATAATTTAAATTCAAAAGAAATCCAAAAGCCATAAGGCTTTATTTGGCAAACAATTTAAAAGTTAAAGGATTAATAACCTTAAGCATTGTTTGGATAAAACTAACTTGAATTACTTTAATTTATTTTAATAACTCTTTATAACATAGTTATTTGTCACACTTTATTTAATAACAATTTATTAAATAAATTACTTAATTACATAACTCAATCCACATAACACATTAATTATTTAACAAATAAATAATTAACTAATCACATTAATTATTTAGCAAATAAATAATTAACTAAATCAACTCAATCAAATTGAACAATTACTTATTCAATAACAAACACATCCAATAAATATTTATATAATCCAATAAATATTTATATAAATCAATAAATACTTATAACTTACATTTAAAAATTTGGAATGTTACATCATTCCCCTCTTATAAGGATTATGTCCCCAGAATCACAACTCAAACAACACATTCGTTACATTCTTCTCTACTTACAAAGATTTTGTCCCCAGAATTGAAGACACAGATTAAACAAATAACTCAGTGTACTCTTTCATCATTTTCTCTTCGAGTTCCCACGTAGCTTCTTCAGCATTGTGGTTCCTCCATTTCACCTTCATAGAAGGTATCACTTTATTCCTGAGCACTTGTTCTTTTCTGTCGACTATCTGGATAGGAACCTCTTCATAAGACAAATCTTTCTCGAACTGCAACGGTTCGTACTCGATCACGTGATTGTAATCGGGTTTATATGGTCGTAATATCGAAATATGAAAAACATTGTGAATGTTTTTCCAACTCGAGGTAGAGTTACCTCGTAGCTACTTCTCCAACTTTTCGCAAAGACTTCAAAGGGTCCAATAAACCCGGGCTTAGTTTTCCTTCTTCATAGAAAAATGAATTTTTCCCTTCCAAGGAGAAACTTTTAGGAATACATAGCTTCCTACATCAAATGCACGATCTTGCTGTGTTGATCAAAGATACTTCTTCCGCTTTGGTCTTGAGCTACTACCAATCTTGTCTCGATGAGTTTGATAACCTCGGCCAGCTTTATCGCACTAGTTCGGTCCTAGCATTTGACGCTCACCAACTTCATCCCAAAGACGGTGGGGTTTTGGACTTCTGGCGATAATGCGCATATAGCTAAGATGCCGATGCTCGCGTGATAACTATTATTGTAGGAAAATTCCACCAACGATAATTGTTCTTCCCAGCTTCCCTTGAAATCTATGACGCATGCTCTCAGCATATCTTCCCATGTATGGATCGTTCGTTCGCTTTGGCCATCTGTTTGTGGATGATAAGCTGTACTAATTCACAATTGAGTTCACATGCATTCTTGTAGTCTTTTCCAGAAATTTGAAGTGAATCACGGGTCTCTATCGGACACAATTGACACTGGCACTCCATGTCTCGAAACGATCTCTTTGATGTACAATCTTGCCAATTGATCAAGATTGAACCTAATCTTTATTGGTAAAAAGTGCCCTGATTTCGTCAGTCTGTCCATTATCACCCAAATTGCATCGCATCCTCTCTGAGTAGTTGGAAGACCCACCACAAAATCCATCGTGCTGGGTCTTTGATGTTCGGCTTTTACTCTTTGACATGTCAAACATTTCGCCACGCATTCTGCAACATCCCTTTTCATATTCGGCCACCAAAAATGTCGGCGCAGATCTTGATACATCTTCATACTTCCTGGATGAATCGAATATCTTGAGCTATGAGCTTCGATCAAGATTTTGTCTTTCAGCTCTGGTGTTGCTGGAACCCAGATTCTTCCTTCGTACCGTAGTAATCCTTCGGTATCGACCTTGTATTTTGTATCGCTGCCATATTCTCTTTTATCTTCCCACATTCTTCATCTTCTAACTGAGCGTTCTTCACCTTGTCCAGTAAAGTTGGACCTGCTCCCTAATCCTGAAATAGTCGTTCGTCACGGATTCTGTGGAAATTTGATTTCATTCTAACTTTGTCATTCTTTGAAATGAGCTCCTCCCGAGTTGTTATCAAAGATCAATTTCTCCCGACCTTTCTCCGCTTAAAGCATCTCGCAACCACATTCACTTTGCTCGGATGATAAAAGATCTCACAATCATAATCTTTATCAATTTCATCCACCTTCTACGACGCATGTTCAAATCTTTACGAGTGAAAATATACTTCAGATTTTTTGTGGTGCATGTAGATCTCACATTTCTCTCCATACAGATAGTGTCTCCATATCTTGAGAGCAAATACTACTGCAGCCAATTCCAAATCATGAGTCAGATAACCTTTCTCATAATCCTTCAGTTGTCTTGATGCATAGGCAATAACTTTGCCATTTTGCATAAGAACACAACCCAATCCTTTGTGTGAGGCATCACTATACACCACAAAATTTCCTGTATTATCCGGCAGGGTTAACACAGGTGCCACACTTAGCTTCTTCTTCAAATCTTGGAAGCTCTCTTCACACTTCTTCGTCCAAACGAATTTCACAGCTTACCATGTCAGATTTGTTAACGGAGTGGCTATCTTGGAAAAATCTTGTATAAATCTTCTATAATAACCGGCAAGTCCCAAGAAACTCCTCACCTCTAAAGGTGTCCTTGGTTGTTCCCAATTGATTACAGCTTCCACTTTCGATGGATCCACTGAAATCCCATCTTTGTCAATCACATGACCCAAAAATTGTACACGATCGAGCCAAAATTCGCACTTAGAGAATTTCGCGTACAGTCTTTCCTTTCTTAGTGTCTCCAATGTCAAACATAAATGTTCCACGTGTTCTTCTTGAGTTTTGGAATACACCAGAATGTCGTCGATAAATACCACTACGAACTTGTCTAAGAATGGTTTAAATACCCCGTTCATGAAATCCATGAACGCGGCAGGGGCATTTGTTAAACCAAAAGACATCACCAGAAACTCGTAATGTCCGTACCGAGTTCTGAATACTATTCTAGGTATATCCTCCTTTCTTACCTTCAATTGGTGATACCCACTTCTCAAATCTATTTTCGAGAAATATTTAGCACCCTTCAACTGATCAAACAAGTCATCTATTCTAGGTAACGGATACCTGTTCTTAATAGTGACCTTGTTTAACTCCCTATAATCAATGCAAAGACGCATTGATCCGTCCTTCTTCTTCATGAATAATACCGGCGCTCCCCACGTTGAAACGTTTGGTTGAATATACTTCTTGTCCAGCAGTTCTTACAGTTGCACCATCAGTTCTTTCATTTCTACCGGAGCCATTCTGTACGGGGCCTTCGATATCGGTGCAGTTTCTGGCGCTAAGTCGATTACGAACTCAATCTCTCTATCTGGCGAAAGTCCTGGCAAATCTTCCAGAAATACATCTATGAATTCTCTAACCACTGGTATCTCCTCCAGTTTCACACCCTTCTTCTGAGTATCGACTATGTAAGCCAAATAACCCACACAACTTTTACTTAACAACTTCTTGGCCTGCATAATCGTTAGACATTTCATTTGTCTAGGCGATTTGATACCATGGAAAACTACCTTTGACGGACTCATAAGGTTTACACACTTCTTGTGACAATCAATTACTGCTCCATATTTGAACAGCCAATCCATTCCCAAAATAACATCAAATTCGTCGAGTCTAATCGGAATTAAATCTACCATCATTATATTCCCTTTTATGTTCACCCTACAGCTCTTGTATACGAACCTAACAGGAATCATTTCCCTATTCGCAATTTCTATGTTCAGAGGGAAATTTAGTTCTTCTCTAGGCAATTCTATCCTCTTAGAAAATTCATCAGATATAAATGAGCAAGTAGCACCCGAATCAAATAATACATAAGCATTAATATCGTTGATTGGGATAATACCTGACACCACATCTTTTGATCGCACAACATCTTGCACAGTCATGTTGAAAGTTCTGGCTGTGGGTTTGTTTGACGCTGTAAGTCCAGCAATGGCCCAAGTACCTCTACTGCTGCCTCCCTTACTTCTTACTGTTTCTTCGACCTTCTTCTGAGGGCATTCACGAGTAAAATGATCCTTGGATCCACATTGGAAACAGACATTCTTCTTGGGTTGGGTGCAATTTGAGGCGATGTGACCCTCTTGGCCACAGTTGAAACATGCACCTTTCCCCATCAAGCACACACCCTTATGAAACCTCCCGCATGTAGCACATGCTTCAAACTTCCTAAACTGTTGGTTACTCATTGGTTTCCAAGACTTCGCTTCCGTTCCACTTTCTCTTCAAGTTGTTGCTGTTGTTGCAATTTCCATTGCCTCCGCTACTATTCTTCACTTCTACCTCATTCTTCTTCTTCTGCTCTTGATTAAATTTTGTCACTGCCTCGCCTCCACCTTCAGCGAGTACAACCTTCTCCATCACTGCTGCAAACGTCTTCAACTAGAACCGGGAAACGTCTTCATTAAATAGTTTTTGAAACGCTTCCCAAGACATGCTAAGTGTATTGGTGGTCAGTACGCTTCACAGACTCTCCACGAGAGTCCGCCTCACCCATGTGAACATAAAGGTGGCGAATGGAACCTTCTTCTCCGCATCCCAAGACATCGAATATCTTAGTAATTTGCTTGACCCACGTTTCCGCTATGATTATGATCGGATCCGACTTTTTAAGTAAATTCGGTGGTCTAACTCTTTGAATGCTTGGTCGTAACAAGCCGCGCATTGCTAGCATTTCCACCCGTATTTTGTGCACGAAGTCTCAAAGTAAATGCGTTTTTGCATAAACCGCAAAAAGCTTCTAAACATCCCATCATTCATCATTTGTGTTCGGAAGCGTTGTTTACAGGAGGAATATTGCCTTCCTGTTGCACATTCCCCTGGGTTGTGATCAAAGGTGTCTCCACGGTCTGATTCACTCCATTATTAACGTTCTCAGCTGCCATTCTTAAATACTGCCATAAAACAAGGGTTAATAGTCATATCATATTTTATCCCTATACTCTGACCGACCAAATAAACACCAAATAAACTTAGTCAGGTCATACTAGCGAAGGAATTCCCCGTCTCTCCCCTCCTAGTTCTTGTCTCACATCTCAGCCAGTGATCATATCCCTAAGCTTTGATACCAACTGTTACGCCCCCAAAATAGGTATACATCACATATTCTGAGTCGCCAAATACATGGTACAAAAATAAATACAACTTCATTAAACTGTGAGTTTAAATACAAATATAGAGTATAAAAACTCAAAAGGAGTCCTCATTTCAATTATTGATACACTATTTTAAAAATAGTGAGGACTGCTAAAACAACTTTCTAGAACCATCACTCCGTACCCCGACTAGTTCCTGCTATGTTCTCACCTCCTGAAAAGAAAAATGGAAAAAAAGGGTGAGCTCAACTAGCCCAGTAAAGAATATTATGACTAAGATAATATACAACAAATTATCATTAGTCTTCAACAGGGAATAATCTGATAAAATATAATAGACAACAAGTTTTAGATCAACAACTGCAGCGGAAAACAACAATCCATTAGAAGAGTCAAGTAGAGAAAGAATTCTACTATCTTCTAAGATTTAAAAGTCCATCATCAATATTTTATCCCTGTAACATCAATCAATATACATCTTGAATCAAATATTCATCTTTGCACTACAGACCAAAGATATTCATTTGTATCACCAGTTGGTCATGTTCATCTCAACACCTGTTCATCTTTGCACTATAGGCCAAAGATATTCATTAGGTAACCATTCATCTTTGCACTACAGGCCAAAGATATTCATTTGTATCATCATTTAGGACTGAGGATGATGAAAAATATTTTAAATAAAACGAATCCAGTGAGATAACAGATCAAATATTAAGGATTCGTATTACAGTTTATCCAAGTTCAATAATATTCCGAAATAACCAATTTTGAAGCAGAATTCAAAAATAATGATAACCAATTTTAATCCAACGGTCGGATTAAATATTATAACTCCTTCAATATATCTCAAAAACCACTGGTTTGATTTTTAATACCTCCAATCCGACAAAATACTGATAAAACACCTCAACATTAATTCCTTCATTTATAACCACATAAATAAATCCATCATTTATATCCACATAAAATAAATATTTCCTTATCATATGAATCAATAATTAATTATTCACAAATAATATTCTGAGTAATCACATTTATGACAACTAAGTAGCCTCGAGGAAAGAGGGGCTTTCAGATAAGGATTTCTCCTCATGGCACACAATTAGGTGACCAAACCTCTCCTTGACGGAGAACTTTCTAGACATTGCCAATAATACTATCTAATAATATTATTCAAATAATATGAATTATTGATCCGATAATGGAAAAATCTTGTGCGATGACAATTAATGAAACAACAATAATATAAAATATCAACACAGCAATTATTGAATCAATAAAATAAAATATTGAACAGTATAACAATTATTGAGTAGTGCCTTCTTACGTAAGGATCAATAATTCAACAATATTGTGCAATACCGTGTGCTACTGTGCAACAACGCATATTCACGTATTTTAACCACCGGGTATTCCAAGCGGTGTTAATTGTGAATAACTACTGTAGTTATTCAATTTTGTTGTTTTCTTCATCCCACAATTATCCGTTATGGGGCCCTGAAATAATCGCTGGCTGTCCGCACAAATATTCCCTGACAGAAAGAATATTCCACGACCAAACAAATATTCCCCGACAACAGTGAATATTATATAACCACTTGCTTATTTTGAAAATTTGCACATTTCACTCATAACCAAAGTATTATATCAAATTAATACCTTATTATTCACAATAATAAATCAAGGAAATTTGATTTTATTCATTAAAAAGTTGGGGTCTTACATATGTACCCCTGTATGTACGTATGAGTTTTTAAAACGTTGATTCCGGGGACGGAATCCTTATAAGGGAGGGTGAATGTAATAACCCGATATTTTGTATATAAATAAATAAGAAATTTTTGCATAATTTTTTTTTTTTTGTAATGATGAGAATATGTGCCAAGTAATGTGTAAGTATATATGTAATAAATAAAATTTATTTATTACATGAATAATTTCAAATAATTTTATTTTAGAATTATTGATCATTATAACGTATATACTTATAATAATTAATTTTATAGTAGAAATGTTTTTATTAATTATTTTCCATAAAAACATGATTTTATATTATTTAAATAATATATGAAATGATTATTAGAAGTATAATAATAAATATTTTATTATATGAATTTGTTCGTAATATTTAAGTTAATTATTTTAGCTTAATTATTGATGTTGTATATATGAAAGATAAATCAGATATGGAATCCAAACCCTAAATTTGGGTATTGATCAAGGGATGATAATAATAATATAATATTAATTATATTTTAAATTTTTCAGTGCTATAAATATGTACTGTAAATGTGTTGACTGATAATGGTGGGTCAATGGTTGTAAATTATGTCAGAACTTATATATCATGTTATTAAACCCTAATTATTATTTGAAAACCCTAATTTGCTAAAATTTAAAACCATAATTACTATTTTAGTAAATTATAATGATAATTAGAAAACCCTAATTGTTAACTTGGGAACCCTAATGATATTAAGGAACCCTAATTTAAAAATCCTAATTTTCTATTAAAAACCCAATTTTAAATTAGTGTGTTTAAATTAAAATTTTATTACACTTTAATTTTAATTGTCCAAACCCTAGTAATTAATTGGGAAACTTTAAGATGTAAAATCTAGTGATTACACCCTAGATTTAAGCACCTTGGACAAGAATGCCCTTAAATTAAAATAAAATTTACCATTTTACCCTTTTTATCCCATTTGGTGAATAATTGCTAGGAAATCTTGCCAAATCTTGCAAGCCGCCCTACCCTATCAACCTAGCAGCTACATGACCAACATATCAGATTCAATTCACCAGCCAAGTTCATTGCATCAATTTAATTGCATAGATTAAGAGAGAGAAAATGCATTATTACTTTATTTGTGCAACAAACACCTAGCCATTCTCTCCCAAGCTCAAACCCACGAAATTCCCTTGTTAGATCAGTCCATGATCAAGCCCCACGATTACCAGTAGCAGATCAGAAGAACAAAATCAGAATCAAAACTTAGAAAAGGTACAAAAACCCTAGCCTCAAATCTGTCCAAAAATTATGTGTTAGATGTTAATTTTGAATGTTAGAATATGTTGGTTGTAGTCCATTTTGATGATCTGTGTTGGTAGTTTACAGATCCATAACATCTAAGTCTTCTAATTGATGATTTTTCAAAATCTGGAAAAAGTTGGTTTTGTGGTCTGACAACGAATGTCAGTGACCACAGATCCCTTCTCGATTATGTTTTTAGTTGTTTTTAAGTTGTTATTTATAACTTGTAATGTTGTCATTAATCTGCAAAAGGAATTAGGGTCATTTGATATCTAGATTGGTAGTTATTAACGGTCAAAATCCGTTGAATTTAATTGATAAAGGCGCCTTTCTGGGTGACCCGTAAAGCCGAAACGATGATCCACAAGTTTGTTCATGGCTTTGATCTGTCAGTCCTGATGTGTTTTTAGTTATTTGTTGTATTAATCTTGTATCCTGTTATGTGTTCTATGATTCCATGGCTTTAGATCGTGTAAACAAACAACAGGCAGATCGTAGAAAGTGGTCAAAGTAGGCCACTCGCACTGACTTAGCATTTCTGGGAAATTTCCAGAAACGGATAGAAGCTTATTTCTGACAGTGGTTTACCGGCTTGTATCTTTTTGATTTATTGATGTTATGGTGCTATTTTGTGATAGATCTCTACACTTGTATGTTGGTTACACACTGAAGGTTATAGATCACACAAACATCAAAAGGATGTCATGTTGTGGGAGCTCAAAAGTGAACAGTCGAACTGTTCTTCATTTCTGGGCAAACCAAGAATTGAAGAACAGCTCTGACAGTGTTTTCGTTGGCTTAGATCTTTTATTTGATGCATGTTATGACCATGATTGTTGTTGTATATTGTAGTATTATATTAGTTCTACATACTGTGATCATTAAATAGTCCATAAACATCATAATCGGATCTGAAATCGTAGTCAAAGTACCCCACTCGAAATCTGACATTTGTTTTCTGGGTATGATGAAGAACACCATTAGCGACAGTTTTGTCGCCTAATGTACCTTTAGCGACAGTTTAATTTCTAAATTAATTATTTTAATTAAATAAATAAAGAAAATTAGTTTTAATTATTAGAAAATACCAAATAAATTATTAAAAATTATTTTAAAGTCCAAAAATTAGTTTTTAATTATTTTAAGTATATTTCTTAAATATTTAATATTTTTGGAATAAAAAGTTATTAATTTATTTAAGTATAACATTAAATAAATGATTTAAAAATGATTTTAATACATGAAAAATCATTTAAAAATATGTTATGATATAAAAAGATATTTTAAGTTATTTTCTATAATTTTTAATATTTTGTGATGATTTTCATTATTAATTAGATATTAATGATGATTAAGTTAATTAATAAAGATATTAAATAAATGATGGAAAATAGAAATAATGAATTAAAATTTATATAAAAATGATTTAGAGACTATAAAAACATTTTAAATTATAAAATATAACTTTTGATATTTTGTCATGAAAAATATTAATATTTTAATATTAAGGATATTAGATTTATTTAATAATTATATTAAATAAAGTAATGTAAAAATGATTTTATATTAGAAAAATATTTTAAGTGAAAATAAAGTGTTTAAAGATATTTTAACTTATAAAATATAACTTTTAATATTTAAAGGATAATTTCATTAATAATTTAATCTTAATGATATTTATTTAACATTAATGATATTAAATTTATTTAATAATTATATTAAATAAATAGTTTTAAAATGGTTTTATTAATTTAAAAATCATTTAAAAAGGATATAAATGAATTAAAAATATTTTAAGTTATAATTAATGACTTTTAATATTTGGATAAATAGAACATTAATACTTTAATATTAATGATAATTATTTAAAATGATTCTAAATATTTAAAAATCATTTAAGGGTATTATTAATACTTTAAAAGTATTTTGAGTTATTATAAATAACTTTAATATTTTGAAAATAATTTCATTAATAGTTTGTTTCATTTCTTGATTAAACTTGATGTTTGTTATATTGTATCAGTTTAACACTGTTTAAGGCTAATGATAAATTATTCTACATTATCTTAGTCATAATATTTTCTACTGGGCTAGTTGAGCTCACCCTTTTACTTTCATTGTTCTCTTCAGGAAATGAGAATGTAGCAGAGACTAGTCGGGGAACGGAGTGACGGACCAGATGATAGCATTAGTAGTCCTCACTATTCAGTGAAATAGTGGGAAAATAAATGTAATAATATTGAATTTGAGTTTGTATATTGTTGGGACGACAATATTTGTATTAAAACTCATAGCTTATGTTTTGTCGTACTTTACACGACAGTTGTTTAATTAAGTTGTATTTGTATTCTGTACCATGTATTTGATGACTCAGAATAGGTGATGTATACCTGTTTTGGGGGCGTCATAGTTGGTATTAAAGCTTAGGGATATGATCCCTGGCTAAGATATAAGATAAGAACTAGGAGGGGAGAGACGGGGAATTCTTTCGCTAGTATGATCTACCTAAGTTTATTTGGTATTTAATTGGTCAGTTAGAGTGTAGGGATAATATGTTTCATGTCAATTAACCCTTGTTTTGTGGCAGTATTTGAAAATGGCATCCGAGAATGTTGAGAACATCAATGGAGCACAGGAGACCGTTGAGTCTCCACAGATTAATAACCAGGACAATGTGCATCAGGAAGGCGACAATCCTCATACAAACAACAACACTGACCAAATGATGAATGATGGAATGTTCCGAGGATTCATGCAATTAATGCAACATCAGGCGAGAGCGGCTCCTGTCCAAAATGCAGGTGGAAACACTAGCAACTCTCGGAAGGTCACCGCCAAACAGTTCAAGGAGCTGGGACCATCGGAGTTTATTGGAGAGCCAAAACCACTTAAGGCGGAAGCGTGGATAAAGCAGATAACCAAGATATTTGATGTCTTGGGATGCTCGAGAACAAAGGTTCCCTTCGCCACCTTTTATGTTGCGTGAAGAGGCGGATTACTAGTGGGGAATCGAAGAAGCGTACCCAATTTAACGACTCAAGATGTCTTAGGAGAAGTTCCAAGAGCATTCAACGACAAATACTTTCCCAAAAGTATTCGTCACATGAAGGAGGTGGAGTTTATCAAGTTGGAACAAAATAATATGACCGTGTCATGATCACGAGGCTAAATTTGTGGAGTTATCCGGTTTGCATCCCATTTGGTCGATAATGAGGAGGCGAATAGCGTGAATGTTTTTAAGAGGTTTGAAACCGAGAGAATCGTTAATATCTTATTTCTCATAAAGCGTGTTTGTACTCGGATGTTGTAAATAGGGCTCGATTATTGGAGCATGATAGCGAGTCAGAATGACGAGGAAAGCGGTAAACAACATGAAAATACCGATGGTAATTGATTATCGAAACGGTCATAAAAAGCGTGGAGGGAATCAACATGCCAGAAATGGTAACCACTTCGGTGGTAATCATAGCCAAAGCGTGTTATAATTGTGGAAGAGAAGGTCACCTAGCCTGATTTTATCGTTCACCAAAGACAAGTTCAGCTAGGATAGAGGCACCAAAGGCCGTCCCAGAAAAGTCAAAGTCGGTGGTGCAAGGGAGAGCATTTGTTGTGACCTCCCAGAAAGAAAGGAACCCGAACGAGGTCATCACGGGTAAGCTTATCATAAACTCTAGCTAAGTCTATACCTTATTTGATACCGGTTCTACCCATTCTTTTATTTTTCCTACTTGCGCTCAACGATTAAATTTGACTCCGGAGAAATTAGACTTTGACTTATCTGTTGAAACTCCGTTAGGAGAAAGCTTCATTACATCCACTGTTTACAAGTCTTGTTTGGTTCAAATTGGTACCCTCACATTACCTGTCGATCTTATTTCATTGAAAATACTTGCATTTGACGTGATTCTAGGGATTGATTGGTTAACTACTCATTATGCAAAATTTGATTGTTTTCGTAAGGTTGCTAGCTTTCATATTCCTAACAAACCTATTATGTGAATTCAAACAACTAAACCATTAAAATCAATCAATGTCATTTTAAGCCATAAAGCTATTCGTTTATTGAAAAACGGATTTCAAGCTTTCTTAGCTCATGTCACGGATTTAAACAAAAATACGTCAGTTTTGAATGATATTTCTGTTGTTAATAAATTTCCTGATGTATTCCCTGAAGAACTTCCTGGCCTACCCCTAGAGCGTGAAATTGAATTTTGTATCGACCTTGAACCCGGTACAAACCCCATTTCTAAAGCCCCATATCGAATGGCTCTTATTGAACTTCAAAAGTTAAAGACCCAATTGCAGGAATTGTTAGACATCGGTTTCATTCGTCCTAGTACGTCTCCTTGGGGTGCTCCTGTTCTATTCGTGAAGAAGAAAGATGGGAGTATGCGACTTTGTATTGATTATCGGGAGTTGAATCATATCACCATCAAAAATAGGTACCCATTGCCACGTATTGATGACCTGTTTGACCAGTTGCAAGGCGCCAAATTCTTTTTAAAGATTGATCTTCGTTCAGGATATCATCAATTAAATATTAGAACCAATGACATTCCAAAGACGGCTTTCAGAACTTGGTACGAGCATTATGAATTCCTAGTCATGTCCTTTGGATTGACTAATGCTCCTGCTACCTTCATGGATATGATGAACCATGTATTCAAGGAATATTTGGATCATTTTGTGGTCGTCTTTATTGATGACATCCTCATATATTCCAAAAGCCGTGAAGATAATGAGCAACACTTGAGGCTGATACTCCAAAAGCTTCTTGAAAACAATTTATATGCCAAGTTGAAGAAATGCTAGTTCTGGCTTGAGGAAGTTTCATTCCTTGGGCACGTGATATCAAATCATGGGATATCTGTTAACTCGACAAAGATTGAAGCAATTTAAAGCTGGGAGCAACCTAAATTAGTGACCGAAGTACGTAGCTTTCTCCACTTAGCTGGTTATTATCAGAGATTCGTAGAAGGGTTTTCTCGAATCGCTACTCCATTAACTCAGCTGACTCGAAAAGATACAAAATTCGGTTGGAGCGTTGAATGTGAGAAGAGTTTTCAAGAACTCAAGAGGAGACTCATTTCAAAGACTGCTACGATAATACCATCCGCTCGGAGGATTTGTCATCTATGATGATGCTTGGGCAAAGGGTTGGATGTGTTCTCATGTAACATGGGAAAGTCATAACCTATGCCTCACGAAAACTCAAAGAATATGAGAGGAATTATCCTACTCATGATCCGAGTTAGCGGTATCGTTTCGCACTTAAAATTTGGAGGCATTACTTGTATGGGGAGAAAGTGGAGATCTTCTGAGATCATAAAAGCCTCAAATATTTCTTCACCCAAAAGGAACTCAACATGCAAGCAACGACGTTGGCTTGAAGCTGTTGAAAGATTATGATCATACAATCCAATACCATCCGTAAAGTTTAACGTAGTAGCTGACACATTGAGTAGAAGATCATATGCAGGTACGAGTGCGTTATTGTCAACGCAAAGGCCCATTTTGTATGACTTGGAATGGATGGAGATAGAGTTAAAGACTCCGGGGACCCACATGATGATGGCAAACATACGAGTAGAACCGACTTTAATCGATAAAGTTAAAGCTGCTCAAGCTACAGACCTGGAGCTAATGCGTATGAAGAAGAAAGTGCAAGAAGGTGCTGCTTAGGAAGCAAGAATCGATGAAGAAGGAATACTTCGAGTCAACTCCAGACTTTGTGTTCCTAACGACCCTGATTTAAAGTATAAAATCATGATGGAGGCACACAACACACCGTTTGCAATCCATCCTGGGAGTACCAAAATGTATCATGATCTTCGACATACATTTTTGGTGGAACAATATGAAGAGAGAGATAACGGAGTTTATCTCAAGGTGTTTAACTTGTCAACGAGTCAAGGCGGAGCATCAAGTACCAAAAGGTCCATTGCAACCACTTGAAATTCTAGAATGGAAATGGGAGCACATTACTATGGATTTCGTTACTGGTCTTCGCAAGGTTTCTCAAGGCATAGATGCAATTTGGGTCGTTATTGATAGATTGACCAAGTCTGCTCATTTCTTACCAATACGAGAAACTTATACACTTGAACATCTTGCTAGTATGTACATAAACGAGATTGTAAGATTGCATGGTATGCCAGTATCCATAGTTTCTGATCGAGACCCAAGATTCACTTCATGATTTTGGGTTAGTTTGCAAAAACCCATGGGCACAGATTTACGATTTAGCTCGGCATAACATCCTCAGACGAACGGGCAGTCAGAGAGGACTATTCAAACTCTTGAAGATCTATTAAGACTCTGTGTCCTTGACTTCAAAGGAAGTTGGGACAAGTTCTTACCATTGGTGGAGTTTTCCTACAACAACAGTTATCAAGCAAGTATTGGAATGGCTCCATTTGAGGTGTTGTATGGAAAAAAGTGTCGTTCTCCAGTATGCTGGGATGAGGTGGGTGAAGCAACGTTGTTGGGACTGGAGTTGGTGCGTATGACTACGGAAAAGATTCAAAATATCCGGCAATGTATATAAACCTCACAAGATAAACAAAAGAGTTATGATGATCTTCATCGAAAGGACGTAGACTTTGATATTGGAGATCATGTGTTGTTACGTGTTTCTCCATGGAAAGGAGTTACAAGATTTGGAAAGTGAGGGAAGCTCAATCCTTGATTCATTGGCCCATTTTTAATCCTCGATCGAGTAGGAACTGTGGCCTATAGATTTGCATTACCGCCAAGTATATCTCATGTTCATAACATTTTTCACATATCCATGTTACGTAAATATGTGAAAGACCCGAACCACATTATTAAGTTAGAACCGGATGAAATAGAGGAAGATTTAACGTATAAAGAGGTTCCTGTTAAAATCTTGGATAAAAGGAACATATTCTACGCTCTAGGGTTATACCTCAAGTTAAAGTTTTGTGGAGAAACCACGATGTTGAGGAAATGACCTGGGAGTTAGAATCTAAAATGAAATCAGAGTATCCTCACCTCTTCGACATACCAGGTACGCACCCTAATTTCGAGGACGAAATTTCTTAAGAAGGGGAGGTTGTAAGACCGCAACTTTTTGAATAAAGATTAAATTTTCTCGAAATATATTTTTGAATATTATGGTGTGGATTTGATATAATGTTATAGTTGTGGGTAATATTTACAAATTTTGCAAAGTACGCAAGTTGTTATATAATATTCGATTGGTCAGGGAATATTCGTTTTAAACAGGGAATATTCGTACAACGGCACAATCATTGGTGGACCCCCACAATGGAATTATTGTCAGATTGAGAAAACGACAAAAGTACTTTATGAAAATAACGGCGGAAATTTTACCGTTAACTATTGAAACACGGTGTTAAAAGTAAATGCGAATCTGGCGTGGTTGCATAGTAGCATGCAGTATTGATTATTGATGCTTACGTGAGAAGTCACTCGGTTTTACTCAATTATTGCTACAATAATTTTTGCATCATCTCTCTCATATTATTGATTTAATTATTGTCACAAAGATTATCATCGTGCATAATATTTATTATTATTAAATCAATAATTGAGGCGACAAAAAGTTATTCATATTATTATTTTCAATATTGACAATGTCTAGAAGTTACATCGAGGAGAGGTTTGGTCACCTAATTGCGCACCAATAAGGAGAAATCCTTATCGGAAAAGCCCTCTTTCACAGGAACGACACGGTTGTTAAATATTGTGAGTTATAATATTAATGATGAATAAGTTGTGTTGATTAAAAATGAATTTTGATAGTTCCATTGTGTTGGTATTATTAGTGTTAGTGGAAATCAACATCTATTCCGATGATAATTGATGTCTGGGGGTTATATTGATAAATCGGGTAATTATCGGATAAATGAGTAATTAATTGCTACTAATTCACATGCTTATATAACTATTTGTTCACATGTGTGTACTATTGAATCACATTCTTGTACTATTAGGGGAGTTGGTGCAAGATTGATAATACTTGCATGACTAAGTTAAAAATGGAGGTATAGATGGAGGTACTATACTGTAATTCGTATTTTTTACATGATTATACTATTGATTCACATGATTGAACTATTGATTCACATTATTTACTATTAGGGGAGGTGGTGCAAGTTTGATAATACTTGCAGGACTAAATTAAAAATGAAAGAAAAGTTGGAGGTATTGTACTGTAATTTTTCGAGCCCCAAAACGTGCAATTATCAAAACTATATTTTCCAATAAATAGAAGCTCATTCTTCCTTCATTTCTCACTAATTCACAAAAGCTTTAGAGCGATTATTATAGAGAGAAAGAAGAAGAGAAGTCTGCTACCTCACTATTCCAGCATACAGTTTTTTTTCTAAGGTAGGGAGTATTATTTCTTTCTTATCCATGAAGAGAACTTCTATTATTCCATTCTTTATTATTACATTAGAATAACTTTGTATCTGTGGCTACCCTATACTTGGTGAAATTCTTACATTATTCCATTCTTTATCATTACATTTGGAACATCACATGCATGCGTTCGGTGGGACCAGTTCCATTATTTATCATTCTGTTGGAACATCACATGCATGCGTTCTACGCCGGACACTGGTTAAAATCTTTATTATTCTATTGGAATATCATATCACATGCGTTTCTGTGGGACTGATTAAAATCTTTATTATTTTGTTGGAATATCCATCACAGACGCTTTTCTGTGGGACTGATTCCGTTATTTATTATTCTGTTGGAATAACCTACCTATGCGGTCTATCGCATGCCTGGTGATTTCTTTTGTTATTCCATTCTTTATTATACTCAGTTGGTTAAAGTTTTGACTTCCATAATCCATGAAATTAGTGGAATATCCTTGATATTTGCGCTTCATCTAGTATCTTTTCATGTAAATATTCTTCTGAGCATTCTTGAATTTTACTCCACAAAGAAATATCATGTTGACAATTTGGACGTTATTGGTTCCAAGACAAATTAATTCTTGAACTTGTTTTATTGAATTCTTATATCATTGTCATCATCCTCATTTTTATATTATGTTGAAAGTCATCTGTGGCTTGTAGTGCATAGATGGACTTGGTATGATTATAACCAAGGATTATTCGGTATAATCATGACCGTAATGTTACAAATGATGTGCTAAAAGTCCTCATTGGCCCGTAGTGCATTGATGGACAGTTGTTAGCATGATCATGACCATTAATGAATACACAAATATTCTTGGCCCGTAGTGCATGGATAATTGTGGTCGTGATACTAAAGAATATCCTTGGTAGTAAAGTGCGGGGTGATTCAATGATGTGGATTATTTATTGTTGAGTCGGTGATAAAAGTGATGAAAAATCTTTTAAATCATAAAAGATAGTAGATTTTATTCTCTACTTGACTCTTTTAATGGATTGCTTGTTCTGCTGCACTTAAACTTGATGTTTGTTATATTGTATCAGTTTAACACTGTTTAAAGCTAATGATAAATTATTCTGCATTATCTTAGTCATAATACTTTCTACTGGGCTAGTTGAGCTCACCCTTTTACTTTCATTGTTTTCTTCAGGAAATGAGAACGTAGCAGGGACTAGTTGGGGAACGGAGTGACGGACCAGATGATAGCATTAGTAGTCCTCACTATTCAGTGAAATAGTGGGAAAATAAATGTAATAATATTGAATTTGAGTTTGTATATTGTTGAGATGACAATATTTGTATTAAAACTCACAGCTTATGTTTTATCGTACTTTACACGACAGTTGTTTAATTAAGTTGTATTTGTATTCTGGACCATGTATTTGATGACTCAGAATAGGTGATGTATACCTGTTTTGGGGGCGTCACAGACATGCTATCATACCACGATCGCATACCCAATACCACCACTGACGGTGGGGATGATCTATACAGCTAACTGTTGAAGAAGACATCTGTACGGACCGTGTCATACGACCATCCAGGGGTCAATGCTTAATATCTTTGGACATACATATATATGTATAACATGATACATGCATAACAGATAATGGATGGCAATATGATACAGGGAATGGAAAAACGGTGTATACATTCCTAAGTATATCATCATCTAATACATCAGCTCTGTACAACTACAAATACAGGGAAATGGGACACAATAGCTACTACTACTACAGAGGCCTATCAAAGATATAGCGAGAATGGGGAATAGCCACCCAATATCTAATGAGAGGCCTATCAAAAGATATAATGAGAATACACATTAGAAGAAGACCATGGTGTCGATGTCCACATCATCAATCTGTTCACTGATGTAACTCCTCCGAGTCATTGGATCTCTATCAATGGGATATCGGGCCTATAAAGAGGAGGATCTGCTTTGAAAAAAAGCTGAATGGGTCGTCGAGAGGCGATTGCACGAAATTTGGAAGGAACAAATGACTCGCCTCTGCTTTGGATCTACGCCCAAATCTTTGGATAAATATATGTGCTGGTCCAACTAAAGGTCAAACTATCAATCTGGGTCATATGAGTCAGAGCTCGGACACAAGCTACCCAATCCGTCATCATCAAAGATCTTGGAACCATATCCCCATAAAGCGTGTGGTGGCGGGATGTGTGCTCGATAGATAGTCTGAGGAACCACCAATCTTTGGAATGTCACCGAGTACAAGGACCTCGATAATGCAAAAAAATCGACTCCCAACAATTGGATATCGTGTGACGGGTGATCGTGATCTGAAGCCAATGGCGCTGGGGGAGGCAAGACCGAAGATATCTGAATCTCCCTGTGGTGCTCCTAATAGCACTCTCTCTCAAATAGAGCTCCCAGCCTCCATCTGTGAAGAGAGGAACTCTCCTGGTGGAAATCAAATACTCGACTCCAGTAGGGTATCCATCCTCAAAGCCGATGGTCAAATGTTCCCCTGAATAGGGAATCCATGTAATGGTATCAGCTGTCAGCAACTCCAGCTGCATACGGCAGTGAGTGAATCCATCAGTTACAGGGACCTCCGGCAAAATAGAATGGTGCCATCGTTGTCCTCGTGGATAGGTATCTAAACCTAACACACTCATAGGATGCAAGCATTTGAGCCTCTCATAGGCCCAAAACTACCGACACAATGGCAAAACATCTGCTATAAGTAAACACTCTTAACCTATGAATGGGAAAAGACAAGAGAAATACTCACCAGCAGAAATGGGTAAAATCCTAGCCAAGCCTCGGTCAAACCCTGTGAGCGCATATGCATGCCCCGTAGGAAATAGGCAAAGGTGTAAACCCCAATCATACTCTCCAATACGGTCCACATCACGTGTGGTGCTGATCAAAGCAAAGGATACCGCAGAAGAGTTATCTGCTATGAAGCAGCCTCGAATGATCATCAGGAACAATCGCCGTAGAACGCGATCCCTGATTCTGACATCATCAGGCATGGGCTCTCTCAAAAGCCCACTCATAGCATCTACGCTCAAAGGACCTGAACGGACAGTTCTACCTTTGAGTGCCTCCACCGGAACTCCTAATAAGGATCTGATGGCAGTAGGGGTAATATTCGCCATTCAAGGCACTGGCTCCCCTCCAAACTCCATACCTGTGATAAATCGCCAATCCATAGGCGTAATCATCATCTCACAATCAAGCAGATGGAGTGACTGAGTCTGATAAAGCCATCGCTTAGACAATGCCCTGAGGTAACCCCAGGGACAACGACGGGGAAGGATGGAGAAAAATGCCCCAAATCCCCACTCATGCACTACCGCTCTATAGTTAGGATGAAGCGCCTGGTACATAGAGTGAATGCTGAACCAGTTCCCTCGAGGCTGTGTAAAACCAGGAACCTGCATGAAATGCAAACCAACATCAAAACCCTTTAATCCTCATCAATAGGAAAGAAGGAAGATCAAAGTCTAACGTCATACCTCGTTAGCATGCAAATACATCGATGGATGTCTGCTCAAATCACCCAGCAGCTCTGGGTTTGCCACCTGAATACTCGGGAGCTCCCTACGAGGGACATGTTCAGCAGGAGCGGGATCCTCCTCCTCGTCCTCCACGTTTGGCACATCTGCCTAGACAGGATGAATCACGGCCTCCACCAACCGACGAGGCTATCTAACAGAACGGGGACGAGGCACTTTGGAAGCCCTCCACCGTATACCAGAAGTAGTCCTATGGGAACTGCTCAGCTGATCCGGATCCATGATATCTGGACAATAAGTCTCCAAATCACCTCAGAAAGGGTGTGGTATTTCCTTACCTAGAGCTTTCCAAAATACATTTATGACTATATGCATGCATGCATTTACTTTAACATATACTAGAGTTAAAATGCATGACTACCCAATGCCTACATTTGAATTTTTTTTTACCATAGTCCCATTTGAAAATAGGATTATCCACATGCACATAGGCATGTCTAGGTGGCCATTCAGTAGCACACCTGCCCCAAAGTCATATACATAATATATGCATTAAAAATCAAAATCATCATGCATATGGTCAACCTCAATACTAGGAGTACTTTGCCTTGCTACCTTTTGCTCATTGGACCTCAAATAGGACAAAAAATAGCAGAAAAAGGTGCCAATTTGACTGTCTCAAAAGTCAAATTTTTTTCACATCATTATGTTCAGCATGGTTTAATACTAATATTTACTATGGTGAATATTTTTTATCAAGTCATTTGTGCATACATAATCACTACTATGTGTTTAGATGCATTTTATGCGATAACTCACAATCCAAGGGATAAAAACTGGAAAAATATATGCATACGTTACCAGGATAGTGTGGAACACTTGTACGGTGACATAATTTGCAGAAAATAGCCCGAACTCAGCAGATCTGAAAGAGGCTCGCGGATTTTCCTTCGCGCGACAAGCTGAAAATGACTTGTGAGACTAGTCTGCTGGAATTTATCATCCACGACTTGTCGCAGCCCCCACTACGGTGGTACAGCAGCAGTGCACTGCTGCACACCTATGTATGTAGGTCCCACCCCTCTTTTAGTTCAGATTCGATTCGAGTTGCAAAGGAGTTCTTGCGGATTAGAATAGTCAAATTGGAAATAAAAATGCCACGCGATTGAGTAGAACTGCATAAAATCCGGGTCTTCTCAGATGAGACTTTGAATATGTACATCACTCATTGGTAGTCACCTGAATACAAGGCATACCCTGCCGATGATCTCAGTTGTCACAAGTCACATACGGCAATACCTTATACAGGTCCGATGCCGCCAACTCGGGTCATTACCCTACGTATGTCCCCGACGGGGGTTACAACGTAGATCCCCGGTGGGGGTTACAACGCACGTTCATCCGTTGACACACCTATCAATGAAGGTCAAGCAGCCTTGACATTATTTCAGCTGATGGCAAATAAACCCATCGAAGCATTGAGAGCTGTTGGATAAATGCTTACGTACTCATAAGTCCCCAGTAGATCCCCGACGGGGGTTACAACGTGAAGTCATGGCAGGGGATTACAACGTATATTCAAACCGTTGACACACATACCAACGAAGGTCAAGCAGCCTTGACGTCATTTCAGTCGATAGTGATTAAACCTATCAGAGCTCTAGAGCTATTCGAGGTTTTCACCCATTGCTTTCGTATTCTCAAAGATATCCCCGGTGAAGTCACAACGGAATGTTCCGTTGATCTACACGACAGTGGATGTCAAGCAACCTTGACAATCTACCCATAGAGTATCAGCCGTTGATTCACACATCAGCGAAGGTCAAGCAACCTTGACAGTATATCCCGCAGGATTTTTCAGCCATTGATTCACGTGTTGGTGAAATACACATCAACAAAGGTCAAGCATCCCTGACATCATTTGCTGTTGGCAGTAAACCCAACAGAATCTTGACGTATCCTGGCGATACCAACCAGGAAAGGTCAATGTTATCAAAGAGGATAGATGATGGAATATGTTATACACATCCTCAAACAGATCAAGCTTTATCCCCACAGATCTCTTACACATAAGAGGTACATCTTCAGGATCAAGTCATAATCAAAGACACTGGAATTTGGTGATAACTCCAACATCAACGTCCTAACAGATTCGGATTACCCATCAAATCTGGTCATCATTGCCAATCCCTAGTTGAAGCAACAAGGAGCCAACAATCATCCCCAGCGTGTTGGGCTACCACCCCGTACACATGCATCATACATTTGCATCATGTTGCTATCTATAGTACCATGTTTGTCTTGTTGCGTTTCAAGTGTCTAGGATTCTTGATCCTACCCATGCATCGCCATGCATGAGTATGATAAAGAGGGGCATCTGTAGACACTCGAAATTTTCGTACATTGTCACTAACATTACGGGAGAGGATGATTCATCTTTAAGAGGAACCACGAAAGACAATCCATATCCATACCGGATACTACCGGAAGTTTAGCATCAACCCTGGATCGCAATCTGGGAGTAACAATTCCAACCTCGGAGATAACCCCGAGGCCTGCAGATACAATATCGGAACACACACCGGAGAAGATCGATTAATCTCGGAGATAACCCCGAGGTATTCAGTCTCAATCCCAACCATGGGAATAGCCACCAACCTTGGTGATAACCCCAAGGAATGCAGTTTCGGCGATAACCCCAGAAATGCCTGTTTCAAATGCGACCAGCTTCAATCTCGGCGCTCATAACGAGATACACTGTACCAACCCGGCAATAACATCGGGAAGACAGGCACACCTCAAAGGTGACAATGAGGACCTTCAACAAAGTACGGCAGTCCTATCTCAGTGAAGCCTGAGCAACATCTGCTTTATCAGCCCAATCCAGCGATAACACCGGTGAGGGGCAACATCATCATCTCGTCAGCATGATGCCATGTCACGTCGTCTCAACATCTCTACGCAACAATGTCCCACAAGACTAACCAATCCTGAGTGACTATTGTGCGGGGTAACGGATGAAAGTTGAAGCTTGAGGACCGGAGGGCATCGTCCCATCTTCAATGACTTCGTACAAACTCTAATCCCATGCCAACGTACAACTCTCGACAACGGAGATCCAAAATAGGTCCTGTATACCTCAAATGGATGCCCGGATTGCACTTCTAAAAGTTCGAGTGGACATTACAATGCCTGAGTTCACGTACTTCATGACGACCCTAGTACACCTGCGGCTCACCTGTGCCTAAATTGCCTATAAATAGAGGGCTTGGGCTACCCATTTTGTAAGAGAAAAAGGCGAGGAAGCCTTGCCCAATTTTCTCTGCACTCACCCCATACAGTGTACTTTCTCCTTTTAAACACGTGTGAGTTCATATATAGCCCTTTTGTACCTACAAAAGTCATTGTTTACCCACTCTAAAGATATAGAAGTTTTCTTTGGCAGTCAGCTGTAAGCCTTCTCACACACTTTAGAGTCTTTCTCTTCATCTTTGCACACACCCTTCTACACGTTGAGAGTCGTGTTGCTTGCTTTGGCCCGGACTTCGGTCCTTGGTTTCATTTCAGTCTGTATATATATATATATATATATATATATATTGACTAACATTAACGAGTTATGCCTCGATTGAGCCTAGACTTGATGCGGAGCGTTTATTTGTTTTTATATATATATATATATATATATATATATATATATATATATATACATTTATATATATTAACTATGTGTCAAACTTTGTTCGATGAGCCTAGATTTCGGTCTAGAGCGTTTACTCGTTTTTGTATATATATATATATGAACTGTGGTCGGACTTTGTTCGATGAGCCTGGATTTTACATCCGGTGCGTTTACTCTGCTTATATATATATATATATTTATAAATATGAACTGTGGTAGGACTTTGTTCGATGAGCCTGGATTTTACATCCGGTGCGTTTACTCTACTTATATATATATATATATATATATATATATATATATATATATATATATATATATATTCGCCCTCACTGGAGTTTCTTTCGTGGCGATTGATCGCTTTTACATATTTATTTCTATTTTTGTCCCGCCTAGAGTTCCTTTCGTGGCGGTTAACCGTATTTATAGCTTTATTTATATTTCGTCCCGCCTAGAGTTTCCTCCATGGCGGTTGATAGCTTTTAACAGCTTTATTTACATTTTTTGATCCCCCGTGGAGGTGCTTCGTGGTTGGTGATCATGTCTCGTATATATATATTTGACTTTTATATATATACCGCCATCGCTTTCATACAAAGCTATGGTATCTTGTGCGCCTAGGAATCATGTGATCATGATTCATCCCATTGGATCTAGATTCGGTTCCGTGATGGACATTTCACGGTATGGCGACTTGTAAATTATTCTGCGTTATGCGAATTTCCTCAGATGGTTTCCATACCCACGGAGAAATCGGCATTTTTATGTATATTATTTTAATACGGATGCCTCTCATCATCAAATAAAAATCAACCAAGTCGCACACTTAATAAAATGGGAGTGTAAAAGGTCTCAATTACTATTGAGCATCGGGGTTTGAAAAAACCTTTTATAAAACATCATTGCTATATCTTGCTAAAAGCGAATTTTACATAAATTCAAACCACGTGTATATAGGTTGAACGAGGCCTCGCACTACTTCCAAATAATAGCACATTGACCCACACACACACACACATTAGGATAATAGTTTCTTGAAAAGAGGCGGTCACCGTGGTAACACGGATGTCGGGGGTGCCCTTACTTCCCAGGTATAATCAAGTCCTCGGACCCTAATGAATCTCTCGGTTTCACCGACCAGAGAGTATATGATGTCACATCCTTTGGGTCAATGTGCAAACCTTTTCTCGGTTATGTTTGTACAACCATTTAAAAAACAAACTGGCGACTCTTACCAGTCCATCGTCGACATTATACATGTGGAACCTTTTTCACTTGTTTTTTCAAACAAATCTCACCTAAAATGAGAACACCAAAGAACAAGTAACGGAAAGGGACAACCAAAAATCCCGATGTCGACATTGAGGACTCCATTTGAGTTGAATACTGTCTAGAAGACAATATTTGTATTAAAATTATAACGCCCGAGAAAATCGGATTTTTATGACAATTAAATTTTTATTTGATTATGTCAATTAAATGAATTTAATTGATTTCTTTGTGAGTAAGCAATGTGAAGGTCGTTCTATGACCTAGAATGTGCTAACGTGGTTAGTATTCTGGCTACATGTTAGAAATAATTGTTTGGAATTTCCAAGATGAAAATAATTATTTTCTGAGAAATTTCCGTAAAAACATTATTCATCCGTTTCTGTTCGGGGAATTATTTTGAAATTCTGAGAAACGCGTAATGATAGAATATCGTGATAAGATGGAATATCTGATAATATTTCATTTATGACAAATTCATTTATTTCATTTATTTTGAGTATATTGGTTTCCGAGAAGGAAATAATATGCGTAGAAGGAATGATGTTAGGGTTAATGCGAGTGTTGTACATTAGGTGATACTATTTAGTATCTATGTATAATATGTTGAGTAAATACGAAGTACAATACAATTAGTGTACGAGTAGTATGCGGAGATAATACGTGAATTGTACGTATGTGGCATGATTAGTATTATAGAATTAAGTTAAGACTTAATGAATAATTCATTTGAGTTGGATTATTAATTAATCCAATCATTTGAATGATCAAAGCCCAATGTTAAATTAGTTAAGCCCAATTCATTAAAAGCGAGGCAGTGGAATTGAATCCGGTTGGTTCACTAGAATGGGTAAAACCCAAGGGGCAACCCATGGGATGTCACATGGGGTGGTGGGCCGGCCACCTTGGTGTGGAAGGCAAGCATAAGGCTTGATCACCAAGTGTTTTACTTGGTGACCACACATGAATAGTAAGGAGGTGATGTTTCTTTGACAATTATGCCCTCCATTCTAGTTTTCTATAAATAAGAAGCTAGGTTGATTCATTTGGGAGTTTTTCAACTTGCCAACCTAGATTATTGGAGAAAGAAAGAGAGCTATACTTGCAAGCATACACTTTGGAAGCTTTAACTTCTATTTTTCCAAAAGATTTCTTAAGAGTTCTTGAGGTAATACTTCTTGCTTCTCATTTCCATCCCTTTTAGATTTTCTTTCATCTTAGAGAATCATAGAATGGGTGGTATATGTCTTGTGTGAGGATTGAAAGATGATTTACCATAGATTCAATCTCTATAAGTTATGAGATTATAAGAATCATAAGGTTAATATAGTTTTGAACCATGAAAATATTGATAGTTGAGATCGATTGTTGATAAACAATTGAGCTCCATCAATACGTTAGTATATGCATCTTGTTTGGTTAGGATGTAGATATGAAATCCATGGAGTATTCCATGTGATTTGGTTTCGAGAGAACATTAAGTGCTTGAAGTTATGGCGAATTTTACGGAAATAGGCGTTAAACGTCGAAAACGTAGAAATTCCAGAATGGTAGTCGAAAGTTGTCGTGAGACTTGAAAACGTTAGTTTTCAATGTCAACACGTGAGATAGGGTAATTAAGAGTTGTGGGTTCGAGAATCGTTGGATTCCGACTTAAAACGAAGAAAACGAGCATGGAACGCTCAATAACGTTTATGAACGTATATAAAATGAACTCAATAGTGAATTCTGAGTTAACGGATTCGAAAGTGTTGAATTCTTATATGAACACCTAAAGGATGTAATTCCTGACTTGTAGGAATTCGAATTGGTCAATTCGGATGTAAAACAAACAAATTAGGAAGCCGGGAGTTTCGTTAGAAAACCAAAACTGGTTTGGCCAATGTTACCAGACTTCGGCTATGCAGTCACCGAAACCAATACAAAGTGGTGGCGCGCAGCGCTTGAGACTCAATTTGAGTACCACCGCTAACTTTCGTCTTGTAGCCACTAAAATACAAAGGATGATTGCAGCGCTTGGCTTGTGCCGTGAGTGGAAAAAAGTTGACCAAGTTAGGTTTTAAACTTCAGTTGTTTAGAGACCTACCTGAGTTGAGTTTATATACTCAATAAATGTACTAATCCTATATTACCTATACTAAGGTATAGGGTATGAAACTTAGGAATGTAATGCATGTTAATAAGATATGTACAATGAATAAAGTTGGTACCTTATCAACGGTGTTTGAGTCCGGTTAATAAACGTCAGTTAAGTGATAAACCGGGACGAAGGGTAATAAGTCCTGTTGACTTTAATAAAATATTAAGTTAACAAAGACATAGAAAAGAAAGAAACTTGTAAGAACAATGTGAATAGTTATTTGATAGCTAATTACAGTGTGCTATGTGAATATATCATGTAGATTCGAGTAAGTTATTTGAAGACGCTGAAAGGCAAGTTTTCTTAACGCTTGTCTAACTTCAATGTTAGCCAAGTTTTATGTGATTCGTTGAACTGAATTGCAAGACTTTCTTTAAAGAAAGGGTCGATGCTAGGTTTTAACTCTGATAGACTATTCGTAATATATAGATTGATTATTATACATATCATTCTATATAAAAATGTTAACGCTATCCTATGTCAAGTAATTGGTACAGACGTGAAGGTAAGGTTTGTCTATGAACAAACAAAAGTATTTTATTCATCGATTATTCGATGGGCACGCGAGTTTGCCAAAAATATTAAACATAAATACGTTTAATGAATGAGTGTTTATCAACATAGAGTACTATAGGCTGATAACCTAGAAGTGCTCGTAAGTTATACGGATGAACGTCCTTAGTGCTGTGGACTCCTTTTCAAATATGAAAACTAAAATTTATCGTTCATGGTCTATCGACCGGTTCAAAATTCCTAATCTATTCTATACTTTGGGAATTGATGTTATGAACTGTTAAAGTATTATTGATTCATAATACTTCATAACTATTGTTCAGTTATGTTGGAATTGTTATATAATTCATGAATGTGGTATTCTTGTTATCCTCGATTAAACTTGATGAGCTGTCATGCTCACTTCTTGCTTGAATTATATAACTACAGTTAAAGATGAACGTACTATTAATACCAAGAGAGATAAGGGCAAAGCTAAGATGGATGCTTAGGCATTGTGTAATAGTTTAGTAAGTTTGTATGTATTATACATTATGAACAATGAACGATGTAACCGGTTTATGAACTTGGGAAGGATTATACTTTGATTGTAATAAGAAGATAGTAATTACCTTCATTTTGTTTTATTTCAATAGAATGATTGTATGGATGTTAGTATAGTGGAGCACCATCTGTCGGGTTGGAAGATACCCGAATTTGGGGGCATCATAGGTTGGTATCAAAGCCTTAGGTTATAAAAATTAAGGGGGGAAAACCATAGACTAATAACCTCGTAAGGAAGGTAAAGTTCGAGGAATGAAATTCAAGTCCATTGAATTAATAAGATATTGAGATAACTCAGTATTAAAAGGATTAAAAGATAGAAATTAATCTTAAAGATATTAAATGTGATTTATTCTTATACTATTGTGTATTATGTACTAATCAACGTGTTATGTGTTTGTAGATGTCAACCGATAGCTTGATGTTTAGAAACGTGGAAATGATAAGTGAGTACTCAGTGAACCAAGTTGAGGTAGTACCAATTTTAGTGGCGGAAATGCAAATAGTTGTACTAGACGACTCAGACATTGAGGAGTACATCTCTGAGGAGGAATAGTCTGAGGAGACTATGGGATTAACATCATACCTTAACGAGATGCTAGTTGTGGAGGAGGAAATGGAGGTGACATCGATTAACACGGTGTTACCTACTCAGGAGCCAACATCTCTGGATGCAACTAGAGCATTGTATCTAGCAGTGTTGGATAGGAATGTGCATTTGCGTACTAAGGTAGAGGCACAGATTGAGGAGATAACTACCTTATATGAGGTGAAAGAATCTGCAGAGGCAGACTTTGAGTCAGAGCACGACGAGAAAGTGCTTATGACTGATAAGGCTCGTGACTATAAGGATGAGGTCCTTGAGCTACAAAAGAAACTGGTTGAGAGAGACCAGAAAATAACTAGGATGTCATACATCCATGAATGCGCTCATGAGGATTTCAAGCTAAAAATTGCTTGTTATTCTATTGAGTTCGGGCAGACTCAACATACCATAAGTCGAGATATAGTGTCGATTTTGGCAAATCAGAAATATGAGAATGTCGTTCGACAGTGTTAGTAGATCATTAGATCTTTTTGTATATAAGTAGTGACGTAAAACCCTCTTTTGTATAACTAAGGGTAGTCTTTTTGTAAATCCCAATTTTTGTAGAAGGCAATCACGGGATAGTATGTAATAGCTTTTGGCTAAGGGAACATGATGTAAATAGTTTTTGCTATGAAAGCATATTTATATAATGAAGTTTTTATTTAACATGCTTGTTGTGATATGAATGGTTGTTATTGATTTAAAATGATAACCAGAGTAGTTAAATATATAATAATGAAGCTTTATTTTTTAATCGAGAATTATGCCTTGAGAAGGAGACAAGCGGAACCAAGAGTAGAGTCTCATAATGAAAATCGAGGGGGTCCTAACAACCCTATGCAAGAGTTCATTAATTTATTAACACCGCGCATTTAACTAAGTGGGGGTGGGATTCACTGTAGCTCTGGGGTAGCAAGAACAACTACCTTTAAGGACTTTAAAAGTGTGGGTCCTCCAGGAGTTCATGAACAGCGGATCCATTAGAAGCTGAGACATGAGTTAGAGAGATTGAAAAGGCGTTTGTGATAACAAATGTAGGTGAGGCACAAAAGACTTCTTTTGCGACTTACATGATGAAGGGGGAAGCCAACTCTTTGGTGGGAAGCTCACGGGGTGGGGGCTAGGGCGGAGAGGCATTATGTGGGAACAGTTTAAGAAGGTTTTCTTTGAGAACTATTTCCCTACTAGCATGCAGGGTAGGATGGAAATTAAGTTCCTAGAACTTAAGCAGGGGGATATGACAGTTCCCCAGTATGCCACCAAGTTTAACGAATTGGCGAGATTTGCTCCACATTAGGTGGATACAGAAGAAAAAAAGGCGCGTAGATTTGAGGAAGGCTTAAAACCCAGGCTCTATAGTAGGATATCGGTTTTCCAGAGTGCTTCCTATGGGACCATTCTGGAAAAGGCAATAATAGTTGAAGGTGGTGGTGAGGCTTTGTCTCAGTACCACAAAGAGCGGAAGATTAAGAGTAAGTTAGAAGGAGGTAATAAAATTTGAAGTTACAGTGAGCGTCAACTTGCCAAAGAGGAAGAGTTTTAACCCTGAGAATACCGGGGTAAAGCAGGGAGATCCCAAACGGAGGACAAAAATATGTAAGACATGCAGAAAATCTCACATGGGAGTCTGTTTAAAGGGGAAAGCAGTATGCTACAACTGTGGGCAGGAGGGGCATTTGTCACCCAAGTTATCCTAACCTAAGAAGAACCGGGGTGTTTTTGTTTGTGGGTCAATGGACCACATGGCAAGAAATTTCGAAGAAGGGTTTAGAGGGAATAAGAGTTTCTAGTAGTGGTAAATTAGCCTTTCTTTGGACCAACACCATCGATTGGGTAGACCCTCAACTCGTACATTTAATATATTTATTCAAGATGCGGTTGCATCAGCAGATGTGTAGTAGCGGTATCATTAGGTCAATGAGATAAATGCTTATGTTCTATTTGACTCTAAAGGTCTTTACTTGTTCTTTTTATAGCATGTGAATTTGCTAAGCAATTAGGTTTAATCCTTGAAAATTTACCTATACCTTTAGGCGTTAAGGTAGCAAGCGAAGAGATAATCCCCATTGAACATATTCATAAGGATTGTTGCGTGGAAATTAGAGGGAATAAGTTATCGGTAGATTTGTAGTGCAAATAAGGAAAAAAGAATTGACGTAATTCTTGGTATGGATTGGTTGGTGAACCATGAGGCGATTATAGATTGCCATAGGAAAAGTGTAAACCTTGACTTTCTAAGAAAACCAAGAGTTAGTGTTCTTGGTAGTAATTCAGAGGGACGCTCTTGTTATGCACTTTATGACACAAGCTAGGAAGATGTTGAAGAAAGGGTGTGTAGGTTATACATTCCATGTTGTGGATACCCAAAGAGAGGGAACATCCTTGGATCGAGATACCTATTATTGCAAGAGTTCGCGGATGTATTTCCAAAGGAATTCTTGGGTATTCCACCGGACGAGGAGGTGGAGTTTGTAATTGATACATTACTGAGGGAACAACACGGTTTCAAGGGCACTATATCGAATGGCTTGGTTGAGATGAAGGAGTTAATGGTTCAATTACAAGAACTATTAGACAAGAAGTACATTCAACCAAGTGTGTCTCCTTGGGGAGCACCAGTGTTGTTTGTAAAGAAGAAGGATGGGTCGTTAAGGCTTTGCATCTACTATCGAGAGTTGAACAAGTTAACAATTAAGAATAAATACCCTTTGCCTAGGATCGATGATTTATTTGATCAGTTGAAAGGGGCAAAGTATTTTTCTAAAATAGATTTGCGCACGGGGTATCATCAGTTAAAGGTGAGGAAGGAAGATGTACCTAAGACGGCGTTCAGAACTCGTTATGGTCATTACGAGTTTCTGGTAATGTCGTTTGGGTTAACTAATTGCTAGCCGCATTTATGGATATGATGAACAGAGTGTTCAAACAATATTTGGACAAGTTTGTCGTAGTGTTCATTGATGATATTCTAGTCTATTCAAAGACGCCTGAAGATCATTCGGAACATTTAAGAATAGTGTTGGAGACACTACGGAAGGAGAAGTTGTATGCAAAATTCACAAAGTGTGAATTTTGGCTTTAGAGGGTGCAGTTTCTAGGGCATGTTATTGATAAGGATGACATTTTCGTAGATCCGGCAAAAGTAGAAGCAGTTAACGAATGGGAGCGACCGAAAATGCCAACTAAGGTTCAGAGTTTTTTGGGGTTAGCAGGATATTATAGAAGGTTCATTCTGGACTTTTCTTAAATAGCTACTCCGTCAACAAATCTGACAAGAAAGTCGGTGAAGTATTTGTGGACTGAAAAATGTGAGAACAGGTTTCAAGAGTTGAAGAAGAGGTTAAGTGAGGCACTGGTATTGTCCTTACCAGACGATATAAGAAATTTTGTAGTGTATAACGATGCTTCGTATAAAGGACTGGGTTGCGTGCTCATGCAGCATGGCAAGGTCATTGCGTATGCGTCACGTCAATTGAATGATTATGAGAAGGTCTATCCTACTCATGACCTGGAATTGGCAGTTGTAGTTTTTGCCCTAAAGATATGGAGGCATTATCTTTATAGTGAAAAATATGAGATATACACGGACCACAAAAGTCTGAAATATATCTTCACACAGAAGGAGTTGAACATGAGGCGAGAGAAGGTGGTTAGAGTTAATAAAAGATTATGGACTATGATATTTTATATCATCAGGGAAAGAAAATTTAGTAGTGATGCGCTAAGTAAGAAGGGTAGAGAGAAATTATCAATGTTAACGACTCGAGAATGAGTTAGTAATGACGATAGCAAGAATGGAGCTAGAAGTTAAATTCTGGGAGGAAGCGGTAGAGATGTTATTTTCTATGGAAACCCAACCTACCATAGTGGAGGCGGGTTAGGGAGAGTCTGCCCGAGCAATGAGGAGTGCAAGCGGATCGAGAAGAGGATAGAAGATGAAGAAAAATGAGTATAACCTCGATAAGGAGGGATTCGTTTGAAGGAAGAATTTGGGTTCTAATGATCCGAATTAAAAGAAGAAATTATGATGGAGGCCCATAGTTTGAGGTACTCGATACATCCGGTAATACGAAGATGTATCAAGACCTTCGTCAGAACTTTTGGTGGCCGAATATGAAGAGGGAGATAGCAGAATATGTTAGTAGGTGCTTAACTTGTCAAAAAGTTAAGGCGGAACATCAACGACCGAGTGGGTTGTTACAACCGTTAGAAATTGCAAAGTGGAAGTGGGAGCACATCACGATGGACTTTGTGGTGGGACTTCCAGCAACAAGGAAAGGATACGATGCTATTTGGGTGATAGTGGATCGATTGACGAAATTGGCTCATTTTCTACCAATAGGAGTTAGGTATAACCTAGATCAGTCAGCTAAGTTGTATGTTAAGAAAATTATTTCCAGACATGGAGTGCCTGTTTCGATTGTGTCAGATCGTGATCCACGATTCACATCGAACTTTTGGAGCAGTTTGTAAGAGCAAATGGGAACACAGTTAAGATTGAGTATGGCGTATCATCCTCAGACGGATGGTCAGAGTGAGCGGACAATTCAAATGCTTGAAGATATATTAAGAACTTGCATTATGGATTTCAAAGGGAGTTAGGACGAATATCTATCGTTGGTGGAATTTTGGTACAATAATAGTTTTCATGCTAGTATAGGCATGCCGCCTTACGAAGTGTTGTATATGAGGAAGTGCCGAACTCCATTGTATTGGGATGAGGTGGGTGAACGTCGGATGTTGGGACCTGAGATGGTTCAGCAGACAGCGGACATGGTAAAGTTAATCGTACTTTCGATCGATTCTTGGCTCAAGGCCGACAAAGGAAGTATCTGAGATCCTCATAGAGAGAATAGAGAATTGATGTAGGATCTTTTTTTTTTCTAAAAGTATCGCCTTGGAAGGAAGATCGTTTTGGAAAAAAAGGAAGTTAAGTCCAAGGTTTTTAGGACCTTTTGAGATTTTAAGAACGATAGGGGAGGTAGCTTATGAAGTAGCCTTACCTCCAGACATGGAATGCATTCATAATATGTTTCATGTGTGTCGATTGTTGCGTCCTTATAAATTGGACTATAAACAGCGTGATAGAATATGAATCTATTGAGATAGAAGGACTTGTCTATGAGGAACTTCAATTCAAATTATTGATAGGAAGGAACAAGTTTTAAGAAATAAGGTAATACCTTGATTGAAGGTGTTATGGAGAAACCACAATCTTTGAAGAAGCAGCGTGGGAGCTCGAGAAGTAAAATGAAGGAAGATTTTACTCATTTGTTTATGTAATTATAAGCTAAGATTACGGGGACAAAATCCTTATAAGGGGAGATAATGTAGCGCTTGAGAAAATCGGATTTTTTATGACAATTATATTTTTATTTGATTATGTGAATTAAATGAATTTAATTGATTTCTTTGTGATTAAGCTATGTGAAGGTCGTTCTATGACCTAGAATGTGCTAACGTGGTTAGTATTCTGGCTACGTGTTAGAAATAATTGTTTGGAATTTCCAAGATGAAAATAATTATTTTCTGAGAAATTTCCGTAAAAACACTATTCATTCGTTTCTGTTCGGGGAATTATTTTGAAATTTTGAGAAATGCGTAATGATAGAATATCGTGATAAGACAGAATATCTGATAATATTTCATTTATGACAAACACAGTTTTCACCTATGGACTTAAAACCTAAGGGTTGAGTATATTGATTTCCGAGAAGGAAATAATATGCGTAGAAGGAATGGCGTTAGGGTTAATGCGAGTGTTGTACATTAGGTGATACTATTTAGTATCTATGTATAATACGTTGAGTAAATACGAAGTACAATACAATTATTATACGAGTAGTATCTGAGAGATATCATGAATTGTAGAACGTATGTGTGTACGATTAGTATTATAGAATTAAGTTAAGACTTAATGGCTAATTCATTTGAGTTGGATTACTAATTAATCCAATCATTTGAATGATCAAGGCCCAATGTTAAATTAGTTAAGCCCAATTCATTAAAAAGCTGAACCAGTGGAATTGAGGCGGTGGGTCTTAGAATGGGTAAAACCATGGGGCAACCCATGGGATGTCACATGGGGTGGTGGGGTAAAACCACCTTGGTGTGGAAGCCAAGTATAAGGCTTGGTCACCAAGTGTTTTACTTGGTGACCACATATGAATAGTAAGGAGGTGATGGTTCTTTGACAATTATGCCCTCCATTCTAGTTTTCTATAAATAAGAAGCTAGGTTGATTCATTTGGGAGTTTTTCAACTTGCCAACCTAGATTATTTGAGAAAGAAAGAGAGCTATACTTGCAAGCATACCGTTTGGAAGCTTTAACTTCTATTTTTCCAAGAGATTTCTTAAGAGATCTTGAGGTAATACTTCTTGCTTCTCATTTCCATCCCTTTTAGATTTTCTTTCATCTTAGAGAATCATAGAATGGGTGGTATATGTCTTGTGTGAGGATTGAAAGATGACTTACCATAGATTCAATCTCTATAAGTTATGAGATTATAAGAATCATAAGGTTTAATATAGTTTTGAACCATAAAAATATTGATAGTTGAGATCGAGTGTTGATAAATAATTGAGCTCCATCAATACGTTAGTATATGCATCTTGTTTAGTTAGGATGTAGATATGAAATCCATGGAGTATTCCATGTGATTTGGCTTAGAGAACATTAGTAACGAAGTGATCGCAAATTTTACGGAAATAGATGTTAAACGTCGAAAACGTAGAAATTCCGGAATGGTAGTCGAAAGTTGTCGTGAGACTTGAAAGCGTTAGTTTTCAATGTCAACACGTGAGATAGGGTAATTAAGAGTTGTGGGTTAGAGAATCGTTGGATTCGACTTAGAACGAAGAAAAGCGAGCATTGAGCGCCCATTGCGTTTCTGAACGTATATAAAATGAACTCAATAGTGAATTACGAGTTAGCGGATTTGAAAGTGTTGAATTCTTATATGAACACGTAAAGGATGTAATTCGACTTGTAGGAATTGAATGGGTCAATTCGGATGTAAAACGAACAAATTAGGAACCCAGGAGTTTTGTTAGAAAACCAAAACTAGTTTGGCCAACTGGTGTTTCGAGACTTCGTGTATAGCTCAAAAACCGATACAAAGTGGTGGTATTGAAATATCGGACTCGGTAGAAAGTACATGTTAAAATACAAAGGATCTTGCGCTTGTCACCTTGGCGATGGAAAAAAAGTTGACCAAGTTAGGTTTTAAACTTCAGTTGTTTAGAGACCTACCTGAGTTGAGTTTATATACTCAATAAATGTACTAATCCTATATTACCTATACTAAGGTATAGGGTATTAAACTTAGGATATGTAAAATGAACAAAGTTAGTACCTTATCAACGGTGTTTGAGTCCGGTTAATAAACGTCAGTTAAGTGATAAACTGGGACGAAGGGTAATAAGTCCTGTTGACTTTAATAAAATATTAAGTTAACAAAGACATAGAAAAGAAAAAACTTGTAAGAACAATGTGAATAGTTGTTTGATAGCTAATTATAGTGTGCTATTTGAATATATCATGTAGATTCTGTAAAGGTTGTGGTCAGTCGAGTAAGTTATTTGAAGGCTATTTAAAAGGCAAGTTTTCTTAACAACATCTAACATCCATATTAGCCAGTTTTATGTGATTCGTTGAATTGAATTGCAAGACTTTTTTTTTAAAGAAAGGGTCGATGCAAATTTTAACTTGGCTAGACTATTAAGTAATATATATATTGATTATTATACATATCATTCTATATAGAAATGTTAATGCTATCCTATGCCAAGTAATTGAGTATGCAGACGTGAAGGTAAGGTTTGTCTATGAACAAACAAAAGTATTTTTTTCATCGATTATTCGATGGGCGCATGAGTTTGCCAAAAATATTAAGCGTAAATACATTTAATGAATGAGTGTTGATCAACATAGAGTACTATAAAGGTGATCACCTAGAAGTGCTTTCGTAAGTTATCTGGATGAAACGACCTTAGTCTTTGTGGACTCCTTTTCAAATATGAAAACTAAAATTTACTGTTCATGGTCTATATCGTGGTTGAAATTCCTAATCTATTCTATACTTTGGGAATTGATGTTATGAGCTGTTAAAGTTTTATTGATTCATAATACTTCATAACTATTGTTCGATTATGTTGGAATTATTATATAATTCATGATTGTGGTATTCTTGTTATCCTTGATTAAACTTCTTTGTTTATCATGCTCACTTGTTGTGAATTATATAGCTGCGATTAAAGATGAGCGTCTTTGTGAATGCCAATAGAGATAAGGGCAAAGCTAAGATGGATGCTTAGGCATTGTGTAATAGTTTAGTAAGTTTGTATGTATTATACATTATGAACAATGAACGATGTAACCGGTTTATGAACCTGGGAAGGATTATACTTTGATTGTAATAAGAAGATAGTAATTACCTTCATTTTGTTGTATTTCAATAGAATGATTATATGGATGTTAGTATAGTGGAGCACCATCTATCGGGTTGGAAGATACCCGAATTTGGGGGCGTCACAAAAACTCTCAGTTTATGTTTTGTCGTATTTTACACGAAAGTTGTATTATTAAGTTGTATTTGAATTTTGTACCATGTATTTGGCGACTCAAGATGGGGGATGTATACCTATTTTGGGGGCGTCACAGGTTGTGTGACCATGGAGGTAATGTTGTAACCTCATGGTGGTCCATGCTAAAGCACATCAGATCTTTTTAATCAAAGTGTACTTCTGCTCATAGTTGCTGAACCTTTTACTGAGATAATAGATGGCTCTTTCCTTGCCTCTATCATCTTTCTGCCCCAGCATATAACCCATGGAATTGGCATTGACTGATATGTATATGAAAAAAGAACTTTGTTCCTTGGAGGCACCGAAATAGGAGCTTCAATCAATTGTTACTTGATGGCGAGGAAGTCTTTTTGACATTCCTCATTCCATTTCTCAGAGGAATTTTTCTTTAATAACTTGAAAATGGGTTCACAAGTTATTGTGAGCTGAGAGATGAATATGCTTATAAAATTATTTCTCCCTAGAAATCCCCGTATCTCCTTCTATGTCTGAGGTACATGCATTTCTATGATGGCTTTAATCTTTACTGGATCTAGCTCAATACCTCTATTGCTCACTAGAAAGCCCAACAGTTTGCTGGATTTGACACCGAAAACACACTTCGCTGGGTTTAGCTTCAAGTTGTATTTGCGAAGCCGATTGAATAGTTTTCTGAGATGGTCAGTGTGGTCATCTTCCTTTCTGGATTTTATGATTCTATTATCTACATAAACCTCTATTTCTTTATGCATCATATCATGGAACAGGTCCATCATATCTCTCTGATATGTGGCACCGACATTGGTAAGGCCGAAAGCTAGTCACCGAAAATAGAAGGTTCCCCAAGGGGTGATAAAGGCAGTTTTCTCCCTATCTTCTTCAGCAACCATGATTTGATGGTATCCAGCAAAATAATTCGCGAAGGAATTCATGTGAACTATGTTGTATTGTCTATCAAGATGTGGATGAAAGGTACTGGGAAATCATCTTTAAGACTAGCCTTGTTCATGTCCCTGTAATCCAAATATTCTCGTACCTTCCCTCCAGGTTTAGGCACGAGAACCACATTGGACAACCATTCAGGGTAAGTTGATACCATGATAATGCATGCCTTGAATTTCTTCATGATTTCTTCCTGAACTTTCAGGCTTCAGTCTCTTGACTTTCTATTTGACTGGTTTGAACCCCTCTTTGATGGGAAATCAGTGAATGACAATATCAGTGGATAATCTGATCATGTCTTCATGCGACCATGCAAACACATCCTGAAACTGGATCAAGAGTTTAATCAGGTCTTTCTGTTAGCTTGGGGTAAGGTTATTCCCAATTTGCAGGTCTTTGGGATTTTCTGAGGTTCCGATATTGACAGGAGTGGTTTGTTCGATGTTTGGTTTGGGTTTGTCTTCGACCCATCCTTTGATCTCCTCAGGCACCTCATTGTCATCTATCTCCTATTGATCAATTCCCATCAAGTCAGAGTCCAGCTCTACATCAAAGTTGTAGTCACTGCTCTGATTGGTCAATTCATCAGCAAAGCTAACTAAATTCATTTTTGGAGAATTGAAAACAAAATGATTTTACTTAATATACTGTTTGATAATACAAAGTATCAGTAAAGCATAACAAAAGTAAACTGCTAGCACTATGCAACAAAAGTAAGCAGTTGAACAATATCCACACTTCAAGGCAGGTGAACCAAGTACCATGTATTTGGCGACTTAGAATGGGTGATGTATACCGATTTTGGGGGCGTCATATGCATACTACTTTTAATAGACATTGCAGAGTCTCTTGCTGCTCACCCACCACTAAGTTCGGATTCTGATGATGAGGAGCCTATGGAGGCTCCACCATCCCCTATAGAGGATGAGTTGTTTATCGTCTTGACATCATCTTTGGTTAGCGCCACTCCTAGCTCTTCAACTATTGTTCCCCCATTTCCTATATTGGCTTTAGAGCGGAGGGTTCATCTTTTCACTTTTGAGTGGGATCAGGCTCGGGCATTGATGTTGACAGCTTTATCCAGTCGGGACATTATTCTTTTGGAGAAGGATGAGGCCCAAGCTGCCAGAGATGTTGCTGTTACTGAGAGTGTTGCTCTCAGATCTTTCATAGATGATATTGTCATGCAGATGAATGAGCTCTTGGGTTATCATGATAGCACCATATATACCGTGATAGAGCTTTTGACTCGTATTGAGACAGCGGGGAAGGAGCTTAGAGATGCCCCTCTGTTTGTAGAGAGGGATAGTCTTCTGGAGTTGTTAGCCCGTCTGATGGAGAGATTGTAGATAAGCTTTTATTTCCTGCATAGACTAGGTTAGTCACTTTTATTATGTATATGACACATTGTATATATCAAACAATAACATATAAAATGAAATATATTTTAGTTCACTTCCCTTTTAGATATGTTTTGACTTGCTTGATGGTTGCCACTTTTCTCTATGACTTGTTGTCTTGATGTATTTCCAACTCTTTCCTAGTGGACTGACATTGAGCTGTCACAGGGTCTCTCAATATGAGTTGTCGATCTTCAGGTGTTTCTGGTGTATAGGTTTTCAAATTTAATTTTGGTGTCTTGGGACTGGTATTTGATTTGATGTTTAGGTTGAGTTACATTGTTTGGTTTTTCTTTTGAAGGTTAGACCGCATTATAGATGGCTGCCTATGTACTCCCGTGTATGGGGGAGATCAAGTCTTACGTAGTTTAAGCTTGGCCTAAAGGGTTTGAAAGGTGTGTAACGGTTTGATTTGAACTGGATTTTGGGCTTAGATGTTTCTTTTGAGGGTCAGACCACACCATAGACTGCCTATGTACTCCCGTATATGAGGGAGATCAGGTCTACGTAGTTCGCGCTTTGTGTGAAGGCCTGATTTGATTTGATTGATTTTTCTTAGCAGGATGTTGACTAGCAGGGTTCAGACATAGTGTCTTTTGACAGAGTCTGAATTGATAAGTTGGGGAAATTCTTCACCGTCCATTTCTTGCAATCTGAGGGCTCCTCCGGATAACACCTCCTTGACAATGAAAGGGTCTTCCCAGTTTGGGGCGAATTTTCCTTTGGCTGCATCTTGATTGGAAATGACCTATTTCAATACATGGTCATTTTCTTTGAATTATCGAAGACGAACTTTCTTGTTGTAGGACCAAGCAATCCTTTGTTGATATAACTAACCATGGAATATGGCGACAGCCTTTTTCTCATCTACCAAAAATAATTGTCTGTACCGATCTCGCAAACGCTGGTCTTCTTCCATCTGAGCATCTATTAATACTCTTAATGATTCTATTTCTACTTCTATGGGGAGTACTACTTCCATGCCATAGACCAATGAATAAAGGGTAGTCCCAATAGAAGTATGCGTCGATGTTATGTATGCTAACAGAGTCAGAGGCAACAAGTCTGGCCATCCTTTATGATTAGCAGACATTTTTTGCATGATCTTTTTGATGTTTTTGTTGTCTACTTCAACAGCTCCATTCATCTTGGGACGATAGATGACAGAATTGAGATGTTTGATATGGAATTTGCTGCACAATTTCTTCACCATCTAATTGTTTAGATTCTTGGTATTGTCTGATATGATCAACTCTGGTTGTCCGTATCGATAAATCACATTGTTTTTTATGAAACTAACGATTACCTCCTTGGTGACTTTGGGAAAGGAGGTAGTTTCTACCCAATTGGTGAAGTAGTCGATCATAGTGAAGATGAATTGATGGTCGTTGCTAGATTTAGGCTCGATTGACCCGATCACGTCCATCCCCCACATGGAGAAAGGCCATGGCGAACTTATACAGTGTAGTTCATTTGGAGGAGCGAACATCATTTCCATAAATTTGGCATTGATAACATCTCTTGACGTGATCATCACAGTTAGCTTTGAGAAAGATCCAGTAATGCCATGTTCTTAGTATCTTCTTGGCAAGTAAGGGAGCGCTCATGTGTGGTCCACATACTCCACCGTGTACTTCATTTATAAGTCTCTGAGCTTGGTCTTTGTCCATACACCTTAAGAGTCCCATTCCTACATCTCTTTTGTAGAGAGCATCTCCACTTAAGTAGAATTTCATAGCCATTTTATGGATCCTCTTTCTTTCTGCTTGGTTTGCCCCGGCGGGTGTAGATCCGTCTCGTAGATATTATTTGATATACTAGTACTAGGGCTATTTAATGGGAGGTATTTCATCAAATACTTTTCTAATGTAATTTCCATAGGCTGGTGCCATCTGGTTTATGAATCTGATGTCTAGGATTCCTCTTTTTGTAAAAAGGTTGACTAAAGAGGCCAGGGTTGCTAGTGCATCTGCGAAATCATTTCGATTCTAAGGAATATGGATGAAGACTATATCTTTAAACTCTATAGCCATCTTGATAACTTGCAGATGATAGGGTAACAAATGTAATTCTTTGGTGTGATATACCACGGTCGTTTGTTTGATGACTAACTCAAAATCTCTAAAGACAGCTAAATGTTTGATACCCAATCATTGGGCCAATTTTAATCCCACTGTACAACCTTCATACTCGGCTGTGTTGTTAGTGTTGACAAATTGTAGCTTAGTAGCTATGGGATACTGTTCCCCAGTAATGGATATAAGAACTGCCTCTACTCCTACACCTTCCATGTTTACAGCCCCGTCGAAGTACAATTTCCAAAATTGGCATGATGGCCTTGTTAAACTGTCATTACTCCATCATTATGGAAATAAGTTTCCAATGGTTCTAAGTTCCCTGTTGGTGCTTCGGCCAATTGATATGCAATTCCTTGACCTTTGATAGCTTTTTGAGTAACATAGATGATGTCAAACTATTGGAGGATTAGTTGCCACCTTGACAATTGACAATTTAGTGGGCTTGCTGAAAATGTATTTCAAAGGATCTATGCGGGATATAAGATAGGTTGTGTGACCATGGAGGTAATGTTGTAACCTCATTGTGACCCATGCTAAAGCACATCAGGTCTTTTCAATCAAAGTGTACTTCTGCTCATAGCTGTTGAACCTTTTGCTAAGATAATAGATGGCTCTTTCCTTTCCTATATCATCTTTCTGCCCCAGCATACAACCCATGGAATTGGCATTGACTGATATGTATATGAAAAAAGAAATTTGTTTCTTGGAGGCACCGAAACAGGAGCTTCAATCAACTGTTTCTTGATGGCGAGGAAGGCTTTTTAACATTCCTCATTCCATTTCTCATAGGGATTTTTCCTGAATAGCTTGAAAATGGGTTCACAAGTTCTTGTGTGCTAAGAGATGAATCTGCTTATAAAATTGAATCTCCCTAGGAATCCCCGTATCTCCTTCTCTGTCTATGGTACATGCATTTCTATAATGGCTTTAATCTTTGTTGTATCTAGCTTAATACCTCTATTGCTTATTAGAAAGCCCAACAGTTTGCCGGATTTGACACCGAAAGCACACTTGGCTGGGTTTAGCTTCAAGTTGTATTTGTGAAGCCGATTGAATAGTTTTCTGAGATGGTCAATGTGGTCATCTTCCTTTCTAGATTTTACGATGATATCATCTACATAAACCTCTATTTCTTTATGCATCATATCATGGAACATGTCCATCATATCTCAATGATATGTGGCACCGGCATTGGTAAGGGAAAAAGCTAGTCAACGATAACAGAAGGTTCCCCAAGGGGTGATAAAGGCAGTTTTCTCCTTATCTTCTTCAGCAACCATGATTTGATGGTATCCAGCTAAATAATCCGCGAAGGAATTCATACGAACTGTGTTGTATTTGTCTATCAAGATGTGGATGAAAGGTACTGGGAATTCATCTTTGAGACTAGCCTTGTTCATGTCCTTGTATTCCACATATACTCGTACCTTCCCTTTAGGTTTAGGCACAGGAACCACATTGGACAACCATTCAGGGTAAGTTGATACCATAATAATGCATGCCTTGAATTTCTTCATGATTTCTTCCTTTACTTTCAGGTTCAGTCTCTTGTGTTTCTATTTGACTGGTTTGAACCCCTCTTTGATGGGCAATCAGTGAATGTCAATATCAGTGGATAATCTGATCATGTCTTCATGCGACCATGCAAACATATCCTGAAATTGGATCAAGAGTTTAATTAGTTCTTTCTTTTGGCTTGGGGTAAGGTTATTCCCAATTTGCAGTTCTTAGGGGTTTTCTGAGGTTTCGATATTGATAGGGGTGGTTTGTTTGATGTTTGATTTGGGTTTGTCTTTGACCCATCCTTTGATCTCCTCAAGCACCTCATTGTCATCTATCTCCTATTAATCAATTCCTATCAAGTTAGAGTCCAACTCTACATCAAAGTTGTAGTCACTACTCTTCTTGGTCAAATCATCAGCAAAGCTAAACAAATTCAACTTTGGAGAACTAAAAACAAAATGATTTTACTTAATATATGCAACTGTTTGATAATACAAAGTATCAGTAAAGCATAACAAAAGTAAACTGCTAGCACTATGCAACAAAAGTAAGCAGTTTAACAATATCTACACTTCAAGGCAGATGAACTTTCTGGCCTTTTTAACCTTTACGAGTGATGCAAGGAATGCTACTCCAATTATCTAGAGTTTGGTCATGGTTGACCGGTGTGATGAAGGGGTTATTGTTGTCGTCCTCCTTGATGATGACCATAACTTCATCTATATCAGGGTTAGTATCTTTCCCTGGGACATCAGTGTGTGCCAAGTAGAACATCTTTGCAAATTGATCTTTAATTTCCTATAGAAACTATTCATCCTGCATCTTTTCTTCCTTGGCGGGAAGGGGCGCTTCATTTTTATCCTTAACTGCTTTGTTCTTTGGCATTAACAGATTGGAAACCGCAGTAGGAATCTTTCTCCCTTATTTCCTGAATCTTGCATCAATGAGATCTGGTAACAAGATGGTTGATAGATGAGTTGACATATGTTTATACTAGTTTCCATGTTTTGATCCAGAGTAGTTGCCCAATCCAGCTTTCCCTATTTGGCTCGGTATCTGAATTAGATTTTTAATTCCTTGTTGATTCTTTCCCAACACTTTTCCTGGACAGAAGCCCAAGGCTATCATCTCTTGACTGACATTCATTACTTCAGGAGAGATTCTTGGTTTTAAGGTTGGGTCCCGATAGGTCGATAATGAGTGTTGCTCACTTCGAAAGCTTGAAATCTTGCAGACTCAATTCCTTCATTGACATTAATCAGAGGCATATCCCTTTACCAAGATATTGAGTACTTTGGTTCAGCATTAACAGTTACCAAGTTGCTATTGATGATGTATTTCACCTGCTGATGGAGTGTGGATGGGACGACTCCTGCCATATGAATCCACAATCTTCCCAATAATAAGTTATATCTAGTGGTGATGTTTAACACTTGGAAGGATATGTGGAATGTATGTGGGCTAATCTTCACTAGAAGTTCTATTTCTCCCATAGTATCCCGTCGAGATCCATCAAAGGCTCTTATGACGACTTGACTGCTTCGGATTCTATTTGGGTTGATTTTCATCCTTTCTAAGGTATCATAAGGGCAGATGTTTATGGATGATCCTCCATCTATCAATACCCTCCAATCACATATCCTGATGATATCAGTACTATATATAGTGACTTATAGTGACATGTTCCTTCTGCTGGTATGTCATCATCAGTGAAGGTTATCACATTATTGTTAAGAATGTGATCTATCAGGTGCTAAATTCAGTGTCCACCGTTCTTGGTAGATGCGCTTCTTCCAGTACTTGCACCAAAATTTTAAGATGATCCTATGAGGATAAGATCAAATCCATGATGGAGATTTGAATAGGCTCCTCTTTTAACCGTTGCACCACTTTGGCTTTATTATGCCGCATTTTGCTGAGGAATTCGGCAACCTTCTTCTCGGGTACTTTACCCGGGGTTTTGATAATGGGCTTTAACACGCGTTGAGGTAAGTAAAATGGAGTATCCTTTGATAAGACAACAATACAATCTGATGTTGATCCCGTATTTTCCCCATAATTCCATGGGAATCTTTTCAAACTGAGAATGGGATACTGGGGTAGATATGGCGACATCAGTGGTTCTGGTGCAGCTATCTTCATAGGATTCTTTCCCTTTTTATCCCATATTCCTTGAATTACTAGAGGGGTGCAGGCATGTCTCCTTCAGAGGAAATGACTACTACAACTTCCCTCCATCTCTGTGTTCTAGGAGGAAAGATCTCGTCTTCTTCATACCCAGTAGTGTCACTATTTATCATTGGCAAATCACAACCATCAATTAAATTCTAGATTAGATGATGAAGTGCCCAAACAGACTTTCTGTGTCATGACCAGAAGTGTTGGAATGATATTGACATATTTTAGTGGCATCGAACCTCCTTGATCGGGGGTCCACTAGGGGCAACAGTTCTGTGATCTTTCATTCATGGATTAACATTTGTAAATTTTTCTCCATTGGTTGGCCTAAAGGAGTGAACTTTCTTCTAGCTGCAAACTCTCTACGAGCACAAAATCTTTCTTTCCTTGCAACTTTCTCCGCCATGGTTTCATTTTCTTAAAATCTAATGTGATCCTTCCTTGAAATTGGGAGGATATTTGTTTGACTCTGGCCGATCTGGCTTATCAACTTTCAAGTGACTTGATGTTGATATACCATTAATTCTGTCAATTGATCGATCTGTTCTTTGACGAACTTTTGCTCTTGCTCAATTGAAGGTTGTCCTATCTTTGCAAGGTTACTTTCAGTGGAAGATTCTCCAATATACTTGAGGTATTTGGAACCTTCTCCACTCCCTGTGCTAATAATGTTTACTCTTTCCTCATTGTGATAAGGCAGAGGATTGTCTTGGACATGTAGCTGTTCTGGTGTTGTCACCATAATTTCACCACTATATATCATGTCTTGGATCTTGTGCTTCAAAGATGAGCATTCATGGGTATCATGGCCAGGGGACCCAGAATGGTAAGCACACTTTTTACTTGGACAAAAATTTTCCAATTTTGGATTTTCAGGTAGAAGGAATTAAGTGATCTTCTTCAGGGTTTTCAGAAGCTTCAGTATGTTTTCAAGTGAATCCCCTAAGGGTGTAAAAGTTCTTCTGTGTTTAACTTCTCCTACTTTTTGAAATGGAAGATATGGAGACTTTACAGATGTTTGGAATGAAAAATAATTATTCTGCTTATAAATGGGCGGGTTCTGACTACCTCATCAATTCTGACCCTGAAGTATCAAGGATACATCTTCTTCCTTCTTCTTATGGGTTCTCTTAGGATTAGTCCCATAATTTATCAAGGATACATCATTTATTAGAATGACTTTCCTATTTCAGCTAGGACCCTTTCATAATATGGAGCTTCTTGTATGTCAATGAATGTCATCGCCATTTCATTCTCTATCATGGGAGGAATGACTTGTGAAGCAATACATCTCCATCTTTGTGCATATTCCCGAAAAGACTCAGTATTCTACTTTTTGACTTTGGTTACTTGATATCTATCAGGTGCTATTTAAGACTGGAAGCTGTATTGATTTAGGAAGGCATGGGCAAGCTATTCCCAGTTATGGATTTTGGAGTTGTCAAGTCGAGCATAACATGCTCTGGCTTCTCCAGTTAGACTTTTCTGAAATAGCTGCATTCTCAATTTTTCATCCTCTGCATAAGATCCAAGTTCTCCAATATACACTTTCAAATGAGTATATGGATGTTATAACCCGTTGTATTTTTTAAAATCTAGGACTTAGAATTTATCCAGATAACGAGCCCCTCGAAAGATACAAAGGTCTGAGTAGTTGACACTCCCATATGTTTCAGTCCCTTTGATTGACCGGATAGTTTCTTCCATTTGTTGGACTTTCTTTCTAATGTCCCCAGTTTCTTGGTCATCTTTGAGATTGATGATTTTCGGGGTTTTGTTGTGTTTTTCATTGGACTGAGGTTCATGTATCTGTATTTCCACCTTTTTATTAGTACCCTGATTGCCTCCTTATGTAGAGGACTCTGGTTGAGTGGGTGTCTGTTGACCTTGAGTATTTTTACTTTATTCTTTCGGTAGGATAGACAGCGCTGCTATCTGATTTGTAAGTCCCTCGAACACTTCTCGAGATACAGGAGTAGATTCAGATGGGGCACTTGTAGCCATGTCTGAAGATAGACTTTGTGCCTTTTTAGACTTTGATCTAGTAGTAGGACCAATCTTACCTACAAAAAAGGGTACGTAGTTTAGTCCTAACATACACTAATAGTATGCATGTTATGTAATGTGTCAATTTTAGGGTTTTTAAATGTTTTCCTGCAAAATAAAGGTTAGTTATTTTGATGACAGGATAACATGATAGGGTTTGATATTTGACATGGAATTTACATTTGACAGGAATTGACATGGAATTGAAATTTGACATGAATTGAAAGGAAAGGCATGAACATACTTCCCTTCGTGTTTAGTTTATCAGAGGCTGACCTATCTTAGGTTACTCTCATGGGCTTTTCAGCATGAAGGCTCCCAGATTATTGCAATTTACTAGATGGGAAATAAATCTGATCTTTCAATTGGAGCGGATCTAAGTGACTCCTTTCCTGAGCCTCGCGGGATTATGCTCCTCTTGAGTCTAGTAATCAGTCACCGACGGGTTTACCTCCTGGTGGAGGAATCATACAACATACATTCACATACATCGCGCCTCAGAGTATGCAATATGATAACATTTTGTGAAGCACTAATATAAAGCATTGTAAATAAATATTCATTAACATTTATTCAATATAAAGACAACATTAACACACATGCACATAAAAGGGAATTGAAGATATTGAAATGTGGCTTAAGCCCTCTACCGTCCCCAGTAGAGTCGCCACCTATCAAAGTCGTGTTTTCCCTTTTTTGTTTTAGTTTGTTACGTTTATGTGATCTATGTTGATTTATCTTTCAAATGTGTATTTTTAGAAAAGACATACATAAATGTCGACGATTTGAAAAGTTTGACTTTATTATGATTGGGCCGAATTAAACAGAGCCGCCAGTTGATATGAGTTTAAATAGATGTATAAAATCATTCGAGTTTTGAAAGGTTTTCACAATATGGCCTAATATGTGACTCTATTTTATTGGTTTGGAACTCAAGACTCATAGAGTTTGGGGAGTTGCATAAGCTAGAGGAAGGTGTTAGGCACCCCCCAACTTTCGTGAAAGCTTTAGATTTGTTTTGTAAAGTCGTTTTGTGCTTTATTTTGAAAGTAGTGCTATGCCTCTTTGGACATATGTACAAAGAGTTTTATTTACATAAAAGTTTTGTTGTAACATATATGGAAGCATATACAAGTGAGGTTTTGAAATCTGATTTCCTAACCCTTTTGCTCAAATAAGAATTGAGGCCTTTGATACTTTCTTTTATCTTTTGATCTTAGAAGTAGCTTTATTTGATTTTATTGAGATATGAAGCATCTTTGGGGGTGGTTTAGAACTCGGGGTTCTAATAGCTTAATTTTTTCTTAAGTCTATCCATCCCAATGCGATTTATATTTTATAAAATCTTCATTAATTTGATTTGAAAATCATTTTTGAGTGACAAAATAAAAACTAGAAAATATAAGGTCAGGCTCCTTATGGGCATATAAGCCATCGAAGTGAGCCCATACACCTACAAACCATGATTTCACTATTTTGAGGCCTTAAATCCAGATAACAATTTTAAGGCCCCGGATTTACACTTACACTGGATTGCAAACTGTCATTTACAATTTAAACAAGTCCATCACTAGAATCGGATCTAAATCCATTGATTGGATCTTCAATCCATTGTAGTCCCTAGGCTCACTTGAATATTTAAAACTTGGACAATGAATAATTAAGAATACTATGTTCAAATAACTAAGAAACTTCGCTAAACAATCCTTGTATGCGATTAAACAAGCTTCCCGTTTCCTCTAGATATAGATCTAGGGTCACGTGGTTGCTTAATATTTGCAAAAATTAAAAAGTAAACTAGATCTATACAGATCTTAGGCATTCTAGCTTCCGGATTCAAGTTTTACAACTTATGAACCAATTAAAAGCTCGATCTGGCTAGATCTAGTACAAATCTAGCTAATATAACACAAATATTGACTATTTACACAAAATGAATGGTTAAAAAGCTAGATATGTGCCATATAGAGGCAAATCTGTATATATATAGTACTTGTATATATATTAAAGTAAGGAAAAGAAGCAGATCCGAAGAGATCTTACAGTTAGGAACGAGAATTGCTATCGAACGGCTTTAGGCGCCTCTAGACTCGATTTCCACCGGTCAAAAACTTGATATGTTGTAGTATATATGTATAGAAGTGTTTACATAAGAGATTTACAAATATAGAAGCAAGATTTGAGCTATTTCTCACTCTAGATCTCAAATTTTCTATCTCCTGGGCCCTCTTTCTCTCTCCAAAATAGCTTAAATGAGTTGAGGGGTATGATATATATAGACTTGGCCAGCCGCGAGTCTACTTGTGGTAGTTGCAGGTAGACCTATGGCCAGGCCTGGTGGGCCTTGTTACCTTAAAGTACGTGCACCTCGATCTACGCACTGGCTGCTTGAAACTTTGATAACTTGCAATCCGAGAATCCTATGGAAGTGTGCCATACCATTCCGAAAATCTCTTTCCAAGAGCTACGCAATGACATAGGGCTTGCTCTTTTCCGAATTCATAAAGATTAGTCCATGACCAGAATAACATCTTTAGGTTTTTGTAGGCAGTCCGTTGAGCTGTCTTGGGCAGTTTGCACTCGGGATTGCTACGATGGCCCTTGATAACCATGTTTATAGCTAGATGTCTATGGTTTTCTGTTGTATTATCAATATTCCACATTTTCCCTCCCTGGGTTGTCTCCAGGGTTGTATCCAGGGTTTGATTGCTGTTGATTTTGTCTTTTATCGGGGTTGTCTACAAGGTTGATTTGATGTCCCACAGGGCTATCTCAATGGTTTGGGTTTACTATAGTCCTCTAGGGCTGTCTTCGGGGGTATAAAAGACATGTTTGCCCTTTTGCATGGTTAGTCCAAGGAAAGCAAAATTTTGAGTGTCTACATATATATATATATATAAGTACTTTATTCCTAAAAAAATTTCGATGTATGTAATGTTCTTAATAAAATTAAATGAGGGTAGTATTAAAAAAAATAAATTCATGAATAATATTAAAATAGAAAGAGAATAAATAAATTTGGACAAATAAAAAAATAAAAAAATTAAGACAAATAAATTTAAACAAAGGATTTTTCTTTTTTTCTTTTTTTCCTGTTTGGAGAGGCACCTACAATTATTGCTTTTCTTATGTGTGGTGTGACTAAACACTCCAACCCTAAAAGATTATATGAAGTTTTGATAAACTATGTGCATTAACATAAACAATAAGACTAAAAGACACTTTGCACCCCAAACTTTACACAAATGTTGACGTTTGCACCCCAAAATAAAAAAGGTGTCTAAGTAGACCCCAAACTTCAGTTATACTTAACAAAAGGCACACTTTCTTCAGTTAATCGGTTAAAAGTGACTGGCTAAGCCTGTAATGTTTATTACAAAGGGGGTACTTTTGGTAGTATACATTTATGCCAAAATTGTCATAATTATGCACCAGTTATTTACTCGTGTTGATTATCAGACAAAAATCCCCAAATTAGTTGGGATAGGGTTCGCGATCTGAAGGAGAAGTGGGATTTCTTGAGGGATTCGGAAGACAATGACGTTTATGAAGTGAAAGGTGTCCCAGAATATCGTAAGTGCTTCAAAGAATAACTTGAATAATCGGCTGGTGTAGTTTAGTGTGTTATTTTTGTAGTTTATTGTGTTATTTTTGTATTTTATTGTGTTCTTTTTGTAGTTTATTGACTTCTTTTTATTGTAAAGTGGAATGGTATCCATCATTGAATAGTATAAAGTTGGGTAGTGGACCCTTTTGATGAGCATTATATAAGATTCTGTAGTTATTACTTTATAATTTTTGGATTTTATGAAATTAAATTTGATGTGGTCCAGACATTTAATCGACAGTGTTTACTTTGTGTTTGTGGCTTTGCAGGCAATAGGGAATATTTAACAGTAAAATTTGTTAGTTCTCAGTAGGCACACAATAGATCTTAAAGGGGGGGTTGAATAGATCCTTTTTTATTTCAAATATGTTTCCTGTATATTTAGTATTGCTAATGAATTAGCATATGACAAACATAAGAATCTTTTAAAGCACAGCGAAGTAGTTAATACATACATAGCATTTATAGCAGTTAGGTACATAATGTAAATGACAAAAAGTAAATGACTGAATGTAAAAGACACAAAGGATTTTAAGTGGTTCAGAGACTCAAGATCCTAATCCACTCTTCTGCTTCAACTAGCAGGAATTCCACTAAGGAAGGGAAACACCCTGAATCACTAAGATTGCTTCAAGGCCAGCAGCATTCGAACTTCAGTTCACTAAGAACTCTTCAAGCCCAGCAGGCTTGGAACTCCTCTAGTTCACTAAGAACACTTCAAGCCAAGCAGGATTGGAACTTCATTTAGTCCTTCCGGACAAGGACCCCTAAGGTCATGGCTACTTGTTGTTGTAGTTGTTGTTGGTGCTTTGCTGCTAAGATGTCTTAAAGCTTAATCATCTTTTGTACTTAGTAGCTTGACGTGGTCGTCTTTGCATTTTTCATAGAGTCTAGACCATCTCTTCTCTGGTGCAGCTAGTCTTTATACTGTTCATTCCATCTTCTTCCGATGTCAGTTGTGCACCATCACTATTTAGGTTTGCTAAGTCTTTGAGCTTTTGGTAGACTTCGTCTGGCACTTAACATTCTATGAACCCTTCTTAAATGATATGCAAACATGGTTCTGCTTCTGTTCTGTTTCAGCTTTTAGTTCATGGTGATTCGTAGAGTGGCTCTCTGGATAATCTTTGTGCTCAGCCACTTTTCTGAATGCTATCTTCTTGGCCTTCTCGGCTCTCAGCTTAGCTGCCATCTTCAATGGCATTCTCATCGTTGTAGAGTAAAGATTTAGTATGTTCAAGTCCTTCTTCAAATCTGCTTCACATCCACCTTTGTAGTCTCACTGTCACTGAGACTTATTCTGTTCAGCTCTGGTGGAACTCGTAGAGTCAACAGTATAGCATTCCAATAACTCAACAATTCTTTTAACTCAATAACTCTTAATCTTTGAAGCTCTAGCTGATATATACTCCTCCATGATCTTCCCGTTGGAATATAGTCGTTGGGAGCTATTTGAATTATTTTGCAGATCTCGAGTTATTTATTACAGACTGCAGATGTGACATGACATCCCCTTTTTCATCTTTCTGACACTGCAGTCTACTATTTCACCTACCCCGTCATAGATGTCACTTTGGTGTGTTAGGTAGGTAGTCAACTTTATTTCTTCCTTCTGATTCCTCGATTAAAACATCAGGAGTTGTCCTTTTGCATCGTTGCTCTCAATTAGCAGCATTCGAATATCAGTCTTCAGATTAAACCATTGCCAATGCTTCAATCTTCAGATCACTAAACTCTACGATTCTGATGCAGATGTTCTTGGACCTGATCATAGTGTGTCTTGTTAATTTTTGTTCATTGATTGGTTGAGACAACACTACGATTCTGAAGATTGTTCATTGGATCTTCAATGTAGAACACATTTTGCTCCACTCGTGCAGTGCTTCATTACTTCTACTTGCCTTAACTTACATTAGGTACTCACTACTTTTTAAATTACTCTGGCCCTCCTCAACTTCAAGACTTATCAAATTAGACATGCTCAGTCTCTTTCTCCTTGTGATCTCCCGTTCACATATTATCAATGGTCTGACCCATGCTTTATCTTCTTTGTCTGTTCTGTATAGGTTGGCCATTGTCTCTGTTATAGATCTCATCAGTTTCTGCTTCTAATCTGGAAAATACTACGATTCTGGTTAATCCCAAGGCCGTTGTCTTGTTCTCTTGACAACTACTGCACTGGCTGACTTTCTTTAGTTAGTGACTTTTACTTAAGTCTTCTTCTGATCGACTTGTGGAAGACTTTATCTTGAATGGCTTCACAACTCAATAAGGATGCTGATTGGGTTGGTGCTTAGATCTTCTGTTAGCTTGCACGCCATTCATTGAGTGCTCTCTAGTTTCCTTCAGGTGGAATGTGTCTTTGCAACTCAGACCAGAGGCTTCATACTTTGGATATTCTGGGTGTGCTCATTTGTTGAGAATCGTGTTGACTCTACGATTCTTCCTTGGCATTGTGAGCACCTCTGTTGAAGCCTTAGTTCTGTACACTGCGATTTAGCTTTGGTTCTGCAGACACTACGACTCCGAGATCAGATATTGACACACTACAATTTCTGTCTTTATGCTTGTTTTCCTCGTCTGATCTGGCTCAACTACGATTTTTGCCTCTGGTATGATCAGTAGACTCTACGACTTCAAGTGTGGTCTACGATTCTTGACTTGGATTTGGCAGATGCTCGGTCGGCTCTTAGAAAGGCTGTCTCTACGATTCTGAACATGACTTCCTCAGCAGACTACGACTCTGAGAAAGTCCTTCTCGACACACTACGATCCTTCCTCGTCTCTCCTCGCAGAATACGAACTCCAAGATCTACTATCTTACAGACTACGAATCCGCTTTGATAGTTCTCAAGTTTTCCTCGACTCTTGTAACGACCCAAAATCCGGTCTATCTTCACACCCAGATTATGTACGTCACGAGTACATCATTCATCCAACATAAATCATTATATACTGAAATATAACGACATACACTCTCAAATCCCAGATTCTGGAAACCTTATAACCTTTTTCATTACAAATAATAATAAATACATTATTTATTTTGTCTTACAAGAGTGACTTTTATCCGCCACCAAGGATACATAATAGTTCCTTAAACTAGTCTAGAGTTCAATTCATCTTTCTAAATTACAAGTCTTCACTTGATCTTCTCGCTTCCTTCACACTCTGAATGACAATTCATCTGGAGACCATCAGCTTGACCTTTACGGGATCCTTAAGTTCTTCTAACCTTGTTCGCTGAAAATTGTTTTTCATTTAAAGCAAGTGTGAGCATTCAATTTCCCAGCAAGTCATAACAATTGAACAAACAACTTCAGAATTAAAACATTTCTTTAGAACTTCTATAACCGAACAAAGGTTATGAAGCAGCTTGAATAATAGGAATAGTCTCGATTCCTATCATCTTAAAACATCAGTCATTTTCACTTTGAAATACTTTCATGCTTCTACCTTTTTCATACACATCCTATCTGGCTAGAATCATTAGCACAGACTTAACAATAACGGTTCATGTATAAACAGAACATACTTGTATTGAACAGCTCAATTACAGAACAATGCATATCATAGAAACACCGAAGTGTTCAAATTGTGGCTCAAGGCCTCATACATTCTACCACCTTGTACATACATCGCACATATGCACATAGACAAGACTTCTCAAGTACAACATCTGAGAAGTTTAAGAAACTAACATTCATATAATATGAATGAAGTTAGGAAACTTGCTTTACGCCCAGCTACAGCTTACGTCGAACTGTTAATTTCAATTCCTATATAGCACATAAGGAGAAAACATAAACACCAATTAGTCATATATTGAACTTACGCATTGGTTTACTTAACGTTACTTCTTTGGGTTCGCGTTCTTGCAATATAAGTTTACGCGACTAACTTCCTTTACCAGTTTACGGCTTCATGACATACGGAGATGTCTTACTCAAAACGTTCATCATCTTGGATGATTTATATTCTTATCTTATCCGAACCATTAAACTTAATGTTCGTTAAAGTCAATTTCTTATTTCTTACGGCTCTCTGACAACTAAATGTCATCCCTCCGGATTCATTCTTTATCGACTCACATTCGGCTTTCATTAATCTTATTACCGTTTGTTACGGCTTTCATGATAATTCCCATTTTATTAATATTTTCGTTATGTATTATACGAACCCCATGTTCATTACCCTCGACGCTCAACGTCTAAGGTTCACACCCTAGCAATCCCTCACGTTCGTTCATCGCGACTACGGTCCCCGGATCGGTTACGTAACCCGCGTTTATATTCTTTGTCTTTTAGTCTTGTTTAATCTATATGTTCAACCTTTAATAAAGGTTTACATCACTTGATTAAGTGTTATCTTAGTTGAATATTATATTCTTTATCTTCCCTTATATTTCCCCCGAGAGCTGAGCAGTTAAAAGCTAATCTCTGGCTTTTTCCCAACATTGGCGCTATGGCGCTTCTCCCTTCTTTATCTCTCGCACTGCGGTGTCAATCTCTAGAAGTTTATGTCCAAGCTCGCGCTGCAACGCCGCCTCCCAAGGCTCAGCTAGTGCTGCAGCGCCGAGCCTAAACCCTAGAAAAATTCTCTAAGTGTTAAATCCAATTTGAGACGCTTACTTCCCGATCTCATAACTCCTTCGTTATAACTCGGAACGAGGTCATTCCAAAGCCATTCTCTTCCTTATCTTATGTACTTTAATACCCCTAAAGCAGAAATTCATTCTAAATCTGTTAACGTGCCATTCGATTGGCTTGATCTTTACCCTTTGTTCATTTTACGTTTTTAACGCTCTTCGTTTGTTCGTCCGTAATTCGATCATCCGAACTCGGAACTCGTTCGTTCTTGAGTCCACGACTCACATTTTCTATGTTCTATTACTTTCTTATGAAACCCTACCCACTCGGGTTCATTTACTAACTTTCTAATTCTCGTTCGTCTTTTACGAAAATTTCGCCATAACTTCATTATAGCTAAGTTTTAATCCGTTCTTCATGAACATTTCTACCGTTCCTAACCAAGCAAGAAGCAACTAACTTATATGCGATGGCTTTAAACTTGTCCATCAATAACAATTATCGTATGATGGTTTTAAATTTGTCCATCAACAACGTTCTTCGTGTTCTTCGCGTGTTCTTCGTTCGTTCTTCGTTTTAATCGATATTTTGGATTATGATTTCACTTGTTATTGGAATTTGATGTTATAGAACACCATTCCTTACTTATTTCACCTACTTATTCATATAATCCACTCGGATCGTTCAAATTCGCTACGAATCTTATACTTCCTTAAGAAATTTAAAAACTAAATTTCTAAGTTCTTATTTTTTCTTTTCTCATGATTTCAACCATATGAAATCATTTCTAACATCAACTTCTCTCTATTCTCATTAAGCTATGTTTTAAACATACTAAACTTAAAGAAAATATTAGAAGAAACTAGGTTTTAGATTACCTCTTCTTCTTAGTTTTCTCCCGCTAGACAAAGCCGGCGATTTGCAAGTTTTTCTATTTCACGAACACTTTCGATCCGATCATTCATGCTCATGTTCTTCCTTCTCCCTCTTCATTCGAACCCTCTCTCTCTCTCTATAAGGTGTAGGATTTTCAAAATCCAATTTAAATGAATTAAGCTTACTATTTATAGAATTTCCAATTAGGGGCAATTTGGTCATTTTCCCCCCCACCTCCTTACTATTCATGGCTTAGCCACCAAGTTTACTTGGTGGCCAAGTGGCCGCGCCTCTTGCCCCATGGGTCACCCCATGGGTTGCCCCATTGGTTATTACCCATCCGCTTACCCATCAGTTCGATCCGCGGTTTCTTTTCTTGGTTTGGGCCTTAACCCTAATTCTTATTGGGCCTATCTTGGGCTTGATTTCACAAAGCGTTGGGCTTGACATAATCCAAGTTCAATTAGATTCTACAAAGTCCATGAACTCAAAGTCCATTAAGACTAATCGTATTCTACGCATCTCATTCTCGTATTCTCGTATTTTCTTCGTATATTGTTCGTATGATATTCGTATTATACGTCATACTAATCTTCTTACTATACTCATATAATAACTAGTATTATTCTCGTATTTCTCACGCATAATAACCCTAATGATTATACGTGATCATAAAATTCTCAGAACTCACTTTTCCTAACCCTAGGTTTTGAGTCCGCAGGCGAAAACTTCATTTTTCCATAACTGAAATATTATTGAATATTCCATCACGTCTCAAAATTAAACGTAATCTATAACTTCTCGGAATTTCAAAATAAATCTCCGAGCAGAAACGGATGAATAGTGCCTATTTTATCTTTTTCCCCAAAAATATTTTGTTCCCGAAAAACTTCTATTTTCGTCTTGAAAATTCTTACTCGCTCAGACTAGATCGTAGCCAAAATACTCCCGACTTATAATCATCATAGGTTATAGAACGATTAACAAACACATAGCACATAATAGTATTAATAAAAATTAGTTTTATTAATAACTAATTCTTTAAACCTAAATTATAGACGATCCGAATTTTCGGGTCGTCAAATTCTTCCCTCCTTATAAAAATTTCGTCCTCGGAATTTCTTAAAACCACACCCTTACCCGGGTCATCACAACTCTTCTGCTAGACTACGATGCTGGTTCAGTGTTCGACGATCAGACATGCCTATCTATTACATTATAAGATCAACCTAACAAGCTTGATCTTTCTATATTTATAGTCCTTGTACATCATTTCTTTTTAAGGACTTTACAAAGTTGTTTTTCTTATGTAGGATTGATAAGTGGATTTAATATCCACAAATCGTTGTCCATTTCATGCTTAATTGTTGCTATTTTCTTGTTTTCATGTTCGTTTTTATTTGTTTCTGTGTTCTTTTATGTGTAGGGTGGTTGTTGTGGCAAGTCGTGAAGAAAGGAGCCTTTTGGAGAAAAATTTGAAGCAAACTTGAAAATGGGATGACTAACTAACGGTGGCCATACACAGCACGGGGGCCTTTTTGCTATGTACCCCACCAAGGGCGGGGGATAGCGAAATGAAAGCAAATCTGTTGTGTTTTGAACTCTGCTGGGATACAACTTTGAGCATTTGAATAGTATATGGACTCTAATAAGCAGAGGATTTTGACTGGGACTTGTGTGTTGGATGCTTATTACTCAATTAACAACGAATTAAACATCACACAAGGCATATTACGAAGATCAAGTCATATAAACCAAGTGAGACGCAAACTGGGACAACTCGGAAAACTTAGCTTCGTACTATGACACAGTCATATTGTTCTGCTCCAACTTGATGAACTCTACCTCTTTCATGTGATGAATACTTTCGGGAAAGTACTTGTCGTTGAATAGTTCTTGGAACTTCTCCCAAGACATCTTCAGTGCGGCAGGTTGAGTACACTTTACCGATTCCCACCAGTAGTCTGCCTCTCCTCGCAACATAAAGGTGGCAAAGGGAACCTTTTGCTCCTCGGAGCATCCCAAGACATCAAATATCTTGGTGATCTCCTTTATCCACGTCTTGGCCTTAAGTGGTTTTGGCTCTCAAATAAACTCCGGTGGTCCCAGCTCCATGAGCTATTTAGTGGTGACCGTCCGAGAGTTTCCAATGTTTCCACCTACATTTTTGATAGGAGTCGCTCTCGCCTGATGTTTCATGAATTGCATAACGCCTATGAACATTCCATCATTCTTCATTTTGTCAATGTTGTTGTTTTCCTGAGGATTATTGCCATCCTGATGGACATTATCATGGGTATTGATCGTTGGTGACTCAACAGTCTCATGTGCTTCATTATCTCAATATTTTTGAATGTCATTTTCAAATACTGTCACAGAACAAGGGTTAATTGACATGTCACATATTATCCTTATACTCTAACCGACCAAATAAATACCAAATAAACTTAGGTAGGTCATACTTGCGAATGAATTCCCCGTCTCTCCCCTCCTAGTTCTTTTCTCACATCTCAGCCGGGGATTATATCCCTAAGCTTTGATACCAACTGTGACGCCCCCAAAACAGGTATACATCACCCATTTTGAGTCGCCAAATACATGGTACAAAATTCAAATACAACTTAATTGTACAACAGTCATGTAAAATACAACAAAACATAATCTAAGAGTTTTAATAAGAATATTGTCATCTAGACAATATCCACACTCAATGGAGTCCTCATTACATTTATTGTCACACTATTTAATAGAATAGTGAGGACTACTAATGCTATCATCTGGACCGTCACTCCGTTCCCCGACTAGTCCTACTACGTTCTCATTTCTGAAGAGAACAGTGAAAGAAAGGTGAGCTCAACTAGCCCAATAAGAAATATTATTACTAAGATAATGCAGAATAAATTATCATTAGCCTTCAACAATGTTAAACTGATAGAATATAATAGACAACAAGTTTAAGCTGCGGTGAACAAGCAATCCATTAGAAGAGTCAAGTAGAGCATAAAATCTACTATCTTCTATGATTTAAAAAGTTTTCATCAACTTTATCATTTGAGACTCAACAATAAATAAAAAATCGAATCATCCCGCATCACTACCAAGGATATTCATGTAATCATCAATGGTCAAGATTATCTTTGAATTATCACCGGTCGTAATCATACCAACAACTGTCCATCAATGAACTACAGGCCCATGAGGACTTTTACCACATTACAGTCATGACTACACCGAATAATCCTTTGTCATAATTATACCAAGTCCATCTATGCACGTAAGCCAAAGATGACTTTTAATCACAATATAAGAATGAGGATGATGACAATGACATAATAATTCAATAAAACAAGTTCAAGGATAAATTTTAAAGATTTATAATTTTAATTTATCCAGAAATCAATAACGTCCAAATTGTCAACATTATACTTCTTTGTGGAGTAAAATTCAAGAATGCTCGGAAGAATATTTCCATGAAAAATATCTTTGGATGAAGCGCTTAAATATCAAGGATATTCCACTAATTTCATGGAGTATAGAAGCCAAAACTTTAACCAACTGAGTATAATAGAATATATGAAACCGCAAATGGATTTTTTCCCGCCATGCGGTAATCCACGTAGACAGATCATTTCCATAATTTAATAAGGAATGAATATGAAGGATCATTCACCATGCATTCGGTAATCCACATAAACAGGCTATTCCAACAGAATAATAAAGAATGGAATAACAGAAGAATTCACCAAGCGTCGTGAATCCACATGCATATGTTATTCCAACATAATAATAAATAATGGAACCAGTCATCATGTAATCCGCATGGCATGAGGATATTCTAACGAGTAATAATAAAGAGTGGAATAACAACAGAATTCACGGGCATGCGATATACCCACAAGATGCATAAAGTTATTCCAATGTAATAATAAAGTATGGAATAACAGAAGAATTTAACCATATATGCGGTACTTCGCATAGTTATGTTATTCCAACATAATAATAAAGAATGGAATAACAACCCTTACGAGTATTGAAAGAAAATAACTCTCTTCATGAATACGAAAGAATAATACCCCTTACCTTAGAAGAAGACTGAATACTGGAATAATGAGGTAGCAGAATTCTCTTCTTCTTTCTCTCTATAATTTCTCTCTATAATAATTGATCTATAGCTTTAGTGAATTGGTGAGAAATGAAGGAAGAATGAGCTTCTATTTATAGAAAAATATAGTTTTGAAAATTGCACGTTTTGGGGCTTAAAATATTACAGTATAATACTTTCCTCTTTTTCTTCATTTTTAATTTAGTCCTACAAGTATTATCAAACTTGCACCACCTCCCGTAATAGTAAATAATGTGAATTAATAGTTCATTCATGTGACTTAATAGTATAATCATGTGAAAAAACTAATTACAGTATAGTACCTTCAACTATACCTCCATTTTTAACTTAGTCATGCAAGTATTATCAATCTTGCACCACCTCCCCTAATAGTACAAGAATGTGAATCAATAGTACACACATGTGAACAAATAGTTATAATCATGTGAATTAATAACAATTAATTGCTCATTTATCCAGTTAATTACCCGACTGGTCAACATAACCTCCAGACATCAATTATTATCGAAATAAATGTCGATTTTCACTAACACTAATAATTCCAACACAATGGAACTGTCCATTTCATCTTTAATCAACACGAACTTATTCATAATTAATATTATAATTCACAATATTTAACAATCAGGTCATTGCCAGTAAAGAGGGGGCGTTCCGATAGGGATTTCTCCTTATTAGCGCGCAATTAAGTGACCAAACCTCTCCTTGACAGAACTTCTAGACATTGTCAATATTGAAAATAATAATATGAATAACTTTGTCGTCTCAATTATTGATTTAATAATAATAAATATTATGCAGATGATACTGTGACAATAATTGAATCAATAATATGAGAGATATGATGCAACAATTCATTGTAGCAATAATTGAGTATAACCGAAAGTGACTTCTCACGTAAGCATCAATAATCAATATCGTGCTATTATGCAACCACGCCAGACATCGTATTTCTTTTACTACTAGGGTAGTTGAACAATTTAACGGTAACACTTTCGCCGTTATTTTTATAAAAGATAATTACGCTGTTTTTTAACTACTTACAATACTTCATTGTGAGGTCCACCAATGATTGTATCGTCATTTAATATTCCCCTGTTAAAACGAATATTCCCCAACCAATCGAATATTATTTAACCACTTGCTTACTTTGCTAAATTTGTAAATATTACCCACAACTATAACATTATATCAAATCCACACCATAATATTCCAAAATATATTTCGAGAAAATTATTCTTTATTCATAAAAGTTGGGGTCTTACAACCTCCCCTTCTTATGAAATTTCATCCTCGAAATTAGGGTACGTACCTGGTATATCAAAGAGGTGAGGATATCTTGACTTCATCTCAGATTCTAACTCCCAGGTCATTTCTTCCACATCATGGTTTCTCCACAAAACTTTGACTTGACGTATAACCTTGGAGCATAGAATATGATCCTTCATATCAAAGATTTTAACAGGTAACTCTTCATACGTTAAATCTTCCTCTATCTCATCTGGTTCTAATTCAATAATGTGGTTCGGGTCTTTCACATATTTACGTAACATAGATATGTGAAAAACGTTATGAACACGAGACATACTTGGCGGTAGGGCAAGTCTATAGGCCACAGTTCCTACTCGATCAAGGATTAAAAATGGGCCAATGAATATAGGATTAAGCTTTCTTCTCTTTCCAAATCTCGTAACTCCTTTCCATGGAGCAACACGTAACAACACATGATCTTCAATATCGAATTCCACGTCCTTTCGATAAAGATCAACATAACTCTTGTGTCGATCTTGTGAGGTTTTTATACGTTATCGGATCGTTTGAATCTTTTCCGTAGTCATACGTACCAACTTCGGTCCTAACAATGTTGCTTCACCCACCTCATCCCAACATACTAGAGAACGACACTTTATTCCATACAACGCCTCAAATGGAGCCATGCTAATACTTGCTTGATAACTGTTATTGTAGGAAAACTCCACCAATGGTAAGAACTTGTCCCAACTTCCCTTGAAGTGAAGGACACAGAGTCTTGATAGATCTTTAAGAGTTTGAATAGTCCTCTCTGACTTCCCGTCCGTCTGAGGATGATATGCCGAGCTAAATCCTAAATCCGTGCCCATAGCTTTTTGCAAACTAACCCAAAATCTTGAAGTGAATCTTGGGTCTCGATCATAAACTATGGATACTAGCATACCATGCAGTCTTACAATCTCGTTTATGTACATACGAGCAAGACGTTCAAGTGTATAAGTTTCTTGTATAGGTAGGAAATGAGCAGACTTAGTCAATCTATCAACAATGACCCAAATTGCATCTATGCCTTGAGAAACCTTGGGAAGACTAGTAACAAAATCCATGGTAATGTGCTCCCACTTCCATTCTGGAATTTTAAGGGGTTACAATGGACCTTTTAGCACTTGATGCTCTGCCTTGACTCGTTGACAAGTTAGACACCTTGAGATAAACCCCGCTATCTCTCTCTTCATATTGCTCCACCAAAATGTATGTCGAAGATCACGATACATTTTGGTACTTCGAGGATGGATTACAAATGATGTGTTGTGCGCCTCCATCATGATTTTATACTTCAAGTTAGAATCGTTAGGAACACAAAGTCTGGAGTTGACTCAAAGTATTCCTTCTTCATCGATTCTTGCTTCTAAAATAGCACCTTCTTGCACTTTCCTCCTCGTACGCATCAGCTCCGGGTCTGTAGCTTGAGCAGCTTTAACTTTATCGATTAAAGTCGGTTCCATTCGTATATTCGCCATCATCACATGGGTCCCTAGAGTCTTTAACTCTATTTCCATCCTTTTCAAGTCATACAAAATGGGCCTTTGCATTGACAATATTGCACTCGTGCCCGCATATGATCTTCTACTCAATGCGTCAGCTACTACGTTCGCTTTTCCAAGATGGTATTGGATGGTATGATCATAATCTTTAAACAACTCAAGCCATCATCGTTGTCGCATGTTGAGTTCCTTTTGAGTGAAGAAATATTTGAGGCTTTTATGATCCGTATAGATCTCCACATTCTCTCCATACAGGTAATGCCTCTAAATCAAGTTAGTAAAACGATCGGCCGCCAACTCTAGATCATGAGTGGGATAATTCCTCTCATATTCTTTGAGTTGTCGTGAGGCATAGGCTATGACATTCCCATGTTGCATGAGAACACATCCTAACCCTTAGCCTGAAGCATCACTGTAGATGACAAATCCCTCCGATCCAGATGGTATTGTCAGAACAGGTGCTGAAACGAGTCTTCTCTTGAGTTCTTAAAAACTCTTCTCACATTCCTTGCTCCAACCGAACTTTGTATCTTTTCGAGTCAGCTGAATTAATGGAGTAGAGATTCGAGAAAATCCTTCCACGAATCTCCGATAATAATCACTAAGTTCGAGAAAGCTACGATCTTGATCCATCGATTTTGGTTGCTCCCAGCTTTGAATTGCTTTAATCTTCGATGGGTCAACAGATATTCCATGATTTGATATTACGTGCCCAATGAATGCAACTTCCTCAAGCCCGAACTCGCATTTCTTCAACTTGGCATATAGCTTGTTTTTACGAAGCTTTTGGAGTATTAGCCTCAAGTGTTGCTCATGGTCTTCACGGGTTTTGGAGTATATAAGGATGTCATCAATAAAGACGACCACAAAGTGATCCAAATATTCCTTGAATACTCGGTTCATCATGTCCATGAATGCAGCAGGAGCATTAGTGAATCCAAAAGACATGACTAGAAATTTATAATGCCCGTACCGAGTTCTGAAAGCAGTCTTTGGAATGTCATCAGTTTTAATCTTCAACTGATGATATTCGGAACAAAGATCAATCTTTGAAAAGAATTTGGCTCCATGCAACTGGTCAAACAGTTCATAAATGCGAGGCAATGGGTACCTATTTTTGATGGTGACATGATTCAACTCCCGATAATCAATACAAAGTCGCATACTTCCATCTTTCTTCTTCATGAATAGAACAGGAGCACCCCAAGGAGACGTACTAGGACGAATGAAACCAATGTCTAACAATTCCTGCAATTGGGTCTTTAACTCCTAAAGTTCAATAGGAGCCATTCGATATGGGGCTTTGGAAATAGGTTTTGTACCGGGTTCAAGGTCGATACAAAATTCAACTTCACGCTCTGGGGGTAGGCCAGGAAGTTCTTCAGGGAATAGATCAGGAAATTTATTAACAATAGAAATATCCTTCAAATCTGACGTATTTTTGTTTAAATCCGTGACATGAGCTAAGAAAGCTTGACATCCATTTTTCAATAAACGAATAGCTTTATGGCTTTAGATGACCATGATTGATTTTAATGGTTTGGTCACTTGAATTTGCATAATAGGTTGATTAGGAATATGACAGCTAACAACCTTACGAAAACAATCAATTTTAGCATGATGAGTAGTTAACCAATCAATCCCTAGAATCACGTCAAATGCAAGTATTTTTAAGGAAATAAGATTGACAGGTAACGTGCGGTTATCGATTTGAATCAAACAAGACTTATAAACGGTGGATGTAATGAAGGTTTCTCCCAACAGAGTTTCAAACGATAAGTCAAAGTCTAATTTCTCTGGAGTCAAATTTAAACGTTGAGCGCAAGTAGGAGAAATGAAGGAATGGGTAGAACCGGTATCAAATAAAGTATAAGCTTCACTAGAGTTTATAATTAGCTTACCCGTGATCACCTCGTTCGGATTCCTCGCTTTTTGGGAGGTTACGACAAATGCTCTCCCTTGAACTACCGGTTTTGTCTTGTCTGGGACACCCTTTGATGCCTTCATCCTAGATGGACTTGACTTTGGTGCATGACAAAATTGGGCTAGGTGACCTTCTTTTCCATAATTATAAAACGCTTTGGACTGCATCGCGCAGTTTGGACTAATGTGTCCTTCCCCTCCACATTTGTAACATACGATAGGTGGTCATTCTCCTTCCTTAACAACGGGAGTTGGTGCTGAAGTCTTTCCATCATTGTTGAATCTCCTCTTCTTGAAATGTCCATTCTTATTGTCTTGGCCATGATTACCACCGAAGTGGTTACCATTTCTGACATGTTGATTCCCTCCACGTTTGTTGTCACCACTTCTATGACTGCCACCACTGGTATTATCATTTTGCCAGCTACTTTCTCTTGGTTGGGTTGACTTGTTATCCCGCTCCAATAACTGAGCCCTATTTACAACATCTGAATACAAACACAGTTTATGAGAAATTAGATATTGGCGTATCTCGGGTTTCAAACCTCTTAGAAACATCCTCGTCATTCTCTCCTCATTATTAACCAAGTGAGACGCAAACCGGGACAACTCGATAAACTTAGCTTCATACTGTGACATGGTTATATTTTTCTGCTCTAACTTGATGAACTCTACCTCTTTCATGTGACGAATACTTTCGGGAAAGTACCTGTCGTTGAATAGTTCTTGGAACTTCTCCCAAGAAATCTTCAGTGCGGCAGGTTTTGTACGCTTTACCGATTCCCACCAGTATTCTGCCTCTCCTCGCAACATAAAGGTGGCAAAGGGAACCTTTTGCTCCTCGGAGCATCCCAAGACATCAATTATCTTGGTGATATGCTTTATCCACGTCTCCGCCTTAAGTGGTTTTGGCTCTCCAATAAACTCAGGTGGTCCCAGCTCCTTGAACTGTTTAGCGGTGACCGTCCGAGAGTTTCCAATGTTTCCACCTATATTTTCGATAGGAGCCGCTCTCGCCTGATGTTACATGAATTGCATAAAGCCTCTTAACATTCCATCGTTACTCATTTTGTCATTGTTGTTGTTTTCCTGAGGATTATTGCCATCCTGATGGACATTATCCAGGGTATTGATCGTTGGTGATTCAACGGTCTCATGTGCTTCATTGCTTATCTCAACATTTTCGGATGCCATTTTCAAATACTGCCACAAAACAAGGGTTAATTGACATGTCACATATTATCCTTATACTCTGACCGACCAAATAAATACCAAATAAAGTTAGGTAGGTCATACTAGTGATGGAATTCCCCGTCTCTCCCTTCCTAGTTCTTGTCTCACTTCTCAGCCAGGGATCATATCCCTAAGCTTTGATACTATCTATGATGCCCCAAAAACAGGTATACATCACTCATCTTGAGTTGCCAAATACATGGTATAAAATTCAAATACAACTTAATTATACAACAGTCGTGTAAAATACGACAAAACATAATCTAAGAGTTTTAATAAGAATATTGTCATCTAGACAATATCCACGCTCAATGGAGTCTTCATTACATTTATTGTCACACTATTTAACAGAATAGTGAGGACTACTAATTTTATCATCTGGACCGTCACTCCGTTCCCCGACTAGTCCCAGCTACGTTATCATTTCCTGAAGAGAACAGTGAAAGAAAGGGTGAGATCAACTAGCCCAGTAAGAAATATTATGACTATGATAATGCAGAATAAATTATCATTAGCCTTCACCAATGTTAAACTCATAGAATATAATAGACAACAAGTTTAACTGCAGCGAAACAAGCAATCCATTAGAAGAGTCAATTAGAGCATAAAATCTACTATCTTCTATGATTTAAAAAGTTTTTCATCAACTTTATCGCTGAGACTCAGCTTAATAAATAAAATCGAATCATCCCTGCATCACGGCCAAGGATATTCATGTAATCATCAATGGTCATGATTATACTGAATTATCCCTGGTCATAATCATACCAACAACTGTCCATCAATGAACTACAGTCCCATGAGGACTTTTACCACATCATTCGTCACATTACGGTCACCGAATAATCCCTGGTCATAATCATACCAAGTCCATTTATGCACGTAAGCCATAGATTACTTTAATCACAATATAAGCATGATGATGATGACAATGATATAATAATTCAATAAAACAAGTTCAAGGATAAATTTTAAAGATTTATAATTTTAATTTGTCCAAAAATCAATAACGTCCAAATTGTCAACATGATACTTCATTGTGGAGTAAAATTCAAGAATGCTCAAAAGAATACTTACATGAAAAGATACTGGATGAAACTCAAATATCAAGGAAATTCCACTAATTTCATGGAGTATAGAAGCAAAAACTTTAACCAATTGAGTATAATTGTAAATCCCCCAAACTCGGGTACTTGAAACCCGAACTTGGTGCTTCACGATACCATTTCTATGAGCGGAATAATACTAATAATAATAACCATAATATAAAAATCAAACTTAATTTATATTTATCAGAGTCTAATCCCAATTACGCAACCTTTACTTTAATTCTTTACATGATATATAATACATATCATTATCTATATATTGTCTAACTATTACAAAAGATACCATTAAACATGTTCTGTTTGCTTTCCTTTTTACTTGTTCTTGTCTGAACCTTCGGGTTGATCATACCTAGCTGAAAATAATTAATTTAAAGCAAGAATGAGCATTTGGGTGCCCAGCAAGTAATAACAATTAGAAATATAATTAGCTGAAATTAATTGTCTTGGTGACATTATCATAAATTATTCTTATTAACTTACATTCTAAGCCTTATCGTATACGCTTAACATATAACGCGAAATTTTCTATTTAAATAATCATGTACTCAAAATATTAGATTTTGAAATTTTGGTTTTCTGCATTAACCAGTACTCATATAATTAACTATTATCTTTATACCAACTTATTTCATTAATCCATCATAGACTCATATTCATAACACTTGACATACCAAAGCACATACTGCTTTAAACATCCGCTATCCCTTTGTAACTCAAAAGTCGGGAATCGCTGCCACAACTTATATAAAATTTGAAAAATATTACCTTATACAAACATACCTATCATATACTTAACATAGAATCATATCTATTCAAGTAATACTAATACTATTTATTTCTTACGCCTCCAGTAAGGATCAATTGCTTAGAAATCTGTCTATTCCCAGTATCCTCAATAATCCATTCACACATAAGTACACCTAGTTCGTCCAACTTACCATACCTTATGAGTTTAAGAACTCACCACAAACATATGAGTTGAAGAACTCGACATTGACCACATATTCTTTAATTATACTTTACCAATCAATTATACTATCGTTTCTGGGTCCGGTACTACACTTTCCAGAATAACCACCTCATTGAGGTAGCTTTCAATGTGAGCCTCTATTTCAGCTATTGGCTTTGATATTGGCTCGGTTATGGAGGTTGACTTCTTCTTTACGATTTGCAGGTATCCTAATCCTTTTCTATCTGACATCTACACACCTAAGTTATCCTGATTATCAACTAATATATACACACAGCAAATAATGGATTTATACAAGTTATTTTTTTTATTTTGTTTGACGATGAACTAATTCAATTCATCTCCTTTTTAAACTCTATATGAGTTAATTGTATTTTCAATGTTTCCCTATGTTCCAAGGTTATAGCCTAAGGTCTAGCCCACCTAAGGTTTTTAACCCTAAAGCTCTGATACCAACTTGTAAAGCCCCCAAACTCGGGTACTTGAAATCCGAACTCGGTGCTTCACGATACCATTTCTATGAGCGAAATAATACCAATAATAATCACCATAATATAAAAATCAAACTTAATTTATATTTATTAGAGTCTAATCCCAATTACGCAACCTTTACTATAATTCTTTACATGATATATAATACATATCATTGTCTATATATTGTCTAACTATTACAAAAGATACCATTAAACATGTTCTGTTTGCTTTTCTTTTTACTTGTTCTTGTCTGAACCTTCGGGTTGATCATACACAGCTGAAAACATTTAATTTAAAGCAAGAATGAGCATTTGGGTGCCCAACAAGTAATAACAATTAGAAATATAATTAGCTGAAAGAAATAAATGTTTTCTTTGTACATCACTTCTACAACAAATTTATAGCTGTGAAGTAAACTGAACCGATAATAACAATATAACAATTCTATCTCAAATTTTTGAAACTACGTATTGACTATATATATAGGTATTAGTCAACAGATTATGAACATTATTTTTAGTTTTCGGTAAGGTTTAACAGAACTTCATCAGCAAATCGTCATAACTTACGGGTGTTAGGTTGTACTTCCCATGGGCCCTGTATTGATCAATACTACATTACAAGAATGATAGGATCATTCACTCTGTCCTCCTTGGGCGCATAAAAGTTTTCTCGTGATCGGGATGTTCATACTTAGTCTGGAATCCGAACCAAAACAATTTCATTGGATACAAAAAGGTTTTATCATATTCAACAATATTTCAAAATTTGTGTCTAGCTGGTCAATTAGCTTGGAAATATATATATATATATATATATATATATATATATATATATATAAACATGTGTTTAACTACAATGACTATCTAAGTGGGGACACTTGTATAACCATATTTTGAAATTAACGAACAGAATATATATCTGAATTACAATATACTAACATGTTGATAAACAATGACTGGATATAGAATATATCACAATAGGGTTAATAATATAGTATAATAATAATATAATTCTGAAACTTCTTACTCATGTCCATTGCATAAAGTATTAGTTTTTGATTTTATGATGTTTTGAATGATGACTAATTTAAGTATATTAGACGTGTGCATGGTTCATGGTTTGTTATTATATTATTAAATATGCTTGGATTATGGTTTATAAATGTTTTATAATATTATAATTAGTATGCATGGATTATAGTTTATAATATTATATCTAATATGCATGGGTTATGGTTATTACATGAATTGGAGTTTATTAAAGAAGATTTGATTTGGAGTTTATTAAGGAAGATTTGATTTAGAGTTTATTAAGGAAGATTTGATTTAGAGTTTATTAAGGAAGATTTGATTTGGAGTTTATTAAGGAAGATTTGAATTAGAGTTTATTAAGGAATATTGGTATTTATAATTTTTAATGTTGTCAAAAATTATTAGATGGGTTTATGTTATTAATTGTTTTTCTAGCTGGCCCAAACTTGGTTCATCTATTCTAAGAGTATTTCGTGGGTACTAAAATTTATTTAAAGATATACTCTTGCTGGGTGGGGCCCATTAGTGGTACTTTGCATTCTATTTGAAAAAGGAGTCTTACAGAAGCTTTTTAAAGTTATTGGGTCTTATCTTATCTCCTTGTTACTTTTGTTCAAAACAGTTGACTTGTATAGAGCTTATCTCCTTTATTTCAGCTATAAATAGTTGGCGCAGAGTTTTTCTTATTCAAATTTGCTGAAATCGTGGATTTACTTTAACGGGAATGAGATTTCTTAGCTAACATATTTTATAGTCGTTACTTGTCTTATTATATATACTTCTTCTCTTCAGCTGAACAAGACATCTCTAAAATCTTCAATCAAGTTGATATACAACATCAGAGCGCTTCAATTGATTTATTCCAGCCACTTATTGTAATCTACTATATTTTTTTGTGTTGGAAATTTATTTTACTCATTCTTTGTAAATCGAACTCAAGCATAGTTTTGGCTTGAGATTTCTATTTTAGTTAGTCTGTTCATAAAAGGCTTCAAAGGTCTCAGAGGTGAGAACAGGTGCAGAGGTGTACAAGTTGTAGAGGTGCAAAGGGGACATTGGTGTCCAATATCAGAATTGAAGCTTCTTTGTAATAGGGAGTTCTTTTTATTATATTTAATTGAATATTAAGTTTAATAAAAAGAGTCTCCAATCCTAGTTGGGATTGGACGTGGATTAGGCCACTAGATTAGAGGATAGGGGCTGAACCACGTAAAAATCTTGGAGTGATTTTTACTTTTGTTTATCTCTTTAATTGTCATTCACGTTCTGCACATTTTTGTTTATTACGTTAATCCATACACTAAAGCAGACAGGTCTAGCTGTCTGAAAATAATAAACGAAGAACAGACACTAAAACAGACAGGTGTAACTCTCTGAATTAAACCTGTAGCATAATATTTCAAAAAGTTTTCACTTTTTATCACTTTTAGCTTTAACACATATTCACCCCCCTTCTAGGTGTGCACATACACAAAATTACATTTGGTATCAGAGCAAGACTCTATTAATATTGATCGTTGCAGGTCGTAGGGGAAAATCCTCTGGCACACCTAAACTTTCAAGAAGGTCAGTCCATAAGTAGGCCACCGATGTTGTTCAGAAGTGAAAACTTCAACTTTTGGAAGTTCAGAATGAAGATTTTTCTTAAAAGAGACCCACGGGAATGGTGGGTTGTTGAAAATGGACCTATCATTCTTAGACATGATGATGGCAAACCAAAGGCTCTCATGGAGATGGATGCAAACGAAAGCTATATGTTTTCCTACAACTCAAGAGCTATGAACACCTTGCTAAGCGGAATGGTCCAAGCTAAAATTAATAAAGTATCATCGTCCAACACAACAAAAGAAATGTGGGATACAATATTCATGAGCCACGAGGGAACTACTAAGGTGAAGGAAGTCAAGCTAAGTATATTGATGCAAGAATATGAACTCTTCAAATTAGAAAAAGATGAAACAATTAATGAAGCTCAAGGAAGATTTCTTACTCTAATGAACTCTCTAAGTATGCTAGGACGGAAAATTGATCAGAGGGAAATTAATAGAAAGCTGCTAAGAGTCATGCCCAAACGGTTTGCACCGAAAGTCATAACTCTCCAAGACTCACCAACAATTAGTACCATGGAAACTCTTACCTTGTTTGGAGAGCTTGAAGAATTTGAAAATCTACTCAAGAGGTATGATCAAGAGGATGAAGCATCAATAAAGAAAACATTGGCACTTCAAATCGAGAGCAACAATGAAAGTGATCATGAAGATTTTGATGAAGAAATTGAAATGCTCTCAAGAAAACTCGAGAGACTACTTCAAAGAAAGAAACAAAGGAAAAATCAAAAAGGTAGCTCAACTCCAATGAGTAAGTCCAAAACGGAACAAGAAGAAGAAACTGTCCAACTCTGTTTCATGGGACTAGAAGATGATGATCAACTTGTGGTAACAAATTTTCATGAAGCTTTTGAAATATCTATGCCTGATTATATTGCTTTACAAAATGAAAATCAACAACTCACAAAGAAAACTGCCTATTTTAAGAATTGTGTAAATGAGCTAATGAATGAAGTTAAGTCGCTTATTAAAGAGAGAAAAGAAAATGAATATCTTAAAAATGAAAATGAAGTGTTAAAAGAAAATTTAAAAATGAGAGATGCATGCATAGATGCTTTTAATGATGGAAAAATTATGAATATGCAACATGATGATAATGTAATAAATGTAGAAATAGCATCTTTAAAAAATGATCTTGCTAAATTTAAAAAAGAGAAGAGAACCTAAATGTTATGTTAGGGGCACAAAGGTCCAGTCTTGATAAACAAGGGATTGGGTATAATCCTATTAAAAATGTGGAAAACAGGACTAATAATAATATTAGAATGATTAATAGTAAGTCAAGGCATAAACCACTTTATTGTTCACCATTTGTTACTTGTAAAAAATGTGGTTTTAAAGGTCATTTGGATTCTAATTGCAATAAAATTAGAATAAAACAAATTTGGGTAAAGAAAAGTGATTTTTATGCTACTAACCCAAAAGGACCCAAGAAGATTTGGGTACCAAAAAGATAGAGACTATTTGTTTGTTTTGTAGTTGTCTCAAGATCAAAAAGGAGATGGATGATACTAAGAGATTACAGAAGTTGTGCATGTAGTATTTGATGAATTTAATCGTGGCCTATCAAAAGAAGAAAATGAAGTTTGTGCACGAAAAGAAAATCTGATTAATGGAAACAGATAGCTCAATCTGGACAGCATAAGCCGTCTACATCAGAAGGAAAAACAGATGAACCAGGAAAACATGCAAACACCTAAATCCAAACAGCTCGACCCTTCTGTTTTTGATGGCAAATCAGATGAATATTCTGATGCAAAATCTGATATTTTTGAAAGTTAATCAGATGAAAAAATGATCAATGGCAGTCTTCCAAGAACAACCAAAATAGTGAAAAATTATCCTCCTAACGTGAGGTTTAAAGACCTCAACATTGGGATGCCAAAAGAAGTGCTATTGAAGAAATTTTTGATTATGAAAATACAAAATCCAAATCTACACTAAGGAGCATAGCTATCAAGATTTCTACTGGTAACAAAATGTTAATATATAGGTAACAAATCACAAAGGTATGATTATATTGTTTACTTGCTATATGTGATTTTGTTATAACCTTGTTCCAATGTCATTCTTTGTGCTTAATTTTTTCAATTTGAAAAATGGGGTGAGATAACTAATTATATGAATTATTTTTTGTTGATGACAAAGGGGGAGAGATATAACTTGATTTATTGATTTATTTATAGTGACAAAGGGGGAGAGATATTTGAGTATATTTGAATTGATATTGTGATACTATATTGTGTTGGAATATGCAATGATAAAGTCATTTTATTTTGCTATATATTTGATATGCATAAATTTAAGGGGAGTCATATACTTGGGGGGGCATGTTGATTAAAGTTGTGCATAAATTGTCATCATCAAAAAGGGGGAGATAAAGGAAATACAAATGTAAGATACTTGCCTGATGCGCTGCTTACAGTTCGTAACTTAGTTCTATCTTTATATAACACCTATCAGTAATAAGATCATTTGATCGATTAGAATAACATACTATAACACATAGCATTGCTTATTGCAGTCAATACATAACCTATCACATTGTCACATATGTTCCACAACCATTGAATCACAAATAAACACATATCTAATCAAATTATTTACGTTCAGATCAATTTCTGAAATATGTCGGTGTACCGACGACTTTATCGGAAAATTATCGAGTCTAAGACTCTATCCTGTAGTTCAATATCTGCAAGTATTAGTCATATTATTTTTAAATGACTTACAATAATTTAAAACATTTATTATAATTTATCATAAATTTCAAACACCGGAATCATTATTAAATGATTTAAATATTAAACAATTCTATTATCATTAATATTTAATTAATATTAAACTATTAACGAAATCATTGCGCAAAAGGTTAAAGTTATTTATAATAACTCAAAATACTTTTAAAGTATTAATATTAACCTTAAATGATTTTTAAAAGAATTAAAATCATTTTAAATAATTATCATTAATATTAAAGTATTAATGTATTACTTATCAAAATATTAAAAGTCCTTAATCATAACTTAAAATATTTTTAATTCATTTATATCCTTTTTAAATGATTTTTAAATAAATAAAACCATTTTAAACTATTTATTTAATATAATTATTAAATAAATCTAATATCATTTAATATTAAATTATTAATGAAATTTTCCTTTAAATATCAAAAGTTATAATTTATAACTTAAAATATCTTTAAACACTTTATTTCCATTTTAAATGATTTTTATAATATTAAAATCATTTTTAAACTAATATATTTAATATAATTATTAAATAATTCTAATATCATTATTAGTAAATAATTAATGAAATTTACTTGTAAATATTGAAAGTTATATTTTATAACTTAAAATATTTTTAAACTATTTATTTTCATTTAAAATGATTTTTCTAATATTAAAATTATTTTAAAACTAATTTATTTAATTATAATTATTAAATAAATCTAATATCATTTAATATTAAAATATTAATATTTTCATGACAAAATATTAAAAGCTATATTTATAACTTCAAATACTTTTATAACCTTTAAATCATTTTTCTATAATTTTAAATCATTAATTCTATTTTTCATCAATTATTTAATACATTTATTAAATAACTTAAATATCATTAATATTAATTAATTAATAAAATTTCATCACAAAATATAAAAAGTTATTGAAAATAACTTAAAATATTTTCTTATATCATAATATAATTTTAAATGATTTTTCATGTATTAAAATCATTTTTAAATAATTTATTTAATATTATAATTAAATAAATTAAATACTTTTAATATTCCAAAAATATTAAATATTTATGAAATATATTCAAAATAACTAAAAACTAATTTTCAGATTTTAAAAATAATTTTTAAGAATTTATTTTGTATTTTTCATAATTAAAAACTATATATTACTAATTATTTAATAAAAATAATTATTTTATATAGTAACTGTCGCTAAAGACTGCCTATAGCGACAAAACCGTCGCTATAGGTGTTCTTCGCGTTCTTGGCCAAACCTAGAAAATATATGTCAGTTACCGAGTGGGTGAGTTTGACCAGGGATTACTTTTAATCTATGAGGTTTCCGGGCGAGATAAAACATTTCTCTTGTAGTGATTATGCAATACTACAATTAAGACCAACAAAATAGGCCATACAACAACACAACAAGAAGATATGTCCCTTTAAACTCTATGTCAGAGCTCTCTGGGTTTTCTGGGTTACCCAGAAACCCAGTTAGCTTCGAGGGTCCAATTTAAGGCTCAATCTGCTTTAGGTTCTGGTTATGAAAAAGTTGTTTTTATGGTTCAAGATTATAGTATACATGACAAGGTACAATAACATATTATCATATCATAATAACAACAAAACAATTGAACGATCAAGGTTGGTCAAACCTTTTCAGACGTTGGGTTCTTAATTTTCTAGAAATTCCAGAAACCAGTTTTCGTGACCGGATGGTCTACTTTGACCAACCACCCCAATCGACTTAATTGATATTTAGGAGATTTTAAGGCATAAACTTGTAGTCTATACAACATATTACAATTATATTACAACCACAACAACAACAAAAACAAAAATCAGCAAGATCAAGGCTAAGGAAAAGCTTGTCAGACACTGAAAACCCATTTCTTGGTTACCCAGAAATGGTCCGGTCATGGTTGGTCAACGACCTTTGATCAAGAATAACTTGCGAACTAGACCAGATATAAGTATGATTCTTGATCTAGATCAAAGAGCACATAACAGACTACATATCTAAAACATAAAACAACCAAAAACATAAACCGTGAAGGATCTACAGCGTATGACATTCATTGTCAGAACACAAAACAAAATTTTTCCAGATTTTATAAAATTTCAAATTCGAGCCTCTAGATGTTATGGATCTAACATCTAGCAACCCAAATCATCATTATACACCTCATATAACATGTTTAACAAAAAAAATCTAACATCTAACAACAGATTTTTGGTCAGATTATAGCTAGGGTTTTTATACCTTGATGATCAATTTTTTGATTCTGACTACTGATTTGGTTAGAGGTAATCGTGGGGCTTTGTTCTTGACTGATATTAGGAAAGAATTTCAGAGGTGTGGAGCTTGAGAGAGAATGTTTGAGTGTTTGGGAAAAAACAAGTTAACAAATGATTTTCTCTCTCTTCCAATCTATTTATACAAGTGTATTATACATGTATTGGCTGATCTTGTGGTTGATTGCTGTCAATTAAGTCAATGGAGTAGTTGAGTTTGGTCTCCAACTAAACCTAAGGTCAAAACCTATAAATTAGCTTCAATAATGCAAAGGGCATAAATGTCAATTAGCTTTCCAATTTAATGGCATTATTGTCATTTGGCAAACCCTTAGGGTTTAACCCTAAGGTCTAGCACAAACCATATTTAGGATTTCCAATTTAGGGTTTGCACAAAAAAAAATTTAAAATAAATTTTAGTTTCAAAAAATTTGAAATTAGGGTTTCCTAATTATGATTAATTTTCTAATTACACTATATATGAACATTATTGTTTTTTGTGTCCACTAATTAGCATTTAGCTTACAATTAACAAATTAGGGTTACTAATTTTAGAATTAGGGTTTATAGTTAATTAGGGTTTCCAAAATCTATTAGGGTTTTTCCTAATTAACATTTATATTTATAATAAATGCCATAATTCATATATCACGATTACAAAACAATCTTGTATTCTAATTTGGGTTTCAAATTAGAGTTTAACATCTAAAATTAGGGTTTTTAATAACTTAGGGTTTTCTAAAAATTATTTGGGGTTTCTAAATTTTTAATTAGGGTTTACCTAATTAATCATTTAATACACAACATACAACATATAACATAGTTATATAACAGTCTTAAACTCGTAATTGATTTTCAAATTAGGGTTTTCCCTAGTAAAACTAGGATTTACCCAATTAATATTAGGGTTTTGAAATTATACACCATAATTGACCAACCATTGTCAGTCCACAAACATACAGTACATAGTTATAGCACTGAAAAATCAAAATATAATATTATTATATTATTATTCTCATCCATTGACAAAAAATCCAAAATTAGGGTTTGGATTTCATATCTGATTTATTCTTCATATATAACATTATTAATTAAGTTAAAATAATTAACTTAATTAATCTTGCATAAATTCATATAATAAAATAAATAATTATTATAATAATTCTAAAAATCATTTCATATATTATTTAAATAATATATAATCATATTTTATAGAAAATAAATAATAAAAACATTTCTACTATATTAATTATTATAAGAATATACTTTATAATAATCAATAATTTAAAATAAAATTATTTATAAATATTCATGTAATAAATATATTTTTATTTATCATATAAATACATATACACATTATCTTGTACAAATCCTCATCTTTAAAAAAAAATTATACGCAAAATTTCTGATTTAATTTTTATTGAAAATATCGGGTTGTTACAATAATAAAATATATAAAACCGCAAATGGATTTTTGCCCGCCATGCGGTAATCCACGTAGACAGATCATTTTCACAATTTAATAAGGAATGAATTCGAAGGATCATTCACCATGAATGCGGTAATCCACATAAAGAGGTTATTCCAACAGAATAACAAAGAATGGAATAACAGAAGAATTCACCAGGCGTGCGTAATCCATACAGACAGATTATTCCAATAGAATAATAAAGAATGGAACCAGGTCATGCGTAATCCGTACAGACAGGATATTCCAAGAGAATAATAAAGAATGGAATAACAACAGAATTCACAAGGCATGTGATAGACCGTACAGACAGGTTATTCCAACAGAATAATAAAGAATGGAATAATAGAAGAATTTCACCATGTATGAGGTAATTCGCATAGACATGTTATTCCAACATAATAATAAAGAATGGAATAACAACCCTTACGAGTATTGAAAGAAAATAACTCTTTTCATGATTACGAAAGAATAATACTCCTTACCTTAGAAGAAGACTGGATACTAGAATAGTGAGGTAGCAGACTTCTCTTCTTCTTTTTCTCTCTATAATTTCTCTATATAATAATTGCTCTATAGCTTTAGTGAATTGGTGAGAAATGAAGGAAGAATGAGCTTCTATTTATAGAAAAATATAGTTTCGATAATTGCACATTTTGGGGCTCAAAATATTACAGTAACCTTCCTCTTTTTCTTTATTTTTAATTTAGTCCTGCAAGTATTATCAAACTTGCACCACCTCCCCTAATAGTACAAGAATGTGAATCAATAGTACACACATATGAACAAATAGTTATAATAATGTGAATTAATAGCAATTAATTTCTCATTTATCCGGCTAATTACCCGACTAGTCAACATAACCTCCAGACATCAATTATTATCGAAATAAATGTCGATTTTCACTAACACTAATAATTCCAACACAATGGAACTATCCATTTCATCTTTAATCAACACGAACTTATTCATCATTAATATTATAATTCACAATATTTAACAACCGAGGTTGTTCTCGTGAAAAGGGGGCTTTCAGATAAGGATTTCTCCTTATTGGGCGCCTAATTAGGTGACCAAACCTCTCCTTGATGTAACTTCTAGACATTGTCAATATTGCAAATAATAATATGAATAACTTTGACGTCTCAATTATTGATTTAATAATAATAAATATTATGCAGGTGATACTGTGACAATACTTGAATAAATAATATGAGAGATATGATGCAACAATTACTGTATAAATAATTGAGTATAATTGAGTGACTTCTCACGTAAGCATCAATAATCAATACCGTGTGCTACTATGCAACCATAGCAGTATTCTTTGTACTTTACTACTGGACGGTTCAACGGTTTAACGGTAAGAATATTATTGTGTCGTCGTACGAATATTCCCTGTTAAAACGAATATTCCCCGACCAATCAAATATTATATAACCACTTGCTTACTTTGCAAAATTTGTAAATATTACCCACAACTATAACATTATATCAAATCCACACCATAATATTCAAAAATATATTTCGAGAAAATTATTCTTTATTCATAAAAGTTGGGGTCTTACAAATAACATTCTCATGTATATTCCTAACAATCCCCCCCTATTTGATTATGACAAAAATAATTAGTGCATATGCATGAGATGAATTAATCTTATATACAATGAGCAGTTGTATTTCTAAAACAGATAAGCATGAAGGTTATTGATGATAATATGAAATTACATAAGTTATGACACATTACATTCTGGATCTAGAACATACCTAACTAGATATAGATTTACCTTTTTGGCTCCATTTATGTCTACAGGATGTCTGTTGATCAGCTACTCATATTTTTCTTCTTTTCTCTGCTCCCCCTCAGATTCATGCTCCATTATTTCATCCTTCAATGGGTTTGGTTCTGGTGCATGCCCTTCTTCTCTATTTGGCTCCCCCTCAGACTCTGTGTTCATAGGATCATCATCCTTTGGCTCCCCCTTAGATGATGACGCTGCTTCTGCTGTTGTTGTCTTCTTATTCTTTTCCTTTGTTTTTCCCTTGGCCTTCTTTTCTTCCTTAATTCTTTTCTCCTTTCTCCTCCTTGAGTGCCTCTTTCTATGTCTCTTTTTCTCCCCCTTTTTTCATTAATCACTTGTGAGAGCTGCTCCACATTTGACATAAGTTTCTCCATCAGGTAGGATGAATTACCAACCTTAATCTTAAGTTCTTGTTGGCTTAGCTCAAGTTGTAAGGAAAAAGACTGATTCAAATTGTCAATCTTGTTAGAGAGAGATATAATTTGCTTTGTATTTGCCTTCTAAGATCGTAGAGCTTCTTCCTTCTGATCATTCATAGCCTTCAAAAAAATTTGATCCCTTTATTAAATCTTAAGGGATATGTTTGAGAGTCTGGCTTGAAGTCTTTTGGATAGCTCATTGTCTTCTCCTGTTGACATGTCCTTGACTTCTGCACCAATGAGAGAGATATCCTTAATCAATTATTCAGAGTTCTTTAGTAACTCTTTCTCTTGAGGAGTTTGGTTATTTGGTTGGGCAGACTCCTGTTGAACACCAGATTAGACTCCACAATTTTCGTTCTTGGACAGTTTTTCGAAAGCAGTGAGAATCTGATAAATCGTTGAGTTCCAATCACTGTTGGAGGATGAAGGAATATCAAAAAATTGTGCTTGGATAGAGGGAAGCTTCTTAAACTGAACTTGATCATCTTCAATGGTAGAGTGAAGAAACTCTACGATCATAGACTTGGGTATACTCCTTCTGCCATCTGATCCTACTCTACAATCGTAGGGAATGTAGTGGTTGGCAGCATGTCGATAGACCTTGAAGTGAGACTGGTCTATGATCAGCTATTTTGCAAACTTCTTTACTCTTGGGAAGTTATGTGCCACTAACTCTAAATTTGGAAAATGTGAGTAACACCACCTGAAGTAACTTTCATCTTTGCCAGTATATGCCTTTAGCCAGGGCATCCATGGGAAAAACCATCTCATCAGAAGATAGTCAGGGTTGTACAGTATTGTAGTGCAGTCTAACTCCATGTTGTTCCAGTTGTTAAACACATCGTATGTAGTCATCCTTACAACCTTGAGTTATTCGTTTCCATAGCTTATCCATCTTTCTAGTGGTACATCTGGTGGTTCATCAAAGACTTCCACAACTATTCTTCTGCGAACTCTTACTGGAGAGAGAACAGGATAGTCTGCTGATTCCTTTGATTCCTGATTTGTAGAACTGGAACCTTTTTCCATCTCTTCACTTTCTGAACTTGAATTATGCTCAATTATTTCATCTGATTCATTAGTGAATCCTTCATGTTGATTTTCATCACTAGTACCTTCTTCATCATCTTCTCCCTTGGATTCAGACTTATCATTACTCAATTCAATGATAGCAGTAGAAGATTCTCCTTTCATCTTTAGAACAGTTCTGACAAGCAATATGTTGCTCTTCCTTCTCCTAGGAGATCCAGCTATAGGAGTTTCAGTCCTTTCTTCATCTTAAGATTTTGAAGCCTTTAACTCATCAGATGAGCTTCTGTGGAGTTCAGCCATAGGAACAGATGATTCCTCTTCAGACTCTGAGTCCTCTGAAGTTGAAAAAGAACTCCTTGAAATTTTAGCAATGGGAGATCTAATTTCTTCAGACTTAGCCATTTTCTTATCAGCAGAATAACTACTTGAGAATTCATTCATAGAGTCTTCAGTTTTCTTTTCTTCTTCTGAATCTACTATCTTTTCTTCATTAGATAGACTTCTTTGGTGAACTGAGACTGACTTCTTCATCACCTTTGCTTTCTTCTTGGATGGCCCTTGGAGTAATTTATTACTCCTTCTTCTTTTTGCGGTTGATGCATTTTCTATTTCTGTTTCATGCCTCTTCTTGTCAGTAGAGGGACTGCTTAGTGGAGTCTATGTATTCTTCACAATCTTAGTTTTCTTCTTTGTTGGAGTGACTGCTACAGTTACAGAGTCATTAGATTGAGATATCTTGCTTTCCATTTCTTTTGCCTTCCTCTTCTTTGCAAAGACCTTGTTGCTGCTGCCAGATGTCATTAGCCTCTTGTTTTCCTCGGGATTTTTCTTCCAGTTTTCAAACAACTTTGGGTACATCACTTTATGAACATTCAGTGGTTCTCCCTCATCATCCTTTATCGTGTTTCTCAGTTTCTTCTTCAGTACAATGCTCAAGAGTCTTCCATGAAAAACCTTTGTGAAGGGTTTTTCTGTAGACTTCTTTGTCTCAGTTTTTTCTAGCCATTTAGTCAAACAGTCAATTAGAAGGGCTCCGAAGTTCATATGCTGCTTCATGACGATTGCATTCATGACTCTTAGTTACAGATCACTAACAGTATCATGTTCAGTGTCTGTGCACAAGATGCATTTTCCCGTAATCTCAGCCACAAATTCAAACTCTTCAGGAAACTCCTTCTTCTTCATATCTTTTAGATTTACATTCCTCTTGTAGCGCATTACCTTTTTGCCTTCTTCAATGTTGACGTCCTCTAGGTTTATCAGACCTTGGTTAAGAAACCCTAGACATTGGTTGATGTCTGATTCTTTTATCTTCAGCATATGACCTTTGTGGACAAAAGCCCAGAATCTATCGTTGCATTGGAGTAGAATTGCTTCAGTAGCTCGGTATAGACTGGAGTGTTAGCTTCAATGCACTCAGAAAACCCAACATTATTTACAAGCTTAAATATATCCTTGAAATTATTTTCTGATCTTTCGAACTTCTTGAAGCCGAGTTGGATTCCGGTTATGACACGTCATTCTTCCATTTTGAGGGTTCAAAATATATGGGTATTTAGTTTCAGAACTCTTATGAGGGTTAGTTGAATGCAATTTAGGCGAAACTCAAGGTTTACTAGATTCAGGCTTTGAAGAGGATTTTAAGGTTCGAAAAAGGGAGGGAGAGAAGATCGATAGGTTTTGATAATTGTTTGAGGATTTTAAATTTGTCTTTATGACAATTCCTTCTGACTCTGTATAAGCTGTGATGTGTCAACCAGCCATTGGTTGCATGATGCCCCGTAAGAAACTGTAACTCCCCATAAACTGAATAGTTTTTCAGTTTTAATTATCTCCTAAGAAAATAAGCATTACTGATGTAGTCTGACCATTGACTTTTCAAATACGTTGAGTAGCTTGATGAGATAACTATAGACTCTACGATTTTGGCAACTCAACTATTGTCTTCTACTAGATGCTTCAGTGGATGATTTGACTCTAATCCTCATCTTGGAGTTGCATGGCTTAACCACTGATGCGCCCCAAGCTAGAGAGTTCTGGCACTGAAATTCTAAAGTTAATTGGCAAGACATCTTTCTAAACTGTATTTGTAACTTCCCTACACACGATTTGAGTAGTTGGGCACGTGTCGAGTTCTATTGAGCTCCATGATTTTAAGTTGTGTGGAAAATCTGATCTGTTCTTAGGTCCACACGAGCTAGTGTATCCTTTTGGGAAGACTGGAATCGTCGAGGCTGTAACAATCCAAGATTTTATTTGTAATTTAAAATATTTATTAAGTTAAATTAATATTTTATTGATGTAATTGTTAGTTTATTGACGTGGTTGTTGTTAGTAAATATTTGTGAATTATTTTATTAGATAACATTCTAATTTAATTTAATCTAATAGTTAGAGAGTTGTAAGATAACATGAGATGTTATATTATTGTTTTAATTTAATAATAAAAGTGGTATGTTAATTTATTAAATAAAATTATAGTGAGCTTATAATTTTTTGATAATTGGATGAAGTGGGAAATTTATTTAGTGTGTTGTACTTAGTTTATGTAACTAAGATTTGTTATGGAAATCCAAATAAATAAAATGTTATTATAAATTATAATCTAAATTGTTTATTAAAATAAATTAAATGGATTTACCCAAACAAGGCTTAAAATATTAAGTCTTTATTTTAAAGAGTTTTTGCCAAACAAAACCTTATGGCTTTTGAATTTTGAATTTTTTATTTTAATAAATAAAATAAATAGAATAAATCAAATAATAAATAAAATATATTTATAACTGATGAGTGTTAAGTTGTAACCGTTGTTTTATTATACGTACTATGGCGGTATCAGTTTCTTTTATCTTTACGTATATTGTTAGTTTGGCATATTGATAATCAGAAGATTTCTGTGAAATTTAAAGAAATTCGTTGTGTGTTAGCAAGAGTTAGCGAGCAATTGAAGGTATATTTTCAAAGCCTTAATATTATATATATGAATATTTTATATTCACGAGTCTTATATTTTCTGTGAATTCATGTTGGGTGAATTATTGTTATAAACTGAATTGTTGTATTTGTATGTATTCGTGATGTTAGAACTAGCATGTAGATAAGGATTTAGTGTACCAATTACTTATTTACGTTCAAAAAATAAGAAAAATAGTTTTATAATGAATATGTGTATGAACATGGCTTGTAGGAGTACCAAATTTGATAGTTAATTTGTAAGATAATAGATAAATTGAGCCTTTAATAAGTTAATTTGGTAAGAAATGAAGAGAGCGTAGTTTGAATGAATTAATTTGGTGTATAATTGTGATCACATTGTTAATTTTTGTCAATAATGTCAAAAATGGAGTTTTTGGTTTAAAACATGGAATTCAAGGATTTAAATTTTCTGAAGTTGTTGTTTAGTTGTTTTAAATCAAGTTATATATATATATATATATATATATATATATATATATATATATATATGATGGGTAATGTTTATGTGTAATCCATGTAAGTTATATGTGTTAAATTGGGTGCTAGAAATTAAGATGCAGGCCAAATTAGATTTGTTTCTGTTCTTCGTGCCCAGAACTATAATTCGTGCCTCATGATTGCCAACCTCAAAGCATCGCAGCCACCAACGCCAAAGCCAAGCCTCATACCGTAGCGCCGTTCTAGTGTAAATTGGGAGCTACAAATGTAGGTTAGCGAGAATGGCAGACAGTGTATTTTAATTACACAAAGTCTGTAATTGTTGATAAGGTGAAATATTATGACTGTTAAGATGTGATTTTGGTATTATAATTCTCAGAATGAAAATATTATTACCAATTAATGATTTGGGTTATTACATAACTAATGTGACTTGACTATGTGATTAAAACCAATCCATACATAAAGTAGATACTTAATTGTATACGGAGTATATGTAGTAACTAATTATGTCATGATGACATGTGTATAGGTTATTGTGATTCGAGTTATTACGATTTAGCTTACACGCAAGGCAAGTTTCTAAACCTTAACTCTTGATATTGAGCAAGTTTTCTTATCTTTAACTTGTTTCTTAGTATGCAAGTTCTCTAACTCTATTGTTACGATTGTGCAAGTTTCTTAACTCTAATTATATCGTGCAAGGTTTCTTTACTCTACCTTGTTTATTATTGAGCAAGTTATTCCTAATCATATTTATACGATTTAATTATGTTCGTGCAAAGCTATTTAACCTAACTCTTACTTTGAGAAGGTTCCCTACTTTAACTTGTTTCTTAGCATGCAAGCTTCTAAATTCTATACTTATGTTGAACAAGTTTTATTGTTCAATTTGCTATTTATTATGCATGCTCAATAACTCAATTCTTTATTAAACAAAATTCTAACCTTAGCTTAATATTAGTCAAGCAAGGTATGTTACGTGATTCAATATTTATGCTTTTAGTTCATTTCTAAAGCATGACCTTATTATACAATGTTGATTCATTTATGACTTATTTCATAGCATATTGTTATTACATTTTATTCAACTAGTCCTTAGTTGATGTTCGTTAAACTCTAAATCACCTTGAAACTTATCCAAACCAAACTTACTTTGGTGCGGACATGTATTCTAAATGCTGAGATGAACAACCCTATTACAGGGGATAATTTACGTATAAGCATTTAGATGTTGATAGAGCATATTATTCAGTTCTATTGAGCCTATTCATTTGGCAGTTGTTATGATGTTTTATTCATTGTCATTTCAAGTGAGTATTGTTTGCTCACTCTTGCTTATATAAATATTATAGCTAAATTTGAGAAGGTCGATGAACCTACCACCAGTAAAGGGAAAGGAAAGATGAATAAGTATTGAAGACTTGTAAACATGTTGACTTTTATATTGTCAGACTTTATTTTAAATATTGTGATGTAGTTATTTAATTTTTTTCCACACTTGATATTTGTATTTAAAGGTTATATGACCTGGGAGATTTTTATTGAACTTATTTATGTAATCCTTTAATGGGAAGGTTTATTGTTAACTTTTATTATATTTGGGTAGCTAGAAATGAATGTTTGTATCAAGTGAACACCAAATCTTGTGGGAATGAAGTACCCAGATTTGGGGGTGTCACAAATTGGTATCGAAGCTTTAAGTTATGAACCTTAGGTGGGGAAAAGCCTTAGGAAGTAACCTTTGAAAAGATAGTAGTGATAAACTATTATCGAGTTTGAAGGAAGAAGTAATAAAACACTTATGTGCTTATTTTATTGCAACCTATGTGCTCGTGAGTGTCGAGTAGTAATGATTAGTAATTAAAACTTAAAAATTTTGTTGTCAAGATGGCTAATGTAGGAGAATCCAGTCAGGCTAGGGTGAAAGGACCCCAGATGCATAGAGAGGAGGAGCCTCGTGACATTCAGGTAGTTTGGGAACAACTACTACCATGGGAATCATCTCCATTGGTTACAGTGGTTGAGCAGGAGGGCTTACCTGATAAGGATGATGAGGTAGAGACAGATGAGGAGGACCCCGTTGAGCTACCACAGTCGGATGGGGATGAGGATGATGAGGACGAAGAGTTTCCACCAAACTCGATTTCAGCCCGTATGTATGACAAAGTATATGATCGTAATGTGGAATTCCAAGATAGAGTCGAGGAGTTGGAAGAGATAGTAGCTAAATAGGAGACCTCGATGGCACAAAAGGACGACGAGATCCGAGACCTTGATGGACGTTTGAGTAATGTCTAATGGAAGCTGATTCACACTAAAGGAGAGAACGAGCAAATGACAGAGGAGATCGCAGAGCTGAAGAACAAATTAAAAGAAGAATCTAGTAAGAGAACACGAGCTGAAGATGTGTATGAGAAAGCTTCTCAGCGTGCAGGAGTAGTAGAGGGGGGAAGCACAAACAAAGAAGATCAAGATGGAGGAGATGAATAATGTATTCAACACCGTGATTAATCTAGCTCAAGATCGATTTATGTATTATCTGATTCAGTTCGAGACGCTGCCACCGTACATGTTAGATCGCCGAACAATGTTCCGTATTATGGAAGAAGAGCGTCGTAAGCCTACGCAACATCTTAGTAGGACATCGTAGGGAATGTACCTGATATGCGATTAATAATATGATAAATAATATGTAAATCCCTAGTGATATGTAATCAATGGGATATTATGTTGATGTTATCTAAAACTTTAGTAGTTCAGGAAAGTAATGTAAATAGCAGTAATGTTATTGTTCTTATGTTTTCTAAAAGATTATGAATGAATAAACGTTATTATTTTATTCAAACTGTTATGTGTTATGTGATGATCTTTTATGGTGTGCAAGTTAAGTAGAAAATACTTAAAGGAATTGAGTAATAATCTAATGAGTATATTTTAACAGAAAATGCCTCCAAGACTTCAACCACGACAAAGAACCCCTGAGAGATCTACCAATAACAACAATGTTGAGGCTTACCCAATTCAGCAGTTAGTGACGTTACTGACGGGTGCATTACAGAATCAACCGCATAATCAAGCTATGACATTTAAGGACTTCAAGGCGGTTGGACCACCAGAATTCCATGGGTCCATGAATCCAGTTGAGGTATAGACCTGGATCATGGAGATAGAGAAAGGTTTTGATGTAGCTAGAGTAAGTTAGAATCAGAAGACTACTTTTGAAACATTTATGTTGAAAGCAGAGGCTAGTTATTGGTGGAAAGCCAATAAAACTCGAGGAGGACAAGGGGTGATGACTTAGGATAGGTTTAAGGAGATATTCTTCGAGACTTAATTCCTAGAGAGTTCGAAGAATCATATGGAGGTCTTGATTTCTAGAACTCAAGCGGTGATCAATAATGATGTCGAGTATCATAAAATTTAACGAATTGGCGAGGTTTGAGCCATATTAAGTTAACACAGATGAGCGCAAGGCTAGGAGGTTTGAGCAGGGACTGAAACTCTGGTTATACAGTAGGGTCTCCATATTTCAGCTGAAGACATTTATAGCAGTACTGAAGAAGGCAATTCTCGCTGAAGGTGGAGGCGAGGTTGTAACGAAGTTTAATCAAGAACAAAGAAGGAAGAAGAATGAAGGTGAGGTTAATAATGGTGGTGGTAGCGGTGGAAATGGTAACAATAGCCTGAAGAGAAAATGGAATGGAAATGTGGGTGCTGGAAACCAGCATGGTAACTAGAAGAGAGGAAGTTCGAAGCATGTGCTACATGCAGGAAGTTTCACACGGATATGTGCTTAAGGGGGAAGCGTGTATGCTTTAACTGTGGCCAGGAGGGTCACATTGCCCCAAATTTCAATCAACCCAAGAAGAATGTTTGCTACACATGCAGGTCAAAGGATCATTTCGCTCGTGAGTGCCCTAAGAAGAAAGTTGGAGAGACAACAGGATGCAAGGGAGGTAGCGGTGGAGGTACATTGACCATTGCTGGACCAACGTCATTAAATAGACCCACAACTAGAACCTTCAACATGACTGTGCAGGATGATGTTCAATTAAAAGATGTTGTGTCAGGTATTATCCCAATCAATGATATAGATGCTTATATATTATTTGATTCGGGTGCTACTTACTCGTTTATATCTGATTAATTTTCTAAGAGGTTAGGATTGCCTAGTGAAGAATTGAATTTCCCTTTAAACATAGAAATTGCGAACAGGGAGGTGATTCCAATTAGGTTCGTATACAAGAATTGTAGGGTGAATATTAAGGGGAATGTCATAATGGTAGATTTAATCCCGATTAAACTTGGAGAGTTTGATGTTATATTGGAAATGGATTGGCTATTCAATTATGGAGCGATAATTTATTGCCAAAAGAAATGTGTAAACCTTATGACTCCGTCAAAGGTAGTTTTCTATTGTAGCAGATAGCATAGACATAAGAGATGTCTGACGATTATGCAAGCCAAGAAGTTACTGAGTCAAGGCTATGTGGGTTATTTAGCTTACATAGTCGATACTCAGAGGAAAGGGGTGAAACTGGAATAGATACCAGTGGTAAGGAAATTTATAGATGTGTTTCCGGAGGACTTGCCAGGACTTTCGCCTGACAGAGAGATTAAGTTCGTGATCGACTTAGCGCCAGGAACCGCTTCGATATCGAAGGCCCCATACAGAATGGCTCCGGTAGAGATGAAGGAACTGATGGTGCAGTTGCAAGAGCTGTTAGATAAGAAGTATATTCAATCTAGTGTATCACCGTGGGGAGCACCAGTGTTATTAGTGAAGAAGAAGGATGGGTCAATGCGTCTTTGCATTGATTATAGGGAATTAAACAAAGTTACTATTAAGAATAAATCTTTGTTGCCAAGAATAGACGACTTGTTTGATCAATTGAAGGGTGTTAGATACTTAACAAAAATAGATTTGAGAAGTGGGTATCATCAATTGAAAGTAAGGAAGGAGGATGTACCTAGAACGACATTCAGAACTCGGTATGGACATTCACGAGTTTACGGTGATGTCTTTTGTTTGACAATGCCCTACTTTGCATTCATGGATTTGATGAACATGGTGTTTAAACCATTTTTAGACAAGTTTGTGGTGGTATTTATCGACAACATTCTGGTGTACTCCAAATCTCAAGAAGAACACGTGGAACATTTACGTTTGACGTTGGAGACACTAAGAAAGGAAAAGTTGTACGCAAAATTCTCTAAGTGTTAATTTTGGCTAGATTGTGTACAATTTATGGGACATGTGATTGTCAAAGACGAGATTTCAGTGGATCCATCCAAAGTTGAAGCCGTAATCAATTGGGAACAACCAAGGACACCATCGAAGGTGAGGAATTTCTTGGGACTGGACGGCTATTATAGACGGTTTATTCAGGACTTTTCCAAGATTGTCACTCCATTAACAAATTTGACAAGGAAAGATGTAAAATTTGTTTGGACAGAGAAGTGTGAAGAGAGTTTTCAAGACATGAAAAAGAAGTTGTGTGGCACCTGTGTTGTCATTACCAGATAATACAGGAAACTTTATGGTGTATAGTGATGCATCACATAAAGGGTTAGGTTGTGTTCTTATGCAGAACGACAAAGTTATTGCATATGCATCAAGGCAACTGAAGGACTATGAGAAAGGATACCCGACTCATAATTTAGAGTTGGCTGCAGTGGTATTTGTTCTGAAGATATGGAGATATTATCTCTATGGAGACATTATCTCTATGGAGAGAAATGTGAGATATATACAGACCATAAGAGTCTGAAGTATATTTTCACAGAGAAGGACCTGAACATGCGTCAAAGGAGATGGATGGAATTAATGTATTAGTGAAAGAAGGATGGGTCAATGCGTCTTTGCATTGATTATAGGGAGTCAACAAAATTCTTTATTAGAATAAATCTTTGTTGCCAGGGCGACGACATTTGATGATTGAAGGGTGTTGAATGCTTAACAAAAATAGATTTGAGAAGTAGGTATCATCAATTGATAAGGAAGGAAGGATGTACCTAGAAAACGACAATATTCGAACTGGGTATGGACATTCACGAGTTACTGATGATGTCTTTTGTTTGACCAATGCCCTATTTGCAATTTCATGGATTTGATGAACATGGTGTTTAACCATTTTAGACAAGTTTGTGGTGGTGTTGCTCTTTAAGTAGGGACTTTTCAGATTGTCAGAGGACACAGACATGCGTCAAAAGCTGAGATGAAGTGTGAAGAGAGTTTTCAAGACATGAAAAGAGGACTGAATTGTACGAATGTGAGGAAACTTTATGAATTATAGTGATGCATCACATAAAGGGTTAAATTTGTGTTCTTATCAGGCAACGAAATGTTATTGCATCATCCAATGTTGCATAAGTTGGCACTATAGAAAAGGAGAACTGGTTAGAGTTGTTTTGCGGTGGTATTGATGCGAAGATATGGAGATATTATCTCTGTGTAGAGGCTATCTCTCATGGAAAGCTATGTGAGATATATCTGATGTAAAGAATCCTATGAGTCGACTGTATTTTCACCACGGAAGACTAGTCCAGCACAGGGGGTAAATGTCAAGGTAAAAGATGGATGGAATTAATACAAGAATGATAATTGTGGGATCTTTGTATCATTGAGGTTAAAGAAAAAATGTGGTTGCATATGCTGCGCTAGCGCCGCGAGGAATTGATAAAGGAAAAGTTGATTACGGATAAATACTTTCGGGGAGGAGAGCGGCTTATTCGATGATGACAAAGTTTCCTAGAGTTGGAAATAAAATTCCGAAGAATCCTATGAGCAAACGACTCCAGTTCAAGTAGTCCAACTAGTTCGATCTTGGAGGACAGATACGAAGAAGAATGCTTTCGACTCCAAGATGATGAATGGGGAAAATCGAAAAGAGTGGATTTGAGGGTAGTGAAGTGAAATACAAGAGATCGATCTTCGGACTCACTATGATTAGAGGAAAATTTTGCAGGTTCCCAGCCATTTCGGATATTAAAGACAAAATCTGATGAAACTCGAAAACTCAAAGTGATACTTGATTCATCACTGGAAATCGAAGATGTATCAAGATTTGTGGCTTGTTTTATTTTTTGGTGGCCAAACATGAAAAGAGATGTCTTTCGAATGTGTTGCAAAATGTTTTGACATGTCGAAAAGTAAAGTAACGTGAGAACCCGAAGCAATTACTTCAACCATTGATCTACGGAATGGAGAGAGACACACATCCGTGGGTTTGTGGTGGGTCTTCGACTTCTCAGAGAAAGAATGCGATCTTGAGTCATGGAATCGTGAGTCACGAAATTAATCTGTTTTAATAATAATACAATTATGGTGTAAAGATACCTTGATTTCATTTGATTCTAACTCTCAAGTCATTTCCTCAACATCGTGGTTTCTCCACAAAACTTTGACTTGAGGTATAACCTTGAGCGTAGAATATGTTCCTTCTTATCCAAGATTTGAACAGGAACCTCTTCATACGTCAAATCTTCCGCTATTTCGTCCGATTTTAACTCAATAATGTAGTTCGGGTCTTCCACATATTTACGTAACATGGATATGTGAAAAACGTTATGAACACGAGACGTATTTGGCGTAAAAAAGCGAGTCTATAGGCCACAGTTCCTACTCGATCGAGGATTAAAAATGGGCCAATGAATCGAGGATTGAGCTTTCCTCTCTTTCCAAATCTCTTAACTCCTTTCCATGGAGCAACACGTAACAACACATGATCTCCTATATCGAATTCCACGTCCTTTCGATGAAGATCAACTTAACTCTTTTGTCGATCTTGTGAGGTTTTTATACGTTATTGGATCATTTGAATCTTTTCCGTAGTCATACATACCAACTTCGGTCCCAACAACGTTGCTTCACCCACTTCATCCCAGCATACTGGAGAACGACACTTTCTTCCATACAATGCCTCGAATGGAGCCACGCCAATGCTTGCTTGATAACTGTTGTTGTAAGAAAACTCCACCAATGGTAAGAACTTGTCCCAACTTTGCTTGAAGTCAAGGACACAGAGTCTTAATAAATCTTCAAGAGTTTGAATAGTCCTCTCTGATTGTCCATCAGTCTGAGGATGATATGCCGAGCTAAATCGTAAATCTGTGCCCATAGCTTTTTGTAAACTAACCCAAAATCGTGAAGTGAATCTTGGGTCTCGATCAGAAACTATGGATACTGGCATACCATGCAGTCCTACAATCTCGTTTATGTACATACAAGCAAGACGTTCAAGTGTATAAGTTTCTCGTATTGGTGAGAAATGAGCAGATTTGGTCAATCTATCAACAATGACCCAAATTTCATCAATGCCTTGAGAAACCTTGGGAAGACCAGTAACGAAATCCATGGTAATGTGCTCCCACTTCCATTCTGGAATTTCAAGTGGTTGCAATGGACCTTTTGGTACTTGATGCTCCGCCTTGACTCGTTGACAAGTTAGACACCTTGAGGAAACAAATTATATCTCTCTCTTCATATTGCTCCACCAAAATGTATGACAAAGATCACAATACATTTTGGTACTCCCAGGATGGATTGCAAACGGTGTGTTGTACCCCTCCATCATGATTTTATACTTTAACTCAGGGTCGTTAAGAACACAAAGTCTGGAGTTGACTCGAAGTATTCCTTCTTCATCGATTCTTGCTTCCGGCATAGCACCTTCTTGCACTTGCATCCTTATACGCATCAACTCCAGGTCTGTAGCTTGAGCAGCTTAACTTTATCAATTAAAGTCGGTTCTACTAGTATATTCACTATCACCACATGGGTCCCTGAAGTCTTTAACTCTATCTCCATCCTTTGCAAGTCACATAAAATGGGCTTTGTGTTGTCAATATTGTACTCGTACCCGCATATGATCTTCTACTCAATGCGTCAGCTACCACGTTGTCTTTTGCAGGATGGTATTGGATGGTATGATCATAATCTTTTAACAGTTCAAGCCAACGTCATTGTCGCATGTTGAGTTCTTTTTGAGTGAAGAAATATTTGAGGCTTTTATGATCCGTAAAGATCTCCACTTTCTCCCCATACAAGTAATGCCTCCAAATCTTTAGTGCGAAGACAACAGCTGCCAACGCTAGATCATGAGTAGGATAATTCCTCTCATATTCTTTGAGTTTTCGTGAGGCATAGGCTATGACTTTCCTATGTTGCATGAGAACACATCCTAACCCTTTGCCCGAAGCATCATTGTAGATGAAAAATACCTCCGAACCAGATGGTATTGTCAGAACAGGTGCTGAAATGAGTCTCCTCTTGAGTTCTTGAAAACTCTTCTCACATTCCTCGCTCCAACCGAACTTTGTATCTTTTCAAGTCAGCTGACTTAGTGGAGTAGCGATTCGAGAAAACCCTTCTACGAATCTCTGATAATAACCAGCTAAGCCGAGAAAGCTACGTACTTCGGTCACTAATTTAGGTTGCTCCCAGCTTTGAATAGCTTCAATCTTTGTTGGGTCAACAGATATTCCATGACTTGATACCACGTGCCCAAGGAATGCTACTTCCTCAAGCCAGAACTCGCATTTCTTTAACTTGGCATAAATCTTATATTCACGAAGCTTTTCAAGTATCAGCCTCAAGTGTTTCTCATGATCTTCATGACTTTTGGAATAAATAAGGATGTCATCAATAAAGACGACCACAAAGTGATCTAAATATTCCTTGAATACTCGGTTCATCATATCCATGAAGGCAGCAGGAGCATTAGTCAATCCAAAGGACATGACTAGGAATTCATAATGCCGCATCGAAGTTCACGAAAAGCCATCTTTGGAATGTCATCTGGTTCTAATCTTTAATTGGTGATATCCAGGAGCGAAGATCAATTTTTGAAAAGAATTTGGCGCCTTCTGAACCCGGGTCAAACAGGTCATCAATACGTGGAAATGGGTACCTATTTTTGATGGTGACATGATTTAACTCCCGATAATCAATACAAAGTCGCATATACGAGTCTTTCTTTTTTCACGAATAGAACAGGAGCACCCCAAGGAGAAGTACTAGGATGAATAAAACCGATGTCTAACAATTCCTCGTAGTTGGGTCTTTAACTCCACGAAGTTCAATAGGAGCCATTCGATATGGGGCTTTGGAAATAGGTTTTGTACCGAGTTCAAGGTCGATACAAAAGTCAATTTCACGCTCCTGGGTAGGCAGAGGAAGTTCTTCAGAGAATACGTAAGGAAATTCATTAACAATAGAAATATCATTCAAAAACGACGTACGTATTTTGTTTAGATCCGTGACATGAGCTAAGAAAGCTTGACATCCGTTTTTCAATAAACGAATAGTTTTATGGCTTGAGATGACTGTGATTGATTTTAATGGTTTGGTGGCTTGAATTCGCATAACAGATTGGTTAGGAATATGAAAGCTAACAATCTTACGAAAACAATCAATTTTTGCAGATGAGTAGTTAACCAATCAATCCCTAGAATTACGTCAAATGCAAGTATTTTTAATGAAATAAGATCGACAGATAATATGAGGGTACCGATTTGAACCAAACAAGACTTATAAACAGTGGATGTAATGAAGGTTTCTCCCAACGGAGTTTCTACAGATAAGTCAAAGTCTAATTTCTCCGGAGTCAAATTTAATCGTTGAGCGCAAGTAGGAGAAATAAAAGAATGGGTAGAACTGGTATCAAATAAGGTATAGACTTCGCTAGAGTTTATTATAAGCTTACCCGTGATGACCTCATTCGTGTTCCTTGATTTCTGGGAGGTCACAACAAACGCTCTCCCTTGCACTACCGGCTTTGACTTTTCTAGGATGACTTTTGGTGCCTCCATCCTGGCTGAACTTGTCTTCGGTGAATGACAAAATCGGGCTAAGTGACCTTCTCTTCCATAATTATAACATGCTTTGGACGGCATCGCGCAGTTTGGACTGATGTGTCTATCCCATCCGCATTTGAAGCATATAATAGGTGGTCGTTCTACTTCCTTAACAATGGGTGCTGGTGCTGACGTCCTTCCATCATTGTTGAATCACCTTTTCTTGAAATGGTCATTTTTACTGTCTTGGCAATGATTACCACCGAAGTGGTTACCATTTCTGGCATGTTGATTCCCTCCACGTTTGTTGTCACCATTTCGATGACTGATACCACCGATATTTTCATGTCATTTGCTTTCTCTTGGTTGCGTTGACTCGTTACCGCGCTCCAATAACTGTGCCCTATTTACAACATCTGAGTACAAACACAGTTTATGAGAAATAAGATATTGACGTATCTCTGGTTTCAAACCTCTTAAAAATATTTGCGTCATTCGCTCCTCATTATCGACCAAATGGGATGCAAACAGGATAACTCGCAAATTTAGCCTCGTATTGCGACACGGCCATATTGTTTTATTCCAATTTGATAAACTCCACTTCTTTCATGTGTGAATACTCTCGGGGAAAGTACTTGTCGTTGAATAGCTCTTGGAACTTCTCCCAAGACATCTCTTGAAAAGGCCAGTGAGTAATGCTTTTCTGATTCCCACCGATGTCCGCCTCTTCACGCAACATGAAGGTGGCGAAGGAACCTTTGCTCTCGGAGCATCCCAAGACATCAAATATCTTGGTGATCCGCTTTATCCATGCTTCCTCCTTAAGTGGTTTTGGCTCTCCAATAAACTCGGTGGTCCCAGCTCGAATCGCTGCTTAGCGGTGACCCGCCTCGAGAGTTTCGATGTTTCCACCTACATTTTGGATGAGGAGCCGATCTCGCCTGATGTTGTATGAATTGCATAAAGCCTCTGAATAATCTATCATTCATCATTTGGTCCGTGTTGTTGTTTGCATGAGGATTGTTGCCTTCCTGATGCACATTATCCTAATTATTGATATGTGGAGACTCAACAGTCTCTAGTGCTCCATTGCTATTCTCAACATTCTCGGATGTCATTTTCAGATACTACCACAAAACAAGGGTTAGTTGACCAATGAATTTAAATACAAAATAAATTTAAGTAGGTCTTATTAGCGAAGGAATTCCACGTCTCTCCCCTCCTAGTTCTAGTCTCACATCTTAGCCAGGGATCGTATCCCTAAGCTTTGATACCAACTGTGAAGCCCCAAAAATTAGGTATACATCACCCATCTTAAGTCTCCAGATACATGGTACAGAATTCAAAAACAACTTAATAATACAACTGTCGTGTACAATACGACAAAACATAAACTATGAGTTTGAATACAAATATTGTCTACTAGAGAGTATACAAACTCAAAAGGAGTCCTCATTACAATTATTATCACACTATTTCACATAATAGTGAGGACTACTAATACACCATCTAGGACCATCACTCTGTTCCCCGACTAGTCCCAGCTACGTTTTCATTTCCTGAAGAGAACAGTGAAAGAAAGGGTGAGCTCAACTAGCCCAGTAAGAAATATTATGACTAAGATAATGCAGAAAAAATTATCATTAGCCCTAACTAGTGTTAAACTGATACAATATAACAAACATCAAGTTTAACTACAGCGGAACAAGCAATCCATTAAAAGAGTCAAGTAGAGAATAAAATCAACTATCTTTTATGATTTAAAAGGTTTTTCATCACTTTTATCGCTAGGACTCAGCTTAATAAATAATACACATCATCGAATCACCCCTGCACTACGGCCAAGGATATTCTTTAGTATCACGACCACAATTATCCATGCACTACGGGCCAAGAATATTTGTGTATTCATTAATGGTCATGATCATGCCAACAATAATGTCCATCAATGCACTACGGGCCAATGAGGACTTTTACCACATCATTTGTAACATTACGGTCATGATTACACGAATAATCCTCGGTCATAATCATACCAAGTCCATCTATGCACTACTGAGCCACATATGACTTTCAAAAATATAAATATGAGGATGATGACAATGATATAAGAATTCAATAAAACAAGTTCAAGAATTAATTTGTCCAAGAACCAATAACGCCCAAATTGTCAACATGACTTTGCTTTGTAGAGTAAAATTCAAGAATGCTCGGAAGAATATTTTCATGAAAAGATCTTTGGATGAAGCTTAATTATCAAGGATATTCCACTAATTTCATGGAGTATAGAAGTCAAAACTTTAACCAACTAAGTATAATAAAGAATGGAATAACAAAAGAAATCACCATGCATGCGGTGCTTAGCATGACGAGTTATTCCAATAGAATACTAAATAACGGAACTAGGTCAAAGTGAAATTCGCACCAACAGGATGTTCCAAAATGAATAATAAAGAATGGAATAACAATGAAATCACCATGCATGCATGTATCAGATAGATAAAAGTTATTCAACGGAATACTAATAAGGAAGGAATCGGTCCTGCGTAAAACGCATGCATGTGATATTCCAATGAGAATAGTAAAGACGGAATCAGGTCCGGCGTAAAACGCACAGACAAGATATACCAATAGAATAGTAAAGACTGAATATTAGAAGAATATCACCAAGTATAGGGTAGTCCGCGTATACTGGTTATTCCAGCATAATAATAAAGAATGGAATAACAGAAGTTCTCTTCATGAATACAAAAGAATAACACCCCTTACGAGTACAACAAATAATATTCCCTACCTTAAGAAGAAGAGTACTAGATATATAAGTAGTGAAGTAGCAGAATACTTTCTTCTTTATCTCTATAGTTTATCTCTCTAGAGTTTCAGTGAATTCGCAAGAAAATAATGAAGGAATGATCTTCTATTTATAGAAAAATGGACTGCATAGTAACTAACTCATGAACGGTCCAGATTGATTTATTTTAATCTGACGGTCCATATTTAAAGAAAAATCTTTTAAATAAAATATAATATATTCTATTTAAAATCTAATAAAACGAATAACTTTATAAAAGATTTTACTATGCAAACACTATGCACTATGCTTTATGCAAACACTATGCATAATAAAATATAATATATTCTAATTATTGTCTAATAAAACATATAACTTTATAAAAGTATTCTGTTTTATATAAAAAGATTTTACTATGCAAAACATTATGCAAACACTATGCAACACTATGCATAATAGAATATAATATATTCTATTTATAGAATAATAATAGAATATAATATATTCTATTTATAGAATAACTTTATATAAAAGTATTACATTTTTATATAAAAGATTTTACGTATTATTACATTAATAATACCAACAAAACTGAGTGACTTATCACGTAAGCATCAATAATTAATACCGTGTGCTACTATGTAACCACGCGTATTACTGTACTTTTAACACCGGGTGTTTCAACAGTTAACGGTAAAACTTCTGCCGTTATTTTCATAAAGTATTTTTGTCATTTTCTCAATCCGATAATAATTCCGTTGTGGGGTCCACCAATGATTGTCTTGGTTGTCACGAATATTCCCTGTTAAAACGAATATTCCTCGACCAATCGAATATTATATAACAACTTGTGTACTTTGCAAAATTTATAAATATTACCCAAAACTATAATATTATATCAATTTCACTCCATAATATTCAAAAATAATATTTATAGAAAATTCATCTTTATTCAAAAAGTTGGGGTTTTACACATGGAGTTTCAGTGTCAATTGTGTAAGATAGAGATCCATGATTCACATCAAACTTCTGGAAGAGACTACAAGAATGCATGGGAACACAGTTGAGAATGAGTACGGCATACCATCCGCAAACAGATGGTCAAAACGAACGAACAATTCAGACGTTGGAAGATATGCTTAGAGCATGCATCATGGATTTCAAAGGGAACTGGGATGAACATTTACCATTGGCAGAATTCACCTACAATAACAGTTACCATGCAAGCATCGGCATGCCACCTTACGAAGCATTATATGGCAGAAACTGCAGAACTCCATTGTGTTGGGATGAATTCGGTGAAAGTCAACTATTAGGACCAGAATTGGTACAGCAAACTGTTTAGGTTGTCAAACTCATCAGGACATGATTGGTAGCTGCTCAAGACAGATAGAAGAAGTATGTTGATCAACACAGACAAGATCGTGAATTCGACGTAGAAAATTACGTATTCTTAAAAGTTTCTCCTTTGAATGAAAAAATTCGTTTCGGTAAAAAGGGAAAACAAAGCCCGAGGTTTATTGGAACCTTCGAGTTACTGTGAAGAATAGGAGAGGTGGCTTATGAGGTAGCTCTACCTCCAAAGTTAGAACATGTTCACAATGTTTTTCATGTTTCGGTGTTACGACCGTATAAACCCGATTACAAGCACGTGATTGAGTACGAACCATTGCAGATTGATAAGGACTTATCTTATGAGGAAGTTCCTATCCAGATAATTGACAGGAAAGAACAAGTGCTCAGGAGTAAAGTAATACCTTTCCGTGAAGGTGATATGGAGGAACCACAATGCTGAAGAAGCTACGTGGGAACTCGAAGATAAAATGATGAAAGATTATCCTGAATTATTTGTTTAATTTGTGTCTTCGATTCTGGGGACATAATCTTTATATGTAGGGAACAATGTGATGAATGATTTGTTTGAGTTGTGATTCTGGGGACAGAATCCTTGTATGGAGGGAAGGATGTAACAATTCAAGATTTTATTTGTAATTTAAAATATTTATTAAGTTAAATAAATATTATATTGATGTAATTGTTATTTTATTGATGTGGTTGTTGTTAGTAAATATTTGTGAATTATTTTATTAGATAACATTCTAATTTAATTTAATCTAATAGTTAGAGAGTTGTAAGATAACATGAGATGTTATATTATTGTTTTAATTTAAAAATAAAAGTGGTATGTTAATTTAATAAATAAAATTATAATGAGCTTATAATTTTGTGATAATTGGATTAAGTGGAAAATTTATTTAGTGTGTTGTACTTAGTTTATGTAACTAAGATTTGTTATGGAAATCCAAATAAATAAAATGTGATTATAAATTATAATCTAAATTGTTTATTAAAATAAATTAAATGGATTTACCCAAACAAGGCTTAAAATATTAAGTCTTTATTTTAAAGAGTTTTTTCCAAACAAAGCCTTATGGCTTTTGAATTTTGAATTTTGTATTATAATAAATAAAATAAATAGAATAAATCAAATAATAAATAAAATATATTTATAACTGTTGAGCGTTAAGTTGTAACCGTTGTTTTAATATACGTATTATGGCCCTATCAGTTTCTTTTATCTTTACGTATATTGTTAGTTTGGCATATTGATAATCAGAAGAGAAGAGAGCAGAGAAACTTGAGAGAGAATATAGAGAGATGAAGATTTCTGTGAAATTCAAAGAAATTTGTTGTGTGTTAGCAAGAGGTACCGAGCAATTGAAGGTATATTTTCAAATCCTTAATATTATATATATGAATATTTTATATTCACGAGTCTTATATTTTCTGTGAATTCATGTTGGGTGAATTATTGTTATAAACTGAATTTTTGAATTTGTATGTATTCGTGATGTTAGAACTAGCATCTAGATAAGGATTTAGTGTACCAATTACTTCTTTACGTTCAAAAAACAAGAAAAATAGTTTTACAGTGAATATGTGTATGAACATGGCTTGTAGGAGTACCAAATTTGAGAGTTAATTTGTAAGATAATAGATAAATTGAGCCTTGAATATGTTAATTCGGTAAGAAACGAAGCGCACGTAGTTTGAATGAATCAATTTGGTGTATAATTGTGATCACAGTGTTAATTTTTGTCAACAATGTCAAAAATGGAGTTTTTGGTTTAAAATATGGCATTCAAGGATGTAAATTTTCTGAAGTTGTTGTTTAGTTATTTTAAATCAGTATATATATGATGGGTAATGTTTATGTCTAATTCATGTAAGTTATACGTGTTAAATTGGCTGCTAGAAATTAAGATGTCGGTAAAATTAGCTTTGTTTCTGTTCTTCGTGCCCAAAACTGTAATTCGGCGCCACAATGCCAACCTTAGCGTCGTAGTGCCAAGTCTCGTCTTCATACGCCAGGCCAAGCCTCGTCTTGGCGTGCGAGCTGCCAAACCTCGCGTTGATGCCGAGGCAGTTAACCTCGCAAGAACACACGTCGTTCAAGATAAACTGGGAAGCGCCGCAGTATGTGATTAGTAGAATGGCGACAAAGTGTATTTTAATTACACAAAGTCTGTAATTGTTGATAAGGTGAAATATTATGACTGTTAAGATGTGATTTTGGTATTATAATACTAAGAATGAAATTATTATTAACAATTAATGAGTTTTGTTATTACATTACTAATGTGACTTGACTATGTGATTAAAACCAATCCATACATGAAGTAGATACGTAATTGTATACGGAGTATATGTAGTAACTAATTATGTCATGATGACATGTGTATAGGGTATTGTGATTCGAGTTATTACAGTTTATCTTACACGCAAGGCAAGTTTCTAAACCTTACATCTTGATATTGAGCAAGTTTTCTTATCTTTAACTTGTTTCTTAGTATGCAAGTTCTCTAACTCTATTGTTACGATTGTGCAAGTTTCTTAACTCTAATTATATCATACAAGGTTTCTTTACTCTACCTTGTTTATTATTGAGCAAGTTATTCCTAATCATATTTATACGATTTAATTATATTCGTGCAAAGCTATTTAACCTAACTCTTATTTGAGAAGGTTTCCTAATTTAACTTGTTTCTTAGCATGCAAGCTTCTAAATTCTATACTTATGTTGAACAAGTTTTATCGTTCAATTTGCTATTTATTATGCATGCTCAATAACTCAATTCATTATTAAACAAAATTCTAGCCTTAGCTTAATATTGTTCAAGCAAGGTATGTTACGTGATTCAATATTTATGCTTTTAGTTCATTTCTAAAGCATGACCGTACTATATAATGTTGATTCATTTATGACTTATTCCATAGCATATTGTTATTACATTTTATTCAACTAATCCTTAGTTGATGTTCGTTAAACTCTAAATCACCTTGAAACTTATCCAAACCAAACTTACTTTGGTGCGGACTTGTATTCTAAATACTGAGATGAACAACCCTATTCCAGGGGATAATTTACGTATAAGCATTTAGATGTTGTGAACAATACATTGTACGAATGGCTGATCCCCCTAAGTACGAAAAGTCCCTATAGTCTTATGTTTGTTTAAGTTTAAGTTGAAAGAATACTTATAACTTTGGACATAGGTCGTGGTCTTGTGACCCTCAGATATATATTTTAGATTCTGATTATCATCGATAGAGCATATTATTCAATTTTATTGATCCTATTCATTTGGTAGTTGTTATGATATTTTATTCATTGTCATTTCAAGTGAGCATTGTTTGTTCACTCTTGCTTATATAAATATTACAGCTAAAGTTGAGAAGGTAGATGAACCTACCACCAGTAAAGGGAAAGGAAAGATGAACAAGTATTGAAGACTTGTAAACATATTGACTTTTATATTATCAGACTTTATTTTAAATATTGTGATGTAGTTATTTAATTTTTTCCGCACTTGATATTTGTATTTAAAGGTTAGATGACCTGGGAGATTTTTATTGAACTTATTGATGTAATCCTTTAATGGTAAGGTTTATTGTAAAATTTTATTATATTTGGGTAGCTAGAAATGAATGTTTGTATCAAGTGAACACCAAATCTTGTGGGAATGAAGTACCCGGATTTGGAGGTGTCATAGAGGCTACTCTACGATCATTGAGTTTGCTGCTGATCATACTCTACGATCATTGTCTGAACTGGTTTTTGTGATGAGTTCTGACTAATCATTCCTTTTGGGTTATTAAGGTAAAGGAAAGGCCAACCTCTTAGAGTGAACTAAGGGTCAGGTTTGTCCCTGAGGCGCTTACTAGATGAAGAACTTTAGACATGATGAGTACTGATATCGCATTTGATCTCTCTACTAGGGAGTTCATCTATCAACCTTGGATATACATTGGTGTTTCGTGGTGTCCTCCTGCTCTTACACTACGATCAGATGTTTGATCGTAAGGACTCCATGATTTTGCGTTGGGTGGTTGATATGGTTATTAATGACACATTTTGAGAAGTTCCTATGGATCTTCATTTGATTCATTAGCCACAAAGTTTTGGGACTTTGTAACTGGTATATTGCTTTATAGTGCACTTCTGATACTTTTAGTGATGTTGTTCTTTAACAGATCACTGCTCCCCTATAATTGATATTATCTTCTCAAAGAGGTATGAGTTCTTCTTCTTCAAGTGCATCAGAAGGAAGCCTTGTATATCTCCTTCTGACTAGAATCATCACTATCATTTAAACCTCCTTGGATCAGAAACATAGATATCTTCAGGACTGATCACTCTATGATTGTTGACAGAACTACGAACGTAGTCTTCTTTGACAGATTGCACTCGTGGAGTTCTGCTTCTATAATGAGTTCTTCATGATTAGTGCTCGATGACCCTCTGATGTGAACTTTCTCGAGGATTCTTCTTAGATGATATGATTTGCATGAATGAGCATATAAGACCCTTTTCATCTTAGCATGAATGGTCTGCTTCTATATGGAGATCAACAGTCATGTGAGCTTCATTCATGTTAGCTCAGCAAGTCTTCAAGAACAGACTTTGACAGAGAATTATTTTGTCTTGAACATTTCTGAAATGTATTTAGCCTCCAGCTGGTTGAATCTTCTTGACTGAAGTCATCTACTTCAACATTCCTTAGTGTGGTCTGATAGACCAAGTACCTATAGGTTAGATAAATTTCTATTTTTGGTACCCATGGTTAAATGGGTCCTGCCAGGTTATTTTCAAAATCCTTATTCCTCATATATTTGAATTTTTATCACATTGATCACCAACAATTATATTCATGCATGTATCCAAATTAGATATGACATTATAAGATGCATGATATTGAGTGTGTGTAAGATTAACCACTTTAATTAAACACTCTTTTTCTTTGATGGTTTCATCATTTTCTTGGTTATGTTCACATATTTTAAATATTCACAGAGTGAGAATCAACTCTATCACTTATTTGTATCTAGTTGATTCATGGAGGTGATCAGTTTTTACGAATCTTCAAGATACTCTTGTAGAACTGATCATACTCTATGTATTATCAAAAACCTAGAACATAGGTTTGTACATACATACTAACCCATCATCAATGATTACTCCACTTAAGATTAATTAAATCTTGATATGCTTATGACCTATTTCAGACTTCTTTCAAGATGTTATCTTTAACCTAAAACTTGGATAGAGAGAAAGTTTGTTATCAGTTGATTTTCCAACCTTAGTGTACTTTCTTTCTTCCCCTTTTTAGGTAGAGTATGGTCTCTTGATAGAATACTGTTATAGTACATAAGGTGATGCAACATGATGTACACATTCATGTTAATGAGGAATCGTACCTTTCCATTATCAGTTTCTTGACAATCATTTATCTTGATATAACGAGGTTAGGAATTGATGTGCATAGTTTTACATTCATTTCTGACAGCTTGTTGCTCCAATTGTCCTTCGATCAATCAGTCATAGTCTTGAAGATGTAAGCTAAGAAAATCTTTGCATCCTTAATTAGTTCTTTGACAACCTTGAACCTCAAGGTTCACATCCAGTTGTTGGTTAGCCAAATACATATTTGAGAAATTCGTCTTTCTTATCTGGATAAGTACTTCTTAGCATATATGGCCTTTTCATCTTTCAGACTGGTGGATGCTTGACTCTTTGTTGTTGATGCCTCTTGAGCTCCCATATCTAGTCTTCAGACTACAAGATTGACTGTGGCCAATGATTTGTCTTGTTGTTATGGCATTTAAGAACATGGACCAATCTGAGCAACTTCATGTGTATATACACATTTACCTATACACAATATTTCCAATGTGTGAGCTCATCAGCATTTACTAGTGACTTGCTACTAAACTAAGTTTGGAACAATGCTTGTGCCTAAGATCAGACTCAAAGCGATTAGCTTTTGAATATAGCATGAGAACCTACTCTGATACCAATTGTTAGTTCCCAGTAGGCACATGATAAGTGGGTTTTATACCTACTTATTGGATAGCAATTCACTCGAACTGTGCCCTTCTCAAGTACATTTTAATGTGTTTTTAGTTACATTTCATGTTATTTTGCATTTCATTTACTTAAAACTCCTTTGGTGTAAAAGTTTAGGAAATGGCACGATTTGGTGATGTAGATGGCATGAGGCTTTTGGATGCATGGCATGAGGATCAATTGGAGCAGGAGACTAAGCATGGATGGACAAAAGATTGAGCAAATGAAGCAGATCATTGCGCACAGCAGCAGTAATGCATCATTGCAGCAGAATCCAGAGTGCAACAATACCAAGCGGCCACGCCAATTCACTCCGGTACCGACGGACTTTGCACACACTATAAGTTCTTGGCGCTGCTGAGGATTGCATAGGGTTTACACTATAAGAGAGATTCCAACGTAGAGTGAAGCATAAACTCTACTTTTCTAATTCTTCTTGGGATTATCTATCACTGTGGATTTTTATTAGTATTTTGCTGGATTTTTATGAGGATTTGAATGTTACTAGTGGATTATAATCAACAATTGGTTTGATCGTTTCTATCTTTCATCTTTCAATTGTTTGCTTATTAGCCATGTTTAGCTTTGATCCCATAATGACTTTTGGTTTAGTCATGAACTAAACTCCATTATGGGATTCTAACGGATTTTAATATGTAGTTTGCTTGCATGCTTGAATGCTGGACTGTATTACATATCATATGGGATTTCTATCATAATTGTTTTGCATGTATGAATGCTTGATCACCATTCGCTTTTAGTACTTGTATGGAATTGACAATGAACATGCAAGTATGGATTGTAATCATGATAGCATACGTATATGGGGTTGTTTTGTATGGCTTGTGTATTTCGTGAATCAGATAGACATATACTATTTCACCATATGAGTTAGAATAAGGGTTTATGCTTAAATTCAATATGATTGCAATTTCACATAGACATATAGTGATTTTGGTTATATTGATGATTACATAGAGTCTATCGCTTGTGGATGATGTGTAAGTAGGTCATAGTACATTAAAAAATGGCTATGACTCTTTTAGTGCTCTTGGCTACTTTCCTGTGATATGTGAACAAGTCTTGCTTGATAGTGGTGATTAGATGAAGTATTAAATGAAGTTAGGATCCCATTACTTTCAGATTTGATTTATTACATCTTTATTATTGTTTTAGTCGTTATTGGCGATTAGCTTAATTCACCAATCATATTCATTAGTTTGAGCATATAAATATAGTGATTTAATTGATGCATAGTAATTTAAATTAAACAACTTTTCTCGTGGGATCGATACTTTACTTTGCTTGCTCAGTATTTTGTTGACACATGTATGCTTGCATGAGTTAGAGCTCTTTTGTTAGAACCGAAAAAGAGGCAACAAGTTTTTAAGCGCCATTCTGGGAAAGGAATTTAAATTATTATTATTATCATTAGTTTTAAAGCTATATTGTATGACTTAGACAAATCTATTCTTATCTCATTTCCATTTTTGTTTTTTTTGTTTCAGAACTTGTATAAATTTTTATGTAAGACGCCATCATCCAACCCCGACTTAACACTGCTCGTGACAACATAAACGGAGAGGTTGGAAAGCGAGTGTTCAGTGAATATTACAAGCACGGTTAGAAAGTACTACAACTAATACGGCACCGAGGCACAAGAGAGAAGAGCAAAGAGAGGAGCATAGGGCTCTGAAAGAATATTCCATGACCAATATTAATGGATTACAGTCTAGCATCGTTAGACCAACGATAGCAGCCAATACATTCGAGATAAAAATGGGCACTATTCAGATGGTACAAAATTCAGTACAATTTGGGGGTGCCGCTACAGATGATCTGAATGAACACATGTTGAGTTTCATCGAAATTTGTGATACATTTAGATACAACAGTGTGACGGAGGATGCTATCAGACTTAGGCTATTCCAATTCCCATTGAGGGATAAAGCAAGAAATTGGCTACATTCTTTGCCAGCAGGATCTATAACTACATGGGAGGACTTAGCATAGAAATTCTTAGCGAAGTTCTTCCCAATGGCTAAGACTGCAAAGATGAGGACAGCTATCTCTGAGTTTGAGCAACAACATGGCGAGTCCTTATATGAAAAGTGGGAGTGATATAAAGAGATGCTGAGAAAGTGTCCACATCATGGTATGCCAGACTGGATGGTGATCAACACATTTTATAATGGATTGTGATGGCAGTCGAGACCGATTGTAGATGTAGTTGCAGGAGGGGCATTATGGGCAAAAAGCTATGAGGAAGCCTATAACCTTATCGAGACAATGGCATCAAACGATTTTCAGAGTCCTACATCTCAAATGCCACAACCCAAGGTTGCAGGTGTGTTGGAAGTAGATGCTATCACACAGCTTGTCAAGATGTACGGATGGCGACCAATGGCGTAAGAAAATAGATACATTAACATAAGGTAAAACGAAGATGGTTGCCTTCGTATGTGAGATTTGTGCGGGGTCACACTCGACAGATCAATGTGCTATCAACTCGGAGTCGGTATAGTATGTGAGCAATTACAGAAAAGACCAAGGTCAGTTTCAGAACACATACCACACCAACAACCGAAATCATCCAAAATTTAGTTGGTCAAATAACCAAGGGAATCAGCAGAATCAGTTTCAAACAAATAATCAGGGCCAGATCACAACCAAACAAACCCACGTTTAATCCTAGACCACCTTTTCCGTTGGGATTTTCTCAACAACAACAACATCACACTCCAGCTGCACCTCAGCAAGAAAAAAAATCAGAAATAGAGGAGATAATGATGAAATACATGGCAAATACAGAAGTTATGATCAAAAACCAAGTAATGGCTATTAAGAATTTGGAAAGTCGGATGGGGAAGATGGCGAACATGCTTACCAACAGGCCCCAAGATTCATTGCCGAGTAATACAGAAACAAATCCACAAAGAGACGGGAAGGAACAGTGTCAAGCTATCACATTGAGGTCAGGGAAAAACACTGCAGACACTGCAAGTCACGCGCTCGTGCCCAATTGTACTGAGGAGGCCGCGCAAGGCATGGCAGTCAGCTGCTAAAGAAGAAAATCTAGAAAAGTCTGAGGTTTAGCAGGAAGAGAAAGATAAAGCGGGTTCAGAGGAGAAGCTTAAGAATTCAGTACCACCAATTCACCCTCAAGTTCCGTATCCGCAAAGATTAAATAAGCAAAGGGAAGATAAGCAATTCACCAAGTTTCTGGAGATATTTAAAAAGCTGCAAATCAATATACCTTTCGCCGAGGCATTGGAACAAATGCCAAGCTATGCAAAGTTCATGAAGGGTATACTGTCAAGGAAGAGGAGATTAGACGAATTTGAGATAGTAGCCTTGACAGAAGAATGCAAATGCAAATGCTTCAAACAGGTTACCTCCAAAGTCAAGGATCCGGCGACTTCACAATTCCGTGCACAATCGGTAAAATGAATTTGATGAAAGTGTTTATGTGATCTTGGGGCAAGTATAAATTTGATGCCCTTATCAAGATTCAATCAATTGGGATTACTTATCCAAGGCCGACAAACATTTCATGTTGCGATTAATCGACAGATCCATCACGTATCCACAGGGACTTGTTGAAGATGTCTTGGTGAAAGTGGACAAATTTATCTTTTTGGCTGACTTCATCATTTTGGATTACGAGGAAGATAAAAATATATCAATTATACTGGGGAGACCATTCTTAGCCACATGCAAGACTTCGATAGATGTGCAAAAAAAGGGAACTCACAATGCGTGTACATGATCAGGAGGTGACCTTTAACGTCTTTAAGGCAATGAAGTTCCCAACAGATGAAGAAGAATGTTTTTGGATTGATTCGGTGGATCGGGTCTTAAATGATAAGGAACAGAATTTGGTGCACTGTGGACCGTTGAGGTGTGTAACTGGTGAAACTTCAAATTTGGAGGTCAAGCCATTGTCTCAACTAAGGGATATTAAAGCAATGGGTGAGGTGGACAGATAGGAAAGCACCTCAACTCGTTCTTCAACTTGAGATTCAGAGATAGTTCAGCTAATTGACTATAACTTAGCGCTTAATGGGAGGCAACCCTTTATTTCTATCTCTATTTTTTTTATTCAGTTTAGATTATTTTAGTTGGTTCATCTTAGTCTCATTATTGATAGTTTGTAAGAGTTGCATAATTGAGTTTGTAGTAAGATTTGCATTGAGAATGATTGAAATAGGTTAGAGAGTATTTGGTCAGAATTCATATTTTAACAGAGTGCATTAATGCCTATATAGGTATACGCAATTAAATTCATCACTGATAGGCAGTTTGGAAGCAAACTTAGTAATGTAGGAAGCATGTTAGCATGCAATGCCGCAATGAAAATAGAACAAACACCGCGCCCATACGCGCCACACATACCGCATCAGAAATGCCACTCGCGCATACGCGCTACCGAAAAGCTATTGACAGAGCGCATCACACGCTTACAACGGACTGAGACAGTTTTAAACATTTTAAAAATGAGTTGGGGACCATTTGGACTCTCATCTGAAATCGTAACAGAAGTGAAATCAGCTCAGTCTCCATAACGCACAACTCTTCCTCTCTATCAGTTATGATATTGAAGTCGTCAATCTCTTCACCACGTAATCATCCACGATTTCTTCCACGTTCCATATCTACTCAACTTCTCCAATTGCAGTATAAAACTAGGGCTTCTGATTTGGTTGGGGAGAACAAACTTGGGTGGTAATATCATCATTTGTTTCTTCTTCATTCTCAGTCATATCATATGTGCAATCTTTATCAACTGCAAATGGGGCCTAAGCGAGCACTTCTATTTCATCTTCTTCTTCATCTTCCTCGGGCAGTCAAGGGGAGGATATTATTGATCACACCAAGTTTCTAAACTTGGAAGCTCAGCAGGAGTATTATAGAATTGTGGCGAAGACGTTTGTCAAGGAGCGTGGTTTTAAACCAGAGGGGCAAGATGGTTAATTATGTGCCATGATTCATGAGAGAGGCTGGGGTGGACTGACTGCCACTCCCACGTCCATTCCGATGAGCATAGTCTGCGAGCTTTATGCCAATACCAAGGTCACCATGAGCGGTATAGCTATGGTTCACGGTGTCGAGATAGATTACAGACCCCGTGCCATCCGCACCATTTTTAGACTTACCGATACACTGCCAACGGGGGCTGCTACTGGGTCATCGGTGCACATTTGGAGACAGACTTGGAGTTATTTATTGATGAATTATGTGTGTTCGGCACGAAATGGACCTATAAAGTCAAGACGAATCAACCTCAGATATTCCTGTACCGTAGTTCTCGAACCGATATATGCAAAGGCGTGGAATCATTCATATGTGCCAAGCTCGTGCCTTCCTCTCATCAAAGACGAGATCACAAAGAGAGAGGGCAATTATTCTGGGGCATAATCACTGGGAAATACATTGACATTGGTCATCTCATCCATCAGAATATGTTGCGATATCTGCGGGGAGGCACCATTGGGAGCATTCCAATGCATCAGTGGTTGCTATGCTATGTGCTCATCAGGGATGCAACTGGGGCAACGAACAAATGCAATACCCAAGCCACGATATCACTTATGCTAATATTGCCAAATTAAAGGATTGGACGGATGGTGAACCGCATCTGCGAGGATTAGGTTTTATCATTCAGCCTATTTTTTAAGAGACATCACAACATCCCCCTCAGACAGATGAGGCAGGCCCATCCACGCAAGCACCTGCTGCCCATGGTGATCGCCAGCTCCGAAAGTTGGAGCAAAAAGTCGATGCCATGAATTATAATTTCGGAACGTTTGTGACGGGACTCACGAGGGCCTTGGCCGAGGCTTTTGCGCAGTAAGGAATGACGTTAGAATGGCCTCAGTTCGGGATAGCAGTGCCATATCCACCACCAGATTCACCACCCGGGGAGGGTGGTACCACTGATCATTAGGGGAGTTTTTCGTTACCCTTTACCTTCATTCAATAGGGCATGGAATATTATAAGTGGGGGGTATTGGGGTAGTAGTATAGTTGCATGTAGTTTTTGCATGATTAGTTTAATTTTTGCATCATATAGTTTAGTTTTGCATATAGTTGCATGTTTATTTGCATGTTCATGTTTAATTTGCATGTCTCACAGTTCTTGCTGTATAGAAATTTTTGTCTAGCCGATGATGATAGTGAATTGTGAAAGATTTTTGAGTGTATTGGATAACATGAACCTAGCTATAACGTTTTACACGATGAAATTTATGTTGCTGTTTAAATACTTTCGGTTTGCACGAATGTGTTCACAATCACTTGTAGGTATAAGAAGTATGTGTTGCATTGCTTGATAGAAAATGTAGTGTCAAAAAGAGAAATATATGAAACATGGATGTAGACTTGCAAAACATTGACATTCAAACTTTGGGAAAACATGGGTATCTATGTATAAAAACATGGGTATCTATGTATAAAAAAAAACAAATAGCAATAACGTGACTAGTCTTATTTCGGGGTCCTAGCTACTTGAGTAAGTACGCCTGTAGGGGTGTCTTAACACCTAGCGCCCTAAGGTCTTTCATGGTCTGGGAGTCATTGGTTGAAAGCTCGCTAAAGAAGGTGCCTAATGGAGTAAGTGTTTGCCTAATGGAATGAGGTGAAAAAGTCAAAAAAAAAAAAATAACAATAAACATCGCGGGAAAGTGCGAAAATCGCCCTCGTGAGTAAAAATAAAGCAGATAAGCCCATTGTTGAACCTCAGTTTGTTTTGATATGTTGGAATAGTCTTCGTTGCATATATATACATGAGTCTTGATTTAAACTATAATTTTCTGTTTTGAGCAATATAGCATGAGTATTCTTTGCTTAAATCAAGTTTTGGTGAACACAACAAACACACACATCATCTCTATAGCATTTATGAATTATCTGAGTGTATGACATTATGCCTACAGTTTGGTTTGAATCTGTATTCTTGAATCTGGAAAAATTTGCCAAGGCATTTTGGACTAAATTTCTGTGATAGCTGGAACAATGTGAGATTAGTTGCATCATAATTTAGTTGCATAGTAATATAGCTGCATTTTCATTGTTCATTAGTATGAATTTCTTGAGGGCAAGCAACAGTTCAAGTTTTAGGGTATTTGATAAGTGGGTTTTATACCTATTTATTGGATAGCAATTCACGCGAATTGTGCCCTTCTCAAGTACATTTTAATGTGTTTTTAGTTGCATTTCATGTTATTTTGCATTGCATTTACTTAAAACTCCTTTGGTGTAAAAGTGTAGGATATGGCACGATTTGGTGATATAGATGGCATGAGGCTGTTGGATGCATGGCATGAGGATCAATTGGAGTAGGAGACTAAGCATGGATGGACAAAAGAATGAATAGCAGAACAGGTCATTGCAGCAGCAGAACAGATCATTGCAGCAGAACCAGAGTTGCAAAAGTCACGCGGCGGCGCGATAGAATAAGCTTTAGGACTTTACGCGCCTGCACAGCACTCGACCGACGCAGACTTTTTGACATCGCAAGTTCTTGGCGCCCGCGTGAGTTTTACATAGGAGGGCACGCGCCCGCCATGATGCCCGATTAATCGAAATATTTATTTTAATTTCCAATTTTAAGGGTTGTAATTGATTCAAAATGATTTCTGACTGGTGTCAGACGTATCATTATTCAGTTTCTATGTATTTTCATTTTGGAACTAGGGTTTAAACTCTAAGAGAGATTCCAATGTAGAGCGAAGCCTAAACTCTACTTTTCTAATTCTTCTTGGGATTCTCTATCATTGTGGATTTTTATTAGTATTTTGCTAGATTTTTATGAGGATTTGAATGTTACTAGTGGATTATAATCAGTAATTGGTTTGATCGTTTCTATCTTTCATCTTTCAATTGTTTGTTTATTAGCCATGTTTAGCCTTAATCCCATAATGGCTTTTGGTTCAGTCATGAACTAAACTCCATTATGGGATTCTAACGGATTTTAATATGTATTTTGGTTGCATGCTTGAATGCTGGACTGTATTACATATCATATGGGATTTATATCATGATTGTTTTGTATGTATGAATGCTTGATCACCATTCGCTTTTAGTACTTGTATGGAATTGACAATGAACATGCAAGTATGGATTGTAATCATGATAGCATACGTATATGGGGCTGTTTTGTATGGCTTGTGTATTTCGTGAATCAGATATGCATATACTATTTCACCATATGAGTTAGAATAAGGGCTTATGCTTAAATTCAATATGATTGCAATTTCACATAGACATATAGTGATTTTGGTTATACTGATGATTACATAGAGTCTATCGCTTGTGGATGTTGTGTAAGTAGGTCATAGTACATTAAAAATGGCTATGACTCTTTTAGTGCTCTTGGCTACTTTCCTGTGATATGTGAACAAGTCTTGCATGATAGTGGTGATTAGATGAAGTATTAAATGAAGTTAGGATCCCATTACTTTCAGATTTGATTTATTACATCTTTATTATTGTTTTAGTCGTTATTGGCGATTAGCGTAATTCACCAATCATATTCATTAGTTTGAGCATATAAATATAGTGATTTAATTGATGCATAGTAATTTAAATTAAACAACTTTCCATGTGGGATCGATACTTTACTTGCTCTGTATTACTTGTTGACACATGTATGCTTGCATGAGTTAGAGCTCTTTTGTTAGAACTGAAAAAGAGGCAACAACACACAATAGATTTAGAAGGGGGGTTGAATAGATCCTTTTTTATTTCAAATAGTTTTCCTATATATTTAATATTGTTAATGAATTAGCATGTGACAAACATAAGTATCTTTTCAAGCACAGTGGAATAAGTAAAAGATCCCCTTCATTGATATATTCATGAACATACATACATTGTTCGTAGAGTTAGTTTAGTTGTAAGCAGTTAATACATACATATCATTTATAGCAGTTAGGTACATAATGTAAATGACAGAAAGTAAATGACTGAATGTAAAAGACACAAGGGATTTTAAGTGGTTCAGAGACTCAAGCTGCTATTCCACTCTTCTGCGTCAACTAGCAGGAATTACACTAAGGAAAGGCAATGCCCTGAATCACTAAGATTCCTTCAAGGCCAGCATCCTTGGAACTTCAGTTCACTAAGAACTCTTTAAGCCCAGCAGGCTTGGAACTCCTCTAGTTCACTAAGAACTCTTCAAGCCCAGTAGGCTTGGAACTTCATTTAGTCCCTCTGGACAAGGACCCCTCAGGCCCTAGATACTTGTTATTGTTATAGTTGTTTTTGGTGCCTTGCATCTAAGATGTCTTGAAGCTTGATCATCTTTTGTACTTAGTAGTTTGACGTGATCCTCTTTGCATTCTGCGTAGAGTCTAGACCACCACTTCTCTGGTGTAGCTGATCTTTATACTGTTCATTCCATCTTCTTCCGATGTCAGTTGTGCACCATCACCATTTAGGTTTGCCAAGTCTTTGAGCTTTTGGTAGACTTCGTTTAGCACTTAGCATTCCCTGAACCCTTCTTGAATGGTACGCAAACATGGTTCTGCTTCTGTTCTATTTCAGATTTTGGTTCATGGTGATTCGTAGAGTGGCTCTCTAGATCTTCTTTGTGCTCTGCCAATTTTCTGAATGCTATCTTCTTGGCCTTCTCAGCTCTCGGCTTAGCTTCCATCTTCAGTGGCATTCTCATCGTTGTTGAGTGAAGCTTTAGTCTATTCTAGTCCTTCTTCAAATCTGCTTCACATCCACCTCCGTAGTCATACTGTCATTGAGACTTGTTCTGTTCAGCTCTGGTGGAACTCGTAGAGTAAACAGTATAGTATTCCAACAACTCAATGATTCTTTTAACTCAGCAACTCTTAATCTTTGAAGCTCTAGCTCATATGTACTCCTCCACAATCTTCCCGTTGGAATATAGTCGTTGGGAGCTATTTGAATTTCTTCGCAGATCTTGAGTTATTTATTGCAGACTGCAAATGTGACATGACATCCCCTTTTTCATCTTTTTTGACATAATACTAATAATAATAACAATAATATAAATATCTTGAGCATACTTAATTTACATATATCAAAGATTCTAAATCTTATAACGCGAACGTACTTGAAACCCAAACGGTTCTTTTAAACATTCATTACATCATACGATAATAAAATATACATTGTCAAAGTTAATAAACTTTAACTATTACATGATAATAATATTGTCTTAAAAAAACTATTACATAAGATTATTTATTTGCTTTCCTTTTCCTTGTTCTTGCGGCATGAACATTTTCGGTTGATCATACTTATCGAAAAAACATTTAAATTTAAAGCAAGAATGAGCATTTGATTGCCCAACAAGTAATAACAATATATATATATAAGTGAAAGAATTAAATGTTTTCTTTGAATGACATTTCTACAATCTAATCAACGGTTGTGAAGTAAGTCGAACCAATAATAACAACATATCACTTCTTATATAAAATTTTGAAACTACGATCGACTATAACGGAGATTAGTCAACGGACTATGAACATTGTTATTCATTTTCAAAAGGTTTTAGCAGAACTTCATCTATAAAACCGTCATAACTTATACGGCACGGGGGGGTGATCATCCCAATGCCTGTATTGATCAATACTACATGCAAAACGATATTATCGCTCACTCTATCCACCTTAGGTGCACAAAAGTTTTCCCATGTTCGGATGTTCATATTTAGTCGAGAATCCAAACCAAAATAATGCGGTTGGATACAATAAAGTTCTATCTTGTTCAACAATATTTTTGAGTTTGTGTCTAGCCAAATCAAATAGCTTAGACGGCTTTTAAGTCAACGTATACATACTCGAAATCAATAAGTATGTATCAACATATGATTAAATATAATGGTTATCCAAGTGGGGACACTTGTCTAACCCTATATAGGAATTAACGAACAGAATAAATATCTAAATTATATAATAATACAATGATCGGATAATGTAAGAACTTGTATGAATACAAAGATTGGATACATAATCAATAACAATAGAGTTAATAATCTGGCACAATAATATGATTCTGAAATTTTCTTACTCGTGTCCATTGCATAAAGGAAATGCAAAGTTAGGATATTAAAGGATAGTTCGAGATACTTTCCTCGAGTCAATTATTATAATAACGCAACTTAGATTAATCTTTATATCTGAAACCTATCATTAATAAGATTATTCTTTTCGATTAGAATAATATATCATATCACATATAACACGCTATTTACGGTCATCACATAACTAGTCACATTGTCACATAGTTTATAATCGTTATTTGAATCATAAATAAATACTTATTAGTCAAATTATATAAGTTCAAATCAATTTCTAAAATATTTCGATTGTACCGACTACTTTATCGGGTAAATATCGAGTCTAAGACTATGTCCAGTAGTTCAATATTCATTTAGATATTTTAAATATCAGTCATATTATTTTTCATAGCCTTATAATAATTTTTAAACAATTATTATAATTTATCATGATTTTTCAAACATCGAATCATTATTAAATAATTTAAATATTAACTAATTCTATTATCATTAATATTTAATTAATATTAAACTATTAATGAAACTATTGCCAAAATATTAAAGTTATTTATAATAACTCAAAATATTTTTAAAGTATTAATATTACCCTTTAAATGATTTTTAAAACATTAAAATCATTTTTAAATAATTACCATTAATATTAGAATATTAATTTATTATTTATCAAAATATTAAAAGTCATTTATTATAACTTAAAAAATATTTTTAATTCATTTATTTCTTTTTAAATGATTTTTAATTCAATAAAACCATTTTTAAACTATTTATTTAATATAATTATTAAATAAACTTAATATCATTAATATTAATTTATTAATGAAATTTGCCATTAAATATCAAAAGTTATATTTTATAACTTAAAATATTTTTAAGTTATTTATTTTCATTTAAAATGATTTTTATAATATTAAAATCATTTTTAATTAATTTATTTAATATAATTACCAAATAAATCTAATATCATTAATATTTAATAATTAATGAAACTTATCTTAAAATATTAAAAGTTATGTTTTATAACTTAAAATATTATTAAATACCTTATTATTATTTAAAATGATTTTTAATACAATAAAATCATTTTTAATTAATTTATTTAATGCATTTATTAGATAAATTAAATACCAATAATATCCAAATAAATATTAATATTTATGAAAATATGTCAAATTATTAAAAGTTAATTTTTATAACTTCAAATAATTTTTAAAACTATTTTTGTAATTTTTAGAATTTATTTACTATATTTAAATGATTTTTAGAATTTAAATTAATTAATAATAATAAGTCTGTCGCTAAAGCTCTTTGGTGACAGAAAGGGTCGCCTATTGTGTTCTTGAGAAACCTAGAATCTTCAAAGTCAGTTTCAAGCAACCTACTTTGACCAAACTTAATTCAGTGTCTACTATGTTTCTAGGCTAACTAATGGTCAGATCTTGTAATGTTAATGTAACACTACATGAAACAACAATTAATAAGGTCATACAACATCACAATTGAAAGTTAAAAAAATTTTAAATCATTGTCAGGCGTGTTCATCATATTTCTGGGCTGCCCAGAATTTTCAGTCATGGCCGGTCAACGCTATTAATGGCCTTATATAAACAAATCTGTTATTGATATGGGTGGTCTAGACGTCGGGTTGTGTGCACAATCTAACATAGAACATGAGTCGAGCACTAGTCAAGCCTAAACATCATCAAGGAACAAGATCTAAGGCTTTGAGAAAGCTGTCAGAGCTGTTCTTCATTTTCTGGGTTACCCACAAATGAAGAACAGTTCGACTTGCTATTTTTGGGCTTCCACTACTTGTTGTACTTGCATTGTTTTGTGATATAAGGTTTCCAGATTGTAGCCAACATGTAGGTGAAGAGATCTATTACATAAAAACATCATAACAACAACAAAAATCTCTAGATCCATGCCGGTCAAACCATGTCAGAGATGGTGGTCATACGTTTTCTGGGTTACCCAGAAAACAGAAACATGATCGAGCTACCTGGTTTGACTGTCTATTAAATCCATCGTGTTAGTCATCTAGGTTATATAAAAGCTTGAATATGTATTACATATACCATACTATAACATGTAAACAACAACAAAAACAAATCGACAAACACACGAGAGATCTATACTCAAGAACTTACTGTCAGAACGTTCTGGGTAAGTTTCTGGGTTACCCAGATTTGAAAAGTCATGATCGGTCAACAACCTTTGACTGTGATTATCTGAAATTCTAAGCATGATCTAGTCCTGATACAAGTTCTAGATTATAGACCTCATATCACACTACATGAACAAACCTTTAAACAACAAATTACATACACAGGATGAGATCTAGATGGTCTGACATTCATTGTCAGACCTTAAAAACAAAATTTTCTAGTTTTTGTAAAACATCAAATCCGAGCCTCTAGATGTTATGGATCTAACATCTAGCAACCCAGATCATTTATGTACACTATAAACAACATGTTTTAACATTAAATCATAACATCTAACATGGCCTTCAAGATTAGATTGTAAATTAGGGTTTTGTACCTCTCTTTAAAAATCTTGATTCTTAGCTCCTGATCTGTTTGTGGATTTCGTGGGGCTTGATTTTGGACTAATCTAAAATGCAAGGCAATTTTTGGAGGTTTGAAGAGAAAAGTTGCTTGAGAGTTAGATGAACAAATGAGAAATTTTGTAGCTTTCTCTCTTAATCTATATATAAATAACATGTATACAATGTATGGATGATCACATTACTTAGATTAGGAGTAGCTTGTAGGCTCATAGCTTAGACAATATAGGTGGCTTGTCAAGATATTGCTAGATTTGGTTATCAATAATTCACCAAATGGGAAAAAAGGGTAAAATGGTCATTTTGTTATTAATTTTAATGGTATTCTTGTCCATGGCACTTGAATCTAGGGTTTAATCACTAGATTTTAAACCTTAAAGTTTTTCAAATAATTTCTAGGGTTTGGAAGATTAAAATTAAAGTGTAATAAAATTTTAATTAAAACATACTAATTAAAATTAGGGTTTTTAATAAAAATTTAGGGTTTAAATAATTAGGGTTCCTTAATATCATTAGGGTTCCTAAATTAACAATTCAATTTACTAAAATAATAATTAGGGTTTCTAATTTTAGCAATTAGGGTTCCTAATTAGCAAATTAGGGTTTCTAATTTTAAATTAGGGTTTTCAAATATTAATTAGGTTTTTCCTAATTAATGTAAATTCTATAATAACACGCTATATAATTCATATAACACAATTCTCGATCGATCTAAAATTCCGGTTTGAGTTTCCAATTATGGTTTATGACAAGAATACTAGGGTTTGTCATGATACACCATAATAGACTAACCAATAATAGTTACACACATATACAATATATATTTATAACACTCGAAAAATAATATTATATTTAATATAATATTATTATTCTCATTTATTAGCTCAAAATCCAAAATTAGGGTTTGAATTCCATATCTCGATTTATCTTTCATATATAACATTATAAATTAAGTTAAAATAATTAACTTAATAATTTGAATAAAATTCATATAATAAAATAGTAATTATAATAATTCCAATAATCATTTCATATATTATTTAAATAATATAAAAATCATATTTTCTTAAAAATAAATAATAAAGACATTTCTACTATAAAATTAATTATCATAAGTATATATACTTTATAATGATCAATAATTCTAAAATAAAATTATTTGAAATTATTCATGTAATAAATAAATTTTATTTATCACATATATACATACACATTACTTGGCACATATTCCCATCTTTTTAATAATAATAAAAAATTTATATGCAAAATTTCTTATTTATTTATATAGAAAATATCAAGTTATTACATTCACCTCCCTTATAAGGATTCCGTCTCCTAATCACCGCTTTTGAAACTTATACATACAAGGGTACATAGCATATATATTATCATTTCAAATAGATCTTGATCAGATTCGATTGAACCAAATCTTTAACTATTCAACATAAAGCTTGTCTATCTGATTAAACGGAAGTTCGATTCTTAAAAGAACTCAAATTCCTCCTTCAAAATTTCTTTATAAAATAATTTATTATATATTGGAAAATCATGTATATCAAAATATACAAGTTATCTGAATAATTATTGGTTGAAGTAGGTTCCAGTTGTCACTAGAGTCCATTGCGCTTTTCCTTTATTCGCGCTCCCTGTATCCCCTTCCTTTTTTGGACAGTCCTTTACCTTATGCTCCGTTGATCCACACATGAAACATCCTATGTTCATCCTTGGATTGGGGCAGTTAGGAGAGATATGTCCCTCCTGCCCACACTTGTAACACACAGACTTACCCTTAAGACACTTTCCCGAGTGATTCTTTTCGCAATTTCCACACTGCGCAACTTGCTTCTTTCCACCTCCTGACCTACTTCTGGTATTCCCAAAATTATCTCCTTTTCTTTTCCTAGTCTTACTGCCACTATTTTCTTCTCCGGCTCTAGCTTGATTTGCTTCCCAACAAAAATTCGCCTCCTCTTTCATCGTATAGGTGACAAAAGCTATCTTTTTCCCATCCGTTACTCTAGCTATCACAAACCTCTCTACAGGGTCAATTGATATTCTAAATCCTGGTGGTTTGATTGCCTTGAAGTCTTTGAAGTTTGTCGATCGATTATCTGGCTGATTTCCCATGGCTGGTAATCCATTCTGCATAGCTTGAGCGTCCATATTCACCAAATTCTGTATCGGGTCAGGTTGTCTTCCAGCGTTGTTGACAGGTTCTTCTGCCTTTTGGTTCCATTTACGTCTTGGAAACATTATCTGATTAAATAAAATCATTTTCATCCAACTAATTTCATAATACTTTACACCTTATATCGTAGCACATACTACTTTAAACATATTATATCCCCTTTGTGACATAAAAGTCGGGAGTCGCTGCCACAACTTATACAAAAGTTGAGAATATTTCTTTACAACCACATACTTATCGTATACGCCTCATACCTATTCAAGTAACACTAATACTACTTATTTCATACTCCTTCACTAAGGATCAATTGCTTAGTATTCTATATATTCCTATTATCCTCCATAATTCCTTCACACATAACTATACATAGTTCGTCAAACCTTCCACACATTGTGAGTTTAAAAACTTACCACAAACATATGAGTTCAAGAACTCGAGCTTGATCTTATATCATTTAACTATATTCTACCTATCAGTTATACTATCATTTTTTGGTCTGGTACTACGTTTTCCCACACAATCACCTCATTAGGGCTGCTTTCAAAGTGAGCATTTATTTCAGTTATTTACTTTGGTATTGGCTCAGTTATGGAGGTTTACTCCTTCTTTATGATCTGAGGGTATCCTAATCCTTTCTACCTGACATCTACACCAAAAACTATCTTGAATTAACATGTAGTATATACACATAGCAATTAATAATTTTATACAAGTTATCTTTTATTTTGTTTAACGATGAATTTATTCAATTCATCTCATTTTAAACTCTAAAAGAGTTATTTATATTTTCAATGTAAGACCCCGAAATTTTTTTAAATAAAAAGGAATTTCCTTTATTTATTATTTTGAAATAGTAAGGGTGGATTTGATTAATGTGGTTAGTTATGGGTAAAATGCTGAAATATTTTAAATAAGCAAGTGGTGATATAATATTCATTATTGTTCAGAATATTCGTTTGGTCGTGGAATATTCGACTTTGTCGGGGAATATTAAATGACGGTTAGTAGCGATTTTTGTGGGCCCCATAACGGAAAAGAGATTGGATGAAGAAAACGACAAAAATAAGTTGTTTAAAAATAACGGCATAGTTGTTCTGAATTAATCTTTGTTGGAATACCCGTTGGTTAAAACACACTGTCACGGCGTTGTTGAAGAAGATGGCTTTGCGGTATTGCACCAATTATTGATTCTTACGTAAGAAGGCACTACTCAATAATGGTTACGAAGAATTCTTAAAGATATTTTATTTTATTGATTCAATAATTCTTCGCATTGATATTTTATATTCTTGTTGTTTCAATAATTGTCATTACACAAGTATTTTTCATTATCGGAGACAATAATTCATATTATCTGAATAATATTATTAGATAACATTATTGGCAATGTCTAGAAAGTTACATCTCAGGAGAGGTTTGGTCACCTAATTGCGGCGCGATAAGGAGAAATCTTTATTAGAAAGCCCCTCTTTCAGGAAGCGCTGGTTGTCAATATTGTGATTACGTAATATTATTTGTGAATAATTAATTATTGATTCATACGATGAGGAAAATATTGATTTTATGAGGATATAGATGGAGAAAATTTTAATGTGACAATTGTTGAAAATTAATATTTTATCTTTTTACGATAAAATAATTCATTTAAATATATTATTTTAATAATATATTAACGATGATATTTTTACGATGAACGTGGGATATATGAGTATATGTGGAGGAGGAGTATTTTGTTACCAAAAATGTTTAAAACATGTTAAACATGCTCGGTGGACCCCATTTATTGGTGAAATTTGATTATAGCTTGTAAAATCGCCCATTTGTGGATTTTGGTCAATTTATGTTTGGAATTTGGAAAACTTTCTTCTGTAAAGTTGTAGAGAATTGAATTTCCTATAAAACTCATGAGATTTGAATTTTCTGGCAAAAGAGCTATTTATTGTGAATTATTGAAGTTCAAGCTCAAATAATTGATTTTTGGAAGTTTAAAATATTTTATTTACAAAAACGTTTTTTTTCATTTGGTTCCCTCATTTAACACATGACAAGTTCTTTGAAATTCAGATTCAAGGTAAAAGTGAGGAATTATTATTATAAATAATAATATTATATTAAATTTTACGCTTTGGTGTTCTAAGCAATTTCTATAAATAGGTGCTTAGGTTAGAATTGAAAATCACACCGAGCTCAAGTTTTTCTCTCTATATTATCGAGCGTATTCTTGTGAGTATTTTGAGTATACTTTGAGTATTGCTATACGGTGAAAGTTCAAGTCATAGCCTATATCCGGTGTTTCAACTAGAAATCTGCCTCTTCGAGGTAAGTGGATGTTATTTTCTTCTCAAATGATATTATTTCTTCAATATCATTATCTTTGAAATATTGGTTGGAACTTTTATCAAATTTGGAACTTTTTCGTGTTTCGGGTTACTATTCATGAGTTCTTATTCATGAGTTACTATTCACGAGTTACTATTCACGAGTACTATTCACGAAGCGTGAAGATGTTTTTGTGAAATTTCTATCTTTTGGTGTCTAGAGTTACTATTCACGTATTATACGGCACTATTCGACGATATCTGTGCACTATTCACGAATCACGCCACTATTTCTTAGAAAATGAAATTTCTTCTTTTTGTTCAAAATATCTATTATGGATACTAGCTTTGATTGTATCCATGTTTTGATCATTCATGAATTTTACACCACTATGATTATTTTTGAGGTATTTTTGACGTGGATAAAACAAAGTACGAATCCTTAATCCTTAATCCTTGTCATTATTCATTGGATTCGTTCCTTTAAAAAATATTTTCATCATCCTCGGTCTTAAATGATGATATTATGGAATATCTTTGGCACCAGAAGTGCAAAGATGAATGATTTCGATGAATATCTTTGGCCCGTAGTGCAAAGATGAATGATTTCGATGAATATCTTTGGCTGTAGTGCAAAGATGAATGATTTCGATGAATATCTTTGGCCCGTAGTGCAAAGATGAGCAGTGTTTAGATGAACATGACTAATGGTGAATGTCCTTGGCACAGTAGTGTGAGGATGAATATTTGATCTCAGTATATATATTGATTGATGTTACAGGGATAAAAATAGATGGTGAACTTTAAAATTCATACATAGAAGATAGTAGTTTGCATTCTCTACTTAACTCTTCTAATGAATTATTATTTCCGCTGCGAATATTGATTTAAAACTTGTTGTCTATTGTATTCTATTATATTTTTCCCTGTTGAAGACTAACGATAATTTTGTTGTATATTATCTTAGTCATAATATTCTTTACTGGGCTAGTCGAGCTCACCCTTTTCCTTTTTGTTCCATTTTTCTTCTCAGGAGGCGAGAATGTAGCGAGTACGAGTCGGGGTATGGAATGAAAGTTCTAGGGAGAGTTGTTTAGTAGTCCTCACCATTGTTGTAAAATAATGTATCAATAATTATGATGGGGATTTATTTGGGTATGTATATTGTCTAGAAGACAATAATTGTATTTAAACTCACAGTATATATGTTGTCGTATTTTGCACGACAAATGTATTAATAAAGTTGTAGTTATTTCTGTACCATGTATTTGGCGACTCAGAATGGGTTGGGTGGAATGGACCTATTTTGGGGGCGTCACATTCAACGTTTCCTCTGTTCTAAGGTTATAGCCTAAGGTCTATCCCACCTAAGGTTTCTAACCTTAAAGCTTTGATACCAACTTGTAACGCCCCCAAACTCGGGTACTTAAAACCCAAACTCGGTGCTTTACGATACCATTTCTATAAGCAGAATAATACTAATAATAATAACAATAATATAAATATTGTCGACGTCGGGATTTTTGGATGTCCCTTTCCGTTACTTTTTCTTTGGTGTTCTCATTTTAGGTGAGATTTGTTTGAAAAAACAAGTGAAAAAGGTCTGACATGTATAATGTCGATGATATGACTGTTAATAGTCGCTAGTTGGTTTTTTAAATGGTTGTACCAACACAACCAAGAAAAGGTTTGCACATTGACCCAGTGATGTGACACTGCTATATGGGTCGGTGAAACCGAGATTTGTTTAGGTCAGGGACTTGGTTATGTGGGGAAGTCATTGGCACCCCCGACATCTGTGTTACCACGGTGACCGCCTCTTTTCAAGAAACTGTTATCTGAATGTGTGTGTGTGGGTCAATGTGCTATTTTTTTGGAAGTAGTGTGAGGCCTCGTTCAACCTATATACACCGGGTTTGAATTTATGTAAAATTCAGTTTTTAGCAAGATATAGCAATGATGTTTTATAAAAAGGTTTTTCAAACCCTGATGCTCAATAGTAATTTAGACCTTTTACACTCCCATTTTATTAAGTGCTCAGCTTGATTGATTTTATTTCACGAATGCGAGGCATCCGTATGAAAATAATGAACAAAATAATGCCGACTTCCTCGTGGGTATGGAAACCATCTGAGGAAATTCAGACAATGCAGAATAATTTACAAGCTACTTACAGCTGGAAATGTCCATCACGAGAACCGAATCTAGATTCAATGGGATGAATCTGTGATCACATGATTCCTAGGCGCACAGAATACTATAATTTATATGAAAGCAGTAAGCAGGTATATATATAAAAGTTGTAAATATATATATACAGACATGATCACCAACCACAAAGCACCTCCATGGGGGATCAGAAATGTAAATAAAGTCATTAAAACTATCAACCGCCACGGAGAAACTCCAAAGGGACAAAACGTAAATAAAGTCATAATATCGGCAACCAACCGCCATGAAGGAAACTCAAAGGGAATTAAATGTAAATAAATAAAGTCGTAAAAGCGATCAAGCGCCACTTAAGTAAACTCCAGGAAGGACGAAAACGTAAATAAAAAGTCAAAAGCGATCAACCACCACTTAATTGAACTCGGGTGGGAATAAATATATATATATATATATATATATATATATATATATATATATATATATAAAAGCGATAAACGCATATACCGGATGTAAAATCGAGCTCATCGAGCAGAGTTCGACAACAGTTCATATATATAAAAATATATGTATATAAAAGCAGAGTAAATTCATAGGATATAAAATCCTGGGCTCATCGACGAGTCCAACCAGTTCATATATATATATATATATATATATATATATATATATATATATATATATATATATATATATATATATATATATATATATATATATATATATATAAAGAGTAAACGCCTGCATCAAGTTCAGGCTCATCGAACAAAGTTCGACACATTAAATATATATAATATATATATATATATATATATATATATATATATATAGAAAAGCGAATAAAAGCACTGCATCAAAAGTTCAGGCTCAATCGAGACATAACTTCGATAATGTTAGTCAATATATATAAATATATATATATATATATACAAAGTGAAACAAAACCACGGACCAAAGTAAAGGCAATGCGTATAACACGACTCTCAGCGTGTAGAAGGGTGTGTGCGAGAGATGAAGAGAAAGACTCTAAAGTGTGTGAGAAGGCTTACAGATGACTGCCAAAGAACACTTCTATATCTTTAGAGTGGGTAAACTTTGGCTTTTGTAGGTACAAAAGAGGCTATATATGAGCTCACTGTGTGTTTAAAAGGGAAAGTACATGCATGGGGTGAAAGAGAGCAAATTCATAGGCTTCCTCGCTCTTCTCTCCTTGAAAAATGGCAACCCCAAGCCCTCAATTTATAGATGGGGGAGCCGCATGTCTACCTGGGGCTACCCGGGATGCCCAAAACATAGGCCCCGCCGTGTCGAAGTACGTACGCACTATTCGCTCGTTCGCTCATAACTTTCAATCCGGGAGTCCGATGGAAGCGTGCCATACCATTCCGAAAAGCTCTTTCCAAGAGCTACACAATGATATATGAAATGACCCTTTTTTATTCTAGGAAGATGGGTCCATGATGGAAATGGCATTCCCGGGTTTCCGTTAGGTAGTCCGTTGAGCCGTTTTGCGTAGTTTGCGCTCGGAAGTTAAGATATGGTTCTTGTGGGACTTATATTGAAGCATTTTGAGTTGACATGAGTGTATTTGATTTAAAGTGAAGTTGAGTTGGCAAAATGACCATTTTGCCCCTCCTGGGGTTATCTCCGATTTTCGCACAGTTGAAACTGACTTTCCCTGGGTTATCTCCGAGGTTTGGAACCTGATTTCCCGGGGTTATCTTCGGGGTTGAGAACTGGATCTCTTGTGGCTATCTTTGGGGTTGGAATTGATGTTGTCATCCTCCAGGGTTATCTCTGGAGTGTGAAGAAGTCGCTTTTACCCTCAAGCATAGTTAGTAACAGGAGAAGAAAATTTCGAGTGTCTACAGATGCCCCTCTTTATCATGTTCATGCAATGTAATAGAATGGACATGATAAAGATTAGTAGACACTTGAAACATGATAAGGTATTTTCAATTATGCAAATCGCAATGTAGTAAATGTTTATGATGAATGTGACAATGTTTTCGCAAATCGCAGTTCGTAAATCGCACATCGCATTTCGCACTTCACTTTTCGCATATCGCAAATCACATATCGCATATCGCATATCGCAAATCGCATATCGCAAAATCATAAATCGCAATGTTATGATGAATGTTAAAATGTTTTTGCAAATCTCTTTACCTTTACCGATCATTGTTGATGCCTATGTTGGTGTTGACTCCAATGGTTTGGCATTTAATCGCTGACTTATTTGATGAAGATAAGTTGGGATGTTTTCCACATCTCTGATGGGGATGACGTTCTAAAATCACTAGACCCTCTCGATGTATTCATTTGGTAGTTGCAATGTTGATTATCTCATCCTATCGCCAAACTTTTACGGTTCCCACTCGAAGCGGTGGTATACTGAAGCTTTCATCATTTGAACCGTGTTGATGTCGCATTGTATTGATGGCAATGGTTTAGAATACCGGATCTTCGATACCTTTTGAAGTAATATTCACGGATTACTTCACTAGACTTTACCGATGTTACGTTAGATTGATGACAACCACGGATGTCTCATCCTTTTTGAGGTGATTTGGAGTTTCCTTTCGCTGCTGGGTGCTTGTGCCCCATTTCCTTGAGCGCTTGATTTTCCATCCGGGTGAACTGATGACTTGAATTCCACTGACAACCCTGGGGGTTGCAACTCGTTCTTTCGCTTCCCATATTTGAACTTCGGTGTAGAGGCCTCAACTCGTGAGGACTTAAAGTATGTTGATGGTGTAGATTTCATTCGCTAGACCTTTCATCATTGGCCTTATTTCTTAAGAATTTTCCCCTTCTTTTGATGAGAGGCTTTATTTCGCCTTAAACTTCTTCCCTTTCCGGGAATCGGAGAATGCCCCAGTTATTCCGCAAGTTGTTGTCGGGGATTCATACGAGGAACTCTCTTTGTTGATCAAATTGCAAGTGAATAATATCTGAATCACCATTGAGATGATGATAGACCATGCTGATGGCGCTGATTGGTGCATTTTCCACTATAGGATGATTGATAAATGCCCCAGTGTTGAGTTGTCGCTTCTTCCGAGATTGCCCCAATCTTGTTGTAAGGGACCCACTATCCGGTTGTCGCCAATTTTGAAATTGCCCCAGCCTTGCTTGTTGTGGGATAGTTTCTTTGATGATGATGAGTGACAAGGCCGAGATCGCAAGAGGCTTTTACTACTCATCTTATCTAGTGAACAAGTAGTGGATGTGGGCTTCGATGTCGATGACTCTTTTCTGGTAGGGATGTCGCGCTTTGTTAGAGATGATGCTCTAACTCATAGGGATATCGTTGTTCTTTGGCGAGATGACCTTTATATCTACCCAAGAAATCGCATGTAGTTAGCGGTGGATCTATTGGCTCGTGTAGAAACCCTTGGCAAGGAATCCATCATTTGGACTTGATAGCCGACATATATACAATCGATTTGTAGATGGGCTTGTATTTTCTCGCACAGACTAAGCTTAGCCATTTTGTAATGTATGATTACACATTGTATATATCAAACAAAGACATTATATATGGCGCGGAGAAATATATGTTGATTCACTTCCCTTTTAGTTGTGCCTTGTTACTTGCTTGATATTTGCTTGTTTCTCCAGGACTTTATGATATGGATGTATTCTGAACCCCTCCTTGATGGATGGACAATGAGATGTTTCAGGATTTTTAGAATGGATCGTCGATCTGTGTGTATTTCCTACCATCTTTGGTGTCTTGGGACTTGTTTTTGTATGTGGTTATGGATAGGAGTATGTTTGTTTTTGTTTTTCTGTGGTGAGACCGGACCATTAACATGGCTGCCTACGTACTCCCGTGTATTGGGGAGATCAAGTCGACGTAGTTCGCCCTTCAAGGCAAGTTGAAAAACGTGATCCCGTGAGCAGGTCAGACTGCGGGGAAGAGAAAATTTGATCCTAGGATGAGGATAAGCTGAAAGTGTGAAAAGTTTGATCCCATGTATGGGCAGCCAAACTGCAAACGTAAGAGGTTCAATTCGCGGTGAGATGACCTAAGGGGTATGATCATAGTGAAACCAGGCTGCTGGCTTGAAAGGATGTTTCCCTGAGGGGCAAAGCATGGAAAGGAGTTGTATGTGGTAAAGGGTTAAAGAACCGAAATGACTGGTGATTTGATGATCCAAAACCAGGATGTTTGCTTAATGGTAACCTTAGACATAGTACCGTTTCACGGTGTCCGGCATGATAAGCTGTGGAAATTCATCGCCGTCCATTTCCTGTAATTTGAAAGCGCCTCCTGTCAATACCTCCTTGCCAATAAACGGGCCTTCCCAGTTCGGGGAGAATTTTCCTTTAGACTAAACTTGGTTGTCAACGATCTTTTTCAAAAATCAAGTCGTGTTGTTTGAACTGTCGTAGTTGGACTTTTTTGTTGTAGGATCTTCTTTACAAGTATAAGGCAGCTCATTTGTGGGCCACATACTTTCCCATGGATTACATCCATAGCCTCAGAGCTTGGTCCTTGTCCAAACATCTGAGGAGACATCGTTCTGCATCTCTTTTATAGAGTGCATCTCCGTTCAGGTAGAATTTCATAGCTAGTCGATGGATCCGCCTTTTCCTAGTCGGGCTTGCCTCATCGGGTGTAGATTTATCTTGTAAGTGCACATTGATATGCTGATATCAAGGGTTCTGGATGGGAGGTAGCTCATCCGATACTTCTCCAATATAATTCCCATAGGCTGAAGCCTTTTGTTGTGAAAATGTGAGGGTTGGCATGTCTTCCTTGTCATGTATATTGATCAAGGAGGCCAAGGTTGCTAACGCATCGGCAAAATCATTCCTATTCCAAGGAATGTGGAGGAAGGATTTTTCTTCGAACTCTAAAGCCATTTGTAGAACCTGCCAATGGTAAGGTAGCAACTGTAGAAACCTGTTGAAGGGCTTTTTCTTTTTCTTTTTCTTTTTCTTTTTTTTTCTTCTTTTTTTTTATTTCTATGCATTAGATCGCGAAAAAGAGCCATATGGCTCATTGATAGGTGGCTCCGGCATTGATGAGGTCGAATGACAATCGTCCGTAGCAAAAGGTTCCCCAAGGAGTGATGAAAACAATTTTCTCACGATCTTCCTCAAAGAACCACGATTTGATTGTACCTCATAAAAGCAATCCAAGAGGAGTATATGTCATACTGAGTCGTATTGTCAATGAGTATGTGGATAAATGGGACGTGAAAGCTATCTTTGAGACAAGCTTTGTTCAGATCACTGTAATCCACGCAAACTCGCACCTCTCCTCCGGGTTTCGGCACGAGGACTGTGTTGGATAGCCATTCAGGGGAGGTTGACGCTATGATGATACCAACTTGAAATTGTTTCACAATTTCTTCTTTGAACTTTAACCTCCACTCAAGTTTTAATCGCTTGAGCTTCTGGCTGACTGGCTTGAATTCCCCTTTGGTGGGAAGGCGATGAATAACAATGTTAGTGGATAAACAGACCATGTCTTTGTGAGACCATGCAGACACATCCTGGAATAAGGTCAATAGAGTAACCATGTCATTCCTTTGGTTTGGAGTGAGGTCCGTACCAATCTGGATTTGTTTGGGGTTTTCTAAGCTTTCGAGGTTAAAAGAGGTGGTTTGATCAAGATCTGTCTTCAGTTTGTCTTCGACCCATTCTTTGATATCCGGAGCCACCTCAATGTCCTCTTGTATTTCCATCAAGTCTGAGTCCAACTTTACATCAAAGTTACAGTCCTTGTGGAGAATAGGCACCTCATCAGCAAGTACAGGAACATCTAAATTCAGAATCTTGAAACAAAATATGTTTTCACTTAGTATATATGAAGTTGTTTAATAACACAAAGTGTTAGCATGTCATGACAAAAGTAACTGCTAATACTGTACAAAAAAAGTAAGCAGTTATTGCTATCTACAAGGCAGAGAGAGTTTCTTCCCTTTTTACCCTCGTCGGAAAATGCAAGGAGTGCTTCTTCAATTATCGAGGGCACAGTCTTGGTGGACTGCAGTGATGGAGGGGCTATCATCAACCTCCTTCTCCCGAATGATGACCATTACGTCTGGGTAATCATCGTCTGGGGTGTAAGTGTTTGAGAAGTGTTTGTTTGGGTTTTTATTTGGTTTGACTGCACCATTGATGGCGGCCTATGTACTCCTATTGAAGGAGATCAGGTCTTTTATAGTTCAGGCTTTGGTATGAAAAGGTTCAAAGGGGTAAGTGGTGAGAAGAGTGTAGAGATGTTTTTTTGTTTTTTGTTTTTTTTTTTTTTTTTTTTTTTTTTTTTTTTGTTTTTTTTGTTTTTTTTGTTTTTTTTTGATATGCATGGAAAATAAAAGGCATACTACGAAGAAAGTGATATTGTTCCAACATTTTCTTGAACTCGCAACTTTATCCCCTGGATCTACATCTTCTCGGCTAGTTGAGGCCTGATAGTCCAGTTGTCAGTGGTTATGTTGCCTTCAGGGCTCGTGATAGAGGTTACCCTTTGATTCTGAATGTCTTTGCTTGTAGCCATAACTTGATCGCTTCCTGATTTAGTACATTCCTCAGGGACGCTTGAAATGGACGCATTACAAAAAGGGATGAACTCTGGATTCTTTAATGGGTTGGATTCCCCGACAATCTCACCACCTTTTTCTTCATCTATTCCTTCGCCTTCTTCATGGGTTTCAAAGGATTCAACCATGAAATCTCCCTCGAACTATTGTTGCATTTCTCGCAAAGAACTTTCCTTTTTGGTTTTTTCTTCCTTGGAAAGGATTAGTATTTCTTCTACATCATCCAAGGTGATAAAATCAGGAACGTGGTTGATATCTTGGAACCATAGGACGTTTGATGTTAGCGGGGGAATCTCCTTTGGGGATGCCTTTGTCTCCTCTGTCATTTCTTGTATTAGGATCAGTCCACTTTGTGTTTTGGCAGAATTGTCACTCATAGCCTTCACCTCATTTGAACTGTCTGTCTTGAATGGACATCTTAAGCTTTTTATTTCCTTTTCGCCTTTTTTGGTCATGGGAAATTCTATCTCCAGCTCTCCATTTTCAATGAGATCCTGGATTTTATGTCGCAAAGACCAACATTCTTCAGTCGTATGTCCAAGTGAGTTAGAATGGTAGAGACATATCTTGGTGGAATCATAACTCTTTATCTTGGGATTTATAGGAGGCAGCAACTTAGTAATCCTTCCTTCGCTTATCAGAAAATGTAGCATTTCTTCATTGGATTTGATCAGAGGGGTGAATTTTTGGACTTTTTTAGAGGTTGTTTGATCTTTCATCTTTGAGAATTCGCATTCCCTCGATCGATTCTTCCGCTGGTGAGATCTTCTAGCAATTTTATCATCCCCATTTTCTTGTATTTTGAACCTGCTTTGATCTTCTTCATTTAGCTGGCTCATCGTGGAGTCTTTCTCTTGGCTTTCTGATAGTTGAATGAAAAATTGCCTTGTTTCCTGATGTTGGCGCACTATCAACTTAGCCAGCAGGTTTACTTGATTCTGGATCGCATCCAATTTTTGCATTATTGGCATACCCTCCTTCGAGTTTTCCCACTCTAGGATATTTGTTATGTGCTTTTGAGGGTATTCCTCCATCCTTTGTATGTACTTACGAATTGGATACATTTCAGCGCTTCCTGACCCGATCATGTTTACTTATTCCATATCATGTCGCAACGGAAGGTTGGTGTTGATATTTTGTTGGTCAGGTTGTTCGACCACAATACTGCCACTTTCGATCAGATTTTGAATCTTATGTTTTAAGGACCAACAATCCTGTGTATTATGTCCTGGAGACCCTGAGTGGTAAGCACATCTCTGGCTTGGATTATATCTTTTGCTCCCTGGTTCCAAAGGTGGAGCTAGTTCGGTAATTTTCTTATGATCCATTAATATCGCCAATAAATTTTCAAGGGAATCGCCTAGTGGAGTGAACACCCGATCTTCCGATCTTTCGAATTTTCTTTTTCTATCCTGGCATTGGTTGAATGTGGCATGTTGTTGGGATGGCAGATTGTCTTGCATTTTCCAAATAGGGGGACTGTAGTTTGGTCTCCTAGCTTACCCCTGTACAACAAGGGATACATCTTTATTGCCTTTATCAGGTACCCCCTTGGGATCACTCGCATACTTGCCAGTCTGTATATGTTTGGTGACTGCTTCCAAGGTAGTGAAGTCTTTAATCTTGCCTTCCTTCAGGCCCATCTATGCCATTTCGCTGTGTTTGATCATTTTCGCAAATGGCTTTCATATGCCTACTAGGATCCTATAATAGTAAGGAGACTCTTGGATATCAATAAATGTCATTACCATCTCAGTTTCTGTCATTGATGGAATGACTTGCGCTGCTAGATGTCTCCACCTTTGGGGATATTCTCGGAAAGATTCAGTACTTTGCTTTCTCACTTTAGTCACTTGATATCGATCCGGTGCCATTTGTGACTGAAAACTGTACTGATTTAGAAAGGCGTGAGCCAATTCTTCCCAGTTGTGGATTTTGGCATTGTCAAGTCGGATATACCAGGCTTTAGCTTCTCCAGTGAGACTCTTTTGAAAAAGTTGCATTCTGAGGCTTTCATTTTTAGCATAAGACCCCAGTTCACCAATGTACACTTTTAGGTGCGTATAGGGATCGCCTGTCCCATTGTACTTTTCAAACTCTGGAACTTTAAATTTGGTAGGATATTGAGCCCCTGGAAATATACAGAGATCTGAATAGGTTACACTCCCATAATTTCCAGTCCCTTTAATTGACCGGATGGTATCCTCCATTTGTTGGACTTTCTTTCTTATATCCCCAGTTTCTCGATCATCCCTAAGATTTGTGATTTCTTTATTGGAATGAGGTTTAGGTATCCGGGTTTCCATCTTTTACCAATGCCCTAATCGCCTTTGGTGTGAAGGACTCTGGTTGAGTAGGCATTGTCGCCCTCACGTATTTTTACTTTGTTCTTTTAGAAAGACAACCAATTTCGCTTATCCGATTCCTTAATCCTTCAAACTCCTCTCGAGAAACAGAATAGGATCAGGTGGGCACTTGTGGCCATGTTTGTGATGGGCTCGATTGCCTTCTTGGACTTTAACCTTAATAGCATGGACCGATTGCTTCCCTGCGAAAGACTTGCATAGTTTAGTCTTTAGGGAATGTGTATAATAACATGCTATGTGATGTGTCCATTTTAGGATTTTTATCCTGCAAAACGGATGTCAGCTGTTTGTAGCATGCTAAAAATATGTATGTGTACACATTTCTTCATATTTCTCATTACATGGAGATAGATATGGAATGAAATTACAAGTAATTGTGTTTACAAGTAATTTGAAATGAAATAGCATTAAGAGACTTTCCTCCGTTTTGGGTTTATCAGAGGCTGACCTATCTTAGGTTACTCTCGCGGATTTTTGGCATGAAGGTTCCCAAATCATCGCAATCTACTTGACAGGAAGTTAATCCGGTCTTTCAACTGGAGCGAATTTGGGTGGTGCCTTTCCTGAGCCTTGGAGAATTAGTCTTCTCACGAGTCCAGTAATCAAACACCGATGGGATAGCCTCCTGGTGGAGGGACCACACAACATACATTCACATACATAGCGTCTCACCGTATGAAAATGATGACATGTGCGAAGCACTAAAATCACAAGCAGATATGGTACGAAGCACAAATATCACAAGCAGTTTATAGTACGAAGCACTAGCATCACAAGCAGTTATGGTGCGAAGCACTAAGTGCAATAAGGAAATGCATTCGTACACATTTATCAAATGTAAATGCAACATCCACACATAAGCAGATAACAATTTTGAAAAGATTGTAATAGCAGCTTAAGTCCTCTTATTGGAGTCCCCAGTAGAGTCGCCACCTGTCGACATCGAGATTTTTGGATGTCCCTTTCCGTTACTTGTTCTTTGGTGTTCTCATTTTAGGTGAGATTTGTTTGAAAAAACAAGTGAAAAAGGTCCGACATGTATAATGTCGACGATGAGACTGCTTAGAGTCGCCAATTGGTTTTTAAATGGTTGTACCAACACAACCGAGAAAAGGTTTGCACATTGACCCGATTGATGTGACATCGCTATACTGGCCTGGTGAAACCAAGATTCGTTTAGGGTCCGGGGACTTGGTTATGCGGGGGAAAGGTGTTAGGCACCCCCCGACATTCGTGTTACCACGGTGACCACCTCTTTTCAAGAAACTGTTATCTGAATGTGTATGTGTGTGGGTCAATGTGTTTGTTTTTTTGGAAGTAGTGCGAGGCCTCGTTCGAACCTATATACACCGGGTTTGAATTTATGTAAAATTCAGTTTTTAGCAAGATATAGCATTGATGTTTTATAAAAAGGTTTTTCAAACCCTGATGCTCAATAGTAATTGAGACCTTTTACACTCCCATTTTATTAAGTGCTCAGCTTGATTGATGTTATTTCACGAATGCGAGGCATCCGTATGAAAATAATGTACAAAATAATGCCGACTTCCTCGTGGGTATGGAAACCATCTGAGGAAATTCAGACAACGCAGAATAATTTACAAAAGTCGCTATAAATTTGAAAATGTCCATCACGGGAACCGAATCTAGATTCAATGGGATGAATCTGTGATCACATGATTCCTAGGCGCACAGAATACTGTAATTTATATGAAAGTAGTAAGTAGGTATATATACAAAAGCTGTAAATATATATATACAGACATGATCACCAACCACGAAGCACCTCCATGGGGGATCAGAAATGTAAATAAAGTTGTTAAAGTTATCAATCGCCACGGAGGAAACTCCAAAGGACAAAACGTAAATAAAGTCAGAATACGGTCAATCGCCACGAAGGAAACTCCAAGCGGGACTAAATGTAAATAAAGTCGTAAAAGCGATCAATCGCCACTTAAGTAAACTCCGGGAAGGACGAAACGTAAATAAAGTCATAAAAGCGATAATCAACCACTTAAGTAAACTCTGTGGGGGAAAATATATATATATATATATATATATATATATATATATATATATATATATATATATATATAAAAGCGATAAACGCACTTGATGTAAAATCCGTGCTCATCGAATGCGAGTTCAACAAAATGATTCATATATATAAATATATATGTATATAAAAAGTAGTAAACGCACGGATTTAAAATCCGTGGCTCATAAGTAGTCAGACCAGTTAATATATATATATATATATATATATATATATATATATATATATATATATATATATAAGCGAGAAAACGCTCGAGGCATCAAGTCTCAGGCCCATCGAACAAAGTTCGACACACGATTCATATATATAAATATATATATATATATATATATAAAAGCTTAATAAATGCACGAATGAAGTCAAGTTCAGGCTCAATCGAGGCATAACTCGATAATGATAGTCAATATATATAAATATATATATATATATATATATATATATATATATATATATACAAGTGAAACAAAACCACATACCAAAGTCCGAGCAAATGCAACAACGACTCTCAACGTGTAGAAGGGTGTGTGCAGAGATGAAGAGAAAGACTCTAAAGTGTGTTAGAAGGCTTACAGCTGACTTCCAAAGAACACTTATATATCTTTAGAGTGGGTAAACACTGGCTTTTGTAGGTACAAAAGAGGCTGTATATGAGCTCACAGGTGTTTAAAGGGGAAAGTACACTGCATGGGGTGAGTGCAGAGCAAATTGGGCAGGGCTTCCTCGCTCTTCTCTCCTTGCAAAATGGCCACCCCAAGCCCTCAACTAATAGAGGGGGGGAGCTGCATGTCTACCTGCGGCTACCCGGGATGCCCAAAACATGGGCCCCGCCGTGTCGAAGTACGTACGCGTTGTTCGCTCGGTCGCTCATAACTTTCAATTTGGGAGTCCGATGGAAGCGTGCCATACCATTCTGGAAAGCTCTTTCTGAGAGCTACACAATGATATATGATTTGACCTTTTTTTATTCTAGGAAGATGGGTCCATGACCGAAATGGCATTCCCAAGTTAAGCGGTCCAGATTGAGCCGTTTTGCGTAGTTTGCGCTCGGAAGTTAAGATATGGTTCTTGTGGGACTTATATTGAAGCATTTCGAGTTGACATGAGTGTATTTGATTTGAGGTGAAGTTAAGTTGGCAAAATGACTATTTTGCCCCTCCCGGGGTTATCTCCGGTTTTTTGTGAGCTTGAAACCGACTTTACAGGTTATCTCAGGAGTTTGGAACCCGATTTCCGGGGTTATCTTGGGTTTAGGCTGGATCTCTTGTGGCTATCTTGGGGTTGGAATTGATGTTGTGATCCTCCAGGGTTATCTCTGGAGTGTGAAGAAGTCGTTTTTGCCCTCCTGCATGGTTAGTAACAGGAGAAGAAAATTTCGAGTGTCTACAAATATCAAACTTAAATTATATATGTCAAAGTCTAATCCTAGGTATGCGGCCTTTACTACATTCATTACATGATAATAATAGATACCATTGTCTTAATATAACCTAAACTATTACATGATAATAATAGATACAATTGGCCTGAACATTCTGTTGATTGATTTCACAATCAAAGCAAACGTGCAAGTATACACGGTCAACAAGTAATAAAGTGATAAGATAGAGTGTCGATCCCACAGAGAATTCTAACCAATAAGTTCCAACTACTAGCACTATATCAATCCTATTTTATTTAAACAACCATAAAGTGTGATTTTTCTAAATAAGAAAACTAAAGTAAGCAATTAAAAGAGATTATTCTAAAATAAATTAAATAAATAAAACTAAGATTTTAACGAAAGAATTCAGATAAATAAAGATTAAGACTTCAATATCCCCAATTTTGAACTATAAACCAATTATCCAATTATCCCAATTATTATGCCTACTGAATTGTTAACATGAATTCTCAAGCGCCAAAAGTCCTTTTTCAAGTGATCAATTGACTTCTATTTAATCCAGATTAATCTTGCTATATTCTATGCAAAACAATTGAATTAAACTCCTTCAATTCCAATTCCTTATGTGTTACATGCGGCGAACAAATATTTCCATTCAATTCACAAACCTAATTATTCGTTATGCAAATAACTAAGTCACATGTTATCATGCCCAGTTCTAACCCTAGATTTCCTCTTTCAATTCCTTCTAGAGTAACAAGGTAATTATTGGCCAAATAATTAATCAATAAATGCAAGGCAAGATAAACAATTCACTTCGACACAAATAATTATTATAAATTGAATAACTAATTTATAGCCATAAAAGGTTCAATTAAAATTTTAATGAAAGAAATTAGTTCATATCAGAAATTAAAATCAACAATCTTTCGCAAATCATCCTTAAAGAATTACACAAATTGAAAGAATGGAGAAGAAGAAACTCTAAGTAAAATCTTCAATCTGATCTTGATTCCTTCTCTAGCCTTCAATTGTGTAGATCTTTTTTTCTCAATTTCAGCAACTTAGCTTCTTTTTATACTCCTATTCTATCTCTTCACAATCCTTCTCCCAATCAACTTCAGCAATTATCAATTAACACCCAACAACTAAGTCAACGGATGGTCAACACACACGTCTTGGTCAACAGATATCACGGCCCAGTGCCCCGATGCTGAACTTCAAAGTATTTACCAAATTGCCATTGTTAGCTCAAAATTCTCCAATTTGTCCCTACAGCTCTCGAATCTGCAAAATAACAACTAAACACAGTAAAAATGAATCTAAATTCCTTGAGAATACAATAATTTAAGCCCAAATATATTCGATTCATAGGTATATTACCCAATCATCAAATACCCCCAAACTTAAATCGTTGCATGTCCTCAAGCAACAAAACACAAAACAACACGAAAAACTAACCACTATGCAAATGCAAACTATCTATACGTTCTTAATTCCAGCAATCGAATAGCACACATATATTCATAGTCCTCAGAAAAATCACAAAAACATGCTAATACATCATGTTAATGCAGTTCAATAATATCCCAACAATCAATGAATCTAAATCTTTTATTACTAATATTGTGAGTGCGTGTTCAACAACCATGCTAACTATTGAAAAGAAAAATATGAGAGATAATAGATTTCTTAGAAGACATCATATAGTTCTAACTCGCGAACTCGTCAAATAAACTAGATTCGGCTGAAATTAAACAATTACCAAAGTCCAAGGGTCAAAATGGAATACTTATGCCTTTTTTTATCATGACTATGCATTGTCCTATTCTCTTAGGCTTTTCAGTGTTACCTTAACGAGCTTTCGGCCAACGACACCCAAGCCATTAAGACCTTAGGGCGCTAGGTGTAGAGACAATCCCCTCGGGCTTACTTATTCAAGTAACAAAGGCCACAAAACTAGACAAGCATGTCACGGTGTTTATTATTATTATTATATTTTTTTTATAGCTTATATACTCCAAATATATTTCCCCCAAACTTGAGTTTATGTCTAAATTCATTCATCACTAGCTATTCAAATTATTCCTTCATTTCACTAGCATTTATCCTTTAGAATTCTATTATCTATCCCTTTAAACTTTCTTAGCCAACATGGTCATTTTTCAAAACGTGTTATCCTGATAATATCAGTGTCAACAGATAAAGATGTAAATCATGTCAAGAAAATCATATCACTAGCTTAACAATCCTTACTAAACTTGTTCATGCAATTTTAATTTCATCATTGGCCCCAAACATACGTACTATCAACAGCTGGAATTAACATGCAATCCTAAATGCAACAATTAACCAACAAAAATAACCAACATTATCCACAAACTATTAACAATCTACAACTGCAAATAAAAATTAACTACCCCCAAACTTATCTAGAGCAATGTCCTCATGCAAAAAATAAAACAGTATAAGACAGAGGACTTCCCTGAAGAGCTTATGCCTCGGGTGGAGCATCATCATCCTCGCTCATCTCTAGATCGAAAGGGGGAAATACTGGCAGAATGGGAGCAGTATGGAACTGGCTAAGATTAACACCCGGGAACAGTTGGGCGTTCATGGCATTCTGAGCTGCAAACTGGTCAACCAAGTACTTATAGATGGCATCCTGGCGTTCCGACAGGCGGACATTCTGGGCATCAAGATTGTAAAACCATCCGTCAATCTCACACTAGAAAGCTTCAGGGATAACACCGCGGTGAGCTGCGGAGGAAGGACCATAAGGAGGTGGAGCTTGAGGTGGTGGAGCGTGTAATGCTTCTACTTGAGGAATTATAAAACCCAACCCCCTAGGGTGGTTCTCCCCACCTGGCCACACTTTATACCTGCTGATTAACTTATGGTCCAATACTGGCATTGGCGTTTGAATCATCTCATCTGATTTCCATTTGACCCCGAACTTAGCACACAAAACGCAAATGAGAGACGGATGGGGTAACCCTCCTGTGGTCCCTCCTCGTGACGCTCGGAGAATAGACTGCTGAATAAGGTGACCAACATCAATATTCAAGCCTTGAATTATTGAATATAACAGTACTGCCCGTTCCTTGGTGATATGGCTCACATGTGTGCACGACATGAGTTTGGCGCAAATGAAGCCATACCACGCCTTTCCATATAGACTGAGGTGAGAAAGAGGGAAAGTCATGTTGCCACGTTCATGTAATGTCCACGTAGTACCCGGTTGACATAGTTCTTAGATTATTTTCTCATAATCTGGTCCTTGACTCACTAGACTTGTATACTCATCAATCAGTCCTTCTAATGGAAGTTGATAACAACCATTAATGTCTTCTTTGCCAATTTTGACAGTCTTGCCCCTCACAAACATCCCATAATGGTAGTGTTCAGGCATGTTGGCGTAGAATTCTTTGATAATGGCAACTACTGCTGGATCGGGTTGTCCGGTGAGTGGAAACCAATTTCTTTCAGCAATCATGACGGCCATGTCCCCGTCCTTGGCTTGATCAGGCCTTAACCCGCGTTCGGGGACGAGAGAGCGGGTGGCCATCTTATTGTAGCATTCCTATGCCTCAGCAGAGACAAACCTTCTATTATCAAATTTAGGTGGAGCCGAAGCTGATCTGGAACCTTCTCCACGTTGTCGCTTTGAAGCCATGTAAGTCTACAAGAATTTGCATTCACATGTATTAGAATTAAGTATCATGCGAATATGTAAAAATTTACTCAGATCACAACCCCCACACTTCAAAATAAGTGCATGCAAGTACATGGTTGGGGGTGTGGCACGACCCATGATAGCTTGATATGCCCCAAAAGATGTGACGTATAACAATTATATTGTAATCGACTGCACATAATTGGGACATGTGTAGCGCAAAACATTGGTACTGTAGAACTAGGAGGAAAATGTAAATTATTACGCAGAGATCGCCACAAGAGTAGAGAGATATATACATGCCTTCAAAAGGGAAATATCAATTAAAGGTCATTGAGGCAATACATCAAACACCTTGTAGGCTTGGTATAAATGTTTTGATATCCACACATAGGGGCACATCTTATACAAAAACTCAGAAATAGAACAACACAAGCACGGCATCTAAAACTCAATTTAGCAAATAAGGGACTCAATTAACATGTAATGGCATGCATGACCCATAAGAAGAAACCATAGCATATGAGGAAGACACATTGGGCATCACACATTGAAATTTAGGTAATAGACACTTGCCTACAAGAGTATGTAGCAAAATAAGCCATGGTATAAGATGAAATTAAGTGCCAAACATACCTTGTATCGTCACAATAAAATTTGACAAAAATTATTTTTCGGAAGTGATGGAATCAACAATCGATGGTGTTGAGTGCAAGGAAATTATGTGACGTAAGAATAATGGGCAAGAGCCAGATGTGTAACACTCAAACGTGCATTAGTGGTATGGGGAGGTTAGAAGTCTAAAAGGAGTTGGAGTTATGAGGGAAGAGGAAGCAGACGTTTAAACCATCTTGGGCATAATCGATCTCAAATCGCTGAAATATACCGCCATTTGTGGTCAAAAAACCTCATGTATTTGGGCGCCATTACTTTTGCTTTGGAATTGGGCACTAGGGCGCTGGCCATTAGGGTTGTCAGGAACCTCCTAGCGCAGGGGCACTACCTGTATGCTTAATTTGGGCACCGGGATACCGAGGGTTAAATCAGAACCTCCTAGCAACAAGGCTGTAAAAGTGCAATTGGAGCGCCGGGGAGCTGAGGTGCCATTTTGAGCATGTGTAAACCATTTTTGAGTTGGTCCTGCACTAGTATGTGATGCAAAAATTATTCTAAATATCATCCAATAAAATATAAGTAATTCAAATACTAAAACTACTAATTAACTGCAACTGAATGAAATAAATAAATAACACAAACTCTTGGGTTGCCTCCCTGTGGCGCTCGGTTTATAGTCGTCAGCCGGACTTTGCAGTGTTGCTTAATTGTCCACAGGTTCAGAGAGGTACATGACCGTGGATTATCATTCGATTGGTCCACTCCAATAGTGTTTCAGACGTTGGCCGTTAACCTTGAATGTACGCTTTGAATTCGGTTCCTCGACTTCAATGTTTCCATGTGGTGCGACAGATATAATCGTGAAATGTCCCGACCAACGAGATTTCAGTTTCCCAGGAAATAAACGCAATCGTGAGTTAAAAAGCAGTACTTGTTGGCCAGGTTCAAATGTCCGATCAAGAATTTTTCTTATCATGTCAGGCTTTGACTTTCTCCTTGTAGAGTTTTGCGTTTTCATAGGCATTAAATCGAAATTCATCCATCTCATTTAATTGCAGTAACCTTTTCTCCCTCGCTGCTTGTAAATCAAAATTAAGTTTCCGAATGGCCCAGTGTGCACTGTGTTCTAGTTCGACCGGGAGATGACATGCTTTTTCGTACACCATCCTGTAGGGTGACATACCTATAGGATTTTTATAAGTTGTTCGATATGCCCATAGGGCATCATCTAGACACATGGACCAATCTTTTAATGACAGATTGACCACCTTTTCCAGAATTCTTTTAACTTCCCGATTCGAGACGTATGCTTGACCATTGGTTTGGGGGTGATACGTGGCTATAATTTTATGACGAACCCCATATTTTGTGAACAACTTTGTGAACTGTTTATTACATAAGTGAGTTCCTTCATCACTTATTATTTCCCTCGGCGTCCCAAATCGTGTGAAGATGTTTTTTTTAAAAAATCGAAGGACAACGTTGGCATCATTGGTGGGTAAAGTTGTGGCTTCTACCCATTTGGAAACATAATCGACCGCCAACAGAATGTACTGATTATTGAAGGATGATGGGAAAGGTACCATAAAGTCGATTCCCCACACGTCGAATAGTTCAATCTCCAAAATTGTGTTGAGTGGCATTTCATTATGTTTGGAGATATTACCTAGATGTTGGCATCGATCACACTTCAGCACATAGAGATAAGCATCTTTGAATAGCGAAGGCCAGAAAAATCCTGATTGTAACACCTTGGCCACTGTTCGATCTCCGGAATAATGACCGTCATAATCTGATGAGTGGCAATGCCCTAATATGTTGTTCATCTCTTCATGTGACACACAACGTCTAATCATTTGATCCGCAAAAGCTTTAAACAGAAATGGTTCATCTCAATAGTATTGTTTAACATCATGGAGGAACTTCTTTTGTTGCTGTGAGTTCAAATTCGGGGGTAACACTTTAGCAACCACGTAATTCACGTAATCCGCATACCATGGCAATATCGTTGTTACTCGGAGAAGTTGTTCATCCAGAAATTTCTCATTGATCATGACGTTGTCTTTTTGCTGAATTTTTGCATTTTCCAACCGGGAAAGATGATCCGCCACCTGATTTTTGGTACCTTTTCTATCCCAGATCTCCAAATTAAATTCTTGTTACAACAGTACCCACCGTATTAACCGCAGTTTGGCATCCTTCTTCTCAATCAAATACTTAATGGCAGAATAATCAGTATAAACGATTACCTTGGTCCCAATGAGATATGCTCTAAATTTGTCGAAGTCAAACACAACTGCAAGTAATTATTTTTCGGTGGTTGTGTAGTTCAAATGGACATCCATCAACATCTTGCTGGAGTAGTAGATAGTGTGAAAAATCTTGTCGTGACGTTGTCCCAACACTGCTCCAACTGCGTAGTTACTGGCGTCGCACATCAATTCGAACGGTAAAGACCAATCGGGCGCCATAATAATTGGCGTTGAGACCAATTTCTTCTTTAATACCTCAAATGCCTCTATACATGATGGATCCATCTTAAAAGGCACGTCCTTCTCCAACAGGGAGCATAAGGGTTTCAAAATTTTTGAAAATTCTTTAATGAGGCATATATAGAAACCCGCATGTCCAAAAAAACTCCATATTCCTTTCACCGATGATGGAGGAGGTAGTTTCTCAATCGTCTCAATCTTCGCTTTGTCCACCTCTAACCCTGCTGCAGAAACTTTATGCCCTAAAATAATCCCCTCTTGCACCATGAAGTGACATTTTTCCCAGTTAAGAACTAGGTTGGTTTCCACACATCGTTTTAGCACTAATAACAGATTATTTAAGCATAGGTCGAAAGTATCACCGAACACAGAGAAGTCATCCATGAATACCTCCAAATTCTGTTCTACCATATCGGAGAAGATCGCTATCATGCAACATTGAAAGGTTGTTGGCGCATTACATAAATCAAAGGACATACGCCGGAATGAAAACGTATCGTAGGGGCATGTGAATGTAGTTTTCCTTGATCCTCTGGTGCTATGGCAATTTGATTATACCCAGAATATCCTTCCAAAAGACAGTAGAACTGATGTTCTGCTAACCTAACCAATATCTGATCACTGAATGACAAGGGGAAGAGATTCTTGCGTGTGGCTTTATTCAGCTTGCGGTAGTCAATACATACTCTCCATCCTGTAACGGTTCTAGTAGGGATGAGCTCATTAGCTTCGTTCTTCACCACTGTCAAACCCCCTTTCTTTGGTACGCACTGTACAGGACTTACCCATGAACTATCCGATATTGGATAAATAATACCGGCATCCAACCACTTTATGATCTCCTTTTTCACCACATCCTTCATAATGGGGTTTAGCCTTCTTTGCTGCTCAATGGTTGGTCTTGTCCCCTCTTCTAATAAAATTTTATGCATACAGAATGACGGACTATTTCCTCGAATATCCGCTATAGTCCACCCAATTGCTTTTTTGAACTCTCACAATACCCGTAGTAGTTTCTCCATTTGTGTGTCAGTTAACTCTGTCAAAACAATGACTAGTAGTGTAGCATCTTTCCCCAAATAAGCATACTGCAGATGAGATGGTAGCGGTTTTAATTCCAACACCGGTGGCTCTTCTATTGAGGGTTTGCACTTTTTACCTTCCATTTCGAGCCTATCAAGGGTGTCTAATGGTTGATTGCTTTTCCAGAAGAACGATGATGTATCTAGCCATTTGACATACTCAATGTCCTCTTCAATACCGTAGTCGTCTATCCCGAACAACATGGATTCTATAGGGTCCTCTGATTAATTTTCGTAGAACTTGTGATTAACTAATTCATCCATTAAATCCACCCGCAAACACTCACCTTTTTCCTTCGGATAAGACATCGACTTAAATACATTAAAGGTGACCTGTTGACCTACAACTCGCATCGTCAATCAATGTTCTCCCCGTTGCTAAAAATGGTCGCCCGAGAATGATGGGAATTTCCTTATCTGCTTCACAATCCAAGATAACAAAATCTGCTGGGAAGATAAATTTATCCACCTTTACTAATACGTCTTCAACAATACCTCGTGGATATACAATTGATCGGTCCGCCAACAACAAACTGATATTTGTCGATTTTGGTGCCTTCAGTCCAAACTGACTGTAGACGGATAATGGCATCAAATTTATACTAGCCCCCAAATCATACAACGCTCTCCCCGAAAATTGGTTACCAATGTCGCATGGAATTGTAAAACTACCTGGGTCTTTTAACTTTGGAGGTAACTTGTTCTGGATAATTGCGCTGCATTCTTCGGTTAGCGCTACTGTTTCAAAATCATCCAATTTCCTTTTCTTCGACAACACATCCTTCATGAACTTGGCGTAGCTCGGCATTTGTTCTAAAGCTTCGGCAAATGGGATGTTGATATGCAGTTTTTTGAAAATATCCAAAAATCTTGAAAACTACTTATATAACTTGGATTTCTGAAACCTCTGCGGATACGGTATGGGAGGCATTGTGATAGTCAGTTTCGGTGCTTTCTGTTCTACGGTCTCATCTTGATGTTTTCCGGTTTCCACAACTTCTTCTGTTTCATCTATTGCGTTATCCCTCTTTTCCTTATCCTTAACTGTCTCCTATAAATCCTTTCCACTTCGTAGAGTTACAGCCTTGCAATGCTCATCTCTGCCCAGATTTTTCTCTGTGTCACTCAGGAGTGTTCCAAGTGGTCGGTTATTCAGTGCATGTGCTATCTGCCCCACTTGGTTTTCCAGATTCTTTATCGACGCACCTTGGCTTTTCATATTCAGATCTACTTGATTTAATATATTGTCTTGTTCATCGATCCTTTTGTCAGTAGCTCTAATGAATTTTTCCAAAGCTTCTTCCAAACTTGATTTCCTCTATAGTTGTTGTTGAGTCTAATTTTGAAATCCGGATGTGTTTTGTTGTCTAGGTGCTTGAGCCTGATTGTTACTCTATGAAAACCCCGGATGATTTCTCCAACCTGGATTATATGCATTTTGAGTCGGATACAGTTGAGTTGATCAATTATAGCTCCCTACGAACTGAGATGATTCAGAATTGATGGCACATTGATCTGTAGCATGATTCCCAGCACATAACTCACAAACCATTGCTACTTGTTGCGTGGATGGTGGACTCCATGTCTATATTTTCTTAGTTATTGCGGCCACCTGTGCTGCCAATGTTGTCATTGGATCCACTTCAAACTTTCCCGGTGTTTTTGGAGGGTTAGACCTAGTCATGGGCCACTGATATTTGTTGTTGGCCATCGTTTCTAACAGTTGATAGGCCTCATCAAAATTCTTAGACATAATCGTTCCACCTGCTGCTGCATCAATACTGGCTCTTGTGGACGCGTACAAACCATCACAGAATATCCCCAACTGCATCCACTGTGGAATTCCATGATGTGGGCACTTACGGAGCATATCCTTAAATCTTTTCGACGCCTCATATAACGATTCTGAATCGAACTGTGCAAAGGTGTGAATATCATTCTGTAGTTTTGCTAACTTCGCTGGTGGGAAAAACTTAGCTAGAAATTTTTGACCTAAGTCGTCCCAAGCTGTGATTGAACCAGGAGGCAAAGAATGTAACCAACTCTGAGCTTTATCTTTCAATGTGAACGGAAACATCCTCAACCTTATAGCATCTTCCAATACATTATTAAACTTGAAGGTGTCGCAAACTTCCAAGAAACTCAAAATATGCTCATTAGGATCATCTATCGAACTACCCCCAAACTGGCATGTATTCTGAAGCATCTGAATTGTTCCTGATTTTATCTCGAAACTGTTCGCATTGATTGTCGGCCTCCTAATACTCGACTGTATATCTGTGACATTCGGCATGGCATATACCCTAAGTGATTTTTGTTCTTCCCCTGCCATGTTCACGGGTATTTCCTGTTCTGCCAGTTTTTCTTCCTCAGGTGACACTGCACTAGTCAACTGCAATTTTCGGAACTTCCTTTCGATGTCGTCTGTATAAGGAAAAAGTTCCTTTTTAGCCCTTGATCTAGTGTGCATACACTCGCAAAGAATTCCTGCAAATACAACAAGAAAAATAAATAATGTTTAAATTAAGACCGAATTGATTTTAACTAATATGGAATTGATATTAATAAAGAATTCCCCGGCAACGGCGCCAAAAACTTGTTGGTTGATTTCACAATCAAAGCAAATGTGCAAGTATACACGGTCAACAAGTAATAAAGTGATAAGATAGAGTGTCGATCCCACAGAGAATTCTAATCAATAAGTTCCAACTACTAGTACTATATCAATCCAATTTTATTTAAACAACCATAAAGTGTGATTTTTCTAAATAAGAAAACTAAAGTAAGCAATTAAAAGAGATTATTCTAAAATAAATCAAATAAATAAAACTAAGATTTTAACGAAAGAATTCAGATAAATAAAGATTAAGACTTCAATATCCCCAATTTTGAACTATAAACCAATTATCCAATTATCCCAATTATTATGCCTACTGAATTGTTAACATGAATTCTCAACTGCCAAAAGTCCTTTTCCAAGTGATCAATTGACTTCTATTTAATCCAGATTAATCTTGCTACATTCCTATGCAAAACAATTGAATTAAACTCCTTCAATTCCAATTCCTTATGTGTTACATGCGATGAACAAATATTTCCATTCAATTCACAAACCTAATTATTCGTTATGCAAATAACTAAGTCACATGTTATCATGCCCAGTTCTAACCCTAGATTTCCTCTTTCAATTCCTTCTAGAGTAACAAGGTAATTATTGGCCAAATAATTAATCAATAAATACAAGGCAAGATAAACAATTCACTTCGACACAAATAATTAGAATAAATTGAATAACTAATTTATAGCCATAAAAGGTTCAATTGAAATTTTAATGAAAGAAATTAGTTCATATCAAAAATTTAAATCAACAATGTTTCGTAAATCATCCTTAAAGAATTACACAAATTGAAAGAATGGAGAAGAAGAAACTCTAAGTAAAATCTTCAATCTGATCTTGATTCCTTCTCTAGCCTTCAATTGTGTAGATCTTTTTTTCTCAATTTCAGCAACTTAGCTTCTTTTTATACTCCTATTCTATCTCTTCACAATCCTTCTCCCAATCAACTTCAGCAATTATCAATTAACACCCAACAACTAAGTTAATAGATGGTCAACACGCACGTCTTGGTCAACAGATATCACATTTACCAAAGACCCGCCACCGAGCGTAGTAATCTTGATATGAAGCGCCTAACGCTTGTAATTTAACCCCAAAATTCATACCATTTAAATCTCGACTTCGGTCGTTAACAATACATTCAACCTCTAATTTTTACATCATTATTCAATATTAAAAACACTAAATTTGCGAAATATTTAAAACGTTTATACATTTCCTTCTTTCTTGCCCTGAATCGCAACCTTTACATTACATCTCTTTGATTCAATCTTATATCATGAATCGTTACAACAAAATGACTATACAAAGTCTTACATCATAACTACATATCCATATACATTGGATAGCTCAACTTACAATTCAACAACATGTTACGTTAAAAATATGAAATACATTTCTCATAAAACATAAGTAATCTTCGTGAATATAGATCTTTATAACTCACTTAGCACATATCTTTACCTTAAAATCTTGACTTGCAAAAGTGGTTATTTACAAGAGTGAGCTCGACAGCCCAGCAAAGTCTAACAGTTTTCAGGCATCACATAGCACATAATAACATGCTCGATATATATCTCATTAAAGTAACATGGCATACGTGCTTTTAATTCACATAGCAAATATAATGATTGAGTTCCTTACTCAATACTCCTTATTTAACCAAAACAATGCAGTCATAAATTGACTTTAACATTTCATGATTTCAACATGTATAACATATCACACAATTTAAAATAGTTCATCAAGTCCACATAGAAAATAGGAACCGAAAGACTTGCCTTGATCGTTGTTTACCAATAAAAGTTTAACAGCTTACAGTTATTTGCACTTCACGTGCCCTACACAATTATATAACCATACACATCAACTATTAGTCACATAACAACACGTAGTAATTGTAATGTAAACTCTACTCCACATCTCATAATCTTTCCTATTAATTAGCACACAATGTTCAATTAGATTGTGTTAACTTTCAACTTATATCTCACTATATTTCATAATCGAAGTTCATTCAAGTGCTTAAGTCTTGCTAGGACTACTTATTGGTTTTATATTAAACCCATTTAATATCCTATACTATTCATTTCAATTGAATTGAAACACTTTTTAAGTTCATTAACACTTGGAACGGCGTTTCAACGTTCAATCGTCACACGCCCGATTTGCCTCTCTTGTGTATGCTTACTATGATTCTATAACTTATCTAATACATTATTTATTAATGTTAAGCATCATTATATTTACTAACATACATGTTTTGTAACTTAGGACATCATCTTTTATCGTCAGGAGCACTACACATGCATATGTGCATGCCCGACGCCCTCCGATTGCCCCCAAAAACACAATAGTCCTAAAGATGACCATTTTAACTACTGTTACAGACCTCAAATTAAATAACTTAAAGCATGAAAGTTGTATGTCTATTCGTCCTCGTTCCGGATCATCTTTAATCACCTCAATCAGAGTTCGTACGAGAAAGTTATGGTCGTTTTACTACAAGAGGTCAAAACTGTCCGACTCAGACTACAATTCCGCCAATTTGTAAGCAAGGACTAAGCTAGCCAAAGGGCGCGCCGGTGTGAACTTTGGTATTTGGTATGAAATTCAGCGTTAGGCGCCAAAACTTGCAGAACTCAACCACATGAGAATAGAACAACTAATTTTTGTCTATTTAACACTGCTAACATCTAAATTAACATGCTAACTTATATAAATTACACATATACACACTACCCAACATGCATATACTAGTTTAAACTACTAAACAATAATTTTAAAAAACTTAAATCATTGTACGCACTGTTTTAAAAACCAAAACTCCATTATCGATGTTTGTTTACACAGTGAACATGGTAACCAAAATTTATAAACTAATTTGATTCCTTGAGACTACGATTTCTCTGAATTTCATAACAAATCAATATACTCAACGTTCAGTTTCATAATTAGCATACAATCACATACTAATTTTGTTATCATACAAAATATACGTTCATGTTCATCCTCATATGTCCACTATAAAACCAATTTCATTTATCTTTGAACGTATTTTAGCATACAACATCTATATACATATATATATATATATATATATGCTAGTTATAATCATTTCAATTACAGATACATGTAATATCATAACCAATTCTAAAACATGGTTTACATACACTTTTTGTAAAAACCTTATACACAGTGAATGGATTTCAAGAACACAGAGACTAAGTAATTATACTATAAAACATATCTATTAAGAGTATAAAACATACCTTTTTGTTGTTAAGAAATCCTTGTTAAACACGTAGAATAGCTTGAAGAACTCAGTATTTTCTCTAGAATCCCAGCTTTTTCTCTCTCAACTATCTCTGAGAACTCTTCTTCTCTCAAAACCTTTTTTTTTTCTTTTCTCAGACAACTTTTCCTTTCCCTCCTTAGGCTTAAGCTAAATTCAATATACGTAAACCAACTAAAGCAAACGCACGTCTAAAACCCAACGTATGAAACTGCCATATACATAATATAATAATCATTACATGTCAGTTACAACATAAATAATATATATTATTAATTATATATTAATAATAATTCAAAATTCAAAATCCAAAAGCCATAGGGCTTTGTTTGGAAAAACCCCTTTAAAAATTAAACACTTCATATCCTTAAGTCTTGTTTGGGTAAATCTAAATTAAACTCCTTTAATTTATTTTAATAAACTCCTTATAATATAGTTATTTGTCACACTTCTTATTAATTAAGTTTTCATACTTAATTTAATTAATTCTAATAACAATTCATTGCATAATATAATAATTTATTTAATCATTATAAACTCTCTAACTTAATTATTAAATTAAATTAGAATATTATCTCATACTTTCCTTAACTCGTTAATTATTTATTAAACAAATAATCAACCAAATCAAATCAAATCAATTAAACAAATATTTATTCAACGATAAACACATCCATTAAATATTTATATAATTCAATAAATATTTAAATATTATAATTAAAAAAATTTGGATTGTTACAACGTTGAACTTCAAAGTATTTACCAAATTGCCATTGTTAGCTCAAAATTCCCCAATTTGTCCCTACAGCTCCCGAATCTGCATAATAACAACTAAACACAGTAAAAATGAATCTAAATGCCTTGAGAATACAATAATTTAAGCTCAAATATATTCGATTCATGGGTATATTACCCAATCATCACATTCCCAGCAAGTAATAGCAATAATAAATATAAGCTGAAAGGATTAAATGTTTTCTTTGAATAACACTTCTACAACGAATCAACAGTTGTGAAGTAAGCTGAACCAATAATAACAACATACAAAATCTATCTCAAAATTTTGAAACTACGTTCTGACTATAACTGGAGATTAGTCGACAGACTATGAACATTGTTTTTCATTTTTGCTAGGGTTTAATCGAACTTCATCCGCAAACCGTCATTAACTTACGGGCACGAGGGTGATCATCCCAATGCGCCATGTATTGATAAATACTACATGCAAGAACGATATTATCATTCACTCTATCTTCCTTAGGTGCACAAAAGTTTTCCCATATTCGGGATTTTCATACTTAGTCGGGAATCCGAACCAAAACAATCTGGTTGGATACAATAAAGTTCTATCTTGTTCAATAATATTTTTGAGTTTGTGTCTAGCCAAATCAAATAGCTTAGACAGCTTTTAAGTTAACGTATACATACTCGAAATCCATAAGTATGTATCAACATATGATTAAATACAATGGTTATCCAAGTGGAGACACTTGTCTAACCCTATATAAGAATTAACGAACAGAATAAATATCTGAATTATATAATAATACAATGATCGGATAATGTAAGAACTTGTATGAATACAAAGATTGGATACATAATCAATAACAATAGAGCTAATAATATGGCACAATAATATGATTTTGAAACTTTCTTACTCATGTCCATTGCATAAAGGAAATGCAAAGTTAGGATACTTGCATAATGTAAAGGATAGTTCAGATACTTGCCTGAGCTGATGCTTACAATAACGAAACTTAGTTTTATCTTTTGTACCGAAACCTATCAATAATAAGATCATTCGTTCGATTAGAATAATATATCATATCACATAGTACTATTATTTGCAGTCAACACATAACCTAATTGTGACACCCCCAAATCCTGGTACTTCATTTCCACAGGATTCGGTGTTCACTTAATCAAAACATTCATTTCTAACTACCCAATTATAATAAAATTGAATAATCAAAACCTGCCCATACAGGATTAAACTTAAATAAAAATCTCCCAGGTTATCTAACCTTTAACAACAATTATTCAAATGCGGAAATTTAAATAAACTTCATTACAATCTTTAAATCAAAGTCTGAAAATAAACTATCAAAACTATTACAAGTCTTCAGTATTTATTCATCTTTCCTTTTCCCTTACTGGTGCTAGGTACGTCACCCATTTCAACTTTAGCTGTAAGAAATTTACAGGCAAGAGTGAGCAAACAAGGCCCACTTGAAATAACAATAAATAAATCTTTAATCTTTTACATCAATTGCCAATATTAGGCTCAATAGAACTGAACAATATATTCTATTAACTTTCTGAAAATTATAACATTCACTGAGGGTCTAATGACCACGAATCATGTCCACGATTATAAGTAATCTTTCAACTTTAACTTTAATACCATAAGACTATAAGGACTCCACGTACTTAGGGGGATCAACCCTTCGTACAATGTATTGTGCACAACCATTTCAACGCTAAGCGTAAACCTCTATTAAAAGAGTTGTTCATCTCAGTATTTAGAGTACAAGTCCGCACCAAAAGAAGTTTGGTTTGGATAAGCTTTCAAGGTAATTTGGAATTCAACGAATATCAACTAAGGAGTAGTTGAATAAGACCAATAACACTATACTATAGAATAATCGTGATTTGAATCAATCATAGTAAACTAAAGTCATGCATTAGGAATAATCTAATAGCATACAATTTGAATAACTGTAGCATACCTTGCTTGAACAACACTAAGTCAAGGTTAATTTGAATAATAAGCATGCATAGCATATATAGTTGTGCGTGCTAAACAACAAGTTAAATACAAGAATAACTTGCTCCAAATAACTTACATCATTATATTGTAATCGAATTGAAAACAGTAATTGAATTAACAAGATAATAGATTAGAAAACTTACTCAAGATTTAAACTATAAGATTTGGGATACTTGTACCGTCATGAGCAACTAGATACAATGACTTACTCAATAATAGGCAACCTAGCTCTACGAAAGTGTAGAGGTAGCAACTTACACAATTGTAATTGAATTTGAAAACAATAATGTACCAAAAGAAATTAAACTCACACAATGAAGTGTTGAGTTATAGAACTTGCTCAATTATAAAAATAGAGTTAGAAAACTTGCCTTTAGCACAAGCTAAACCTTACAACTTGAATTAATACCCTATACATATGCCATATTGACATAGTTAGTCATTACCAACATTGTATATCTATATAAACAATATATACATCATATAGGTTAAATTACCCTTTCACATAATCAACTATGTTACAAATAGGTAACACTTGATAACATGTTCATTCATAGCTTAATACTACTGAAATCATCATTTAACATTCATATTATTAACACATAACATTTATTTTCAAAATTTGTATACTTAAACAAAAGCGTCGAACATTCTCATTAACTCATGGCTGTATGCCACAGCTTTACATTATATGGTCGTACAAGGCAGGTGATGATGAAATAGTGTACGGTGAATATGAGCTCTGGGTTGCTGCCAATGGTGGTATTGTTGCGGCGGCCACTAACGTATCTTTGGTCAGGCTGGGGGCGCGAAACTCCAAAAGAGATTGATCCTTGCCTTTCAAGAACAAAGACAAGAAAAAGCCAATTTGGCCTACAAGCTCATTTTTAACAGACTAATTCACATGCAATTCATACAAAAACTTCATGTAAACATAATTCAAGAACTCCTAACATGTTTCTACCCATATAACAACATAAACAACAAATTTACAACACTCAATTTCAATGTTTTTGGCAAAAACTTCATTTTTGATGTTTTCAATGAAAATCAACACTGTGATTTTGTTTTTCAACCAAAACAGTTAATTCAAAATACCATGGTTGTGATTATACATACCCAATCAAATTTAATAGTCAATTTATATATATTAACAATTAATCAAACCTTAATTTCATTTTAAACTAAGCCATACTCATATATATTTTCATATAAACACTGTAATTAATATGGTTTTCCTCACAAATTGCATACATACATGACTTAATTTCTCTATAATCACATACAAATTCATGAAACAACCTTTTACAAACAATTATTATACTAAACTATATACATATCAACAATTCATCTTTTACAAATATTTTACAGAGACTTTTTGGGAAGAGGAAAACTAAACTTTTAAAGAAAGAGATTGAGCTCCTACCTTTGATTAAGAAGATGATATCCTAGAGTTAGATTATCCTTCTGATTATCAAGCTTCGTCTTTCCCAATTCCTTTCTCAATTTCTCTAGCCTTCTTTTCTCTCTTCTTTTCTCTCTGTAAACTTCAACTGAGTTTTCTTCTCTAACATATGTACTAATAATATAACGTATATAGTAATAATATATATTAATGATATAATATAAGTATAGATATAATTATATCAGTTATGTTTTATTTGAAAATCAAAAGCCATAAGGCATGTTTGGCTAATCAAAATAAAATAACCCATTAACCCTTACACCTTGTTTGGCAAATCTAACTAAAATAAATGGACTAATCCTTATATCTTGTTTGATAAAACATTATTAGATTAAAGACTTATTGTGAAATAAGACATGTTTGGCAAAACTAAATTAAACACTTTTAATTTATTTTAATAACTCCTTTATAGCAAGGTTATTTGTCACACTTCTATTAAATTAAATAATCAATTTAATTAATTCAAATACTAATCTATTAAATTACTTTCACACATAAATCATTATCTCATAATTATAATTTCCTTTATAATTATAATTTTATTCAACCAACTATCATTTTAAATTACAATTTCCCATTTACAATATTATAATTTATTTAAATCACTATAAGCTCTCTAGCTTACTTATTAAATTAAATTGGTATATAATCTCATAACAATTAATTTTCTTAGCTCCTTAATTATTTATTCAATAAATAATTAACTAAACCACATCAACTCAAATTGAACAATTATTTATTCAACAATAAACATATCCATTAAATACTTATATAATTCAATAAATATTTAATATTACAAATAAATATTTAATATTTAATTATTTATTCACAAATAATTAACTAAATCACATCAACTCAAATTAAACAATTATTTATTCAACAATAAACATATCCATTAAATACTTATATAATTAGATAAATATTTAATATTACACTTTAAAATTCTAGAATGTTACACTAATCACATTGTCACATATGTTTAACAATCATTGAATCATAAACAAATACGTATCTAGTCAAATTATCTAAGTCCAAATCAATTTCTGAAATATGTCGGTGTACCGACGGCTTTATCGGGTAAATATCGAGTCTAAGACTCTGTCCTGTAGTTCAATATTCGTTTAGATATTTTAAATATCAGTCATATTATTTTTCATAGCCTTATAATAATTTTTAAACAATTATTATAATTTATCATGATTTTTCAAACATCGGAATCATTATTAAATGATTTAAATATTAACTAATTCTATTATCATTAATATTTAATTAATATTAAACTATTAATGAAACTATTACCAAAATATTAAAGTTATTTATAATAACTCAAAATATTTTTAAAGTATTAATATTACCCTTAAATAATTTTTAAAATATTTAAAATCATTTTTCAATAATTACCATTAATATTAGAATATTAATTTTTTTATTTATCAAATTATTAAAAGTCATTGATTATAACTTAAAATAATTTTTAATTCATTTATTTCCTTTTTAAAAGATTTTAATTCAATAAAACCATTTTAAACTATTTATTTAATATAATTATTAAATAAACTTAATATCATTAATATTAAATTATTAATGAAATTTACCTTTAAATATAAAAAGTTATATTTTATAACTTAAAATATTTTAAACTATTTATTTTAATTTAAAATGATTTTTAATATTAAAATCATTTTAATTAATTTATTTAATCTAATTACCAAATAAATCTAATATCATTAATATTTAATAATTAATTAAACTTATCTTAAAATATTAAAAGTTATATTTTATAACTTAAAATATTATTAAATACCTTATTATTATTTAAAATGATTTTTAATACAATAAAATTATTTTAATTAATTTATTTAATGTATTTATTAAATAATTTAAATACCAATAATATCCAAATAAATATTAATATTTATGAAAATATGTCAAATTATTAAAAGTTAATTTTTATAACTTAAAATAATTTTTAAAACTATTTTTGTAATTTTCAAAATTTATTTACTATTTTTAAATAATTTTTAGAATTTAAATTAATTAATAATAATAAGTTTGTCGCTAAAGCCCTTTGGCGACAGAAAGTGTCGCCTATTGTGTTCTTGAGAACCCCAGAATCTTCAAAGTCAGTTTCGAGCAACCTACTTTGACCAAGCTTAATTCAGTGTCTACTATGTTTCTGGGCTAACTAATGATCAGATCTTGTAGTGTTAATGTAACACTACATGAAACAACAATTAATAAGGTCATACAACATCACAATTGAAAGTTAAAAATATTTGAAATCACTGTCAGGCGTGTTCATCATATTTATGGGTTTTGCCTGCAATTTTCGACCATGTAGTAGGTAACGCTATTAATGGCCTTATATAAACAAATTTGTTGCTGATATGGGTGGTCTAGACGCCGGGCTGTGTACACAAACAAATATAGAACATGTGTCGAGCACTAGTCAAGCCTAAACATCATCAAGGAACAAGATCTAAGGCTTTGAGAAAGCTGTCAGAGATGTTCTTCATTTTTTGGGTTACCGTAAATGAAGAAACGATTGACCGGGCTATTTTGGGCTTCCACTACTTGTTATACTTGCATTGTTTTTGTGATATAAGGTTTCCAGATTGTAGCCAACATGTAGGTGAAGAGATCTATTACATAAAAACATCATAACAAAAACAAAAATCTCTAGATCCATGCCGGTCAAACCATGTCAGAGATGGTGGTCATACGTTTTCTGGGTTACCCAGAAAACAAAAACGTGATCGAGCTACCTGGTTTGACCGTCTATTAAATCCATCCTGTTAGTCATCTAGGTTATATAAAAGCTTAAATATGTAGTACATATACCATACTATAACATGTAAACAACAACAGAAACAAATCAACAAACACACGAGAGATCTGTCTTTTAAGAACTTATCGCCGTAACGTTCGGGTAAGTTTTTCGGGTTGCCTGTGATTTGAAAAGTCGTGGTCGGTCAACGACCTTTCGATCGTGATTATCGACATTCTAAGCATGATCCGGTCCTGATACAAGTTCTAGATTACAAACCTCATATCACACAACATGATCAAACCTTTAAACAACAAATTACATACACAGGAAGAGATCTAAATGGTCTGACATTCATTGTCAGACCTTAAAAACAAAATTTTCCAGTTTTTGTAAAACATAAAATATTTTTCCTCTAGATGTTATGGATCTAACATCTAGCAACCCAGATCATCTATGTACACTATAAACAACATGTTTTAACATTAAATCATAACATCTAACATGGCCTTCAAGATCAGATTGTAAATTAGGGTTTTGTACCTCTCTTTAAAAATCTTGATTCTTAGCTTCTGATCTGTTTGTGGATTTCGTGGGGCTTGATTTATGACTGATCTAGCAAGGCAATTCGTGGGTTTGAGCTTGAGAGAGTTTGTCTAAGTGTAAGTGAACAAATGGGGGGAAATAATGCACTTTCTCTCTCTTGATCTTATATAAATAACATGTATGCAATGTATTGGATGATCACATGGCTGAGATTAGGAGTGCTATAGCTCATAGCTAGACAATAGGGTGGCTTGTCAAGATTTGATAAGATTTGCTAGCAATAATTCACCAAATGGGATAAAAAGGGTAAAATGGTAATTTGGTTATCAATTTAATGGTATTCTTGTCCATGACACTTGAATCTAGGGTTTAATCACTAGATTTTAAACCTTAAAGTTTTCCAAATAATTTCTAGGGTTTGGACAATTAAAAATTGAAGTGTAGTAAAATTTTAATTAAAATATACTAATTAAAATTATGGTTTTTAATAAAAATTTAGGGTTTAAATAATTAGTGTTCCTTAATTATCATTAGGGTTCCTAAATTAACAATTCAATTTACTAAAATAATAATTAGGGTTTCTAATTTTAGCAATTAGGGTTCCTAATTAGCAAATTAGGGTTTCTAATTTTAAATTAGGGTTTTCAAATATTAATTAGGCTTTTCCTAATTAACATAAATTCTATAATATGCAACATAATTCATATAACACAATTCCTGGCCGATCTTAAATTCCAATTTTGAGTTTCCAATTATGGTTTATGACAGTAATACTAGGGTTTGTTGTCATACACCATAATTGACTAATCAATATAATATCACACATATATCTTGTATTTATTTATAACACTGAAAAATAATATTATATTTAATATAATATTATTATTCTCATTCATAGCTCAAATTTTAAAATTAGGGCTTTGATTCCATATCTGATTTATCTTTCATATATAGCATTATTAATTAAGGTGAAAATAATAAACTTAATAATCGAACTAAAATTCATATCATAAAATAGTAATTATAATAATTTCAATAATCATCTCATACATTATTTAAATAATATAAGATTCATATTTTCTTAGAAAATAAATAATAAAGACATTTCTACTATAAAATTAATTATTACAAGTATATATCTGATAATGAGCAATAATCCTAAAATAAAATTATTTGAAATTATTCATGTAATAAATAAATTTTATTTATCACATATATACATACACATTACTTGGCACATATTCTCATCTTTAATAATTGTCGACGTCGGGATTTTTAGATGTCCCTTTCCGTTACTTGTTCTTTGGTGTTCTCATTTTAGGTGAGATTTGTTTGAAAAAACAAGTGAAAAGGTCCGACATGTATAATGTCGAAGATGGACTGTTAAGAGTTGCCAGTTGGTTTTTTAAATGATTGTACCAACACAACCGAGAAAAGGTTTGAACATTGACCCAGTGATGTGACACTGCTAAACGGGTCGGTGAAACCGAGATTCATTAGGGTCTGGGGACTTGGTTATGTGGAGGGAAGGTGTTAGGCACCCCCCCCCCCAACATCCGTGTTACCACGGTGACCGCCACTTTTTAAGAAACTATTATCTGGATGTGCGTGTGTGTGGGTCAATGTGCTGTTATTTGGAAGTAGTGTGAGGCCTCGTTCGCACCTATATACACAGGGTTTGAATTTATATAAAAATTCAGTTTTTAGCAAGATATGGCAATGATGTTTTATAAAAGAGGTTTCTCAAACCCTGATGCTCAATAGTAATTGAGACCTTTTACACTTCCATTTTATTAAGTGTTCGGCTTGATTGATTTTATTTCCAAGATGCGAAGCATCTGTAAGAAAATAATGTACAAAATAATGTCGACTTCCTCGTGGGTATGAGAACCATCTGAGGAAATTGAGACCACCATGAGAATATTTACAAGCCGCCAACAATTTGAAAATGTCCATCATGGGAACCGAGTCTAGATCCAATAGGTTGAATCTATGATCACATGATTCCTAGGCGCACATGATACCGCAATTTATATGAAAGCAGTAAAAAGGTATATATATATAAGCTATAAATATATATATATACAGACATGATCACCAACCACGAAGCACCTCCATGGTGGATCAGAAATGTAAATAAAGTTGTAAAAGTTATCAACCATCACGGAGGAAACTCCAGGTGGGACAAAATGTAAATAAAGTTGTATTAAAACAATCAACCGCCACAGTTAAGTAAACTCCCAAAAGCGGAAAGACTAAACGTAAATAAAGTTGTAAATGATCAACCACCATAAGTAAACTCCTGTGGGATAGAATATATATATATATATATATATATATATATATATATATATATATATATATATATTAAAGCGATGGCAGCTCAGGCTGCATGAAGTTCAGGCTCATCGAACAAAGTTCGACACATAGTTATATATATATATATATATATATATATAAGCAAATAAATGCTCCAGACCGAAGTCTAGGCTCAATCGAGTCATAACTCAATAATGTTAGTCCATATATATAAATATATATATATATATATATATATAATATATATGTATATACAAACTGAAATAAAACCACGGACCGAAGTCCGGGAAAACTCACGTAACATAACTCTCAACGTGAAGAAGGGTGTGTGCAAAGATGAAGAGAAAGACTTTAAAGTGTGTGAGAAGGCTTACAGTGGGCTGCCAAAGAAGACTTCTATATCTTTAAAGTAGGTAAACACTGGCTTTTATAGGTACAAAAGTAGCTACATATGAGTTCACAGGTGTTTAAAATGGGAAAGCACTCAGTATATTGCAAGTACGGAGCAAATTTGACAGGGCTTCCTCGCTTTTTCTCTTCTCAAAATGGCCACCCCAAGCCCTCTATTTATAGAGGGGGGGAGCCGCAGGTGTACCTGCGGCTGAGCCGTAGGTGAACCTGAGGCTTCCCGGGTTTCTCGGGTCAGGTCAGGTCGTCTCGTAGTACATGCACTCGGGCATTGTAATGTCCGCTCGAACTTTCAGAATTACAATCCGGGCATCTGATTGAGGTATATAGGACCTATTTTGGACCGCCGTTGTCAAGAGTTGTACAATGGCATGGGATTAGAGTTTGTACGAAGTCATTGAAGATGGGATGATGCCTTCCGGTCTTCAAGCTTCAAATTCTATCCGTTACCCTGCACAATAGTCATTCGGGATTTGTTTTCCTTGATTCTTGTGGGACATCGTTGTGTAGAGATGTGTGTATAAAATGTTGAGACGACGTAATGTGTCATCGCGTTGGAAAGATGACGAGGTTGCCCCTCACCGGTGTTATCGCCGGTTTGGGCTGATAAAGCAGACGTTGCTCAGGGCTTCGCTGAGATTGGACTGCTGCAAGTGTTGAAAGTCCTCAGTGTCAACTCTGAGGTGTGCTTGTCCTCCCGGTGTTATCTTCGGGTTTGGTACTAGGTGTGTCATTGTGAGCGCCGAGATTGAAGCTGGTTGCATTTGAAACAAGCATTTTTGGGGTTATCATTGGAACTGTATTCATTGGGATGATCACCAAGGTTGGTAGCTATTCCCATGATTGGGACTGAGACTGGATACCTCGGGGTTATCTCCGAGATTAATCGGTCTCCTCCGGTGTGTGTTCCGATATTGTGTCCGCACGCCTCGGGGTTATCTCCGTGGTTAGAGTTGTTACTCCCAGTGTGTGTTTTGGGGTTGATGTTGAACTTCTGGTAGTATCCAGAATGGATATGGATTGTCTTCTAGGGTTCCCTCTTGAAACACAAATCTGTCCTCCTGCAATGTTAGTGACTGGTGTACAGAAAATTTTGAGTGTCTACAGATGCCCCTCTTTATCATACTCATGCAATACGATGCATGAGTAGGATAAAGAATCATAGACGCTTGAAATACAACAAGACAAACATGATATCATGTAAAAACATGATGCAAATGTATGATGGATGTGTACGGGGTTGTTGCCCAACATGTTGGGGATGATTGTTGGCTCCCTGTTGCTTCAACTGGGGATTGGCCATGATGACTTGATTTGATGTGTAATCTGAATCTATTAGGATGTTGATGTTGAGGTTATCACCAAATTCCTGGATCCTTGATAACGACTTGATCCTGAAGATGTACCTCTTATGTGCAAGAGATCTGCGGGGATAAAGCTTGGTCTGTTTGAGGATGTGTATAACATATTCCATCATCGATCCTCCTTGATGATGTTGACCTTTCCTGGTTGGTATCGCCAGGACATGTCAAGATTCTGTTGGATTTACTGCCAACTGCAGATGTCGTCAGAGCTGTCTGACCTTCATTGACGTGTACTTCACCAGCATGTGAATCAACGGGTAGAAAAGAACCACGTGGGGGAAATTTGTCAAGGTTGGTTGATCTTCATTGACGTGTGAATCAATGGCAGAACGCGCTGTAACCCCCGCCAGGGATCCGCTGGGGAATATGAGTAATCGAGCATGAAATCCTCGAATAGCTCTCGAGCTTCGATAGGTTTCATCGCCATCGACTGAGATAATGTCAATGTTGTTTGACCTTCATTGATATGTGTGTCAATGGCTGAATGTGCATTGTAACCCCCTGCTGGGGCTTCACGTTGTAACCCCCATTGGGGATCCACGTTGTAACCCCCGTCGGGGATCCACGTTGATCTTTAGGGTAATGACCCGGAGTTGGCGGCATTGGACCTGTACAAGGTATTTCCGGATGTGATTTGTAACAAATGAGATCATTGGCAGGGTATACCTCGTGTTCGGGTGACTACCAATGAGTGATGTACAGACTCAAAGTTTCATCTGAGAAGACCAAGATTGTAGGTTGTTTTGCTCAATCGTGTAGCATTTTTATTCCCGATTTGACTTTTTCAGTCTGCAGGAACTCCTTTGCAACTCGAACTGGACCAAGCCAGAGGGGTGGGGCCCACATAGGGGTGCCACAGGTACACCTGCTTCAGCCGCAGATGGACCTGCGGCCAACCGTGGATGATATAATCCAGCAGGTTGGTCTCACAAGTAATTTTTAACTTGATTCGCTAAGAGAAATCCATGAGCCTCCTTCAGATCTGCTGGTTCGGGCTATTTTCTGCAAATTCTGTCACTGTACAAGTGTTCTGCACTATCCTGGTAACGTATGCATGTATTTTTTTCCAATTTTTATCCGTTGGAAATTCTGTCACGTATGCACTATCCTGGTAACGTATGATGAAATGCATCTAAACACATAGTAGTGATTATGTATACACAAATGACTTGATAAAAAATATTCAACATAGTAAATGCTAGTATTAAACCATGTTGAACACAATGATGTGAAAAGATTTAACTTTTGAGACAGTCAAATTGGCACCTTTTTCTGCTATTTTTGTCCTATTTGAGGTCCAATGAGCAAAAGGTAGAAAGGAAAAGTACTCCTGATATTGAGGTTAACCTTATGCATTGATGATTTTGATTTTTAATGCATATATTATGTATATGACTTTGGGATAGGTGTGCTACTGAATGGCCACCTAGTCATGCCTATGTGCATGTGGATAGTCCTATTTTCAAAGGGGACTATGGCAAAATTTTCCAAAATGTAGGCATTTAATTAGTCATGCAATTTTAACTCCACTATAGATGTATGCTAAAGTAATGCATGCATGCATGTAGTCATAAAATGCATTTTAAAAAAGCTCCAGGTAAGGAAATACCACACCCTTTCTAAGGTGATTTGGAGACTTGTTGTCCAGATATTATGGATCCGGATCAGCGAGTAGTTCCCATAGGACCACTTCTGGTATATGGCGGAGGGATTATGAAGTGCCTCGATCCCGTTCTGTCAGACAGCCTCGTCGATTGCTGGAGGTCGTGATTCATCCAGTTCGGGCTGATGTGCCAGATGTTGAGGATGAGGATGAGGATATTCCGATTGAGGACCCCGCTCCTGCTGCACATGTTCCTCGTAGGGAGCTCCCTTGTATTCAGGTGGCAAACCCAGAGCTTCTGGGTGACTTTAGCAGACATCCCTCGATGTACTTGCATGCTAACGAGGTATGACGGTAGATCTTGATTTTCCTTCTTTCCTATTGATGAGGATTAAAGGGTTTTGATGTTGATCTGCATTTCACGCAGGTTCCCGGCTTCATATAGCCTCGAGGGAATTGGTTTAGTATACACTCCCTGTATCAAGCTCTTCATCATGATTATAGAGCGGTAGTGCATGATTGGGGATTCGGGGCATTCTTCTCTATCCTTCCCCGTCGTTGTCCCTGGGGTTACCTCAGGGCATTATCTGAGCAATGGTTTCATCAGACTCAGTCACTCCATCTGTTGGACTGTGAGGTGATGATGACGTCGATGGATTGGCGGTTTATCACAGGTATAGAGTTTGGAGGGGAGCCAGTGCCTTGCATGGCAAATATTACCCCTACTGCCATTAGATCCTTGTTAGGAGTTCCAGCAGAGGCGTTCAAAGGCAGGATTGTCCGTGCAGGTCCTTTGAGCGTAGATGGTATGAGCGGGCTTTTGAGTGAGCCCATGCCTGATGATGTCAGAGTCAGGGATCACATTCTTTGGCGATTGTTCCTGATGATCATTAGAGGCTGCTTCATAGCAGATAACTCTTCTACGGTGTCGTTCGCTTTGATCAGCGCCACGCGTCATGTGGACCGTATTGGAGAGTATGATTGGGGTTCCTACACCTTTGCCTATTTCCTCTGGGGCATGCGTATGCGCTCACAAGGTTTGACTGAAGCTTTGCTAGGATACTACCCATTTCTGCTGGTGAGTATTTCTCTTGTCATTTCCCCTTTATAGGTTAAGAGTGTTTACTGACCGCAGATGTTTTGCCATTGTATTGGCAGTTTTGGGCCTATGAGAGGCTCCCATGCTTGCTTTCTGTGAGTGTGTTATGTTTAGATACCTATCCACAAGGACGACGATGGTATCATTCCATTTTGATGGAGGTCCCTGTAGCTGAGGGTTTCACTCATTGCCGCATGCAGCTGGAGTTGTTGACAGCTGATATCATTACATGGATTCCCTATTCCGAGGAACATTTGGCCATCGTATTTGAGGATGGGTACCCGACTGGTGTCGAGTATGTGATCTCAACCCGGAGAGTTCCTCTCTTTACAGATGGAGGATGGGAGCTCTATTTAGGAGAGCGTGCTATTAAGAGCACAACAAGGGAGATTTGTTTGCCAATCTTGCCTCCTGTCAGGCGTCATTGGTCTGTACCGCAGTCACTCGTCACTAATATTCCATTGTTGGGGTATGACGGCTTTACATTATCAGAGGGTCCTTGCACACAGGAGATGTTTCAGCGTTGGTGGTTCCCTCGTACCATTGGAGCCCAGTCCCGCGCCATTCAGTTCATGGGGGATATGGTTCCAGGATTCATGATGGTGACGGATTGGATAGCCTGTGTCCGAGATCCGACTCATGTGACACCGATTGACAGTTTGACCAGGCAACTAGACCAGGCGCATTTCTTTATCCGGTATTTGGGCAGAGATCTGGCAGAGGCATATTCGTTTGATCCTTCCAGCTTAGGTGTTGGCCCCTCAGATGACCCATTCGGTTTTGCCGGTGCAGATCCTCCTCTATATAGGGCTGACATCCCTGTTGATAGAGATCCAGTGACTCAGGAGGAGTTACATCAGGTGGACAGGATTGATGATGTAGATATTGACACCATTGTCTTCTTCTGATGTGTATTCTCGTTATATCTTTTGATAGGCCTCTGTTAGCTATTGGGTGGTTGTGCCCCATTCTCGCTATATCTTTTGATAGGCCTCTGTTAGTAGTAGGGCGTCTGTGCCCCATTTCCCTATATCTGTAGCTGTACAGAGATGATGTATTAGATGTTGATATACTTAGGAATGTATGCGCAGTTTTTCATTCCCTATATCATATTGTCATCTATTATCTGCAATGCATGTATCATGTTATGCATATGTATGAATGTCCAGAGATATTCAGCATTGACCCCTGGATGGTCTTATGATACGGTCTGTACAGATGTCTTCTTCGACCGTTAGCCGTATTGATCATACCCCACCATCATTGGTGGTATCGGGTATGCGATCGTGATACGATAGCATGTCACCATCAGACAGGGTGATCGTAGATCATTTTTTGCAGCATAACATGACCCTGTTGATGTTTCAGGTTCCCACAGGATTTGTGGATGGCATGCTAGAGCATTGGGTATCGGATAGGCAGGTTTTCTGATTTGGGACCCATTTGTTGACTCCTAATCTGGATGAGTATGCACGGTTGACGATGCTGCCGCTGGAAAGACCTTACTTGCATATGGCTTTGAGGGACATGAGTCGACGGTTCATGACCCTCACTGGATTGAGGTGCAGAGTGGTACAGGATGAGCTTATATAGAGCCACGTTATATCCCAGCATTTTTTGTTTGACAGATTTGGCTCTGAGGATAGTTATTCACGACATTCCGGGGATTTCACCACACCGGAGGATCATTGGCGTCTAGCCAGGGTTGATGTACTGCTGTTGTGCGTACTGTCGTATGTCTATATGCCACGGTACATGGATGAGATAGACATCGGAGTCATCATGGTGGTGAGAGCTCTCAGGGAGGGTCGTACCATTATACCTATGATCCTAGCAGAGACCCTTCGATCAGCCACCTACTGATGCACTTACCCGACAGGAGTGTTCACGGGCAGCTCGGTCATGCTATATATGTGGTTTATGTCACATTTGAGACCGATTGGCACTCTTAGACAGCATGGGTTCTGGTTCACCCATGATATAGCCATGTCATACTCCTTTCAGCCATCGGAGTGCATAGATGCTATGTCTTGGTCCACATTCTTGGCGGATATCAGAGACCCATTTGTTATATTGTCGTGCCCGGGGCTCAGCTCACTATACATCTTTATTACTCATGCTCTGGGCATGGATTATCTCCTTCTGGCTGGTTTGAGGGGCGTAACTACTTATCACCCGTTGGCCGTGATGTCGCAGTTTGACCAATTTCAGGACTTTCATCCTTTCGAGGGGGTGATAGGTCAGCGCTCAGCTTCTCGCTATCTTTTAGCAGAGGACCGATCCTATGTGTATGCATGTTGGGATAAGCGTGAGATAGCTAATTTTTCTATTAGTCATCCAGGTTGTTCTACAGAGTATTCCGCATGGATGGAGACAGAGATTTTATCGACTGCGGTAGTATCCACAGTACCAGATAGTGAGTCAGATGATATAGAGCCCATGGAGGACATCGATTCCCACATCGAGGAGGGGCTAGGTGCTGGATTTCCAGCATCTCTTCTAGATTCTCGATCAAGATCTTGTTGTGATTCAAAGACTCAAAGACGGCCGAGTACTTTAAGCAGAGTCTTCATATAATGACCTTTAAGATAGACCAGGCTAGAGCCTTGATGTTGAATGCCCTTGATGGGAGAGACGCAGCTCTGTTAGATAGAGACGAGGCATTAGCTCGCAGAGATGTCACTATTATTGAGCGAGATGAGGCCAGATCACCAGAGATGTGCGTGATAGTTAGGCGGGATAGTGCCATATCTCTGCCGGGATGTAGCCAGATTCTGAGATAATCTTGTAGTGAGGTCCCTTACCACTAGTATGATCACAGAGATGAGCGCTTACATCGATGAGCATATGGTCACCATGCAGATGGCTGTAGATCTGTTGGGTCATGTGGACATTCTCGTATAGGAGACCACAGCTTCGCCTCCTTCTTCAGAGAGGGATGCCATGTTGGGCTTGTTAGCTCGCATATACCCTGACTTGTAGATGGGCTTGTATTTTCCTACACAGACTAGCTTAGCCATTTTGTCATGTACAGTTTACATTGTGTATATCAAACAGCATTATATATATATATATTACATGAAAATATATTTTTGATCACTTCCCTTTTAGATATGCTTTACTACTTGCTTGATATTTTGCATGCTGGTTCAGGGCTTGCGATCTTGATGTATTCTGAATTCCTCCTTGAGGGATGGACATTGAGATGTCTCTGGATAGTTCAGAATGGATCATTGATCTATATGTATCCCTACCATCTTTGGTGTCTTGGGACTGGTTTCTGCATGGAAATGTGGAGAGGAGTTTGGCTTTCCTCTCTGAGATTGACCGCACCACAGATGGTTGCCAGTACTTCTATTTAGGAGAAGCCTAGTTAATTCCATCTCTTATGGATTGGTGTTGCTCTTCAAGGTATGACCGCAGCTTAGATGGTCGCTGAATCTCCTATTTGGGAGGAGTTCAGGTAATTCCATCCCTTTGGTCTGAAGCCAATGAAATGTAGTGGATTGACAGATGATCCCAGTACCCGTTGACAATGGTTTGTGTTTTGGTAGGGGGTGAGACCGCACCATGAATGGCTGCCTACGTACTCCTATTGAAGAGGAGATCAGTCTGCGTAGTTGAACTGGTGTAAGAGGTTCAATATTTGTATGTGGCAGAAATGGTGTAGGAATTTGTTTTTGTTTTTGTGAGGAGAAGAGGGTACAAATGTTTTTGTTGTTTTTGTTTTATTGTGATTGAGCCATATGAAATGGTTGCCTACGTACTCCTATTGAAGAGGAGATCAGGTCGGCGTAGTTTTCCCCTCAAGGCGAGTGGAAAAGCATGATCCCATATGCAGGTCAGATTGCGGGGAGGAGAAAGTTTAATCCTAGGTTGAGGATAAACTGCAGGTATGAGAAGTTTGATCCCATGTATGGGTAGCCAAACTGTAAATGCGAGAGGTTCAATCCGTAGTGGGATGACCTAAGTCATAGGAACGCAGAGAAGCCAGGCTGCTGGCTTGAAAAGTATGTTTCCCTGAGGGGCAAAGTGTGGAAGAGTTGTATATGGTAAAGGGTTAAAGAACCAGAATGACTGGTGATCTGATGATCCAACACCAGGGTGTTTGCTGGTTACTTCAGATATAGTTTCGTTCCACGGCGTCTGAGTTGATAAGTTGTGGAAATTCATCGCCGTCCATTTCTTGCAATCTGAGAGTGACTCCTGTTAATACTTCCTTGACAACAAATGGGCCTTCCCAGTTAGGAGCGAATTTTCCCTTAGATTGATCTTGGTTGTCAATGATCTTCTTCAAAACAAAGTCATGTTTAAACTGCCGTAGCCGAACTTTTTTGTTGTAGGATCTGGCAATCCTTTGTTGATATAACTGACCATGGAAGATAGTCGCGGTTCGCCTTTTGTCTATTAGAGACAATTGGTGATATATGTCTTGTACCCATTAGTCTTCATCTAGCTGAGCGTCTATTAACACTCTAAGGGATTCCATTTCAACTTCTATGGGGAGCACTGCTTCTATCCCATAGGTTAATGCGTAGGGGGTTGCCCCAGTAGAAGTGCGCATTGATGTTCTGTAGGCTAACAAAGTAAGAGGCAATAGGTCAGGCCAATCTTTGTGGTTAGCGGACATCTTTTGCATAATCTTCTTGATGTTTTTGTTAGCCGCTTCAACAGCACCATTCATCTTCGGATGATAGATGATAGAGTTAAGATGTTTGATGTGGAATTTACTGCATAATTCCTCCATCATTTTGTTGTTGAGGTTCTTAGCATTGTCTGACACAATCACCTCTGGTTGTCCATATCGACAGATGACATTGTTTCTGATGAAAGCAATGATGACTTCTTTGGTAACCCTGGGGAAGGAGGCTGCCTCTACCCACTTGGTGAAGTAGTCTATCATTGTGAAGATAAATTGATGTCCATTACTGGCTTTATGCTCAATGGGCCCGATAACGTCCATTCCCCACATTGAGAGGGGCCAAGGTGAACTCATATTGTGGAGTTCCCATGGAGGGGCGTGTATAGCATTCCCATGAATCTAGCACTGATAGCATCTCTTGACGTGGTCATTGCAATCAGCTTTGAGAGATAGCCAATAATGTCCTGTCACGAGGACTTTCTTGATAATAAGAGGGCCACTCATGTGGGGCCTGAGCTCTACCATGGATTTCATCCATAAGCCTTTGGGCTTGATCTTTGTCTAAACATCTAAGGAGACCTAGTCCTGCATCTCTTTTGTAGAGTGTATCTCCACTCAAGTAGAATTTCATAGCAATTCGATGGATCCGCCTCTTTTCAGTGGGGCCCACCTTAGCGGGTGTAGATCCATCTCGTAGATATTCATTGATATGATGATACCAAGGATGATGGATGGGAGGTATCTCATCCGATACTTCTCCAACGTAGTTCCCATAAGATGGGGCCTTGTGCAGGGAAATTGTGACGCTTGGCAAGTGTTCCTTGTCGGGTATGCGAATCAAGGAGGCCAAAGTTGCTAACGCATCCGCAAAGTCATTCCTATTACGAGGAATGTGTAGAAAGGAGATTTCTTCGAACTCTAAAACCATCTGTAAAACTTGCCAATGGTAGGGCAGCAAATGTAGTTCCTTGGTTTGATAGATTCCGGTGGATTGTCTGATTACCAACTCTGAATCTCCAAATATAGTTAACTACCTGATGCCCATTGAACGAGCAAGTTTTAGCCCCATGAGACAGCCTTCATACTCAATTTGTGTTGTTGGTCTTTGACAAACCGCAATGACAATGACAATGGGATCTGCTCCCCGTACGGATACTAGAACTGCTCCAGCTCCAGAACCTTCTATATTAATAGCTCCATCAAAATACATCTTCCATGATTGGCGCGTATCGTACTTATGGTTTTGCTAAACTGTCATTACTCCTTCGTCGAGGAATTATGTCTCCAAGGGTTTGAAATCCCCTGAAGGTGCGGCGGCCAGTTGATCCTTAATTCCTTGACCTTTGATGGACTTTTGAGTCACATATACGATGTCAAATTGTTGTAGGATCAACTTCCATCTGGACAGCCGGCAATTTAACATGGGTTTATTGAACACGTATTTGAAAGGATCCACGTGGGATATGAGATGGGTTGTGTGACCATGGAGGTAATGTTGTAACCTCAAGGAAGCCCATGCTAAAGCACAATAAGTCTTCTCAATCAAAGTGTACTTGTGTTCACTGCTGCTGAATCTTTTACTGAGGTAATAGATAGCTCGTTCTTGGCCTCTATCGTCTTTTTGTCCCAACATGCAGTCCATGGAATTGTCACTTATGGACAAGTACATGAACAGGGGAACATCATCCCTGGGTGGTACCAACACGGGAGCTTTGACCAGCTGTTCTTTAATTGTGAGGAATGCATTTTGGCACTCATCATTCCATTTCATGGAGGAGTTCTTCCTTAATATCTTGAAGATTGGCTCACAGGTTACTGTGAGTTGAGAGATAAACCTGCTAATGAAGTTGATTCTTCCCAAAAATCCATGTATTTCCTTTTCTGTTTGAGGAATGGGCATTTCCATGATGGCCTGAATTTTGGTAGGATCCAGCTCAATCCCTTTGTGGCTGACTAGAAATCCTAGAAACTTGTCTGATTTAACTCTAAAGGCGCACTTGGCTGGATTCAACTTCAAGTTGTACTTACGCACCCTGTTGAACAACTTTCTGAGATGGTCTAGATGGTCATCCTCCTTTCGGGATTTGACAATGATGTCATCCACGTAGATTTCAATCTCTTTGTGCATTAAGTCGTGGAAAAGAGCCATCATAGCTCGCTGATAGGTGGCTCCGGCATTGATGAGGCCGAATGACAACCGTCTATAATAAAAGGTTCCCCAAGGCGTGATGAAAGTAGTTTTCTCACGATCTTCCTCAAAAACCATGATCTGATGGTACCCCGCAAAGCAATCAGCAAAGGAGTACATGTCGTATTGAGCAATATTGTCAATGAGAATGTGGATAAATGGCACGGGAAAGCTATCTTTTAAGCAAGCTTTGTTCAAGTCCCGGTAATCCATGCAGACTCGCACCTTCCCTCCGGGTTTAGGCACGGGAACAATGTTGGATATCCACTTAGGATATGTGGACACCATGATGATGCCAGCTTGAAATTGTTTTATAATTTCTTCTTTTACCTTTAAACTCCACTCAGGTTTCAATCGCCTGAGCTTTTGCTTGACTGGATTAAATCCATCTTTAATGGGAAGGTGATGAAGAACAATGTCAGTGGAAAAACCCACCATGTCTTCATGAGACCATGCAAACACATCCTGGAATTGGGTTAATAGCTTAACCATGTCATTCCTTTGGTTTGGAGTAAGGTCTGAACCAATCTGGATTAACTTAGGGCTTTCTAAGGTTCCGAGATTGAAGGAAGTGGTTTGATCAAGGTTAGGTTTAGGTTTGTCTTTGACCCATTCTTAAATTTCTGGAGGCACCTCAATGTCATCCTATATTTCCATGAAGGCGGAATTCATCTCTACATCAAAGGTACAATCCTTGTGGAGAAAAGGCACCGTATCAGCAAGTACAGGCACATCTAAATTCAGGGTCCTGAAACAAAATATTATTTCACTTTGTATATATGAAATTTTTTGATCATACATAGTGTTAGCATATACTGGCAAAATAAAGCGCTAATAATATGCAGAAAAAGTAAGCGATTATGATATCTCTGATGAAAGAGTTTCGCTCGTTTTACCCTTGTCGACCAATGCAAGGAGTGTTGTTCCAATTGGCAAGGGCAAAGTCCGGGTGGACTATAGTGATGGAGGGGTTGTCATCATCCTCCCTATCCTGAATTATGGCCATTACGTCTGGGCAATCATCGTCTGGGGTGTATCTGTTGGTATGTTCATCATGAACGATGATGTGTATGCCTGACATCATTCGGATGACGTCTTGCTTAGTTTTTTGTTCCTCCTCTTCCACTGCGGGATTTAGAACAAAGACTTCTTTCTCCTTCACCGGTACCGGCTTGGGAATAACATAGCCATTACATTGGTTGGCACCTTTACAGGAGGTTATGCGGACTTAGAGTTTGCAGGCGAAGATAAACACCGCATGGTTGAAGCTGAAGGAATCTGCTGATGCTTATGAGGATTCCTATGACTAGAACTAGCAGAATAGCCTAGTCCAGATGTTCCAGTTTGCTTGGTTAATTGAATTGGGTACTTGATACCCTGGCGATCTTTACCCAGCCCTTGTCCCGGCTTATGACCCAATAACATCATTTCTTGAGTAGCCGATATTACCTTGGCAGAAATCTTGGGTTTGGGAAATGGCGTTTCAATAGCATGGTATTGGGTATTGCTTACTTCTTCTAAGGCATGAAAACTGACCGGTTCAACATCTGCATTGGCATTGATGAATGGCATGTCTCCGTGTTGAGGACACTCTGGTTCAGCATTGACCGTGACTAGGCTATTGTTGATAATGTATTTCAGTTGTTGATGAAGGGTGGAGGGGACTGCCCCTGCCATGTGAATCCATGGTCGTCCCAAGAGTAGGTTGTATCCCGAATCTATCTTGAGTACATGGAAAGATACGCAGAATATATGGGGACCAATTTCGATTGGCAGTTCAATTACTCTGACCGAATTCCGGCGGGCTCCATCAAAAGCTTTGATGATAGTATGGCTACTCCGGAGTCGGTTGAGATTGATATTCATCTTCACCAAGGTAGCGTATGGACAGATATTTAGAGATGAACCTCCATCTATCAAGACTCCAGCTAGCATGTATCCGAAGGACAAGACCGCAATGTGCAACGGCTTGCAATGACCGGTACCCTCGGGCGGTATGTCATCATCAGTGAAGGATATCACATTGTTGTTGAAAATGTGATCAACCAGATGTTGAAATTTTTCCGTATCAACTGATGTTGGTAGATAGGCTTCTTCTAAAACCTTTAGCAAGATCGTCCGGTGATCCTCGGAAGTTAGGACCAAGTTCAAAATTGATATTTGTTGTGGAGCTTCTTTTAAGCTTAAAACCACCTTGGCTTCATTATAACCCATAGTGTGGAGGAATTTTTCAATCTTCTCCATGGGTTTTTTTTCCTTTGATTTGATGGTAGACTTCATCACCCGTTGGGGAAGATACAGTGGATTTTCCTCCGACACTGTAGCAGTTGTATGTGAGGTGGATTCTTCACCTTCTCCATAATTCCACAAAACCTTGCGCAAGCTAACAATAGGATATTGTGCTCTGTACGGCAAGTTGATTGGCTCGGGAGCGGCCACTTTCAAAGGATTGTTGCTTCCCTTGAGTTGAATTGTTGGCATTATGAGTGATTTGTTAGCCCCGTCAATTTCAGTGGATATGACTGCTACCAAACTCTTCCACTTAGTAGGACATATATTCTCACTTGTACGTAACACAGTATCATCGTTCGCTAGGTGCAGGACACCACTATCAATTAGATTTTGAATGAGGTGGCGGAGTGTGCCGAGATTCTTACATCTGTTGTGATCGAGAATGGGAGTGATATTGACATACTCCATCAGAATTGTACCATCCTGAACAGGGGTTGATTGGAGGTAGAAGGGAACTGATCCTTCCTTCATTGATTAACATCTGAAGGATTTCCTCCATAGGTTGGCCTAAACAGGTGAATTCCCTTTTGTTGGCAAAATCTCGACGAGCTTTGGCATTTGCTCTCTTTGTCACTTTGTCTTCCAGCATTTCATTTTATGAAAGTGACGAGGGCATATTCATGATAAGAGGTAGGAGACTGGCATACTCCTGGCTGATTAATTGACGTGTCACTTGGTGCTGATAAGTCACCAATTCTGCCAATTGCTCAATTTGCTTGCATAAAGCTTTTATCTTTCATTACATTCTGAACTGGAACTTGGCATAATCCCATTTGTCAACAGCGTCTTTGAGGGTCTGGGAAGATTCACAGTTGAAATTGGAACTCTGTCCATTGCTCTAATTGATCATGTTGACCTCTTCTTCTTTATGTTGAGGAAGAGGGTTGTCTTGAACGTGAGGCTGATCTGGTTTGGTAACCACGATCTCACCGTTGTCTATCAGGTCTTGGATCTTGTGTTTCAAGGCCCAACAATCCTGAGTATCATATCTAGGTGCCCCGGCATGATAAGCACATTGAAAGCAAATGACATTGAAACCCCATCCATTAGGGTTTGGTGTTTGGTGGAAGAAGATGCGTAATTTTCTTCTGTGTTGTCAGAAGAGTGAGAATGTTCTCGAGGGTGTCCCCTAAGGGTGTGAACACTCGAGGGCATTTGACTTCTTCACCTTTTGGTATTGGAGGGTTCGAAGACTGTGCTTGAAAGGGAGTGTAGTTTCTCCTTTGAATAGGCATGTTTTGATTGCCTTTTTGACCCTGTAGTATCGTGGAAACATCTTCTCTTTCTTTTTTATGGACCCTCAGAAGTTGTTTTCATAATTTCCGGATTGGATGTGATCAAAGAATGACTTTGAGTGCAGCTAGGTCTTGAATTTTTTCGGACTTCAATCCCATCTCAGCCATCTCCCCATGTTTAACCATTTCAGAAAATGGTTTGCCGATGCTGGCTAAAACTCTTTCATAGAAAAGAGCTTCATGTATGTCTATAAAAGTCATGACCATTTCTGATTCTGTCATGGAAGGAATAAGTTGGGCAGCCAGGCGTCTTCACCTTTGAGCATACTCTCTGAAAGACTCGTTAGACTGTTTCTTGATCTTGGTAATTTGATACCGATCAGGAGCCATCTGAGATTGAAAGTTGTATTGAGTGAGGAAAGCATGTGCTAGCTCTTCCCAACTATGGATCTTTAAGTTATCTAATCTTGTGTACCACGAACGGGCTTCTCCAGTTAGACTCTTTTGGAACAGCTGCATTCTGAGCTTTCCGTCCTCTGCATAAGATCCAAGTTCTCCAATAAACACCTTCAAATGTGTATAAGGATCTCCTAACCCGTCATATTTTTCGAAGTCAAGAGTTTTAAACTTTTCTGGATAATGAACACCAGGGAAAATGCAAAGATCATCATATGAAACACTCCCGTGTGTTCCAATTCCTTTGATAGCATGAAGGGTCTCTTCCATTTGGAGGACTTTCTTTTTGATGTCGCCAGAGTCTGGATCTCCGGTGAGATGGGCAGCATCATGAGTTTTGTTGGTTGTATCCAACTGCAGTTCAGGTATTGTAATGACCTGGTTTTCCCTTGTGTAGAGGATTCAGCATGTACGAGTATTTTTTGACCCTGAGTAGACTAGTGTAGTTCTTTGAGTAGAATAGCCAAATCTGTAATTTGTTTGCTTAATCCGTCAAACTCTTTGCGAGAAACTGGATTAAGGTCAGTCTGGTCAGATGACGACATGATTAACTGTAGGCCTGCAGCCTTTTTGGATTTTGACCGGGTAGTAGGTCCAATTGGTTCCCTGCGAAAGACTTGCATAGTTTAGTCTTTAGGAAATGTAAATTAACATGCTATGTGATGCGTTCGTTTTAGGAATTTTATCCTGCAAAACATATGTCAGCTGTTTGTAGCACGTTAATTAAAATATGTATGTGTACACATTTCTTCATATTTCTCATTACATGGAGATAAATATGGAATGAAATCACAAGTAATTGTGCTTACAAGTAATTGATAACGACAAAGCATGAAGAGACTTTCCTCCATTTTGGGTTTATCAGAGGCTGACCTATCTTAGGTTACTCTCGTGGATTTTTGGCATGAAGGTTCCCAAATCATCGCAATTTACTCAACGGGAAATTAATCCGGTCTTTCAACTGGAGCGAATTTGGGTGGTGCCTTTCCTGAGCCTCGGGGAATTAGTCTTCCCACGAGTCCAGTAATCAAGCACCGATGGGATAGCCTCCTGGTGGAGGGACCACACAACATACATTCACATACATCGCGTCTCACCGTATGAAAATGATGACATGTGCGAAGCACTAATATCACAAGCAGATATGATGCGAGGCACTAAGTGTAATAAGAAAATGCATTCATACACATTCATAATAAATGTAAATGCAACATTCACACACAAGTAGATAACAGTTTTAAAAAGTTTGTAATAGCGGCTTAAGACCTCTTACTGGCGTCCCCAGCAGAGTCGCCACCTGTCGACGTCGGGATTTTTAGATGTCCCTTTCCGTTACTTGTTCTTTGCTGTTCTCATTTTAGGTGAGATTTGTTTGAAAAAACAAGTGAAAAAGGTTCGACATGTATAATGTCGACGATGGACTGTTAAGAGTCGCTAGTTGGTTTTTTAAATGGTTGTACCAACACAACCGAGAAAAGGTTTGCACATTGACCAGTTGATGTGACATTGCTAAAACCAATTCGGTGAAACCGAGAATCATTAGGGTCAGGGGACTTGGTTTATGCGGAGGGAAGATGTTAGGCACCCAGACATCCGTGTTACCATGGTGACCGCCTCTTTTTAAGAAACTATTATCTGAATGTGTGTGTGTGTGGGTCAATGTGCTGTTATTTGGAAGTAGTGCGAGGCCTCGTTCGCACCTATATACACAAGGTTTGAATTTATGTAAAAATTCAGTTTTTAGCAAGATATGGCAATGATGTTTTATAAAAGAGGTTTCTCAAACCCTAATGCTCAATAGTAATTGAGACCTTTTACACTTCCATTCTATTAAGTGTTCGGCTTGATTGATTTTATTTCCAAGATACGAAGCATCTGTAAGAAAATAATGTACAAAATAATGCCGACTTCCTCGTGGGTATGAGAACCATATGAGGAAATTCGGACACCGTGAGAATAATTTTAAAAGTCGCCATACAATTTGAAAATGTCCATCACGGGAACCAAATCTAGATCCAATAGGATGAATCTGTGATCACATGATTCCTAGGCGCACATGATACCGCAATTTATATGAAAGCAGTAAACAGGTATATATATATAAGTTGTAAATATATATATATACAGACAAGATCACCAATCACGAATCACCTCCATGGGGGATGAAAAATGTAAATAAAGTTGTAAAAGCTATCAACCACCACGGAGGAAACTCCAGGTGGGACAAAATATAAATAAAGATGTACAAAGTAATCAATCTGCCACTTAAGTGAACTCCAAAAGGAGACGAAACATAAATAAAGCTATAAAAATGATCAACCACCACGAAGTAAACTCCATGTTGGACAAAATTTATATATATAAGCAATAAATGCACCAGATGTAAAATATGGGCTCATATAACGAGTAGTTCGAAAATATATATATATATATATATATATATATATATATATATAGTAAACGCACTCAAATATAAAATCAAGTTCATCGAATGTAGTCTACACACGATTAATATATATATATATATATATATATATATATATATATATATATATATATATATATATATATATATATATATTAAAGCGATAAACGCCTGCATCAAGTTCAGGCTCATCGAACAAAGTTTGACACACGATTATATATATATATAAATATATATATATATATATATATATATATATATAAGCAAATAAAACGCTCTGCACCAAAGTCTAGGCTCAATTGAGGCATAACTTCGATAATGTTAGTCCATATATATAAATATATATATATATATATATATATATATATATATATATATATGTATATACAAACTAAAATAAAACCACGGACCGAAGTCCGGGCAAACTCACGCAACACGACTCTCAACGTGAAGAAGGGTGTGTGCATAGATGAAGATAAAGACTTTAAAGTGTGTGAGAAGGCTTACAGTGGGCTGCCAAAGAAGACTTCTATATCTTTAAAGTAGGTAAACACTGGCTTTTGTAGGTACAAAAGTAGCTATATATGAGCTCACAGGTGTTTAAAATGGGAAAGCACTCAGTATATTGCAAGTACGGAGCAAATTTGACAGGGCTTCCTCGCTCTTTCTCTTCTCAAAATGGCCACCCCAAGCCCTCTATTTATAGAGGGGGAGCCGCTGAGCCGTAGGTGTACCTAAGGCTGCCCGGGTTGCCCCGGGTTTCTCTGGTTGGGTCGGGTCATCTCGTAATACGTGCACTTGGGCACTGTAATGTCTGCTCGAACTTTCAGAATTGCAATCCGGGCATCCGACTGAGGTATATAGGACCTATTTCGGACTGTCGTTGTCGAGAGTTGTACAATGGCATTGGATTAGAGTTTGTACGAAGTCATTGAAGATGGGACGATGCACTCTGGTCTTCAAGCTTCAAATTCTATCTATTACCCCGCACAATAGTCACTCGGGATTGGTTTTCCTTGATTCTTGTGGGACATCATTGTGTAGAGATGTGTGTATAAAATATTGAGACGACGTGATGTGGCATCGCGTTGGCAAGATGACGAGGTTTCCCCTCACCGGTGTTATCGTCGGTTTGGGCTGATAAAGCAGACGTTGCTCAGGGCTTCGCTGAGATTGGATTGCTGCAAGTGTTGAAAGTCCTCAGTGTCAACTCTGAGGTGTGCATGTCCTCCCGATGTTATCTCCGGGTTTGGTATTGGGTGTCTCATTGTGAGCGTCGAGATTGAAGTTGGTTGCATTTGAAACAAGCATTTTTGGGGTTATCGCCGGAACTGCATTCATTGGGATGATCACCAAGGTTGGTAGCTATTCCCATGATTGGGACTAAGACTAGATACCTCGGGGTTATCTCTGAGATTAATCGGTCTCCTCAGGTGTGTGTTCTGGTATTGTGTCTGCACGCCTCGGGGTTATCTCCAGGTTGAGTTATTACTCCCAAAGATGTGTTCGGGGTTGATCTTTGAACTTCCCAGTAGTATCTGGAATGGATATGGATTGTCTTCTAGGGTTCCCTCTTGAAAGACGAATCTGTCCTCCTGCAATGTTAGTGACAGGTGTACAGAAAATTTTGAGTGTCTACAATAATAATAAAAAAAATTAATATGCAAAATTTCTTATTTATTTATATAGGAAATATCATGTTATTACAATACTTGTAAGAATACTCCTTGAGCATACTTGTAAGCATGTGACTTGTAAGCATATGACTTGTAAGCCTATGATTAGCTCATTAATATTATAAATGTTCGCAACTACCCGACCAGTAAAAAAATTTCACCAAATATGGACTAGCCACATGCACGACGACATGTATATATGGTCATTTCTAGGCACCCAAGACACAAACAAAGAGAAATATACAAATTCCCTATATAATAAGACTAAAACAATAACGAATGAATGCAAATTAAAGCAGTATAAGAAATTTTTAATGTTATTAAATTTTGTTTTGTTATTGATGCTTTACTTTGATCTTAATTTCAACTCTTTTTTTGTCTTTCTCTGATTGACTACTTACTCTTATAAACTGCATATTTGGTTGTTACATATACAACTTTTTTGGGGAGATTAGTGTTGCTTATTTTTATTGGTTCTATTCTACTCATACAGAGGTATTCAGATGCATTGAAATGTTTCTTCTTAAGAAAACTACTACCATCTAAGGCTTCACGCCAAGAGTTGAAGAGTCCACAAAAGTGGTGACATGAACAATACGTAAGGTATTTCATGTATTAAGTATGATTGTTTATCATGAATTACAACTTTAGTTTCCAATTTGCTTGGTAAAACTTTATCATAAGAGTTGAAGTAGTCCTCTTGTAATATTATTAACTCTTTAAGGTACTAACAACTTAAATACTAATGTACTAGAGAAATTACTAGTGTCTTTTGTAGTTTTATTTTTGAATACTAAAGTATTAAATATTCTTGTTTTTCTTTCATAATGCCAAAACAGTCCTTTCATCATCTATTTACGCCGGCAATCAAGCTTGGCTTGGCCCCATGAGGCTTGGCTAAGCTTGGTGTGTCCACAATTAGCCTTGCGGCCCCAAGCCTAGCCTAACTGCCCTTATCCTTTCCACAATTCAGTTTGATAGCTTAATTTTATATTCAATGATGACATTAATAATTACTACAAACTTCTAGTACTCATCAAACAATAAAATAGTTACAACTTTTCAATATAAGAAAAACATATAAAGAGAATCTAATGTTAAAGATGAATTAAGAACATAATTGAGAGCTTGTGGGCCATTATCTATACAATAATTTGTGAATGTCCTAACAATTGTTGTGCTCGAATGGTATTAAAATCAATTTTATAGGCTCATCCTAGAAGAAATAAACTCTTCTGCCCATTATTCCACTTACCTATTTTCAGTAATCCTAGACCTATTCAAATAGATATAGAAGAGTAGGTGATTAGCTAACACAGGTTGATATATTTTGATAGTTTTAATTGTTTTACCTATTTATTTGAAACCTACGTGGTGCCCTTTCATCCTAATATTATGGAACAAATAAAATCAATGCAAAACAGTTTTGGGGGTTGAATTTTAGTGAGCAAGAGCACTACCTAAAGGCTGACAACACCACACAAATACTTTACTTAACTCCTTGCACTAATTTTGTTTTAATAATAATCATTCCATAAGACATAATATTAAACCAATCATTTTGACTGCACATTTAACCCTTTTTAATCAACACAACAGATTTTAGAAAGAAATAAAAAACGGTACCAACAAGCAAAGAGTTGTATATCTGTTTTACAAATAGTCCTTGTCAATTTTGGTGATAAGAGCAAGTTTTTCCTTCGTTGGTAGGAGGAATATGTATTTACTGTTGATCTCAATCTCTTTAATACCTCCAATATGTAACAAATGGCTTATCTGGGACGAAATTAAATAGGTAAAACAATTACAACTAAATTTATTTAGTTTATTATGCCGCCTTAAAATTATTCAATGGAAATAAATATCAGTGTAATATATATTTTGATAAATATATATATCACTTACCTATTTTCAGTAATCCTTGCAACTTTACCCTTGTTTATGGGCGCTGATGGATGAAGTAGGTTTAGAAAAAGCAATTAACTTAATAAAAAGGGAGAGGAGTACCTCCGATAGCGAGGCGGTGGTGGAGTGGGCGAGGCGGTGGCGGCTGGTGGCGTCCGATGGTGTTAGCCTCCTTCTTCTCCTTCTTCTCTCTCCGCCTTTCTCCCTCTTCTCTCTATTATGTTCCCTCTTCTTTTTTCATTTTCATCTGTCTTAGAAGCGAAGGATGGCCGTAACATAAAGTTTGATCGATGAGCAGTATTCATGATCGCATGCAGTCACTAATATTTAATGACATGGACTTATCAGCGACCTCATGCGGTCGCTGATGTTAAGTGGTCGCACAAAGCCTTCGCGTCAACATTTCCTGCCAAATTTTGGGAGGCGAATTTAAGTTAGCGACCAGTCAGCGACCGCATGCGGTCGCTGTTATTAAATAACGACTGGATTAAATAACGGTCGCAGATGTCAGTCGCTGTTACTAATATCAGCGATCGGATGTGCGGTCGCAGATAGTATTGGTCGTTGTTAGGCCTTTTTCTTATAGTGTACAACTCCTAGATCAGATATTGACACACTACGAATTATGTCTTTATGCTTGTTGTCCTCGTCTGATCTAGCTCGACTATGATTTCTGCCTCTGGTATAATCAGTAGACTCTACGACTTCAAGTGTGGTCTACGATTCTTGACTTAGCTTTGGCAGATGCTCGGTCGGCCTTATTTTGAAACACTTAAAGAATAAAAGTTGTATATCTACGTCTCCTCTTTCCGTAACATCTTGAATCATCAAAATCGGAGTTCGGACGAAGAAGTTATGGACATTTTCCCAAAGGACGTCGGAGCAGAAAATTTCCATAATTGTTCCAGCGCCGAGGCGCCCAACTCAAGCTTATTTGCAGACCGGGCGCTTAGGGGCAAAATCTGTAGTGCCCAGTATTTGAAGGCGCTTAGGGAAGAGGTTGGGCAAGCTTGGACGCGTTTTGGGGCGAATTTTAACACCTTTTTGACTCCAAATAGGATTGGGTTCGTTCCTAAGCTAAAAATTGAACTTGTAACCTATAAATACATGATGTAAGGCATAAAATAAAGGGAGATTACATAAATTAGATTAGAGATACACTCCATTAGATTAGACATTAACCCTAGTTCTTATTAGTTTGGAGATTGAAGCAACTTGGAGATCATTGAAGATAAGAAGCGGGGAGCAAAGAGGGAGCATCGACGGTCGCGACAAGCGGATTCTATTCTCTTCTCTTATCATACTTTTATCTTTTAATGTATATTCAGTTGTGGATTCTTGGTTTTCAATTTCTGTCATGAACTAATTTCGTTAATTAAGATTTCAATTGAACCTTTTATGGCTATAAATTAGTTATTCAATTTATTCCAATTATTTGTGTCAAAGTGAATTATTTATCTTGTCTTGTACTTATTGCTTAATTATTTGGCCAATAATTACCTTGTTACTCTAGAAGGAATTGGAAGAGGAATTTTAGGGTTAGAACTGGGCATGATAACATGTGACTTAGTTATTTGCATAGTGAATAATTAGGTGTATGAATTGGATGGAAATATCTGTTCACCGCATGTAACGCATAAGGAATTAGAGTTGAAGGAGTTTAATTCAATTGATTTGCATAGGAATATAGCAAGATTAATCTGGATTAAATAAAAGTTATATGATCACTTGGAAAAGGGCTTTTGGCATTTGAGAATTCCTGTTAACAATTCAGTAGGTATAATAATTGGGATAATTGGATAATTGATTTATAATTCATAATTGGGGATATTGAAGTCTTAATCTTTATTTATCTGAATTCAGTCATAAAGCAATTCAGTTTAATTAGTTAATTTAGTTTTCTTAATTAGAAAAATCACGATTTGAGATTGTTTAAATAAAATTAGTTTGGTTAAGAATTAGTACTTGGTGATTTTTATTAAATAATTCCTCGTGGGAACGATACTCTACTTTCACTTTATTACTTGTTGGCCGTGTATACTTTTGCGTATTCATTGATTACGTAAATCTATCAACATGTTTTTGGCCTTGGCCATTGCTTGGGAATTAATTTAATATTTTTTACCAATATTAATTTCAATCAAATTAGTCTTAATTTAAATATTTTTATTTTTAATTTTAATTCTCTTCCTATATTTCTCTCTTTTTTAGGTACCATGGATGACTTTCTTGTATCAATGGCCATATACGAACATGACTCAACCAAGGAAAGCAGGATTGATGGACTTAATACATCTTCTATAGAGCCAATACAAATTGAGGCAACTTGAAGGCGTTGGAGGTTATCGCATTTCAATGAGTTAACGATGGCAAGAATGACTCAGCCAAGGGGAGCGGAGATTGACAGACTCGCAACACTTTCTGCATTGTCAGCACAGATTGAGACAATTTCGAGGAGGTTAGACGCTTTTGAAGCTCAACGTCATCAAAGTGTGGCGGTTACTTGTGATTATTGTGTTGGAAATCATATGAGTCATCAGTGCACCATCAGTTTCGAGCCGGTACAGTATGGTGGTAATTACGCCAATAATTATGTCTATCCTAACAACTATTATCAGGATTGGGGGTATCACCCAGATTTTTCATGGAGCCATACTCATCAAGATCAATTTTATGTTCCAAGTCCAACATACCCACCAGATTTCTCGTGTCCACCTCCACTACAACAGGAAGAACATTCAAATTTGGAGGAAGTTTTGTCCAAGTACCTAGCTTCATGTGAGGAGAGGAGGATTAATCAAGAGATATTGAGTCAAAATTTAACGAACCAAATGGAACAACTAACCAATGCCTCGAACATTTGTCCTCAATACACTTGGCTCTATGACATGGATGCCGAGACCGATCTCGAGCCCTAACCAAATCAGAACCCGGACAAAGCAAATGATATAGATGTTGAAAAGAGAAGAAAGACTTGGGGGCCAAGAAAAGGAGATCGGAGAAGATCTAACTTTGAGTACCAATGAAGATGAGCCAATTTTGATAGTGTCCCATGTAACTTCTCCACCAAAGTTCAAGAATTCGGGCAGTTTTGCAAAACCATGCCCAATTGGCAATCATGTCGTCGGCAAAGCTCTTTGTGATATAAGAGCTAGTACAACTGTGGAGTCATGGTGGGTTGAAAAGGAGAAGATAGAGGAAGATCCCATTGTGTTTACTAAGCTTCAATGCCCCAATCTGATCATAGACCTAATGAAGAAAACACCTAGTTGTTGGACGTTCTTAATAGGGAACCTATCTACAAAGAGCATGCTAGGTGACTTTAATTCAAGGGTCTTTGCTAATGGGAACCTCCCAAAAGAGACATTATTACTGATGGATGGAGGGTTCCTCAATTTTCATAGGGGAATTGGATAGCGAATTGAAGAAGTCAGGCTGAGACTATAAAACAAGCGCTTATTGGGAGGCAACCCAAGTTTAATTTTTATTTTTTTAGTTTTTATTAGATTTTATATTAGTAATTTTGAATTTGCATTTATTTAGAATTTAATAAAATTGTTTCTATCATGGTTTACAAGTTATTCAAGTCAAATTCAAGTGTGGTGCCCAATTTGTTCCATATGCCTAGCCTATTCTCCAAACTTAACGGACAAGGAGGAAGATTGTTATATTTTCAGGGAAGTCCTCTGCTTTAATTTTTTCTATTTTAGTCATTGAGGACAATGTCTAGTTTAAGTTTGGGGGAATTTTAGTGTCGTATTGCATATAGTTAGTTATCTTCATGGTAGTTCGTTATTATTTTTTTTTGTTAGCACTGTCTTTTTTAGGTTGCATATAATACATGGTAGTTATTGGCATATTCATATATGTGTTGCATTAGTATGTGTTCATGTAGTATAATTGCATTTTTATTATATTATTTTTTGCATGAATATGTGCGATAGGTTGGTGTGGTCTTAGCTCGGCCTATGATAAGATTGGTTTTGCATGTTAACTTGAACAGTGTTGATAATTGATGATGAGTTCTAATTTTAAACATGAAGAAAATCTGAGCCTGTCTGAAACTTATGTAACCGGTTAGCACTTAAAGTTTAACTGTTTTTATCCACTTGGTTCAAGGGTTTCATAATTTGTTTCTGAGGGAAAATCTTGGTTAAAATTTAAGGAAATTAGTGAACTGACGGTAAAGGTTGGAATGACGTAAAAGCTTGAGTTTGGGAGAATCTATGGGATATATATATTCAAAATGAAAATGAAAAAAAAAAGAAGAGAAAATGAAAAAAAAATGATGAAAAGAAAAAAAAATAGAAAATCCAAAAAAAGGAAAAAAAATGAATAAACACCGTGGCATGCTTGTCTAGTTTTGTGGCCTTTGCTACTTGAGTAAGTAAGCCCGAGGGGATTGTCTTTACACCTAGCGCCCTAACGTCTTAATGGTTTAGGAGTCGTTGGTCGAAAGCTCGTTAAGGTAGCACTGAAAAGCCTAAGGGAATAAGACATTGCACATGTAAGACCCCAACTTTTTGAATAAAGATTAAATTTTCTGGAAATATATTTTTGAATATTATGGTGTGGATTTGATATAATGTTATAGTTGTGGGTAATATTTCCAAATTTTTCAAAGTACGCAAGTTGTTATATAATATTCGATTGGTCGGGGAATATTCATTTTAAACAGGAATATTCAGATCTGTTAAAGACAATCATTGGTGGACCCCACAACGGAATTATTATTCGGATCGAGAAAATGACAAAAATACTTTATGAAAATAACGGCCGGAAGTTTTACCCTTAACTGTTGAAACACCCGGTGTTAAAAGTACAGTAATATGCGTGGTTGCATAGTAGCACACAGTATTGATTATTGATGCTTACGTGAGAAGTCACTCGCTTATACTCAATTATTACTCTGAGAATTGTCGCATCATATCTCTCATATTATTGATTCAATTATTGTCACAGTATTATTTGCATAATATTTTTTATTATTAAATCAATAATTGAGACGACAAAGTTATTTATATTTTATTTGCAATATTGACAATGTCTAGAAGTTCATCAAGGAGAGGTTTGGTCACCTAATGCGCGGCGCCAATAAGGAGAAATCCTTATCTAAATCCTCTTTCACAGGAACGACACTGGTTGTTAAATATTGTGAGTTATAATATTAATGATTTAATAAGTTGTGTTGATTAAAAATGAATTTTGATAGTTCCATTGTGTTGGGATTATTAGTGTTAGTGGAAATCGACATCTATTTCGATGATAATTGATGTATGGGGGTTATATTGATAAATCGGGTAATTTATCGGATAAATGAGCAATTAATTGCTACTAATTCACATGCTTATATAACTATTTGTTCACATGTGTGTACTATTGAATCACATTATTTACTATTAGGGGAGTTGGTGCAAGATTGATAATACTTACATGACTAAGTTAAAAATGGAGGTATAGATGGAGGTATTATACTGTAATTCGTATTTTTCACTTGATTATACTATTGATTCACATAATTGAACTATTGATTCACATTATTTACTATTAGGGGAGGTGGTGCAAGTTTGATAATACTTGCAGGACTAAATTAAAAATGAAAGAAAAAGTGGAGGTATCAGATTGTAATTTTTTGAGCCCCAAAACGTGCAATTATCGAAACTATATTTTTCTATAAATAGAAGCTCATTCTTCCTTCATTTCTCACCAATTCACAAAAGCTTTAGAGCGATTATTATAGAGAGAAATTATAGAGAGAAAGAAGAAGAGAAGTCTGCTACCTCACTATTTCAGTATCCAGTTTTTCTAAGGTAGGAAGTATTATTTCTTTCTTATCCATGAAGAGAACTTCTGTTATTCCATTCTTTATTATTCTGTTGGAATAACCTGTATACGCGGGCTACCCTGTACTTGGTGAAATTCTTCTGTTATTCCATTCTTTATTATTCTACTAGAACATCCTATCTGTGCATTTACGCCGGACCTGGTTCCATTATTTATCATTCTGTTGGAACATCCTGTCTGTGCTTTACGCATGACCTGGTTTCATTATTTATTATTCTTTTGGAATATCACATCAGGCATGCATTTTACATGGGACCGATTCCGTTATTTATTATTACGTTGGAATAACTTTTGTCTATGCGGTTCATCGCAAGCTTGGTGATTTCTTTTGTTATTCCATTCTCTATTATACTCGGTTGGTTAAAGTTTTGACTTATACTCCATGAAATTAGGGAATATCCTTGATATTTGCGCTTCATCCAAATATCTTTTCATGGAAATATTCTTCTGAGCATTCTTAAAATTTTACTCCACAAAGAAGTATCATGTTGACAATTTGGACGTTATTGATTTCTGGATAAAATAATTCTTGAACTTGTTTTATTGAATTCTTATATCATTGTCATCATCCTCATGTTTATATTTTGTTGAAAGTCATCTGTGGCCTGTAGTGCATAGATGGACTTGGTATGATTATGACCAGAGATTATTTATTGTAATCATGACCGTAATGTTACAAATGATGTGGTAAAAGTCCTCATTGGCTGTTGTAGTGCATTGATGGACGAGTTGTTGGCATGATCATGACCATTAATGAATACACAAATATTCTTGGCCCGTAGTGCATGGATAATTGTGGTCGTGATACTAAAGAATATCCTTGGTCAGTAGTGTGGGTGATCCGGTGATGTGGATTATTTATTGTCGAGTCAATGATAAAAGTGATGACAAAACCTTTTAAATCATAAAAGATAGTAGATTTTATTCTCTACTTGACTCTTTTAATGGATTGCTTGTTCCGCTGCAGTTAAACTTGATGGTCGTTATATTATATCAGTTTAACACTGTTGAAGGCTAACGATAATATATTCTGCATTATCTTAGTCATAATATTTTCTACTAGGCTAGTTGAGCTCACCCTTTTACTTTCATTGTTCTCTTCAGGAAATGAGAACGTAGCAGGGACTAGTCGGAGAACGGAGTGACGGACCAGATGATAGCATTAGTAGTCCTCACTATTTAGTGAAATAGTGGGAAAATAAATGTAATAATATTAAATTTGAGTTTGTATATTGTCTAGACGACAATATTTGTATTAAAACTCACAGCTTATGCTTTGTCGTACTTTGCACGACAGTTGTATAATTAAGTTGTATTTGTATTCTGTACCATGTATTTGGCGACTCAGAATAGGTGATGTATACCTATTTTGGGGGCGTCACAGTTGGTATCAAAGCTTAGGGTTATGATCCCTGGCTAAGATGTGAGACTAGAACTAGGAGCGGAGAGACGGGGAATTCCTTCGCTACTATGACCTACCTAAGTTTATTTGGTATTTAATTGGTCAATCAGAGTGTAGGGATAATATGTTTCATGTCAATTAACCCTTGTTTTGTGGCAGTATTTAAAAATGGCATCCGAGAATGTTAAGAACATCAATGGAGCATAGGAGACCGTTGAGTCTCCACAGATCAATAACCAAGACAATGTGCATCAGGAAGGCGACAATCCTCATGCAAACAACAACACTGACCAAATGATGAACGATGGAATGTTCCGAAGCTTCATGCAATTCATGCAACATCAAAGTAGAGCGGTTCTCGCCCAAAATGCAGGTGGAAACACTGGTAACTCTCGGACGGTCACCGCCAAACAGTTCAAGGAGCTGGGACCACCGGAGTTTATTGGAGAGCCAAAACCACTTAAGGCGGAAGCGTGGATAAAGCAGATAACCAAGATATTTGATATTTTGGGATGCTCCGAGGAACAAAAGGTTCCCTTCGCCACCTTTATGTTGCGTGAAGAGGCAGATTACTAGTGGGAATCTGTAAAACGTACCCAGCCTAACGCACTCAAGATGTCTTGGGAGAAGTTCCAAGAGCTATTCAACGACGAGTACTTTACCGAAAGTATTCGTCACATGAAGGAGGTGGAGTTTATCAAGTTGGTACAAAACAATATGACCTTGTCGCAATACGAGGCTAAATTTGTGGAGTTATCCCGGTTTGCATCCCATTTGGTTGATAATGAGGAGCGAATGACCCAAATATTTTGAAGAGGTTTGAAACCGGAGATACGATAATATCTTATTTCTCATAAACTGTGTTTGTATTCAGATGTTGTAAATAGGGCTCAGTTATTGGAGCGTGATAACGAGTCAACGCAACCAAGAGAAAGTAGCTGGCATAATGAAAATACCAGTGGTAACAGTCATCGAAGCGGTGACAACAAACGTGGAGGGAATCAATATACCAGAAATGGTAACCACTTCGGTGGTAATTATAGCCAAGACAATAAGAATGGACATTTCAAGAAGAGGAGATTCAACAATGATGGAAAGACGTCAGCACCAACACCCGTTGTCAAGGAAGGAGAACGACCACCTATCATATGCTTCAAATGCGGAGGGGAGGGACACATCAGTCCAAACTGCGCGATTCCATCCAAAGCATGTTATAATTGTCGAAGAGAAGGTCACCTTGCCCAATTTTGTCGTTCACTGACGATAAGTTTAGCTAGGATGGAAGCACCAAAGGCCGTCCCAGAAAAGTCAAAGCCGGTAGTGCAAGGGAGAGCGTTTGTTGTGACCTCCTAGAAAGCAAAGAACCTGAACGAGGTTATCACAGGTAAGCTTATCATAAACTCTAGTGAAGTCTATACCTTATTTGATACCGGTTCTACCCATTCTTTTATTTCTCCTACTTGCGCTCAACGTTTAAATTTGACTCCGGATAAATTAGACTTTGACTTATCTGTTGAAACTCCATTGGGAGAAACCTTCATTACATCCATTGTTTATAAGTCTTGTTTGATTCAAATCGGTAACCACACATTACCTGTCGATCTTATTTCTTTAAAAATACTTGCATTTGACGTGATTCTAAGGATTGATTGGTTAACTACTCAACATGCTAAAATTGATTGTTTTCAAAAAGTTGTTAGCTTTCATATTCCTAATCAACCTATTATGCGAATTCAAGCGACCAAACCATTAAAATCAATCACGGTCATCTCAAGCCATAAAGCTATTCGCTTATTGAAAAAACGGATGTCAAGCTTTCTTAGCTCATGTCACGATTTAAACAAAAATACGCCGATTTGAATGATATTTCTATTGTTAAAAAATTTCACGACGTATTCCCTCGAAGAACTTTCGGCTTACCCTAGAAGCGTGAAATTGAATTTTTATCGACCTTGAACCCAGACAAAACCCATTTCCAAAGCCCCATATCGAATGGCTCTATTGAACTTCGTGGAGTTAAAGACCCAATTGCGTAAATTGTTAGACATCGATTTCATTCGGCCCCTAGTACGTCTCCTTAGGGTGCTCCTGTCGTCATTCGTGAAGAAGAAAGATGGGAGTATGCGATTTTGTATTGATTATCGGGAGTTGAATCATGTCACCATCAAAATAGGTACCGTTGCCTCACATTGATGACTGTTTGACCGATTGCAAGGAGCACAATTCTTTTCAAAGATCGATCTTCGATTCTCGGATATCATCACCAAGGTTAAAATCGAGGATATTCCAAAGACCGCGCCTTCGTAACTCCTAAGACGGGCATTATGAATTCTTAGTCATGTCTTTTGGATTGACTAATGCTCCTGTTGCCTTCATGGATATGATGAACCGAGTATTCAAGGAATATTTGGATCACTTTGTGGTCGTCTTTATTGATGACATCCTCATTTACTCCAAAAGCCGTGAAGACCATGAGCATCACTTGAGGCTGATACTCCAAAAGCTTCGTGAAAACAAGTTTTATGCTAAGTTAAAGGAATGCGAGTTCTAGCTTGAAGAAGTAGCTTTCCTTAGGCACGTAGTATTAAGTCATGGAATATCTATTGACCCGGCAAAGATTGAAGCAATACAAAGCTGGGAGCAACCTAAATCAGTGATCGAAGTACGTAGCTTTCTCGGCTTAGCTGGTTATTATCGGAGATTCGTGGAAGGATTTTCTCGAATCGCTACTCCATTAACTCAGCTGACTCAAAAAGATACAAAATTCGGTTGGAGCATGGAATGTGAGAAGAGTTTTCAAGAACTCAACAGAAGACTTATTTCAGCACCTGTTCTGACAATACCATCTGGCTCGGAGGGATTTGTCATCTACAGTGATGCTTCAGGCAAAGGGTTAGGATGTGTTCTCATGCAACATGGGAAAGTCATAGCCTATGCCTCTCGAAAACTCAAAGAATATGAGAGGAATTATCCTACTCATGATCTAGAGTTGGCAGCAGTCATTTTTGCGCTTAAAATTTGGAGGCATTACTTGTATGGGGAGAAAGTGGAGATTTTTACATATCATAAAATCCTCAAATATTTCTTCACCCAAAAGGAACTCAACATGCGGCAACGACGTTGGCTTGAACTTTTGAAAGATTATGATCATACCATCCAATACCATCTTGGTAAAGTTTAACGTAAAGTAGCCGACGACGAGTAGTAAGATCATATGTGTACGAAAGTGCGTTATTGTCAATGCAAAAGCCCACTTTGTATGACTTGCAACGGATGGAGATAGAGTTAAAGACTTCAGGTACCCACATACTAATGGCAAACATACGAGTAGAACCAACTTTAATCGATAAAGTTAAAGCCTTCAAGCTATGACACGGAGCTAATGCGTATGAAGAAGAAAGTGCAAGAAGGTGCTATGCCTAAGCAAGAATCGATGAAGAAGGAATACTTGAAAGTCAACTCAGCACTTTGTGTTCCTAACGACCCTGATTTAAAGTATAAAATCATGATGGAGGCGCACAACACACCGTTTGCAATCCATCCTGGGAGTACCAAAATGTATCATGATCTTCGACATACATTTTGGTGGAGCAATATGAAGAGAGAGATAGCGGAGTTTTTCTCAAGGTGTTTAACTTGTCAACGAGTCAAGGCGGAGCATCAAGTACCAAAAGGTCCATTGCAACCACTTGAAATTCCAGAATGGAAGTGGGAGCACATTACTATGGATTTTGTTACTGGTCTTCCCAAGGTTTCTCAAGGCATAGATGCAATTTGGGTCATTGTTGATAGATTGACAAAGTCTGCTCATTTCTTACCAATACGAGAAACTTATACACTTGAACGTCTTGCTAGTATGTACATAAACGAGATTGGAAGATTGCATGGTATGCCAGTATCCATAGTTTCTGATTGAGACCCAAGATTCACTTCAAGATTTTGGGTTAGTTTGCAAAAAGCTATGGGCACGAATTTACGATTTAGCTCGGCATATCATCCTCACACGGACGGGCAATCGGAGAGAACTATTCAAACTCTTGAAGATCTATGAAGACTCTGTGTCCTTGACTTCAAAGGAAGTTGGGACAAGTTCTTACCATTGGTGGAGTTTTCCTACAATAACAGTTATCAAGCAAGTATTGGCATGGCTCCATTTGAGGCGTTGTATGGAAGAAAGTGTCGTTCTCCAGTATGTTGGGATGAGGTAGGTGAAGCAACGTTGTTGGGACCGGAGTTGGTGCATATGACTACGGAAAAGATTCAAAAGATCCGGCAACGTATAAAAACCTCACAAGATCGACAAAAGAGTTATGTTGATCTTCATCGAAAGGACGTAGAATTCGATATTGGAGATCATGTGTTGTTACGTGTTGCTCCATGGAAAGGAGTTACAAGATTTGGAAAGAGAGGAAAGCTCAATCCTCGATTCATTGGCCCATTTTTAATCCCCGATCGAGTAGGAATTGTGGCCTATAGACTTGCATTACCGCCAAGTATGTCTCGTGTTCATAACGGTTTTCACCTATCCATGTTACGTAAATATGTGAAAGATCCAAACCACATTATTGAGTTAGAACCGGACGAAATAGAGGAAGATTTAACGTATGAAGAGGTTCCTTTTAAAATCTTGGATAAGAAGGAACATATTCTACGCTCCAAGGTTATACCTTAAGTCAAAGTTTTGTGGAGAAACAACGATGTTGAGGAAATGAACTGGGAGTTAGAATCTGAAATGAAATCAAAGCATCCTCACCTCTTCGACATACCAGGTACGCACCCTAATTTTGAGGACGAAATTTCATAAGAAGGGGAGGTTGTAAGACCCCAACTTTTTGAATAAAGATTAAATTTTCTCGAAATATATTTTTGAATATTATGGTGTGGATTTGATATAATGTTATAGTTGTGGGTAATATTTACAAATTTTGCAAAGTACGCAAGTTGTTATATAATATTTGATTGGTCGGGAAATATTCGTTTCAAACAGGGAATATTCGTACAACGTCACAATCATTGGTGGACCCCCACAACGGAATTATTGTCGGATTGAGAAAAAGACAAAAATACTTTATGAAAATAACGGCAGAAATTTTACCGTTAACTGTTGAAACACCCGGTGTTAAAAGTACAGTAATACGCGTGGTTGCATAGTAGCACACGATATTGATTGTTGATGCTTACGTGAGAAGTCACTCAGTTATACTCAATTATTGCTACAGTAATTGTTGCATCATATCTCTCATATAATTGATTCAATTATTGTCACAGTATCTTTTGCATAATATTTTATATTATTTGAAATATTGGCAATGTCTAGAAGTTCTGTCAAGGAGAGGTTTGGTCACCTAATTGCGCACCAATAAAGAGAAATCCTTATCGGAAAGCCCCCTCTTTCCTGGGAACGACCTGATTGTTAAATATTGTTAGTTATAATATTAATGACGAATAAGTTGTGTTGATTAAAAATGAATTTTGATAGTTCCATTGTGTTGGGATTATTAGTGTTAGTGGAAATCGACATCTATTTCGATGATAATTGATGTATGGGGGTTATATTGATAAATCGGGTAATTTATCGGATAAATGAGCAATTAATTGCTACTAATTCACATGCTTATATAACTATTTGTTCACATGTGTGTACTATTGAATCACATTATTTACTATTAGGGGAGTTGGTGCAAGATTGATAATACTTTATGACTAAGTTAAAATGGAGGTATAGATGGAGGTATTATATCGTAATTCAGATATTTTCACTTGATTATACTATTGATTCACATGATTGAACTATTGATTCACATTATTTACTATTAGGGGGAGGTGGTGCAAGTTTGATAATACTTGCAGGACTAAATTAAAAATGAAAGAAAAGTTGGAGGTATTGTAATCGTAATTTTTTGAGCCCCAAAACGCAATTATCGAAACTATATTTTCTATAAATAGAAGCTCATTCTTCCTTCATTTCTCACCAATTCACAAAAAGCTTTAGAGCGATTATTATAGAGAGAAATTATAGAGAGAAAGAAGAAGAGAAGTCCGCTACCTCACTATTTCAAAGATCCAGCTTTTCTAAGGTAGGAGTATTATTTCTTTCTTATCCATGAAGAGAACTTATGTTATTCCATTCTTTATTTTTCTGTTGGAATAACATGTATACGCGGGCTACCCTATACTTGGTGAAATTCTTTTGTTATTCCATTCTTTATTATTCTGCTGGAACATCATGTCTGTGCATTTACGCCGGACCTGGTTCCATTATTTATCATTCTGTTGGAACATCTTGTCTATGCTTTACGCATGAACTGGTTCCATTATTTATTATTTTGTTGGAATATCCACATCTCAGCACGTTTTACTTGGGACCGATTCCGTCTTTATTATTATTCTCGTTAGAATATCCCCGTCTCAGGCGCTTTTACGGGACCTGATTCCGTTATTTATTATTACATTGGAATAACTCGTCTGCATACGATCTATCGATGCTTGGTGATTTCTTTTGTTATTCCATTCTCTATTATACGCAGATTGGTTAAAGTTTTGACTTCTATACTCCATGAAATTAGTGGAATATCCTTGATATTTGCGCTTCATCCAAAGATCTTTTCATGGAAATATTCTTTCGAGCATTCTTAAAATTTTACTCCACAAAGAAGTATCATGTTGACAATTTGGACGTTATTGGTTCCTGAATAAAATAATTCTTGAACTTGTTTTATTGAATTCTTATATCATTGTCATCATTCTCATGTTTATATTTTGTTGAAAGTCATCTGTGGCCTGTAGTGCATAGATGGATTTGGTATGATTATGATCAGAGATTATTCGGTGTAATCATAATCGTAATATTACAAATGATGTGGTAAATGTCCTCATTGGCCCGTATTGCATTGATGGACAGTTGTTGGCATGATCATGACCATTAATGAATACACAAATATTCTTGGCCCGTAGTGCATGGATAATTGTGGTAGTGATACTAAAGAATATCCTTGGTCAGAAAAGTGCAGGGTGATTCAATGATGTGGATTATTTATTGTCGAGTCCAATGATAAAAGTGATGAAAAACCTTTAAATCATAAAAGATAGTAGATTTTATTCTCTACTTGACTCTTTTAATGGATTGCTTGTTCCACCGCATTAAACTTGATGGTTGTTATATTATATCGTTTAACATTTGTTGAAGGCTAACGATAATATATTCTCGCATTATCTTAGTCATAATATTTCCCCTCGGGCTAGTTGAGCTCACCCTTTTACTTTCATTGTTCTCTTCGTGAAATGAGAACGAAAGGAGGACTAGTCGGGGAATGGAGTGTTACGGATTGATGATAGCACTAGTAGTCCTCACTATTCAAATTGAAATAGTGGGAAAATAAATGTAATAATATTTAATTTGAGTTTGTATATTGTCTAAACGACAATATTTGTATTAAAACTCACAACTTATGTTTTGTCGTACTTTTTTGCGGCAGTTGTATAATTAAGTTGTATTTGTATTCTGCATCATGTATTTGGCGACTCATAATAGGTGATGTATATACTGTTTTGGGGCGCCACAAAGACAAACCATGAGAAAAATAAAATAAATTAATAAAACACGAGAAAATGCAAAAATGCCCTCGTGGTTGAAAACAAAAAGTATAAATAAATCTTGTATTTACCCTTAGACTTGGTAATTGCTTAGTTTTAACTGGAGTTGTCATGTTCACAAAAGTAATTTAATTGGAACTGAAATTTTCCTTCTAAGAAGTTTGTTATGTGATTATCTTGAACTGTGGTTGGTTAGAATGGTTAACAAGCACACACGCACAACATGGGTGATGACAGGTTTGGATTGACTAACTAGTTAGAGTTATGGACTTTGATTTGATCAGATAAATTATTTGAGTATCATTGGTATCTTTGAGGCCTGTTGCTATATATCATATTGATTTATTACTGGGTTCGTAGGTATATTAGGAAGTAGATCATGCATATGCATTCATGTAGTTAATTTATATTGTTTATTTTTAGTTCTTTTGTGTTTTTACTTGAGGACAAGCAAAGGATTAACTTTGGGGGTATTTGATGAGTGAGTTTTATACTCATAATTGAGTGCGTTTGAACTTAATCTTTTGGATGTTTTTAAGTGTTTATGTCTATTCATGCATATTTATGTTGTTTTGTAGGAATTGGGACAAACGTTACTTGGATCGACGTTTGGGGTGGCTAGATGCGCGTTTTCGGCTTGCCATTTACACAGCAGTCACTTTAGAGCCAATTTGAGTATTTCTCTAGACCTTATTTCGAAACACTTAAAAACTGAAAGTTGTAGATATACGTCTCCTCTTTCTGAAACATCTTGAATCATCGAAATCGGAGTTCGGACAAAGACGTTATGGCCATTTTCCCAAAGGACGTCAGAGTAGAAAATTTCTAGAATTGTTCCAGCGCCGGGGCGCCTAACTCAAGCTTATTTGCAGCGCCGGGGCGCTAGGGGAAGAATCGGTGCATTGTACTGCCCAAAGATCAACTGGGAAGAGGTTGGGCAAGCTTGGACGCGTTTTGGGGCGAATTTTAACACCTTTTTGACTCCAAATAGGATTCGATTTGTTCCTAAGCTAAAAATTGAACTTGTAACCTATAAATACATGATGTAAGGCATAAAATAAAGGGAGATTACATAAATTAGATTAGAGATACACTCCATTAGATTAGACATTAACCCTAGTTCTTCTTAGTTTTGGAGATTGAAGCAACTTGGAGATCATTGAAGATCAAGAGCAGGAGCAAGAGGGGAGCATCAGATTTGTTGACAACAGATTCTATTCTCTTCTCTTATCATACTTTTATCTTTTAATGTCTATTCAGTTATGGATTCTTGGTTTTTAATTTCTGTCATGAACTAATTTCGTTAATTAAGATTTCAATTGAACCTTTTATGGCTATAAATTAGTTATTTAATTTATTCCAATTATTTGTGTCAAAGTGAATTGTTTATCTTGTCTTGTGCTTATTGCTTAATTATTTGGCCAATAATTACCTTGTTACTCTAGGAGGAATTGGAAGAGGAATTCTAGGGTTAGAACTGGGCATGATAACATGTGACTTAGTTATTTGCATAGTGAATAATTAGGTTTGTGAATTGAATGGAAATATATGTTCACCACATGTAACGCATAAGGAATTGGAGTTGAAGGAGTTTAATTCAATTGTTTTGCATAGGAATATAGCAAGATTAATCTGGATTAAATAAAAGTTAATTGATCACTTGGAAAAGGGCTTTTGGCATTTGAGAATTCCTGTTAACAATTCAGTAGGCATAATAATTGGGATAATTGGATAATTGATTTATAGTTTATAATTGAGGATATTGAAGTCTTAATCTTTATTTATCTGAATTCAGTCATAAAGCAATTCAGTTTAATTAGTTAATTTAGTTTTCTTAATTAGAAAAATCACGATTTGAGATTGTTTAAATAAAATTATTTTGGTTAAGAATTAGTACTTGGTGATTTTTATTAAATAATTCCTCGTGGGAACGATACTCTACTTTCACTTTATTACTTGTTGACCGTGTATACTTGCACGTATTCATTGATTGCGAAATCTATCAACATCCTTGTACATATATTCTTATTATCTATCAAAGGACTTTACAGCTTTCCTTAATGCAAGCATACTTGCATATTCATTCATTTATATCATAATCAAATCATATATAAATAGGAATAACATTCTCATGTATATTCCTAACAAAATTTATCCATGGTAGACACTTTGAAGAGAACCCACAGAAACAGTATATGGGAGGTACTTTTAATTTTTTTGATTTCTATCATCTTGATTACATCTCTTTACTTGAAATATTTAACGTGGGGAAGGACTTAGGATATCAAGTTGGACACCTAAAGTTCCATTATAAGTCACATGAAACTGATATGGAGAGGGGATTATAGGTGTTAGAAAATGATGATGATGATGATGTTTTAACCATGTGTATGCTTATCCCTCTTAGTTGGCTAATTGAAATATATTTGGAGGTGATTAGACCTGTGGGAGAAGAAGCTGACTTTGAAGTTGAAGGTGATAATAATAATGAATGCAGAGATTTGATATCAATTGAGGATTATGAAATAGATTCAACTAATTAAAGTTATGTGGATAGTTTTGTTAATCGACTGAGGATGAAGAGGATGGTGAAATTGGGGAGGGAGATGAGGGTGATCAGACTATGGGCCTGAGGATGGGGCAGAGGGTGATCAGACCGGGGGGCTGAGGATGATGCATTTGGGGTTGAGGGTGCAACTATAACATAGAAAGGCAAAGAAAAAGATTTTGAAAAAGGAAAGAGATTTGCCACTAACAATGGGAAGGGAAAACAAACTTCAGAAATCCAAACTTCAGAAGAAGAAGAACCACATAAACTAGAATTTTCATCCTCTGACTATGATGACTCTGATGTGGAAAGGATGCCTAGGGTTGATGAGTTTAATCTTGAACCACCTGAATAAGAACATAAAGGGTATCCAAAATTTAGGGAAGGTGTCATAGAGGATCCTGAGTTTGAGTTGGGAATGACATTTATGAATGTAACTGAAGTGAGGGCAACAATCAGAAATCATCACATCAAACAAGGAAGGAAGGTGTATTTAAAGAAGAACATATCAAATAAGATCCAAGCAAGGTGTGTGGAGCCATGTACATGGTACTTCTATGTTGTAAAGGTGCAAAGAGAGCTCGCATTTAAAATCACTAGTTATAAAAAGTGAATACTTGTGATAGAAAATGGGATAATTATTGTATAAATGCAACATGGATTGCCAAAAAATATGAAGATGATCTTAGGATGAATCCAACATGGGGATTAGATCAGTTTCATACTAAAGTAGTTAAAGATTTGGATATTGGGGTATCAAGGAGCCTAGCATACATAGCTAAGAAAATAGCAATAAAAAATATTAAAGGGAGTGTTGAGGAGGAGTATGGAATGATTTTGGACTATGTTTGTGACGCCCCCAAAATAGGTATACATCACCCATCTTGAGTCGCCAGATACAAGGTACTGAATACAAATACAACTTAATTATACAACAGTCATGTAAAATACGACAAAACATAGGCTGTGAGTTTTAATACAAATATTGTCATCTAGACAATATCCACACTCAATGGAGTCCCCATTACATTTATTATCACACTATTTCACAGAATAGTGAGGACTACTAATGCACCATCTAGGACCATCACTCTATTCTCCGACTAGTCCCAGCTACGTTCTCATTTCCTGAATTGAACAGTGAAAGAAAGGGTGAGCTCAACTAGCCCAGTTAGAAATATTATGACTAAGATAATGTAGAATAAATTATCATTAGCCTTCAACAATGTTAAACTGATAGAATATAATAGACAACAAGTTTAACTGCAGCGGATCAAGCAATCCATTAGAAGAGTCAAGTAAGGTATAAAATCTACTATCTTCTATGATTTAAAAAGTTTTTCATCAACTTTTATTTGAGACTCATCTTAATAAATAAAATTGAATCATCCCCGCCCACGACCAAGGATATTCATGTAATCATCAATGGTCATGACTATCTTAGAATAATCCTTTGGTCATAATCATACCAACAATCTGTCCACCAATGAACTACTGAGCCAACGAGGACTTTTACCACATCATTCGTCACATTACGGTCATGATTATACCGAATAATCCCTGGTCATAATCATACCGAGTCCATATGTGCACGTAAGCCAAAGATGACTTTCATCACAATATAAGCATGAAGATGATGACAATGACATAATAATTCAATAAAACAAGTTCAAGAATAAATTTTAAAAATTTATAAATTAATTTATCCAGGAACCAATAACGTCCAAATTGTCAACATGATACTGCTTTGTAGAGTAAAATTCAAGAATGCTCGGAAGAATATTTCCATGAAAAGATACTGGATGAAGTGCAAATATCAAGAATATTCCACTAATTTCATGGAGTATAGAAGCCAAAGCTTTAACCAAATGAGTATAATAGAATATATGAAACTGTAAATGGATTTTCACCCGCCATGCGGTAATCCACGTAGACATATCATTTCCACAATTTAATAAGAAATGAATACGAATGATCATTCACCATGCATGTGGTAATCCACATAGACAGGTTATTCCAACAGAATAATAAAGAATGGAATAATGGAATGATTCACCATAATGCGATAGATCGCATGCATAAAGTTATTCCCAATGTAATAATAAATAATGGAACCAGTCCCGAAACGCATGCAGACGTGATATTAAATGTAATAATAAATAATGGAACCAGGTCCGGCATAAATGCACAGACATGATATTTCGACATAATAATAAATAATGGAACCAGGTCCGGCATAAACGTACACACAAGATATTCCGACGGAATAATAAAGAACGGAATATTAGAAGAATTTCACCATGTATGCGGTACTTCACATAAACAGGTTATTCCAACAGAATAATAAGAATGGAATAACAACAGAATTCATATAACATTCCAGAATTTTAAAGTGTAATATTAAATATTTATTGAATTATATAAGTATTTAATGGATATGTTTATTGTTGAATAAATAATTGTTCAATTTGAGTTGATGTGGTTTAGTTAATTATTTGTTGAATAAATAATTAAGGAGCTAAGAAAAATTAATTGTTATGAGATTATATATCAATTTAATTTAATAAGTAAGCTAGAAAGCTTATAGTGATTTAAATAAATTATAATATTGTAAATGGGAAATTGTAATTTAAAATGATAGTTGGTTGAATAAAATTATAATTATAAAGGAAATTATAATTATGAGATAATGATTTATGTATGAAAGTAATTTAATAGATTAGTATTTGAATTAATTAAATTGATTATTTAATTTAATAGAAGTGTGACAAATAACCTTGCTATAAAGGAGTTATTAAAATAAATTAAAAGAGTTTAATTTAGTTTTGCCAAACATGTCTTATTGCATAATAAGTCTTTAATCTAATGATATTTTATTAAACAAGGTATAAGGATTAATCCATTTGTTTTAATCAGGTTTACCAAACAAGGTGTAAGGGTTAATGGGTTATTTTATATTGATTAGCCAAACAAGCCTTATGGCTTTTGATTTTCAAATAAAACATAACTGATATAATTATATCTATACTTATATTATATCATTAATATATATTATTACTATATACGTTATATTGTTAGTACGTATGTTAGAGAAGAAGACTCAGTTGAAGTTTTACAGAGAGAAAAGAAGAGAGGAAGGAAGGCTAGAGAAATTGAGAAAGGAATTGGGGGAGAAGAAGCTTGATAATCAAAAGGATAATCTAACTCTAGGATAACATCTTCTTAATCAAAGGTAGGAGCTCAATCTCTTTCTTTAAAAGTTTAGTTTTCCTCTTCCCAAAAAGTCTCTGTAAAATATTTGTAAAAGATGAATTGTTGATATGTATATAGTTTAGTATAATAATTGTTTGTAAAAGGTTGTTTCATGAATTTGTATGTGATTATAGAGAAATTAAGTCATGTATGTATGCAATTTGTGAGGAAAACCATATTACAGTGTTTATATGAAAATATATATGAGTATGGCTTAGTTTAAAATGAAATTAAGGTTTGATTAATTGTTAATATATATAAAATGACTATTGAATTTGATAGAGTATGTATAATCACAACCATGGTATTTTTAATTAACTGTATTGGTTGAAAAACAAAATCACAGTGTTGATTTTCATTGAAAACATCAAAAACAGAGTTTTTGCCAAAAACATTGAAATTGGGTGTTGTAAATTTGTTTTTTATGTTGTTATATGGGTAGAAACATGTTAGGAGTTCTTGAATTATGTTGACATGAAGTTTTTGTATGAATTGCATGTGAATTAGTCTGTTAGAAACGAGCTTGTAGGCCAAATTGGCTTTTTCTTATCATTGTCAAGTGTCGCTATCGATATTAGAGTTTCAAAGCATGGCCTGACCCAAAGAAGACGTTAGTGGCGCCAAGAACGCCATCACCATGCAGCGCTTGCAACTTTCAGAGTATATTCATTGCATATTGCATTATTATCATCATGCCATAGTCACGACCCACAGACAGTAAAGCTGTATGCCATGAAAGTTAATGTAATGTTACGGCAGCTTTTGTTTAAGTATACAAATTTTGAAAATAAATGTTATGTGTTAATAATATAAATGTTAAATGATGATTTTAGTAGTGTTAAGCTATGAATGAACATGTTATCAAGTGTTACCTATTTGTAACATAGTTGATTATGTGAAAGGGTAATTTAACCTATATGATGTATATATTGTTTATATAGATATACAATGTTGGTAATAACTAACTATGTCAATAAGGCATATGTATAGGGTATTGATTCAAGTTGTAAGGTTTAGCTTGTTCTAAAGGCAAGTTTTCTAACTCTATTTTTATAATTGAGCAAGTTTTATAACTCAACACTTCATTGTGTGAGTTTAATTTCATTTGGTGCATTATTATTTTCAAATTCAATTACAATTGTGTAAGTTGCTACCTCTACACTTTCGTAGAGCTAGGTTGCCTATTATTGAGTAAGTCATTGTATCTAGTTGCTCATGACGGTACAAGTATCCCAAATCTTATAGTTTAAATTTTGAGCAAGTTTTCTAATCTATTATCTTGTTAATTCAATTATTGTTTTCAATTCGATTACAATATAATGATGTAAGTTATTTGGAGCAAGTTATTCTTGTATTTAACTTGTTGTTTAGCATGCACAACTATATATGCTATGCATGCTTATTATTTAAATTAACCTTGACTTAGTGTTGTTTAAGCAAGGTATGCTACAGTTATTCAAATTGTATGCTATTAGATTATTCCTAATGCATGACTTTAGTTTACTATGATTGATTCAAATCACGATTATTCTATAGTATTGTGTTATTGGTCTTATTCAACTACTCCTTAGTTGATATTCATTGAATTCCAAATTACCTTGAAATCTTATCCAAACCAAACTTCCTTTGGTGCGGACTTGTACTCTAAATACTGAGATGAACAACTCTTTTAATAGAGGTTTACGCTTAGCGTTGAAATGGTTGTGCACAATACATTGTACGAAGGGTTGATCCCCCTAAGTACGTGGAGTCCTTATAGTCTTATGACTGTTAAAGTTAAAGTTGAAAGATTACTTATAACTGTGGACATGATTCGTGGTCATTAGACCCTCAGTGAATGTTATAATTTTTAGAAAGTTAATAGAATATATTGTTCAGTTCTATTGAGCCTAATATTGGCAATTGATGTAAAAGTTTAAAGATTTATTTATTGTTATTTCAAGTGGGCCTTGTTTGCTCACTCCGCCTCGTAAATTTCTTACTGACTAAAGTTGAAACGGGTGACGTACCTAGCACCAGTAAGGGAAAAGGAAAGATGAATAAATACTGAAGACTTGTAATAGTTTTGATAGTTTATTTTCAGACTTTGATTTAAAGATTGTAATGAAGTTTATTTAAATTTCCGCATTTGAATGATTGTTGTTAAAGGTTAGATAACCTGGGAGATTTTTATTTAAGTTTAATCCTGTATGGGCAGGTTTTGATTATTCAATTGTATTATAATTGGGTAGTTAGAAATGAATGTTTTGATTAATTGAACACCGAATCCTGTGGAAATGAAGTACCAGGATTTGGGGGTGTCACAATTCACCAGGAATGCGATAGACCGCATAGACAGGTTATTCCAATAGAATAATAAAGAATGGAATAACAGAAGAATTTCACCATGTATGTGGTACTTCGCATAAACAGGTTATTCCAACATAATAATAAAGAATGGCATAACAGAAGTTCTCTTCATGAATTCGAAAGAAATAATACCCCTTACGAGTACAACAAATAATATCCCTTACCTTAGAAGAAACTGGATATTGGAGTAGTGAAGTAGCAGAATACTTTTCTTCTTTCTCTCTATAGTTTCTCTCTCTAAAGTTTCAGTGAATTCGTAAGAAATAATGAAGGAATGAGCTTCTATTTATAGGAGAATGGACTGAATAATAACTAATTCATGAACGGTCTAGATTGATTTACTTTTAAACGGACGGTCCATATTGATTTACTATTAAAACTTAAAGCAACGGTCCATACTGATTTACTATTAAAACTTTAAACCAGCGATCCATATTGATTTACTATTATAACTTTCCACCAGCGGTCCATATTGATTTACTATTATATCTTCAACCAACGATCCATAGTGATTTACTATTATAACTTCAACCAACGGTCTAAAAAATTATCACATCTCCTCATGGAATAATATTGTACCCAAAAATGATTTTGACCGAAAAGAAATATATTTTTTGGGTGAATAGTACCCCGTGAATAGTACTTCGGGAATAGTATCCCGTGAATAGTACCCCGACACAAAAAGTGTCTCAAATACCCGAGTGAACAATACTAGAGTGAATAGTAATCGGGTGAATAGTAACCCGTGAATAGTACTCCGACACAAAAAGTGTCCCAAATACCCGAGTGAAAAATACTAGAGTGAATAGTAACCGGGTGAATAATAACCCGTGAATAGTACTCTGACACGAAAAGTGGTCCGAATACCCGATTGAACAATATAACCTCCAGACATCAATTATTATCGAAATAAATATCGATTTCCACTAACACTAATAATCCCAACACAATGGAACTATCAATTTCATCGTTAATCAACACGAACTTATTCATCATTAATATTATAACTCACAATATTTAACAACCAGGTCATTCCCAGGAAAGAGGAGGCTTTCACCAGGCATACTTCCGTTATGGGGTCCACTAATGATTGTGTCGTCGTACGAATATTCCCTGTTAAAACGAATATTCCCCAACCAATTGAATATTATATAACCACTTGCTTACTTTGCAAAATTTATAAATATTACCCACAACTATAACATTATATCAAATCCACACCATAATATTAAAAAAAATATTTCGAGAAATTTAAATCTTTATTCATAAAATTTGGGGTCTCACAATGTTGTAGAGCTTAGAAGAGCCATGCCTAGGAGTACTTGTGTCTTGAAGAGAGCAGAACCATAGCAGGGACAAGACTTAGGAAAATTTTTGAGATTTTATGTATATCTCTACAGCCACTAAAAGAAGGATTTAAATTGGGGTGTAGACCACTAGTAGGGATTTATGGCTATTTTCTCAAAGGACCATTTGGGGGTCAGTTATTAACTGCAGTTGGTGTTGACCCTAACAATGGGATGTGGCCAGTTGCTAGGGCCATTGTTGAATCTGAGAACACTCTGCATTGGTTGTGGTTTATGAACTTGTTGGTGGAAGATATTGGGATTGCAAATGATGGAGGCTGGACATTCATTTCAAATAAACAAAAGGTATAAACATCTCTCCATTTATATATTTTTTATTCCATCAATTATTACATTTATTGCATCTTTCAGATAAATTACCTTTTTTATCCCCATGGTTTGATTAATGCTTTGGAAGTTGTGGTCCCAAGTGCTGAATGTGACGCCCCCAAAATTAGGTATACATCACCCATCTTGGGTCGTCAGATACATGGTACAGAATTCAAATACAACTTACTAATACAACTGTCATGTACAATACGACAAAACATAAACTGTGAGTTTGAATACATAACGTTATGAACACGCGACATTCTTGGCGGTAAAACGAGTCTATATGCCACAGTTCCTACTCGATCGAGGATTTCAAATGGGCCAATTAAATTGAGGGTTGAGATTTTCTCTCTTCGTCGATTCTTGCTTCTAGAATAACGCCTCTTGAACCTTCTTAATTCTTCACATTCATCACCCCGGTGTGTAGCTTGAGCGGCTTTAACTTTATCGATTAAAGTCGATTCTACTCGTATATTCGTTATCATCACGTGGGTTCCTAGAGTCTTTAACTCTATCTTCATCATTTGTAAGTTAAACGAAATGGGTCTTTATGTTAACAACATCGCTTTTCGTCAAAACGATACGATCTTTCTACTCAACGCGTCAGCTACCATGTTCGCTTTTCCTACGATGGTATTGCATGGTACGATCGTAATCTTCAACAGCTCGAGTCAACGTCTTTACGATCTTCTACTCAACGCGTCAGCTACCACGTTTGCTTTTCCTACGATAGTATTGCATGGTACGATCGTAATCTTCAACAGCTCGAGTCAACGACTTTGGCACATGTTACGTTCGTTTTAAGTAAAGAAATATTTGAGGGTTTTAGAAATAGGTTTTGTACTGGGATCAATACAAAATTCGATTTCACGCTCTAAGGGTAGGCTAAGAAGTCCTTCGAGAATACGTCAGGAAATTTATTAACAATTGAAATATCATTCAAAACTGTGACTCTCATCCAAGACTTGGGTAACACGTCACATTGATACCTATCAACTTGCCATCGTCATTCACGCTGTCGCCACTGTAAAGTCCGCTTTCTGCATTCCACACAAGGAAGTCAACAACGAAAGGATCGGGGCTCTTTACTTATGGCTTGATATGACAATGATTGACTTTAGTGGTTTGGTTGCTTGAATTCGCATAACAGGTTGGTTAGGAATATGTAAGCTAACAACCTTACGAAAAGCATGATGAGTAGTTAACCAATCGATTCCTAAAATTGCATCAAAGGCAAGTATTTTCAAAGAGATAAGATTGACAGGTAACGTGAAAGTGTTGATTTGAACAAGATTTATAAATAGTGGAGGTAACGAAGGTTTCTAATATCGAAGTTTCAACCAATAAGTCAAAGTCTAATTTCTCTGAAGTCAAATTTAAACGTTGAGCGCAAGCAAGAGAGAAAAAAATACTGGGTAGAACCGGTATCTAATAAGGCATAGACTTCACAAGAATTTATAATTAACTAACCCGTGCTAACTTCGTTCGGGTTACTCTCTCCATGAGAAGTCAAAAAATGCTCTTCCTGAAACCACCGACTTTGTTTTGTCCGTATCCACCTTTGGTGCCACCGTCCCAATTTGGACTTGATTTTGCTCTGAGGACAAAATCGAGCTATGTGACCGTCTTTTCCACAACTAAAACATACCTTGGAAGGCTTTGAACAGTTTGGCCTTATATGTCCCTCCTCTCTGCATCTGTAACATCTAACTGGTGGTCGTTCTCCTCCCCTAAAATTTGTTGTTGGTGCTGGTGCTGCTGCCGACGTCGTCCCGTCATCATTAAATCTTATCTTCATAGATCGGACATCTCTTTCCACAATATCAACGCGTCGTGCGGCTTTTACCCATGCATCACTCATTCTCACTCGTTTAGTTGTTTCTTCTTTCAGCTCAGATTTTAGCTTTATCATCTTATACTCTGCCAAAGAGTGCTTCTGTTCAAGCATCACATATCGGGTAACACAAGCTTGAATCGTTTCATCCTTTTGCTCCCACCTTTCTTGCCGTTCTTCAACCTGCTCTTCTAACTCATGAATACGATTTTGCAATTCTACATTTTGATCATATAATACCTCTAATAAATTCTCCTCAGGTACCTCTTCTTCTTCTTCTTCCTCACTCTCAGCTGTTACCTCTGCAACTATCTCGGGTGCAACTATCAATTCTTCACTCACCACATGGATATCTCTAATTCCTACTTCGCCTGACATCACATTATCCTGGTTGGTGATTAGAGGTGTCTCCACGATCTCATTCACTCCATTGTTAACGTTCTCAGTTGTCATTCTTAAATACTGCCATAAAACAAGGGTTAATTGACATGTAACATATTATCCCTATATTCTGACCGACCAATTAAATACCAAATAAACTTAGGTAGGTCATACTAGCGAAGGAATTCTCCGTCTCTCCCCTCCTAATTCTATTCTCACATCTCAGCCAGGGATCATATCCCTAAGCTTTGATACCAACTTTGACGCCCCCAAAATTAGGTATACATCACCCATCTTGGGTCGCCAGATACATGGTACAGAGTTCAAATACAACTTACTAATACAACTGTCATGTACAATACGACAAAACATAAATTGTGAGTTTGAATACAAATATTGTCTACTAGAGAGTATACAAACTCAAAAGGAGTCCTCATTACAAATATTATCACACTATTTCACAGAATAGTGAGGAATACTAATGCTATCTTCTGGACCATCACTCCGTTCCCCGACTCATCCCAGCTACGTTCTCATTTCCTGAAGAGAACAGTGAAAGGAAGGGTGAGCTCAACTAGCCCAGTAAGAAATATTATGACTAAGATAATGCAGAATAAATTATCGTTAGCCTTCAATAGTGTTAAACTGATAAAATACAATAGACATCAAGTTTAACTGCAACGGAACCAGCAATCCATTAAAAGAGTCAAGTAGGGAATAAAATCTACTATCTTTTATGATTTAAAAGGTTTTTCATCACTTTTATCGCTAGGACTCAGCTTAATAAATAATCCACATCATCGAATCACCCTCGCACTACTACGGCCGAGGATATTCTTTAGTATCACGACCACGAATTATCCATGCACTACGGCTAAAGATAATCATGTTTTCATCAACGGTCCTGATCATGCCATAAAACAATTCATCTTTGCACTACGGCCAAAGAGAATCCATAGGCATAATCATACCAAAAACTGTCCATCAATGCACTACGGGCCAATGAGGACTTTTTCCACATCATTTGTAACATTACGGTTATGATTACACCGAATAATCCCTGGTCATAATCATACCAAGTCCATCTATGCACTACAGGCCACAGATGACTTTCAACAAAATATAAACATGAGGATGATGACAATGATATAAGAATTCAATAAAACAAGTTCAAAAATTAATTTGTCCAAGAACCAATAACGTCCAAATTGTCAACATGATACTGCTTTATAGAGTAAAATTCAAGAATGCTCAGAAAGAATATTTCTATGAAAAGATACTGGATGAAGCGCAAATATCAAGGATATTCCACTAATTTCATGGAGTATAGAAGTCAAAACTTTAACCAACTGAGTATAATAAAGAATGGAATAACAAAAGAAATCACCATGCATGCGGTGCTTTAGCAGACATGAGTTATTCCAATAGAATAATAATAACGGAACCAGTCGTGCAAAATTTAGACCAATGACAGGATGTTCTAGCGAGAATAATAAAGAATAGAATAACAATAGAAATCACCATGCATACGGTACTTCATGATAGACAGAAAGTTATTCCAATGAATAATAATTAAAGCGAGCCAGTCATGCGTAAAGCACAAACAGGATATTCAGCGAGAATAGTAAAAAAGCGGAATCAGTCCCGAAAAAGCACAAAAACAAGGATATTCCAATGAATAATAAAAGACGGAATAATAGAATAATGTCACCAAGTATAGGGTAGCCCGCGTATACAGGTTATTCCAACAGAATAATAAAGAATGGAATAACAGAAGTTCTCTTCATGAATACAAAAGAAATAATACTCCCTACGAGTACAACAAATAATATTCCCTACCTTTGAAAGAAGAGTACTCCAACTAGTAGGTCGAGGATATACTCGAAGAAAACTTGCACTACGCTCAAAGCTTTCTTAAACTCTAAAGAAATACGATCAAGATTATAGAAGAAGAACTCTCTCTATAGTTTCAGTGAATTCATAAGAAATAATGAATGAATGAGCTTCTATTTATAGAAAAATGGACTGTATAGTAACTAACTCATGAACGGTCCAGATTGATTTACTTTAATCTGACGGTCCATATTTAAAGTAAAATCTTTTAAATAAAATATAATATATTCTATTTATAATCTAATAAAACGAATAACTTTATAAAAGATTTACTATGCAAACACTATGCAGGCACTATACAAAACACTATGCATAATAAAATATAATATATTCTAATTATTGTATAATAAAACAAATAACTTTATAAAAGTATTCATTTTTATATAAAAAGATATTACTATGCAAAATATTATGCATAATAGAATATAAAATATTCTATTTATAGAATAACTTTATAAAAGTATTCTGTTTTATATAAAAGCTTTTCTGTTTTATTACATTAATAATACCAATAAAACAAAACTTATCACCTTTATTATAATTTCAACCAACGGTCTGAAAAATTAGCATATCTCTTCAGTGGAATAATATTGTACTTAAAAATGATTTGGACCGAAAAGAAATATATTTTTTGGTGAATAGTACCCCGTGAATAGTAATTCGGGAATAGTACCCTGTGAATAGTATCCCGACACAAAAAGTGTCCCAAATACCCGAGTGAACAATACTAGAGTGAATAGTAATCGGGTGAATAGTAACCCGTGAATAGTAACTCGTGAATAGTACTCCGACACAAAAAATACCCCCAATACCCGAGTGAATAGTAATTTAGGTGAATAGTAACCCGTGAATAGTAATTTGTGAATAGTACTCTGACACAAAAAGTGTCCCATATACCCGATTGAACAATACTGAGTGTCTTCTCACATAAGCATCAATAATCAATATAAATGCTTACTATGCAACCACTCAGATATTCATTACTTTTAACATAAGGTGTTTCAACGATTAACGATAAAACTTCCGCCGTTATTTCCATAAAATATTTTTGTCATTTTCTCAATCCGACAATAATTCCGTTGTAGGGTCCACCAATGATTGTGTCGTTGTACGAATATTCCCTGTTAAAACGAATATTTCCCGACCAATCGAATATTATACAACAACTTGCGTACTTTGCAAAATTTATAAATACTACCCATAACTATAACATTATCTCAAATCCACACCATAATATTAAAAAAAATATTTCGAGAAAATTAAATCTTTATTCATAAAATCTGGGGTCTCACACTGAACACATACATTGTGTCATGCATTTATATAAGAACTTTTGGCAAACATAAAGGGTCTGGTTTAAGAAAATTGGTTTGGAATGCTGTCAAAGCTACAAACTCTTATGTCTTTCAAAAGGCAATGGAGGTGTTAAAAAAGAAAGATAAGAGTGCATAAGAATGGTTAGCTCCTAAGCCACCTGGTTAGTGAAATAGGTCTCATTTTCAGACCATATGCAAAAGTGACATGTATGTCAATAACCATTGTGAGGTATTTATTAACAAATTTTTTAAGGCTAGAGTGAAAGGAGGGAAATGATGTTGAAACATAATGGTGTATTGTGCCCTAGAATAGCCAAAAAAGTAGAAAAATAGAAAAGTCATTATGGGGGGTGGAGTGCCATTGTGGTCAGGTGATGGTGGGAGGTTTACAGTTAGTATGCCTTCTGGGGATTATTCATTTGTGGTGGATTTGGGGGAAAAAATAATTACTTTTAGGAGGTGGGACTTGTCTGGAATACCTTGTGATCATGTTGTGTCATGCATTAACAAAATAAGACATGATCCAGACACGTGTGTACTGAAAGTTGTATGCACACAAGCCAATCATGTTTGATGATAAAACATTTACTTTATAACAATCTTATTCATTTATTAATAAAAAGTATTAATTTATTAAAGGCTTTTAATTATCTACATAATGCTGTTTTATAATATATGATAAACCTATAGTTTTAAGCAATGCTTTTAGAATAATGATGATGATCATTCTAATGAGATCTAAATTCTTAGAAAGCTTAAATCTAAAATAGTACCCAATCGTTGGATTACTAAATTGGGGATTAGTGAATCCGGATAGATTGGTACATACGTTGTTTGCTCATTGGATGAGGATGATTGATCTCATGATCATTTGTGTGAGACACTAAAGCAAGTATGTAGGTGCTTATTAGAGAATAAGTTCTTTGAGCATGGCTCGCTAAGGTATACCTAATGGAGTTTTACTTGCATGTCAATAGGAATTCCTGTAGTGATAGTAGTACAAGTGATCCTTGGACTTGAGATCATCATAGTATCTTGTGTATGATGAGTTATACTTTGACTTATTCCTTAAGACCCTTAGGGTATATCAAAGGGTATTCTTGGGTATAATAAGTTGTACATGGAGATAATGTATGATCAATAAAGAATCTACCACTTCTAGTAAAAGAAGAAAAATGTCCTATGTGATTCAATAAATGACAACCCAGTAGTCCTTGGCCAAGGCAGAATGAAATTAGAAAGAAGTTTTTAATTTGCATTATTTAGAGTTGTGCATTTAAGAGTCGAAATACATATAATTAAATAAAATAAGACTTGACAGTAATTCCATGTCTTATATTTAATTGGGACATTGTATGGTGGAAGGATTGAATTGTATGGTAACTATTTACTCAAAGATTCTTTTATGATTAATGTTGAAATCTATATTATCTGAAAAGTCGTTGATCACTAGGGATGCTTATCCCTATTGTAGAATAAATATTATTTATTTAAATAAATTAATAATTTAATTTATTTATTTAAATAAGATTAGAATTGTTCTAATTGATTTATTCACAACCGGTTTAATATGGAGAACCTAAAGGGTCACATCATAAAAGGAAGAATAATTATTTAAGAAGTTAATGGCATAATTGTAATAATAAGTTAAGTATATTTAATTTAATCTATGGTGATAGAATAAATTAAATAGCTTAATATTTATTATTTAATATTTTGGAAATATTAAATATAAATTAATAAGAGAGTCTTATTATTATTATTACTATTATTATTATTTAATTTCTAAAGGAGTTTGGAAATTAATTAATAAAAGTACTCTCATTTATTCCTAATAAGATTAGGAGGCTAATTAATTAAAAGATTTTAATTAATTATTCCTAATAAGATTGGGAGCATAATTAATTAAATGAGTTTAATTAATTAAAATAAAACTCAATTCCTTAATTATTAAGGAGGGTTGCCCACATCTATAAATAAGAGGATTCTTATTATGGGTGTAGAGTTGTTGTTGACTTTTTCACAACATACGTAATTCCAATAGTTGGGAGAGTACGCTCATTTTCTATGAGAGATAGAAAAACTAGGATTTTGCCAAACACTGATCTTCTTGGATCTTTCTTCTTCCTTGGTGGATCACCTCTAGAGGCCAAACACTTGGGCGGCTAACACTGATCAAAGGAAGGAACCAAACCCGGTGGATTCAAGTTGAACGCGAAAAGAATTGGAGGTGAACTTGTACCTGAGGAAGCTCAAATCTTCAAGGGTATGATTCTTGTTCTTCATATCTTTTCGTTTAATTAATAATTGTGCATAAAGGATGATCCGGGTATATGGTTTGTAAAATTTTAAACTCTGATTTTTACACGTTTTCGCTTATTTTGTGCAATTTGATTGCGTTCATGAATATTACAAACTTAACATGTACATGAGTGTTTAACCAAGGACATGTATGTAAAGGTTTACAGTCACAACATTGAACCTATAAAGCACAAATTTGAGTGGGATCCTACTAGGATTGAGCCACCTTTTCCACCAATTAAACATAACCCTATAGGTAGGCCTAAAGTTGTTAGGAGGAAAAATAATGATATTCCATATTCAAATTCAGAAAGTACAAGTTTGAAGAGGAAAGGAACATCATTGAAATGTGGATTTTGTAAGGAATGGAGTCACAATTCAAGAAGGTGTCCTCAAGTAAGTTAAGTGTGTGTTTCTATTTATTTGCTTTTTCAAGATCCTATATTGGATTTAATACATTTTTATTTGTCTGTTTTTAGAAACTGAATAAGCATCCAGATGTGATTTCATAATCTTCCCAGGCTCCAAAAAGTCAATCCTCTCAACCTCCTCCAAAGGCTAAGAGGGCTAAGAAGGTTCAAAAGACTTCCCAGGTTACAGATGTATATCACACTTAAGCTTTTCAACCTCCACCAATGACAGCAACACATGAGTCTATAATACAGCCTGGTGGAAATAATGTTGATCAAGAGCAAGCAAGAGGTTCTACAAAGTGGCAAGGTGGAATCCATTATGAGGGTAGCCAAAGAAATGACTCAGATGATATATTACAAACCAAAGACTACACATGGAAGGGAAAACAATGTACAACACTAAGATACCTAGAAGCTGCAGCAATATCCAAAAGAGAGAATATCCAGTTTAGGAAACCAACTAGTGGAGGGCCTACTGCAGATAAATAGTGTTTGGATGGGATTTTTGGAATCTTTTTGTTCTTTTTTGGGGTACATAAAATTGCTCATATGCTTATGAATGCATTTGGTGTATGTATGTTGTCTAGGGCTAAGAAGGTGTGGCTGGGATTGTAAATTACAGTGTATGATGCTTTTTGTTAATAGGCTTGTTAAGTTAACTTTGAATTGCCTCTGCTTGTGACATGTACTGGGAATTAATTACATAATTTAATGGCAATAGCAGTTCCTGGAAGTTTATAACAGTTTGATTTTCTACTGAATTGTTTTTATTTAGAGCATTTTGATTATAGCATTTTCTACCATTGTGTGGTTATGATAACAGTTGGGCTTTGTGGTTATTATAGCAGTATTGTTTGTGCATTTTCTGCAGAAGATTTCTTATTATTATAAGTATGGTTGGTGACATGCAGGTGCATATGAAATGCACCAGATATCATAAATTGCACACCAACCATTTTATAGCATATATCATAAACAAGTTGTAAAATTGCACCAATTCACACATAAATTTCCCACAAAAGATGACCAACAATTACATTTCATATGTGTCCTAATTTCTACCACTATATTGCCAGAAATTACAATCCCAGAAATTACATTTGCAGTAATTGCCCATAAAAACTGCCCTTTTTAGTCAGAGTACTACCAATACATACATAGCCTAGAAATTAACTTGTGGGGAATTTCATCATTTGTTGAGATGAACATGAAATAAAAAATCACAATCCAAGTTGCAGTCAATAGACCCCATGCAATCCTTGTCCTAATTTTGCACTCCTTTAGTTTATCTTTCAGAGTTTTGATTTCAGCATCTAAAATCTCTAATCTTCTAATTAATCCAAGTATTACTACCCTTGAACGCTCACACATTGGAGGATCACCCCAAGCGAAGAAATTACAACCACCGTGCCCATCTTCACATCAATCTGGAAAACCAAGGAATCTTCTATCAGCATTGTTTGAGCTTCTCCAAGCCGTCTTCATCACTGAATTCTTCATGCACCAGTAATTTCGATCCATGAGCCCTAATCTTCCCTAATTTTCTTGATCGAATTTCCTGGATTTACAATCTAATCGAGCTGCCCATAATTATGAATCAATTAGAGCTTTAGTAGCTTGTTCCAGCTCGGGAAGTAGAAGATATGAAAAAGACTTAAACATCCCTCCAAATCCATAGGTGTGCCTTAGTCGGTCACTTTTGACCGATTAACTGAAGAAAGTGTATCTTTTGTTAAGTATAACTGAAGTTTGGGTTGTACTTAGACACATTTTTTAGTTTGGAGTGCAAACGTCAACATTTGTGTAAAATTTGGGGTTCAAAGTGTATTTTAGTCAAACAATAATAAATGTGTCCTATTCAAAAATGAAGGACCACATTTTTTTTTTCTCCTTATCTATCGGTGTATCTTTATTACATAATTGTTATTGCACATAAAATTAGGGGAGTATTATTTTTATATGGTTCTCTCTCTCATATAAAAATGACTCACTTTATACTCATGTGAGAGAAAATCATGCGAAAATATCAAAAATACATATGAAAAAATCAATTTCATTTTCTTATCAATATACATCGAATCCTCGAGTAATTTTTGCTAGAGATGTTAAGGATAAGCTATTATTATTTTTTTGAAAAGGAGTAAAAGATAAACTATTAATCATCCAAATTAACACTAACATAACATGTTTATGTGCTCGTTTGACAGAGATTAGCTCAAGGTTAGTAACAACAAATCTTCATTATATCTTGATTCTAGTCTTTCTAGATTTGGACTAGGTCATCTGAAGAAAAAGGTACACATGCTACAATTATGAAAATTACAAATTAAAATATTCTTTTCATCAACTCTTCCTTTTATGATCTTATGATGTTTTGTTTCAACATACTTTAAATTTGAACCATAAAATAAACGTTTTATTTAATTTAAAATAAATTTGAACCATAAAATAAATATTTTATTTAATTTAAAATAGAAAGAATATTAATTGTTGTGCCGGTAGCATGTCATTCTTTTTCCATATTCTCACCATATACAAATTACTACTAGAGTAACCAACACGTTCAAAAAAGGTAAATTCCCACTTTTTAAAATCATATAACAAGACAATAACATTAAATAAATAAAAGATCTCTTCGTTATGATGATTCTTACCAAAAGACAATGCGATTCTGGGGCGACCGGATATGGCGATTGGGCTTAGTGATCGGTCCAATTTTTTATTTTTTTTTAAATGTCTTTCAAATAATTTATAAGATTTATTGGAACTGGAATTTTTACAGAAAAAAATGTTTTGAATAGCATTTGGATACATGTAAAAAATATACATGTACAGTCTGTACAGACATTTTTTACATGTATCCAAATGCCATCCAAAACATTTTTTTCTGTAAAAAATTCTAATTTCAATAAATCTTATAAATTATTTGAGAGACATTTTTAAAAATAAAAAAATAAAAAAATGAACCGGTCACCAAACCCGGTCGCCATATCCGGTCCCCCTAGACTTTTTCTAAAAAATAATCATTCTATCATACTAAGACCACAAAAAGTAATGGTGGGCCCAGTTAGAATCAGATTTCCTAAAGCTTATCTAATACAATACTAATAAAAAATAATACAAAAAGTCAGTATTTTTTTATTTTTTATTTATTTTTTGTAGCCTTGATGGGAATGGAATCTCAAAGGACTATTCTCTTTCTTATTGCCACATCAGAATTTGGGCGTACAAAAGAGTAATGACAGAAGCGTGCAGTACAACTATGTATAAATTACCAGTTTCAGCCGAAGCTTTGCCTGCTTTCCAATTTCAGTCCCTCCCTTAATCGAATTAGCATTTCTATCCGTCTGGGAAAATTGACTTCAATCTTATTGCCCGGGTTCTAGTCTTTGGCTCCCTTTCGAGTGGCTTCTCCGAGCCCCAGACTGTAGATAATTAATGCATATGTACATATTTTTAATTTGACGCAATCTGAATTTTAAGCTATCTTGTAAATCTCCGGGGAACATGAGGAGTTGGTACAACGAAATCACGCCCTTCTTTTATCATGTGGAGACGTTCTGGTATAGTTTTATCGAACAGCCTGTTCTCCGGATTCTCAGCATAGCAAACGTAGTAACAGCTGACACACGCTTGAGGCAATGCCATGGCAATTCTAGTCTGGAATAATATTAAACTTGAATTAGAACAACATTGTCCGTATAGTGGATTGACTAAATAATGTTTAAATTTTTAAAATTTTTTAATAAATTGGTAGAAAAATAATGTACAGGTTGATCATATGGCCTGAATGATAAGTGAGAATAATTGATATAAATTGAAGTGGTTGAGGTCACAAACCATTAAATAACCAATGAAGAAGTCACTGTGAACCGACCAGGTCCAAGGCGCCACAACAATAACGCAGATAGCACCGCTGCAGATTCCGGCGAGGAAGCAGATTGCGGTGGTAATATCAGAGTCTACAATGCATTCCATTTCGTGTTTCTGAAAGAGCTCCCATGTGTCTTGTGAGGCCTGCACGAATCCTTTTCCATAGGCGGCTATCTGTAAAAAAATTGTTTAGAGAATGTTTTATTTCCAGTTAAAAAGTACTAATTTTAAAGTAATTGACCAAAATTAATTAAGTAGGTTGGCTTGCCAAGTAATAAATTAAGAATTTTAAATATAAATAAGAGTAAAATACACTGACACCCCCTGTAAATAATCAGAATAACACTCACCACCCTTCTAGTTTTTCAAGTAACAGTCAGTACTCCTCTAGTCTACAATATGTAACATTCACTACCCCTAGTGTGGTTGACCAACTAATATTTAAAAATATTTTTAATATAATGTCTATTACACCCTTCAAGTTATAATGTTTAATTTCTCCACTAAATATAAATTTGTATATCATAATTTTTACTTTATTTGATCTAATTAATTAAATTATGAAATTATGCAATAAATAACATAAAAGTCAAAAAATAATAAATATTCATTTTATCAGGAAAATAAAGTCATACAATTTTTACTAATTAAATTTCTCAAATATTAAAATTTACATGATATATATTCAAATATATTTTTTGTAATTAAAAAGTATAATGTTAATACCCATAAAATTACAAATTAACATAATAAAATAATAATTTTTTCTTTCAAATATTAAAATTTACGTAAAACAAACTTATTATTACAATTTAAACGAATCTTATTACTCATATAAAAAAGTATTAAAAATTATATTAATTATTTTTCTCATATATTAAACTAAACATAAGTCACACTTAAACATAATTATTTTTACAATAAAAATGACAAATATTGTTACTCAATATATATATATATATATATATATATATATATATTAAAAGCATTTTTTAACAAGATAGAGGTAGTAAAAATATAATTATATTTTTTTATTTAACATTGCATAAAAACAACGTCAATCGTATACTAAAAAAATGTAATCAAAATCATAAACATCACAATTTTTATATATACTCAATAAAATTTAACATATAAAAATTATAATATGAAACTAAAATTCAAATAATATTTTTGTTGTTAAGCACCAAAAACTAAACTATCAATATACTCAATCACTCTAATAATTAGAATAGCTTCATTAATAATTTAATTTAAATTTTTTTAATATTTGTATCACTTATCCAAAATATGTGTTAATTAAACTGAATTAGTTTTTTATAAGTTACCAACATTTTAAATGCGATAGTTTTAATTACAAATAAAACTATAATTAAAATGTATTGTATTAAAAAATGATAATTAAACACACACACATACATACATACATACATACATACATACATATATATATATATATTATTTAGTAATTAAAATTTAATAAAATACAAGGGTAAATATGTAACTTTATCCATTTAGTCAACCCTAAAAACTTGCAGGGGTACTAACTGTTACTTAAAAAACTAGAAGGGAGGTGAGTGTTATTATGATTATCTAGAGGGGGTGTCACTATATTTTACTCTATAAATAAAGATTGATGAATGCTCATGTTGAATATGTAACTGCCAATAAACACCAACAACAGAAACATTCAAAATCTTCATAAATGACATAAAAAAGATAAATGATACTCAAAAATAAGTTATTGAAACGCAAGAAAAATTAAACATTTATTAAAGTAAAAGCATTAAACTTTGTTACAAAATGATCTATTATGCACTGGACTAACCGAATCAATCCCCTATTCCCTATGGGAGGAGTTAAATTGATCAAAATTTGCAGCTTATATGTTATCCAATCCACAAAATAGTAAATTTTAGATATCATTACATTAAAGTCATACTTTCTAAATAAATTTAAGTTTTCTAGCACAAGATTTACTTACAACTACATTCACATTCTGAATTAGTCATACAAATAAAAATAATAATAATTTGCAAGTGCTAATGGTCTGTGAATATTAGTACCTGTACATACGCCCAGCCATTGCCATATTTAAAGATGGTTTCCATGACTTCAAGGCAGCAATGAGCACATGAAAACATGAATTCATCTTCTCCCTCTAGCAAATTCAAAGCCCGGAAAATAATTCTCAAAAACTCAATGGCAGGCACAAAAAGGGACCCAAGACAAGCACTTCCCAGATTCTTCGACAATGCCCTTTGGAAGCAAAATTGAGTATTGGATTGCATTCCTCTAAGATAATACAGAGCAATCACTCTGCTAACTGTTTGATTAGCAACATTCCTCATGACTTCAGTTGTCCAAGCCAAGCTTAATACCAACACAATTATAGTCAATGGCGGAAAATAGAAATTCAACGCCCCAATAACCGCAAAAATCCATAGTAACATCCACGCGAATCCAGCTCCGAGCATCCAATAAGTAGGCTGATTCAAATCATGGAACTTTGACACCGGCTCAAGCGATTTAATCAAAACCTTGCAGCAAAACCCAATTCTCGGAGTAACCCAACAAGAATACAAGCCATTACAAATTGCAAAAAAGATAAGGACTACTCCAACACCATCTGTTGGGGGCTTTTGGAAACAAATTAGTAAAATTCCGGCAGACAGAGAAATAAGGAAAGAGCTCCAAAGTATGAAATAGACCATAAATTTAGGCCACATTCTCACCGCCTTTTGCCATGTAAATGCTAGTGTTATGCTAAGAAAAGAGGTGGCTCCAACCTGCGGCAGAAAATATTCTAATAACCTCTTTTCCTTTTTTCTAGTATCTCCTGCTCTAATTAGTCCTTCAATCCCCTTGTAGACAAGAAAACACACTAGTGCAATAGCGGCAACCATATGCAAAAGGAACAAAAACAGAGATATTCTGTTGGTGTATCTTCTTGAATTCAATGATATTACTGATTGCTGCTTGAACACAAAAATCCCATGTCACAAATTGAAAAATAAATAAACCAATAATATTTTACCAATATTGGAAATCAAATTAAAAATTGTAAACACACACACAAAAACGAGCGCGCACACAGACAAATATTCAGTTGGTGTGTCTTCTTGAATTAGAAGATATTACATATTGCTGCTTGAACACAAAAAAACCCAAATATTTACCAAAATTGGAAAATCAAATAAAAAATTGTAAAACACACAGACAGATATTCTATTGGTGTATCTTCTTGAATTCAATGATATTTCAGATTGCTGCTTTACCACAAAATAAAACCCATATCACAAACCATAATTTTTTTATAAAAAAACTCAAAAAAATATTATTCAAAAATTGGAAAAGCACATCAAAAATTATATATACACACGCACACATATAGAGAGAGATTTACTTGTGGAGTAGGAGTGGAGCGAGGGACAGAAGGGGAAGGAGTGGGGTGGTGATGAGGCTGCTGAGAAGGAGAGGCAGAAGGGACTCTTGTGCCACCATTGATAACAAGCCTTAAAGGGTTTGTAGCACTCAATCTTTGCATTCTTGACATTTGAAATTCTCTCGGAGGAACATTCTGAGTCACATGTTCAAATCCCATCTCCCCTTTTTCCACATCTTTCAATTCTTCGTCTTCTTTTTCATTCTCCTTTTCTCTTTCCTCTTCTTCACCATTTTCTCTCTCCACCACCTACACCACACACAAAAAACCCAAAAAAAAAAAATCAAAAACAAGAAAAAAATGTTGACCATTATTTCTCAAAAAAATAATAAATTGACCAAAATTTCTCCAAAAAGAACAAATTTTGACCAACTATTTGGGATAGCAAGAACAAAGGGTGTTGTTTTCTGTTCTTACAGGCACTTGAGCACCCATCTGCGGAGCTGCTGGCGGCGGCGGAGATGGTGGTTCTGGGTTGTATTTGGTTAACGTTGGGTTTATTTGTTTTGTTTTTTAATGTTGTGTGTGAGGTGGTTCAGGCTGATGTTATTAGGCTGCTGGATAGTATTGTTGTAATAGTACAATTGCTTTCACTATAGCTTTTGCATCCTACCTCAGTCTCACACTTGTGTGACGCATTTAGTTATGTTTTGGACACGCGCTCTTGTTGCACGTGACATCACGAGCCAATCACAGGAGGGTTTTCTGCCTTTGTGTCAGTTTCAATTCAACTAAACCACCAATATATTACGAGACTTGTACGAGGGGGATAGATTTTTTAGTACGTGTGCAGTGGTACAGCGTTGCTTAGTTGCTTACTGTAGTAATATTGTTTGCCTTAAATCGCACATGGACCATTATGCTAAACAAAATTTTATGATGAAGTACAAAATTGGTAGATGGCAAACTTAATACTGGTGTAAATAAATTGAGTGGAATCCATGAATGCATGGTTCGATTTAATTTATAAAATTTATTAAATATAAAATAAAATTTGATTAAAATTTGTTGGATTAGATTGTGCACAAATAGTTTGAACTTTTAAAGTTAATATAATTCGAGTATCAATATAAATTTATAATTTGAAGATATTTGAGTAATAAATTTTAAACCTTACTCATATTTGAATAGTTTATATTTTGAGTCGAGTTCGAATCAAACTTTTAATCGAATGAGTATGAATCAAAGTCGAACCGTTTTGTTCATTTTATAACCTTAATGTTGACGTCGAGATTTTTATTTGTCAATTTCTGTTCTTATTTTTTGGTGTTCTCATGTTAGGTGAGATTTGTTTGAAAAAACAAATTGTGAAAAGGTCCGACATTTATATGTCGACGAATGGACTATAAAAATCGCCATTGATTTTTTTTATATGGTTGTATCAACACAATCGGTGAAAAAGGTTTGCACATCGACCAAATGATGTGACATCGCTAAATGTGTCCTGTGAAACCGAGATTTATTAGGGTCCGGGACTTGCTTATGCATGAGGAATGTGTTAGCACCCGACATCCGTGTTACCACGGTGACCGCCGCTTTTCAAAAAACTATTATGTGAATGTGTGTGTGTGGGTAAATAATGTGTCATTATTTGGAAGTAAAGCAGGGCCTCGTCGCACCTATATACATTGTGGTTTGAATTTGTAAAAATTAAGTTTTAAACAAGATATAGCAATGATGTTTTATAAAAGAGATTTTTCAAACCCTTATGCTCAATAGTAATTGAGACCTTTTGATACTTCCATTTTATTAAAAAGTTCGGCTTGATTACTTTTATTTTCGAGATGCGAAGTATCTTCGAAAAAATAATGTACAAAGCAGTGCCGAACTCCTCGTGGGCATGAAAACCATCTGAGGAAATCCAGACACCGTGAATATATTTACAAGCTGCTTACAGCTGAAAATGTCCATCACGAAAATCGAATCTAGATTCAGTAGACTGAATCTGTGATCACATGATTCCTAGGCTCACATGATGTTGTAATTGTTATAAAAGCAATAAGCAGGTATATATATAAAAGTTGTAAATATATATATATAGACATGATCAAGCACCACGAAGTACCTCCATGAGGGATCGAAAATATAAATAAAGTTGTAAAAGCTATCAACTGCCGCGAAATAAACTCTGGGGATTTAAAAGTTATATATATATATATATATATATATATATATATATATATATATATATATACACACACACACACACACACAAACTTAAATGAAACTACGGACCGAAGTCCGGGCATACACACGCAACACGACTCTCAACGTGAAGAATGGTGTATGCAAAGATGAAGAGAAAGACTTTAAAGTGTGTAAGAAGGCTTACAGTGGGCTGCCAAAAGAAGACTTTTATAACTTTAAGTGGATGAACACTCGGCTCTCGCCGGTACAAAGAGTAGCAATATGTGAGCTCATAAGTGTTTAAAATAAGAAAGCACTAAGTGTACAGAACAAATTTGACAGGGCTTCCTCGCCTTTTTCTCTTTTCAAATATGGCCACCCTAAGCCCTCTATTTATAGAGGGGCCGGGGTACCCCGGGCAATGTGGTTCCCACTGTCTCGACGTACGTACACTCGGACAACGCACTATTTGCTCGAACCTTCATAACTTTCAATCCGGGAGTCCGATGGAAGCGTGCCATACCATTCCGAAAAGCTCTTTCCGAGAGCTACATAATGACATTGGATTTGCCCTTTTTTGAATCCGAAAGGATAGGTCCATGATCAAAATGGCATTTTCGAGTTTTCGTTAGGCAGCCCGTTGAGCCGTTTTACGTAGTTTGCCCTCGAAAGTTAAGATATGGTTCTTGTGGGACTTCTATTGATGTAATTTGATTTGAAATGAGTGTATTTGATTTGAGTTGAAGTTGAGTTGGCAAAATGACCATTTTGCCCCTCTCGGGGTTGTTTCTGGTTTTCGCTAGTGATATATGAGCTTTTTTCGTGGTTATCTCTCGAGGGTGAATTCGATGTTGACTTTGACGGTCCTCAGGGTTATCTCTGAGGTTGGCTTAACCTCCTGGGGTTATCTCCAGGCTTTGAACGTGATCCCCCGGGGTTATCTCTGAGGTTGGAACTGATTTTCCCGGGGTTATCTTCGGGTTTGGAAACTGATCTCCCGGGGTTATCTCCGGGGTTGGAAATTGGATGTCCCGGGGCTATCTCCGGGGTTGAAATTGATGTTTTAGTCCTCCAGGGTTATCTCCGGAGTGTGGAAAAGATGCTTTTGTCCTCCTGCATAGTTAGTAATAGGAAAACAAAATTTCGAGTGTCTACAGATGCCCCTCTTTATCATGTTCATGCAATGCAATGGAATGGACATGATAAAGATTACTAGACACTTGAAATATGACAAGGTATTTTTAATGATGCAAATCGCAATGTAATGAATGTTTATGATGAATGTTAAAATGTTTTCGCAAATCGCACATCGCACTTCATACTTCGCTTTTCGTATTTGGCCAATCGCACTTCGCAACTCGCACATCGCATATCGCAATGTAATGAATGTTATTGTAACGCCCCAAAATCTGGTCTATCTTCACACTCGGATTCCGCGCATCACGGTCCTAATTCTTACCAAACATACATCATTATATAGTTAAATATAATAACATATATTCTCAAATCCCAGGTTCTCGAAACCTTAGAACCTCTTTCATTACAAATAATGATAATTACATTATTCTTTACATCGTACAAGAGTGACTTTTATCCGCCACCAAGGATACATATCAGTTCATTAAACTAATCTATAGTTCAATTAAACTATTCTACATTACAAGTCTTCACTTGATCTTCACACTCATTGATCTAATGAATGACACTTCGTCTGGATACCGATCAGCTTGATCTTTACGGGATCCTTAAGTTTTTTCTAATATCGTACGCTGAAAATGTTTTTCATTTAAAGCAAGTGTGAGCATTCAATTGTCCAAAGAAGTCATAACAATTGAACTAACAACTTCAAAAGTTTAAACATTTCTTTAGAACTTCAATAACCGAACAAAGGTTATGAAGGTTGAACTTGAATAATAGGAATAGTCTCGATTCCTATCAACTTAAAACATCAGCCACTTTCACTTTGAAATACTTTCATTCCTCTACCTTTTTCATACACATCTTGTCTGGCTAGAATCATTAGCACAGACTTAACAATAACGGTTCATGTATAAACAGAACATACTCATATTGAACAGTTCAATCATGTAACGCTTTATCTCATGTAAACAATCAAGTGTACAAATTATGGCACAAGGCCTCATACATACTACCACTTCGTACAAATATTGCACATTTGCACATAGACAAGACTTCTCACACTACAAGAAATCACACATTTTATGACGAATTTTTTGCCACGCACAAAAGTTTGTCACAATTTGTTAATTCATAATCGTCACTAAAACTTTTGTTTTTGTGACGACCTTTAATTTTGTTACTATTAATCATTTATATCGTCACTAATTTACACATTTGATGACGATTAAGAAAATTTCGTCACAAGTTAATTTGGAGGTAGAATTTCGCAACAAAATTTTGGAGGGAAACCTTTTAGTGACATTTTGTAATAATTGATGACAGTGTTTATTGTCACTAAATATTTCTTTCGATGACAACATAATAGTTTGTCATTAATTATTTGTAAAATTTAGTGACAATGTGCTTTCGTCACTAATGTTCACATTTAGTGACGCCAAATACAAATTAATAAAAAAAAATTGGAGGCAAATTTTTTTTGAAAATTTTTGGAGGGAAATTTTTTAAAGACAAAAAAAAATAATTTTGTATTGTCATAAATACCAATTTTATATGACAAGATAATAGTTTGTCACTAATTAGATAAGTGGATAAGTGACAAAAATGGTTCGTCATAAATTCTTATATTTAGTGACAACGTATGTAATATCGTCACAATTTTATTTGGAGGCAAAATTTTTATGAAAATTTTTGGAGGGAAATTTTTTAAAGACAAAAAAATAATAATTTAGGACAATTTATATTGTCATAAATACCAATTTTATATGACGAGATAATAGTGCATCACTAATTAGATGCGTGGATAAGTGACAAAAATGGTTCGTCATAAATTCTTATATTTAGTGACAAAGTACGTAATATCGTAATATCCTCCTGATTGAACTTTGTCACCGCTTTCGTCCCCACCTTCAATGTAGTATTGCTTTCTCCATTATCCGTCGAAAGTCTTCAATTGAAATAGGAAACACTCATCAGACAAACTGTGGCTCAAGTCCTCGTTCAAACCTCTTCGCCAAGGCTCGTCTACGCCGACTTGATATATAAACCTCGCCAACTCGTTGAATTTAGCAAGATACTCAGACATCGTCATAGTTCCCTACCCTCGCCTGTAAATTGTACTTCTAGTCGAATTCTTTCAACTCTTAGGAAAATAGGTCTCGAAGAATATCTCCTTAAACCTATTGTGACGCCCCCAAAATAGGTCCAATCCAACCAACCTATTCTGAGTCGCCAAATACATGGTACAGAAATAACTACAACTACATTAATACAATTGTCGTGCAAAATACGACAACACATAAACTGTAAGTTTAAATACAAATATTGTCTTCTAGACAATATCCACACTCAAATAAGTCCTCATTACAATTATTAATACACTATTTTACAAAATAGTGAGGACTACTAAAATAACTGTCTTGAACCATTACTCCACACCCCGACTAGTTCCTGCTATATTCTCGTCTCCTGAGAAGAAAAATGGAACAAAAAGGAAAAGGGTGAGCTCAACTAGCCAAGTAAAGAACATTATGACTAAGATAATGTACAACAAATTATCCTTAGTCTTCAACAGGGAAAAATCTGATAGAATACAATAGACAACAAGTTTTAGATCAACAACTGCAGCGGAAACAACAATTCATTAGAAGAGTTAAGTAGAGAATGAAATCTACTATCATCTATGAATTTAAAAGTCCATCATCGATATTTTATCCCCCAGAACATCAATCAATATACATCTTGAATCAAATAGTCATCTTTGCACTACGGGCCAAAGATATTCATCAGTTGGTCATGTTCATCTCAACACCTGTTCATCTTTGCACTACGGGCCAAAGATATTCATCAGTTGGTCATGTTCATCTAAACACATGTTCATCTTTGCACTACAGGCCAAAGATATTCATTATAAAATCATTCATCTTTGCACTACAGGCCAAAGATATTCAGCAATATCATCATTTAGGACTGAGGATGATGAAAAATATTTTAAAGAAAACGAATCCAATGAAACAAAAGAACAAATATTAAGGATTCGTACTTTACACAATCCAAGTTCAAAAATACTTCATAAATAATCAGAGTGGAGTAAAATTTAAGAATGAAGATCAAAATATAGATCCAATCAAAGATAGGAATCATAACAGACAATCTTGGACACAGAAAATAAAATTTAATTTTTCTGTGAATAGTGTCGTATTCGTGAATAGTGCCGTATACGTGAATAGTGCCGTATACGTGAATAGTGTCGTATACGTGAATAGTAACTCCGACACCAAAAGATAGAAATTTCACAAAAAACATCATCATGCTTCGTGAATAGTACTCATGAATAGTAACTCATGAATAGTAACTCGTGAATAGTAACTCATGAATAGTAACCCCGACATGAAAAGTTCTAAATTTGATAAAAATTCACACCAATATTTTGGTATAATGATATTGAAGAAATAATATCACTTACGAAGAAAATAACATCCCTTACCTCAGAAAGAATAGTACTTCTGACTGGAATACTGGATATAGTGCTGAAAGAACTTGCACCGTATAGCAATACTCAAAGTACTAAAATACTCACAAATAAACTCGATATTATAGAGAGAGAAATCTTTAGTTTCTGGTGTGATTTTCAATTCTAACCTAAGCACACTATTTATAGGAAAATGCTTAGAACACCAAAGTAGAAAATTGAATATAATATTAATATATTTTTCACATTTTCCTTAGCCCACCTTAGACAACTGATCTCAGCCCATTTGAATCACAAGTGAGGCCAACTTAGTTGCAAAAAACGTTTTTCTTTAAAAAAATAATTAAAACTTCTAAAAATCAATTATTTCAGAACTCCGGAACTTCAATAATTCACAATAAATAGCCCCTTTATCAGAAAATTCGAATCTCGCGAGTTTTTATAGAAAATTCAATTCTCTACAACTTTACAGAAGAAAGTTTTTCCAAATTTCAAACAGAAATTGACCGAAATTCACAAACGGAAGATTTTACAGGCTGTAATCAAATTTCGGTCAATAATTGTGTCCACCAACACACAAAATATGTGTTAAACATTTAATGCCACAAAAATACTCTTCCTCCTCATATACTCATATATCCCACATTCATTGTAAAAATATCACCGTTAATATATTATTAAAATAATATATTTAAATGAATTATTTTATCAGAAAAAGATAAAATATTAATTTTCAACAATTGTCACTTTAAAAATTTTCTCCATCTATATCCACATAAAATCAATATTTTCCTCATCATATAAATCAATAATTAATTATTCACAAATAATATTATGTAATCACAGAAGATCGACAAATATATGCTGCTCCTCAGAAAGAGGGGCTTTCAATAAGAATTTCTCCTCATCGGCAAGCTTAATTAGGTGACCAAACCTCTCCTTAGATGTAACTTTCTAGACATTGCCAATAATGTTATCTAATAATATTATTCAGATAATATGAATTATTGTTAGATAATAAAAAATAATCGTAGTGACAATTATTAAAACAACAAGAATATAAAATATCAACATAGCAATTATTGAATCAATAAAATAAAATATTGAACAATAATTAATGTAACAATTATTGAGTAGTGCCTTTCACGTAAGAATCAATAATTGGTGCAATACTGCAGCATCGCTTGTGCAACAACACGACATCGTGTTTTAATCACCGGTATTCCAACAAGATAATTCAGTAATAACTACGCCGTTATTTATAAACAACTTATACTTTGCTCGCTTTCTTCATCCAATCGCTTTCCGTTATGGGCTCACACACAAGGTCAAGGCCATTGCATTTAATATTCCCCGACGCATTTAATATTCCACGACCAAACGAATATTCCCTAACAACAATGAATATTTTATAACTACTTGCTTATTTGAAATATTTGCGCATTTTACCCATAACTAACCACATTAATCAAATCAACCCTTACTATTTCAAAATAATAAATAGAGGAAAATAAATTTTATTTATTAATAATTTGGGATCTTACACCTATCCCAGGTGATCCCTGGTCCTTCTCGAGTTTTATTGTCCTGCAACTAATAACTAGCTTCTGCTTTCAACATGAATGTTGCGAAAGCAGTCTTCTGATCATCTCCTACCCTAGCAACATCGAACACCTTTTCTATCTCCATAATCCAAGTCTGTGCCTCGACTGGATTCACTGACCCACGAAATTCAGGTGATCCAACCGCCTTAAACTCCTTAAACGTTGTTCCTTGGTTCTGTGGTTGATTCTGCAAAGCTCCTGTCAGTAACGTCACTAATTGTTAGACTGGTTTAGAATCCACATTGTCGTTATTGTTGATTCCTTCGTTGGTTCTTTGTCGTGGTGGTTGATGTCTGGGAGGCATTTTCTATTTAAAAATACACCCATTAGATTATTACTCAACTCTTTTAAGTAATTTCTACTTAACTTGCTTCTACAAAAGAAATAACCATAAATCACATAACACTTTGAATAAAATAACAACTTTTATTTATTCATAACCTCTTTGAAAATATAAAACAATAGCATTACTGCCATTTACATTACTTCCTGAACTACAAAAGTTTCAGGACAACATCATCATCATATCCCATAGGTTTCATAACACTTGGGATTTATAATTTATTTAACCTTCTATTCATCGTACAACAACTACGATGTTCTACTAAGATACTTCTTAGCCTTACTACGTTCTTCCTCCATGACTCAGAACATTGTTCTGCGATCTAATACGTACGATGGTAGCGTCTCGAACTGAATAGGATATCCCATAACCCGATCCTGAGCTCGATTAACCATGGTGTTGAATACTCTATTCATCTCTTCCATCTTCATTCTCTTTGCCTGTGCGTCTTTTACTGCTATTCTGGCTCGTTTAAACATTACCTCATATGGGTCCTCGGCTCTTCTCCTCTTCATAGCTTCTTCCCTTAGCTTATTCTTCAGTTCAGCGACCTCCTCGATCAGTTGGTCTTTCTCTCCTTTAGTCTGTTCTAGCTTTTCCTCGACATTAGTCAGTCGTTCCTCACGATCTTGGATCTCATCGTCTTTTTGTGTCATTGCAGTCTGTTGTTCAGCTACTATCTCTTTCAATTCCTCGACTGTATCCTAAAGTTCCACGTTATGGTCGTAGACTTCATTGTACATTCGAGCAGCTATTGAGGTTAATGGAGTCTCCTCATCCTCGTCCTCGTCATCCTCATCCTCCTGTGGCAACTCAACGGGATCCTCCTCATCCGTCTCCACATCATCATCCTCATCTTCAGCCACTGTGACCAACGAGGCTGACTCCCATGGAAGTAGTTGTTCCCAACTAACATGAATGTCTCGAGGCTCCTCCTCTATAGGCATATGAGGTCTATCCTCCCTAGCCTGACTGGATTCTCCGACATTAGTCATCCTGACAACAAAATTTTAATCATTAATCATTACTACTCGACATTCACGAGCACATAAGTATAAACACATAATCACATAAGTGTTTTATTATTTCTTCCTTAAAACTTGATAAGAGTTAATCACCACTATCTTTTCAAAGGTTACTTCCTAAGGCTTTTCCCCACCTAAGGTTCATAACCTAAAGCTTTGATACCAACTTATGACACCCCCAAATCCCGGTACTTCATTACCTCAAGATTTGGTGTTCACGTAATCAAAACATTCATATCTAGCTACCCAATTATAATAAATTGAATAATAAAAACCTGCCCATACAGGATCCAACTCATAGGCTCAATAGAACTGAATAATATGTTCTATTAACATTCTTAAATAAACTACTGAGGGTCAAATGACCATGAACCATGTCCACAGTTATAAGTAATCTTTCAACTCTAACTTTAATAGTCATATGACTATAAGGGCTCCACGTACTTAGGGGGATCAATCCTTCGTACAATGTATTGTGCACAACTATTTCAACGCTAAGTGTAAACCCCTAAACATAGGGTTGTTCATCTCAGTATTTAGAGTACAAGTCCGCACCAAAGAAAGTTTGGTTTGGATAAGCTTTCAAGGGTAATTGAAGTTTAATGATCATCAACTAGGGAACTGGTTGAATCCACAATGCTTGATAATACAACAATTGTTTAATAACAACATAACTTAGAACATTTGAGAATCATAAATGAACTGATTCTACATATCTAACTCATGCTTGAAATAACTATAGAGCATAAGTATTCAATAGAATGAATAAATGGTTAACCTTTGCTTGAACAGTAAAATAAGCTAAGGTTCAAGTTTTATAACATTCGAAATGAATTTCTGAACTTTAAGAAACTTGCTTAACTGTAAACAAGTTAGAATGAATCAATAAGTTGAGAATTTCCAATAATACTAGAGTTAGAGTTTGCTCAAATGAATTTTGGAAACAATTTACTTATTTAATAACATTTAATAAAAAAAGCTTGCTCAATCAAAAGCATGAAGTAATAATAAATGAACTAACTCAACGAAAATGTAGAGTTAAAACTTGCACAATGTGATAAACGAACTAGCTCAACGAAAGTGTAGAGTTAGAAAACTTGCATCAACATAACAAACTAACTCAATGAAAGTATGGAGTTAGAAGACTTGCCTCGAGCGTAAGCTATAATATCAAACTCACGTTCACCTACACATAGGTTTAGAACCATAATCTATTAGATATACTAACATTCACATTCCATCATAACACGCATTTCTAATTAGGCTTGTTAATTTAACACAAGTCTTTTATTACCAAATACGCTTTGTAAATTTTCCAAGCGTTAACCTCACAACGCTTAACTAACGCTCATTGTATAACTAACTTATAACATAACACGCTCATCACTTACAATCACGTTTACAAAGTTGAAATCATAAATGACACGACACGTTACTGATTTAACCTCCTTGTTACTTGTTTAACTCCTTAACACAACTTTAAATCAAGCTATAGTGATGTTATAAAGTCTGCAGCAAGAATAAAGAGACCTTCATCGTTCAGATTGTAGGTATGGCACCATTGCGCCATACACAAGTTCGGGACCAAACAGTAATATGAGAAGCAGCGGCACCATTTTTTACCTAGGCAGCATCAAGCAACATTGCGCAAAGGCACGATTAACGCAGTAGTCGGCTATGAACATGAGTCGAATTTTAGCCCAACAAACACGAATTTCACCCACCAAACCGTGAAATTAACACGTAAAATAAATATAACAATATCATAAACATGATTGCTAACACTTACAAGCAATTAGCACAATTTAACACTAACTACAACTATTTTAATTTCTCTAAATTCAAGTTTTCAAACAAAAACTCTATTTTTGAGTTCCTTCACAGAATTGAACACTGTGATTTCAATTCTTGTCCAATTTACCTCATTCCAATTACGTTATACTCATATCTCATTGAACTAACAAATACAAGCCTCAATTTACAGTTTAATATAAGAATTGACCATCTAAAATGGTACTTTTCATGAACACATAAAAATATATATAAACATACACTGTCAAAACTTTTTCTTCCACTGTCAAATGAATTTAGCATGCGATTTCTTGTTTAAACATAATTTCTATCATCATAAATATATCTAACTACAAGTAATCCATTGTAAAGCAACAATTCAATAAATTTGCAATTCACAGAATTTACAATTAGTTGCCGTAGAACATATATATGTATATATAATATAGAGTTAACATACCTTCAAATTGCTTATACACAATCGTTGTTAAACACAGAAATCATTGTGGAAATCCTAAGCTTCTCTCAAATTTCTCTCTCAAGTTCTTCTCTCGAACTTCTTAGCTTTCTTCTCTTATGTTTAGACTAGACAACTAACTAGAATGCGTAAAAATAAAAACCGATATAATACTAATACGTATACTTATTAGGATATCAGTTATATAAAAATAACGTATAAGTTATAATTATATTATATTTATTATTTTAATTATATTACTTATTTTATTTTATTTAAATAAACTAGAAATCTCAAAAGCCATAAGGCTTGTTTGGCAAAACCCTTTAAATATTAAAGAATTAATATATTAAGCCTTATTTGGTAAAAACTAAATTAAATTACTTTAATTTATTTTAATAACTCCTTATAATATAGTTATTTGTCACACTATATTTAATCAAGCTTTCATATTTATTTTAATTAATGCAAATCACAATTAATTAAATAAATCCTTTAATCACATAACACAATACAAATAATTAATCATTTAATTGAAATATCAATATAATAATTTCCTTAATTCATCAATTATTTATTAAATAAATAATTAACTAAACAAAATTAAATCAATTGAATAAAACAAAAATTAAATCAATTGAACAAATATTTATTCAACGATAATCACATCCATTAAATATTTATATAAATCAATAAATATTTAATATTACATTTAAAAATTCTGGAATGTTACATCATTCCCTCCTTAACAGGATTCTGTCCTCAGAATCTCAATTCAAACAATCAAATCGTCACATACACTTAGAATGTTCGTCCAACGCGAATACGATTCACGAGAATCGTTTACGTATTTGATGTTTACGTTGCTCGTCTCTTAATCTCTCACTCAACCTTTACTCAAGGTTTCAATTACATTCAATCGTTATCCAACCCATGAACCCCATGTTCATTATTCTTTCTTAATGTCGAAGCCATATTGTTCGTTGTATGCTAAGACCGATCGTTCATCGGAACAACGTTGCGTTCACAGCATCTATACACTTTACATTTATTTCTCAGTACCACAACATAACATCGAAATGTTATTCATTACCTTCGTCACTCAACATTTAAGGAATCACAATCATAGCAATCCCTCACGTTTGTTCATCACGACTACGGTCCCCGAACATCGGTTCCGTAACCCGCATTTACACTCTTTGTCTTTTAATCTCGTTAAATATTTACGTTCAACCTTTACTTAAGGGTTTAAATCACTAGTTAAAGTGTTATCTTAGGTGAACAATATGTTCGTATTTCTTTCTTGCACATCCCCCAATAATTGAGCACTTAACAACTCATTACTGGGTCTTGCCCTGCACCGACGCTGCGACGCTGCGGTGCCACTATCTTCTTTCCATCTCGCGCTGCGACGCGAGCCTACGTCGCCCTCTTCCTTTGTCTGGCGCTGCGACGCAAAACACTTCTTTACCTCTCGCGCTGCGACGCCACTCGCCAAGAGAGTTTATGGTCGAGCTCAGGTCAGCAAGACTGCTCTCTCTCAAGGCTTCAAATTGCCATGCCGAAAGCACAAACCCTAGAAAATTTTCTAAGTCTTGAATCAAGTTTGAGACGCGTACTTTATGATCTCATAACTCCTTCGTTATAACTCGGAATGAGGTTGTTCCAAAGCCATTCTCCTCCTTATCTTACGTACTTTAATACCCCTTGGACAGAACTTTATTCTGAATCCGTTAATGTGCCATTCGATTGGCTTGATCTTCATCCTTCGTTCGTTTTACGTTTTTAACGTTCTTTAATCGTTCGTCCGTAATTCGGTCATCCGAACTTGGAACTCATTCATTCTTAAGTCCATGACTCACGTTTTCTACATTCTCTTACATTTTTATAAAACCCTACACGTTTGGGTTCATTTATTAACTTTCTAATTCTCGTTCGTCTTTTATAAAAATTTCGCCATAACGTCTCTTACATTCTTTTGCATTCAATCGTTATCCAACCCATGAACCCCAAGTTCATTATTCTTTCTTAATGTTGAAGCCATACTATTCGTTGTATGCTAAGACCGATCATTCATCGCAACAACGTTGCGTTCACAGCGTTTAAACGCTTTACATTTATTTCTCAGTACCACAACATAACATCCAAATGTTATTCATTACCTTCGTCACTCAACGTTTAAGGAATCACAATCATAGAAATCCCTCACGTTTGTTCATTGCGACTACAGTCCCCAGACATCGATTCCGTAACTTACGTTTACACTCTTTGTCTTTTAATCCCGTTAAATATTTACGTTCAACCTTTACTTAAGGGTTTAAATCACTTGTTAAAGTGTTATCTTAGGTGAACTATATGTTCTTATTTCTTTCTTGCACATCCCCCAATAATTGAGCACTTAATGTACTCATTACTTGGGTCTTGCCCACCGTACGCAAGCAAGACCACTATCTTCTTTCCTTCTCGTCTTTGCGGCGAGCCCACACGCCACCCTCTTCCTTTTGTCCGAAAGCCGCAGCCGCCACTCGCCAGTAGTTTATTGCCGAGCTTGCGCTGCGGCATCGTCTCTCCAAGGCTCAGCTGGCACTGCAGCGCCGAGCACAAACCCTAGAAAGTTTTCTAAGTCTTGAATCAAGTTTGAGACGCGTACTTTATGATCTCATAACTCTTTCGTTATAACTCAGAATGAGGTCGTTCCAAAGCTATTCTCCTCCTTATCTTACGTACTTCAAAACCCCTTGGACATAATGTTGTTCTGAATCCGTTAACGTGCCAGTCGATTGGCTTGATCTTCGTCCTTTGTTCATTTTACGTTTTTAACGTTCTTCGATCGTTCATCCGTAATTCGGTCATCTGAACTCAGAAATCGTTCATTCTTGAGTCCATGACTCACGCTTTCTACATTCTCTTACATTCTTATGAAACCCTACACGTTCGGGTTCATTTACTAACTTTCTAATTCTCGTTTGTCTTTTACGAAATTTTTTTCATAACTTCGTTATAGCTAAGTTTTAATCCGTTCTTCATGAACGTTTCTACCATTCCTAACCAAGAAATAAGCAACTAACTTATACGCGATGGTTTTAAACTTGTCCATCAACAAAAATTATCATATGATGGTTTTAAATTTGTCCATTAACAACGTTCTTCGTGTTCTTCGCGTATTCATCGCGTTCTTCGTTTGTTCTTCATTTTAATCGATATTTTGGATTACGATTCTACTTTTTATTAGAATTTGATGTTATAGAACACCATTTCTTACTTATTTCACCTACTCGTTCATAAGATTCATTCGGATCGCTCAAAATCCTTACGAATCTTATAGTTCCTTAAGAAATTTATAAACTAAATTTCTAATTCTTATTTCTTTGTTTTCTCATGATTTCAACCATATGAAATCATTCTTAACTTCATCTACTTCTTATCTTCATTAAGTTATGTTTTTGAACATAAAAACTTAAGAAAAATCTATTAGAAACTAGGTTTCGGATTATCTTTCTTCTTTAATCTTCCTCTGTTGGACAAAGCGTGCACTCGGGCAAGCTTTTCCTCTTCCTCTTCTTCTCCCATCCGAACTCTCTCTCTCTTTCTCTAAAAGTATAGGATTTTCAAAATCCCAAAATAATGAACGTAAAGCTTGTTTATATAGAAAACCAAGGCTAGGGGCATTTTTGTCATTTCGCCCCAAACCTCCTTACTATTCACACCTCCTTACTCCACCTCCTTACTATTGACGAAGCTTCCCTTGGAAGCGTCGTGCATCCATCTTGCGGATTTCGTCCGACAGTTTGAAAAACTGCGATTCTCGGAATCCAAATATTTTTGGATATTTCGTCTTTCCTTTACCGATTAACTTTTACGTATTCTTCGGATCTCCGAAAAACTGAAAAACGCTTTTTGGCGTTAAGCGTTTTCCTTCACGTTTTCCCCTAATGTAGCTAAACGAATGAAAAGTACACAACCATACTTTTCGTCATTTTTATTTCGTCCGATTTCTGCACGTTTTTCGAGAAAACTTTTATTGGCTTGCTTAACTTTTCACGATATATTATCGTCAAATCTTTCGACAGAATGTCATTTTGACATACCGAACTCTCAGAAAGGCTTAGGTTATTTAAACCCTAACCCTTAGGATTTTAAGTCCGCAGGCAAAAACTTTGTTTTTGCCATAACTGAAATATTATTTAATATTCCATAACGTCTTAGAATTCTATCATTACGGGTTTCTCGGAAATTGAAAATAAATCTCCGAGCAGAAACGGATTAATAGTGCCTATTTCGTCTTTTTCCCCGGAAATATTTTTATTCCTGGAAAACTTTCATTTTCGTCTTGAAAATTCTTACTCGTTCAATCTAGCTCGTAGCCAGAATCCTCCCAACTTATAATCATCCTAGGTTATAAAACGATTAATAAACACATAGCACAGAATAGTATTAATAAAATTCATTTTATTAATAACTAATTCTTTAAACTTAATTTCTGGACAATCCGATTTTCCGGGTTGTTATATTCTTCCCTCCTTATAAAAATTCCGTCCTCGAAATTTCTTAAAACCACACCCTTACCCGGGTCATTACATTCTCCCCTTCTTCACAGAATTTCATCCTCGAAATTTTAGCTTACTTTTCTTCTCAACTTCTCTTCAAAGAAGTTCTTATCTTTCCATCATTCCTAACCTCCATAACCTATCAAGAATCATGAAGTAGAAGGAATAACGAGGAATATAAAATTTCCTTTAAAACGTTTTCATACTTTTGCTGAGGGGTCAAATCGACCATGAACTCTTGCTAGGTTAAACATCATTTCATCGTAAACCCTTCTTTAACGGTCAGTTTATAATCACAAAGAAAGTAAACTACCTCTTGCATACGTAGGTGATCAACCTATCGTATAACCCCATTTTGGGGTATGTTCACCTCATAATTAAATAATTAGATTCCGCACCAAAACAATTTGGTTTGGCATAACTCCTTCAAAGAAAGCTCAATTTTCTTTTCACAATACATCAAAATGTTTTTATGACGTCATGATACCGTAATTTTCACAGTACGTTGAGGACTTCGTCAGTTTATGACTTCGTCATTATACATCATAATATAGCGGGTTGTTGATCCTAAGATCGCATCCAACACCAGGTTCAATTGCATTAACAACTCCATCCTTTTACCATCCTTGCATCAAATGCACGGATGATATAAAATTCCTTTTGAATTTTTTTAAATCAATTTCTGTTTAGCCGAAGCAATTAGCATAGATATACAAAGAACAACTCTTTTAAAATCCATTGGTTCCAAAAGTTGAACCAATTCTTTCCTTTTTGAAATGTACACATAAGCATGATTTCAATAAACTTCGAAATCTAGCATAGCTAGGTGATTTGGAATATCCTATTCTCCATCTTCCTTCATTGTCTTACTGCGACAATACTTAATCTTCTCTAGCACCTTCAATGCTAAGTCTACCAAAAATACTTCGTTTTCAGTCTAAACATTCCTATACCTTAGTATAGTCCATCAACTTACCACACTTTATATATTTAGGAACTTTCCACAACCATATGTGTTTAAGAACTTATCTTCGCAATATGTAATCCAAGAACAAATCAAGGACTTTCCATATGCTTAGGGCTCAGAAACATATCATATAATTATGAGTCACAAACTTTTCATAAGTATGAGTTTCGAGAACTCTCACCTATCTTAACATTCTCTACCTATCAAGTATATACATGAGAAAAGATTCACCTTCTCATCATATACATCTTAATAGTGCGACCAATTCCAATGATTATCACTGTAATAAACTTAGCAATTGTTACACCAAAGCACAAACCTATGCCCATAACAAAGGTTCATACAACTCAGCTATCACATGAGTCCTCAATTGAAATTTTACAAATTCTAATTTCTCTTTACTTAATACGAATTTTCTTTAATTCGTATTCTATCCTTTACAACTCAATATGAGTTCTTCTTTCGTACTACTTCGTAGTACCATTCATTCATAGCATTAGCTACAAATCATTCTTCGTTTAATAGCTCATCTATTACTACAATTTACTATGATCACGTGGTGATCTTCTTATCCTTGTCTCTACAATTATAGTCTTAGGTACTCATACCTAAGGTTTATAACCTATCGGCTTTGATACCATTCTGTAACACCCCGAAATCTGGTCTATCTTCACACTCGGATTCTGTGCGTCACGGTCCCACTTCTTACCAAACATACATCATTATATAGTTAAATATAATAACATATATTCTCAAATCCCAGGTTCTCGAAATCTTAGAACCTCTTTCATTACAAATAATGATAATTACATTATTCTTTACATCGTACAAGAGTGACTTTTATCCGCCTCCAAGGATACATATCAGTTCATTAAACTAATCTATAGTTCAATTAAACTATTCTACATTACAAGTCTTCACTTGATCTTCACACTCATTGATCTAATGAATGACACTTCGTCTGGATACCGATCAGCTTGATCTTTACGGGATCCTTAAGTTTTTTCTAATATCGTACGCTGAAAATGTTTTTCATTTAAAGCAAGTGTGAGCATTCAATTGTCCAGCAAGTCATAACAGTTGAACGAACAACTTCAAAAGTTTAAACATTTCTTTAGAACTTCAATAACCGAACAAAGGTTATGAAGCAGCTTGAATAATAGGAATAGTCTCGATTCCTATCAACTTAAAACATCAGCCACTTTCACTTTGAAATACTTTCATTCCTCTACCTTTTTCATACACATCTTGTCTGGCTAGAATCATTAGCACAGACTTAACAATAACGGTTCATGTATAAACAGAACATACTCATATTGAACAGTTCAATCATAGAACAGTTTATCTCATAGAAACACCGAAGTGTACAAATTATGGCACAAGGCCTCATACATACTACCACTTCGTACAAATATTGCACATTTGCACATAGACAAGACTTCTCAAGTTCAACATCTGAGAAGTTTAAGAAACTAGCATTCATGTACTATGAATGAAGTTAGGAAACTTACCTTACGCACAACTATAGCTTATAGTTTACGCTGAACTGATTATTCCAAATCCATATATAACACATACGGAAATAACACGTACACCAATTAGTCATATACTTGACTTACGCATTGGTTTACTTAACTTTACTTATTAGGGTTCGCGTTCTTGTAATATTAGCTTACGTGACTAACTTCCTTTACCGGTTTACGGCTTCATGACATTCGGAGATGTCTTACTCAAAACGTTCATCATCTTTGATGATTTACATCCTTATCTTCTTCTTATAACTTCTATAGGACTCAGCATACATCGCTTCTCTATTAGTAGTCCATATGGTACTCGAAGTGGTTTTCCCCAAATAACCAACAAACAAGTTCCCGTCTCATCTACACTGCCCACAACAGTGAGTTAGATCGGTTCCCCGTTTTGTATATACCTTCGCTCTCGGAAGGAATTGTTTAGCCCAGCTCCCATATGTCAACCATCAAAGGTTATGATTGTACCAAAACTTAACTTATCTTAACTTGTACGAACTACTAACTATAACGTTCGTAAAGTCACTTTCATATTCCTTACGACTTTCTGGAAACTAAATGCCATACCTCAGGATTCATTCTTTATCATCTAAGTTATACAGTCTTTTGTATACTTGGGACGATTGTTCCATGTCAATACTATGAGGTCATAGCGTTAAACATTTTATATTAACTTATTCATACCTTACAACGCTCGGTTCATTCAACTCAGAATGTTGTCCAAGTTATCATTACTAACTCAGCTTCTTAACGTTATACGTTATACTCTTTAACTCAGTTTCTTCCTTGTTCACGGTTAAACAACATTCTTCATTACCTTACGGACCAACCATACACGGAGTGTAGGTTCTGCACGTTTAATATTCGCGTACACTTAACTCTCACATCGACTAAAGTATTTAATGCTTACTTCATTATAACATTTTCTATTCGACTTACATTCGGACTTTCATTAATCTCATTACCGTTCGCTATGGCTTTTTATGATAATTCATATCTTACTTACTACCTTCGTCAATGTCTAAGTCATACAACCTTTGTACACTTAGAACGTTCGTCCAACAAGAATACGATTCACGAGAATCGTTTACGTATTCGACGTTTACGTTGCTCGTCTCTTAATCTCTCACTCAACCTTTACTCAAGGTTTTAATTGCATTCAATCGTTATCCAACCCATGAACCCCAAGTTCATTATTCTTTCTTAATGTTGAAGCCATACTGTTCGTTGTATGCTAAGACCGATCATTCATCGCAACAACGTTGCGTTCACAGCGTTTAAACGCTTTACATTTATTTCTCAGTACCACAACATAACATCGAAATTTTATTCATTACCTTCGTCACTCAACGTTTAAGGAATCATAATCATAGCAATCCTTCACGTTTGTTCATCGCGACTACAGTCCCCAGACATCGATTCCGTAACTTGTGTTTATACTCTTTGTCTTTTAATCCCGTTAAATATTTACGTTCAACCTTTACTTAAGGGTTTAAATCACTTGTTAAAGTGTTATCTTAGGTGAACTATATGTTCATATTTCTTTCTTGCACATCCCCCAATAATTGAGCACTTAACAACTCATTACGGGGTCTTGCTTCTGCACCGTATTTAACGGCTGCCACTATCTTCATTCCTTCTCGTAGTCATGGCATGTGAGCCTCACGTCACCCTCTTCCTTTATTCTGCATTGCTGGCGCCACTCGCCAATAGTTTATGGCTTCGCATACCGTTTCAGATCGTCTCTCCAAGGCTCAGCTGGCATTGCGGCGCCGAGCACAAACCCTAGAAAATTTTCTAAGTCTTGAATCAAGTTTGAGACGCGTACTTTATGATCTCATAACTCCTTTGTTATAACTCGGAACGAGGTCGTTCCAAAGCTATTATCCTCCTTATCTTACGTACTTCAAAACCCCTTGGACATAACATTGTTCTGAATCCGTTAACATGCCATTCGATTGGCTTGATCTTCGTTCTTTGTTCATTTTACGTTTTAACGTTCTTCGATCGTTCGTCCGTAATTCGGTCATCTGAACTCAGAAATCGTTCATTCTTGAGTCCATGACTCACGTTTTCTACATTCTCTTACATTCTTATGAAACCCTACACGTTCGGGTTCATTTACTAACTTTCTAATTCTTGTTCGTCTTTTACGAAATTTTTTTCATAACTTCGTTATAGCTAAGTTTTAATCCGTTCTTCATGAACGTTTCTACCGTTCCTAACCAAGCAATAAGCAACTAACTTATACGCGATGGTTTTAAACTTGTCCATCAACAAAAATTATCATATGATGGTTTTAAATTTGTCCATCAACAACGTTCTTCGTGTTCTTCGCGTATTCATCGTGTTCTTCGTTTGTTCTTCATTTTAATCGATATTTTGGATTACGATTCCACTTTTTATTAGAATTTGATGTTATAGAACACCATTTCTTACTTATTTCACCTACTCGTTCATAAGATTCATTCAGATCGCTCAAAATCCTTACGAATCTTATAGTTCCTTAAGAAATTTATAAACTAAATTTCTAATTCTTATTTCTTTGTTTTCTCATGATTTCAACCATATGAAATCATTCTTAACTTCATCTACTTCTTATCTTCATTAAGTTATGTTTTTGAACATAAAAATTTAAGAAAAATCTATTAGAAGCTAGGTTTCGGATTATCTTTCTTCTTTAATCTTCCTCTGTTGGACAAAGCGTGCACTCGGGCAAGCTTTTCCTCTTCCTCTTCTTCTCCCATCCGAACTCTCTCTCTCTTTCTCTAAAAGTATAGGATTTTCAAAATCCCAAAATAATGAACTTAAAGCTTGTTTATATAGAAAACCAAGGCTAGGGGCATTTTTGTCATTTCGCCCCAAACCTCCTTACTATTCACACCTCCTTAATCCACCTCCTTACTATTGACGAAGCTTCCCTTGGAAACTTCGTGCTTCCATCTTACGGATTTCGTCCGACAGTTTGAAAAACTGCGATTCTCGGAATCCAAATATTTTTGGATATTTCGTCTTTCCTTTACCGATTAACTTTTACGTATTCTTCGGATCTCCGAAAAACTAAAAAACACTTTTTGGCGTTAAGCGTTTTCCTTCACGTTTTTCCCTAACGTAGCTAAACGAATGAAAAGTACATAACCATACTTTTCATCATTTTTATTTCGTCCGATTTTTGCACGTTTTTCTAGAAAACTTTTATCGGCTTGCTTAACTTTTCACGATATATTATCGTTAAATCTTTCGATAGAATGTCATTTTGACATACAGAACTCTCGGAAAGGCTTAGGTTATTCAAACTCTAACCCTTAGGATTTTAAGTCCGCAGGCAAAAACTTCGTTTTTGCCATAACTGAAATATTATTGAATATTCCATAACGTCTTAGAATTCTATCATTACGGGTTTCTCGGAAATTCAAAATAAATCTCCGAGCAGAAACGGATTAATAGTGCCTACTTCGTCTTTTTCCCCGAAAATATTTTTGTTCCCGGAAAACTTTCATTTTTGTCTTGAAAAGTCTTACTCGTTCAATCTAGCTCGTAGCCAGAATCCTTCCAACTTATAATCATCCTAGGTTATAGAACGATTAATAAACACATAGCACAGAATAGTATTAATAAAATTCATTTTTTTAATAACTAGTTCTTTAAACTTAATTTCTGGACAATCTAATTTTCCGAGTTGTTATAGTTATGATGAATGTTAAAATATTTTTGCAAATCGCTTTTGTTAGTTCCCGAGAGGGCATAATATAGATCTAGACGGGGATTGAATAGATCCTTTTTAATTTCAAATACTTTTCTCTGTTATTTTGTGTAGCTAATGATTTAGCATATGACAAACATAAGAATATTTTCAAGCACAACTGAATAAGTAAAAGACACCCTTCATTGATATATTCATAATCATACATACATTGTTCTTAGAGTTAGTTCGGTTGTAAGCAGTTAAAACATACATAGCAGTTATTGCAGTTACTGTATATAATGTAAATGACATAAAGTAAAAGATTCAAGGGGTTTTAAGTGGTGTAGAGACTCAAGCTCCTAATCCACTCTTCTACTTTCAACAAGCAGGATTTTCACTAAGGAAGGACATCACCCTGAATCACTAAGATTCCTTCAAGGCCAGCAACCTTGGGACTTCAGTTCACTAAGAACTCTTCAAGGCCAACAGCCTTGGAACTTCTCTAGGAACTCTTCAAGCCCAGTAGGCTTGGAAATTCATTTAGTCCTTCCGGACAAGGACCCCTCAGGCCCTGGCTTCTTCTTCTTCTTGTTGTTGTTATTGGTGTTGGTGCTGAGCTGCTAAGATGTCTTTAAGCTTGATCATCTTTTGTACTTAGCAGCTTGGTGTGGTCCTCTTTGCATTCTGCTTCGAGACTGGACCACATCATCTTTGGTGCAGCTGATCTTCTTTTGTTCTGCTCATCTTCATGTAGTGTCAGCTGTGCACCATCACCATTTCCTGAACCTTTCTTAACATATTAGCAGACATGGTTCTGTACTTGCTCTGCTTCAGCTTTGGGTTCATGGTGAATCGTAGAGTGACTCTTAGGATCTGCCTTGTGCTTTGCCACTCTTCTGAATGCTATCTTCTTGTCCTTCTCGGCTCTTAGCTTAGATGCCAATTCAACTGCATTCTCATCTTTGTTGAGTGAAGCTTTGATCTGTTTAAGTCCTTCTTCAAAGTTGCTTCACTTCTACCTTCGTAGTCTCACTGTCACTGAGACTTGTTCTATTTAAGCTCAGGTGGAACTCGTAGAGTCAACGTTAGCATTCTACCAACTCAACGATTCTGCAAAATAGCAATCATCAACAACTCTTAATCTTTGAAGCTTTGTTGATTTATACTTCTTTCCAATCTTCCCGTTGGAAAGTAGCCATTGAAAGCTTTTAGATTTGCTTCACAGATCTCGAGTTATTTGGTGCAGACTATAGATGTGACATGACATCTCCTTTTCTGACTTTCTGACACTGCAGTCCACTATTTCACCTACCCCATCAGAGATGTCACTTTTATGCCTCGGGCAGGTCGAAGACTTTATTTCCTCCTTATGATTTCTCGATCAGAGGTTGTCCTTTTGCATCGATGCTCTTAATAAGCTCTTGTCCGAATATCAACCTTCAGATTGAACCATTTCTAATGCTTCAATCTTCAGATGTTCGAGCTCTACGATTCTGATGCATGTCTTCATGGACCTGATCGTAGTGTCTCGTTGACTGGTAGAGACAACACTACGATCTTGAAGAGTGTTGATTGGATCTTCAATGTAGAACACCTCTTCCTTCTCTTGTGCAGTGCTTTAACACTTCCATTTTGCCTCGGCAGTTCCTCGATGTCGATGGCTTCGACTTCTTTGTTTCGGTCCTTCGAATATCAAGACACTTCAGATTTGTGGCGTGTCCAGCTTTCTTTCTCCTTATGATCTCCCATTCACTTATCATCAATGGACTGACCCAATGCTTAATCACTTTAGCCTTTTTCTTCAGAGGCTGACCAGTATCTCTGTGTATAGCCCATCAGTTCTTTCTTTGTCTGACAAACACTATGATCCTGGTTACTTCCAATATCGTTGCCATCTTACCACTTGACAACTACTGCACTTGCTAACTTTCCTTAGTCAATTGCTGAAGTCTTCTTCTGATCAACTTGTGGAAGACTTCATCTCAAATGGCTTCATAACTAAATCTATATGCTGATTGGGTTGGTGCTTAGATCTTCTGTTAGCTTGCATGCTATTGGTTGAGTGCTCTCTGGTTTCCTTTAGGTGGGATATATCTTTGCAGAGCCAACCAAAGGCTTCATTCCTTTGGATATTCCGGGAGTGCTCTTTTGTTGAGAATCGTATTTGCTCTACGATTCTGCCTTGGCGTTGTGAGCACATCTGTTGAGGTCTTAGTTTTGCACTCTACGATTCAACTTCGGCTGTGCAGACACTACGACTTTAAGATCAGTTCTTGATACTGTACAATTTCTAACTTTGTGCTCGTTGTCTTCATCTAACCTTGTCCGACTACGATCTCTGCATGTAATCAGTAGACTCTATGATTCTGAGTGTAGTCTACGATTCTTGACTTGGCTTAGGCAGATGCTCGGTCGGCTCGTAGGTAGGTTGTCTCTATGATTGTGAACATGACTTCCTCAGCAGACTACGGCCCTGAGGAAGTTCTTCTCGACACACCATGATCCTTCCTCTTCTCTCCTGGCAGTCTATGAACTCTGAGATCTATTATCTTGCAGACTACTATTCTGCCTCGATAGCTCTCGAGTTTTCCTTGACTCTCTTGGCAGACTACGATTTTTGGTACAGTGCTCGACGATCAGACAAGCCTATCTATTACATCATAAGATAAACCTAACATGCTTGATCTTTCTATATTTATAGTCCTTGTACATCATTTCTTTTTAAGGACTTTATAAAGCTGTTTTGCTTATGTAGGATCAACCTAACACATTTGATCAATTCATTCTAAGTCCTTGTACAGATGTTTCTATTATTTATCAAAGGACTTTACAACTTTTCTTAATGCAAGCATACTTGAATATTCATTCATATATATATATATATATATCATAATCAAATCATATGTAACTAGGAATAACATTCATATGCATATTCTTGACAATCTCCCCCTATTTGATTATGACAAAAACAATACGTGCATATGCATGTTATGAATGAATCTTATATACAGTGAGCAACTGTATTTCTAAAACAGATAATCATGAATGTCATTTATAAGAATATGGACTTTAATACACTGACATTTTACATCCTCGATCCAGAACATACCTAACTAGTTAGAGATGTACCTCTTTGGTTTCATGTATGCTTCCTGGATGTCTGTTGATCAACTATTCATCTATTTGATTTCTTTGCTCCTGCTCCCCCTGGGATGTGGACTTCATTTCTTCTTCTTCTGGCTCCCCCTCAGCCTTTGCAAATACATGCTCATTATCCTTTGGCTCCCCCTCAGATGATGATCCAACTTCTTCTTCTTCTTCTTCTTCTCTTGTTTCCTTCTGCCCTCCTTGCCTTTTCTTGAGTGCCTCTTACTCTGCCTCTTTCTATGCCTTTTTTTATCCCCCTTTTTGTCATTAATCACTTGGGAGAGCTGCTCCATCAGGTAGGAGGAGTTAGCAACTTCAAACTTGAGTTCTTGTTGGCTTAGCTGAAGTTGTACTGAGAAAGACTGAGTCATGTTGTCAATCTTGTCAAAGAGGACTAGGAGTTGTTCTTCGTTGGCCTTCTGTGCTAGTAGAGCTTCTTCTTTCTGATCATGTATGGCATTCAGATAGATGTGATCTCTCTCTTTGATTTTGAGAGATACATCAGCCATAGTAGCTTGAAGTCTATTCTGAACTAAATTATCTCATGCTATTATCAGCACCATCTTTGATTCTTCATTGATCAAAGATATATTCTTGACCAGCTGATCAGAATTCTTCAACAGCTCCTGCATCATAGGACTTTGGTCATCTGGTTGGGCAACCTCTTGTTGAGCATCAGATTGGACTCTACGATTTTCATCCTTGGACATATTTTTGAAAGTTTTGAGAATCTGAACAATCGTTGAGTACCAATTGCTATTTGAGGATGAAGGAATGTCGGTCAATAGTGCTTGAGCAGATGGGAGTTTCTTATTTTGGACTTGGATACCATCAGTAGTAGAGTGAACAAACTCTACGATTATCTCCTTAGTCATGATCCTTCTTCCTTCAAAGTCCACTCTACGATCATAAGGGATATAGTGGTTGCCAGCATGTCTGTAGACTTTGTAGTGAGGCTGGTCTTTGATCATCATTGTTGCAAATCTCTTCACCCTTGGGATATTCTGTGCCACTAGCTCCATGCTTGGAAACTGAGAGTAGCACCAACTGAAGTAACTGTCAGGAATAAGCATGTGAATGTTATTCCTATTTACAAATGATTTGATTATGATATATATATGAATGAATATGCAAGTATGCTTGTATTAACAAAAGTTGTAAAGTCCTTTGATAGATAATAGAAAACAAGTGTACAAGGACTTAGAATGAATTGATCAAATATGTTAGGTTGATCCTACATAAGCAAAACAACTTTGTAAAGTCCTTAAAAAGAAATGATGTACAAGGACTATAAATATAGAAAGATCAAGCATGTTAGGTTGATCTTATGATGTAATAGATAGGCTTGTCTAATCGTCGAGCACTGCACCAGAAATCGTAGTCTTCCAGGAGAGTAAAGGAAAACTCGAGAGCTATCGAGGCAAAATCGTAGTCTTCAAGATAGTAGATCTCGGAGTTCGTAGACTGCCAGGAGAGACGAGGAAGGATCGTAGTGTGTTGAGTAGAACTTCCTCAAGGCCGTAGTCTGCTGAGGAAGTCATGTTCAGAATCGTAGAGACAGCCTACCTACGAGCCGACCGAGCATCTGCCTAAGCCAAGTCAAGAATCGTAGACTACACTCAGAATTGTTGAGTCTACTGATGCCGAAGTTAAGTCAAGGATCATAGACTACACTCTGAGTCGTAGAGTCTATTGATTACATGCAGAGATCGTAGTTGAGCAAGATCAGATGAAGACATCGAGCACAAAGACAGAAATCGTAGAGTGTCAAGATCTGATCTCGAAGTCGTAGGGTCTGCACAGCCGAAGCTGAATCGTAGAGTGCAAAACTACGACCTCAACAGTTGTGCTCACAATGCCAAGGCAGAATCGTAGAGCAAATACGATTCTCAACTAATGAGCACTCCCAAAATATCCAAAGGAACAAAGCCTCTAGTTGGCACTGCAAAGATACATCCAACTTGAAGGAAACCAGAGAGAGCACTCAACGAATGGCTTGCAAGCTAATAGAAGATCTAAGCACCAACCTAATTAGCATCAAGATGAAGTTGTGAAGCCATTCGAGATGAAGTCTTCCACAAGGAGATCAGAAGAAGACTTCAGTAACTGACGAAGGAAAGTCAGCAAGTGCAGTAGCTGTCAAGCAGATAGAAGACAACGATCTTGGAAGTATCCAGGATCGTAGTGTTTGCCAAACTAAGAAAGAACAGATGGAGTGCACACAGAGATACTGGTCAGCCTCTGAAGAACAAGGCTAAAGTGATTAAGCATTGGGTCAGTCCATTGATGATAAGTGAACGGGAGATCACAAGGAGAAAGCGAGCTAGACGCACCACAAATCTGAAGTGTCTTGTTATTCAGAAGGGGCCAGAACAAAGAAGTCAAGTCATCAGTCTCTGAGAGCTGTTGAGGCAAACAAAAGTGTTGAAGCACTGCACAAAAGAAGGAAGAGGTGTTCTACACTGAAGATTCAATCAATACTCTTCATGATCGTAGTGTTGTCTCTACCAGTCAACAGACACTACGATCAGGTCCTCGAAGAAATTCATCAGAATCGTAGAGTTCGAATAGCTGAAGACTGAAACATTGGCAACGGTTCAATCTGAAGGGTAATATTTGGACAAGAGCTTATTGAGAGCATCGATGCAAAAGGACAACCTCTGATCGAGAAATCAGAAGGAGGAAATAAAGTCTTCGACTTGCCCAAGACATTAAAGTGACATCTCTGATGGGGTACGTGAAACAGGAGACTGCAGTGTCAAAAAAGTTATGACATGTCACATCTGCAGTCTACCTTAAGCAACCCAAGATCTGTGAAGATGTTTGAATAACTTTCAACGGCTACTTTCCAACGGAAGGATTGGGAAGGAATATAAATCAGCTAGAGCTTCAAAGATCAAAGGTTGTTGGAGTTGCCGAGTTTGGAGTAACGGTGGACTGTTCTAAATCATGTGAGACAGTGAGTCCGAAGGCTCACTCTACGATCAACCAAGAACACTTAGAGTCTGAAAAAGAAAGAAATAGAAGTGAGAGTTCTACAATGTAGAAGTGAGAGTTCTACTACATGAAGAGTGTTCTAAACTGTCGAGAGAAAGAAGAGCGTCATGTCATCTTGATGTCCATCATGGGAAGACTCTAAGTACCATAGAGAAGAGCTCACAGTCATCTTAGCAAGTCCATCATGAGAAGGCATCAAGTATCAAGAAGGGAGATCACAAACGTCATCATGGTGGCAAGCATGAGAAAGTTTCTAAGTACCTAGCAGAAGAGCTTACAGTTATCTTAGAAACCCATCATGTGTAGCCATCATGTATCAAGAGGAATGATCTTCAAGGCAGTCATCAAGGGATCATCCAAAGTGGTTGAGTAACTGAAGAAGCTGAGCATCATGCAACACTCAAATGCACTTCAAGGGTGATCACGCTAAGCTGCTAAGTACATAAGATGTTCAGAGCATGAAGACATCTTAGCAGCTCAGCACCAACTCCAACAAACAAACAAACAACTCAACGAGAAGCCAGGGCCTGAGGGGTCCTTTTCCGGAGTGACTAAATGAAGTTCCAAGCCTGCTGGGCTTGAAGAGTTCCTAGGGAACTAGAGGAGTTCCAAAGGTCTGGCCTTGAAGAGTTCTTAGTGAATCAAGTCCCAAGGTCTGGCGGCCTTGAAGGAATCTTAGTGATTGTGGTCGCCCTTCCTTAGTGGAAATCCTGCTAGTTGAAAGCAGAAGAGTGGATTAGGAGCTTGAGTTTCTGAACCACTTAAAACCCCTTGTGTCTTTTACCTTATGTCTTTACATTATGTCTATTAACTGCTATAACTGCTATGTATGTTTTAACTGCTTACCATTGAACTAACTCTACGAACAATGTATGTATGATTATGAATATATCAATGAAGGGGATCTTTTACTTATTCCGTTGTGCTTGAAAAGATTCTTATGTTTGTCATATGCTAAATTATGAGAAATACAAAGTAAACCAGAAAAGTATTTGAAATTAAAAAGGATCTATTAAACCCCCCCCTTCTAGATCTATTGTGCCTACTGGGAACTAACAATTGGTATCAGAGCAGGTTCTCATGCTATATTCAAAAGCTAATCGCTTTGAGTCTGATCTTAGGCACAAACATTGTTCTAAACTTAGTTTAGTAGTAAGCAACTTGTTATATGCAGATGAGCTCATACGTTGGAAATACTGTGTATATGTTAAATGTGTATATACACTTGAAGCTGCTCAGATTGGTCCATGTTCTCGATTGCTACATCAACACGACCAATCCTTGCCTGCAGTCAATCTTGTTGTCTAAAGACTAGACGAGATAGCCCAAGAGACATCAACAACACAGTGTTAAACATCCACCAACCTGAGAGATGAAAAGGCCATTCATGCTAAGAAATGCTTATCCAGAGAAGAAAGAGGTTCTTCTCAAACATGTGTCTGGCCAACCAGCAGCTGGGTGTAAACTTTGTGAACTGAAGGATGTCAAAGAACTAAAGATGCTGAGACTCTCAGGCTGCATCTTCAAGACTACGACTGATTGATTAAAGGCCAACAAAAGCAATAAGCTGTCAGGAGTAAATGTGAAGCTATGCACATCAATGCCTAAACTCAGTATATTAAAGATAAATGACTGTTAAGAAACTGACAGTAAAAAGGTACGGTTCCTCACTAGTATACATGTGTACATCAATTCACCTTCTTATAAAATATAACAGTATTCTGTCAAGAAGTCATAATCTACCTAAAAAGGTGAAGAGAGAAAGTACCATGAGGATGGAAACTCAAATGCCTTAAACCTTCTCTCCATCCAAGTTTTAGGTTGAAGATGACATCTTGAAGGAAATCTGAAATAGGTCATAAGAGCATCACATGCCAAATTAATTCTATGTGAAGTAATCTTTGCTGGTGGGCTAGTATGTATATACAAACCTATGGTTTAAGTGCTTGACAACACACAGAGTATGATCATGTCCACAAGAGTATCTTGATGATGTGTAGAAACTGATCACCTCCATGAATCAACTAGATACTCCTAAATCGTAGAGTTAATTCTCACTCTGTGAACACTTAAACCTTGTGAACATAACCCAGCAAACGATGACACCATCAAAGAGAAAGAATGTGTTTTTAAAATAACGAATCTTACACACACTCACCATCATGCATCTCAAAATGTATTATCTAAAACTAGTTGCATGCATGAATATGACTGTTGGTGATAAATGTGATGATTATCTAAATATGAGGAACAGGGGTGTAGAAAAGTAACCTAGCAGGACCCATTTAATTGTGGGTACCAAAAATAGAAATATATCTAACCTGCAGGTACTTGGTCTTTCTGACCACACTAAGGAATACTGAAGCAGAAGATTTCAGTCAAGAAGACTCAACCAGCAGAAGGCTAAGGATTGTTCAGAAATGATTCTGATAAAATTCCAATATGTCCAAGCCTATCCTTGAAGACCCGCTGAGCTAACCTGAATGAAGCTCACATGGCTGCTAGTTTGTATATGGAAGCAAGCCATGCAACCAAAGATGAAAAGGGCCTTATGTGCTTAAATTAGGCAAACCATGCTATATGAGAAGAATCCTCAAAGAAGCTCACATCAGAGGATCATTGAGCATCAGTAAAGAGGAACTCATTACGGGAGCAGAACTTCACACGCACAAGACTGTCAAAGGAGACTACGTTCGTAGTGCTGTCAAGTGATCGTAGAGTTATCAGTCCTAAAAATACCCATGCCTACGATACAAGGATATTTAAGTGATAATGGTGATTCCAGTCAGAAGGAGATATGCAAAGCTGCCTTCAAATGAGTCTAAAGTAAAGGGAATCACACCTATCTGGGAAGACAACATCAATCATGGGGGAGCAGTGATCTGTTAAGGAACAACAATACTGAGATATACTATGAAGAAGTATACCAGCTACAGAGTCCCAAAACTTTGTGGCTGATGAACTAAATGAAGATCTATAGTCAGTAGGAACGTCTCAAAATGTACTACTGATAACCTTTCAGCCACCCAACTCAAAATCGTGGAGTGCCTACGATCAAACATCTGATCGCAGTGAAGAAGTAGTAGGACACCACGATTACCGCAATTGCAATTGTCTAAAGGTTATAAAGGATCTCCCCATCAGAAAAGGTCAAATGAGATATCAGTGCAAATCACTTCTAAAGGATTTCATCTGGAAAGTGCCTCAGGGACAAACCTGACCCTTAGTTCACTCTAAGAGGTTGGCCCTTCCTGAGCTACCTTGACCCAGAAGGAATGCTTGATCAAGTTCATCTCAAGGACCAAGACAGTCAACGATCGTAGAGTCGAGGTTGAAGAGAACTCCACGATCGTAGTGCAACCTCAGCGATCGTAGAAGCAGACTCGACGATTGCAGTCCTGCCAGAGTATACTCTAGCTCACAAGGAGCTTGGAAGAACTGGACAATTGCTCAACCACTCAGATTATGATGAGATAAGTTCGAATACAATTTGGAAAGACATCGTACAAATGCACATCAGAACTTAAGTGCCCAAACTGGCTTGGAGTATATCAGTGGTCAAGATATGCAGTTTCAAAATGAGGATGAATGCCAAAACCATCCACTGCAGCTTCTCTCAAAAGTTGATCGTTGAGTCAACAGAGGAAAACGTAGAGTCTATAGCTGCTCTACTATGCTACTCTATGAACTAAAAAGGTCAACGGTCAATTCACGTCAACTAAACGTCTACTCTCCTAAAGGAAATATCTAACTGAAAAGTTATGGGGAGTTACAGCTCATTACTGGACTTCGTGCAACCAATGGTTGGTTGACACATCACTGATTATGTAGAGTTAGAAGGAACTGCCATAAAGACAATTTCAAATCTGCAAACAGTTATTAGAAACCATCGAACCTTTCTCCCTCCCATTTTTAAACCCTAGAATCCTCATCGAAGCCAAAATCTATTAATCCTCCAGAGCCTTGCCCAAATCACAATCAGCCAGCCCTCATAGAATCCTCTAAATCATATACCCATATTCCTCGAACTATTCAAATGGAAGATTGGCGAGTTATCACCGGCATTCAGCTCGGAACCAAGTCGTTTGAGAAATCCAAAAAGAAGTTTAGAGACATTCTTGAGCTTGTGAAGAAAGCTGGATTCTTAGAATGCCTTGAGGCTAGGACTCGAGTATATGTTGATCTGGTTAAATAGTTCTACTCAAATGCTTCCATAAAGTCCGGAACCCTTTCTAACAAGGTCAAAGCTCAGTCTCTAAAGCTAAAATCATCTGACCTCAATCAATACTTAGGCTTTCCTGACCAAGGACTAAAGAGCCTTGATGATATCGATACGGAACAAGCAAAGGAGATCATGGGGTACTAAGGAAACCCTAGTCTGAAGGACATGAAGAAGAAGGAGTTTCCAGAAGAGTTCGAGTTCCTTGCAGAGATAGTGGGTAAATGTATATTATGCAAGGATACTGCACACGATACTGTGCTTGATCAGCAGTTGAAGATAATGTCAGCAATAGTTCTGAAGAAACAAATTAACTTTGGAGTTATCCTGTTTAATCAAATATCCAAGTGGGTAGAAAAGGCTGAGCTAAAGAAGTCTACAGAAAAACCTCTGACAAAGTTGTTTCATGGAAGGCTGCTGAGCATTGTAATGAAGAAGAAGCTAGGAGGCAAGATCAAGGATGATAAAGGAGAGCCTCTGAACATTCACAAAGTGATGTCTCCACAACTATTTATGAATTGGAAGAAAAACCCCAAGGAGAATCAAGGTCGACAACAGGGGAGCAAGAAATAGGCCTCTGCAAAGAAGAAGAGAAAGAGAAAAAGTAGAAAGCTCTAAAGTCGATGACTCAGATTGAAGAAGAACCACACCAGCTAGAAAGAAATCCAGAGGTGTGAAGAAAACCAAAGCCCCATCAAGAAGTCTCTCCTCCAAAGACAAGGATAAAGAAGAAAAAGTCCTGACTACTGAAACCACAAAACGAAGAAGCAACAGGTTGCTTCAAGAGCCATTAAGAAAGAAAGCTAAGGTGGAAAACAGGCCAGCCCCAGCTTCTCAAGAAAGTACATCTGAAGAAAAGAAGGACGTAGAGTCAGTAGAGGAAAAAGGAACGGATAATGTTAAGGCTGAGTCCTCATAGACCAAATCCAGCAATGAAGGTGAAGCTGGATTAATGGATGAAAATGCAGCATCTGCTAATGAAGAAGAATGCTCAAGCCCTGTGGCTAATCCTAAGAGCAGTCACTCTGATGATGAAGAAGAGATTCAAGATGACCCAACTCCATCCCCAAATGTAAATGCCCCAACAAGCCTAGATGATGGGTCAAATAATGCTGTTTCAAGAGAAGGACATGCCCCTTCCAATCCTGAAAGCCCCCATGATGTCTCAAAAGGTGATGAGTCCAAAGAAGAAGGATCTGCCCTTGCCCTTGCTGAACCTCAAGGAAGCTCGTCTGATGAACCAAAAGCTTCTGAGTCTGAAGAGGAAGAAAAGTCTGACTCTCCCAAAACTGAACCTCCAAGAAGAAGGAAGAGCTACAGACTGCAAGCCAAATTTGCCTCTAAAAGGAGCAGTGATCACTCCAATGCTATCATTGAACTAAGTGATGATGTGTTTGTATCAAAGGATGAAAGTGTTGAAGATGGGTCCAGTGGTGAAGAAGATGAATCAGAGGAAGATCTTGCTGAAGAAGGTTCTGAAAATAAAATGCAGCAAGAAGGATTCACTATTGGAAATGATTAAGATAGTTTAGGCTCTGAGAGAGAAGAAATGGAGAATGATTCCAATTCTGAAAATCAAGAATCAGATGAACCAAAATTCTATCCTGTCCTCTCTCCAGCAAAATTCACCAGGAGAATAGTGGTAGAAGTCTCGAATGAACCACCAGAAGCTCCACCAGAAAGATGGGTGAACTATGGAGATGAACAGCTCAAAGTGGTAAGAATGACTACATTTGATATAGCTAAAAACTGGAACAACATGGAGCTAGACTGCACAACCATTATCTATAATCCTGATGACTTGCTGATGAGATGGTTCTTCCAGTGGATGCCATGGCTAAAGGCCCATACTGAAAGAGATGGAAGCTACTTCAGCTGGTGCTACTCTCACTTTCCAAGCATGGAGCTGGTGGCACAAAACTTCCCAAGGGTAAAGAGTTTTGCTACAAAGATGATCACAAACCAGTCCCACTTCAAAGTCTATCGCCATGCTGGAAATCACTATATCCCCTACGATCGTAGAGTGGACTCTCAAGGAAGAAGGAACATGACCAATGAGATGATCGTAGAGTCTGTTCACTCTACTGCTGATGGTGTTCAAGGTCAAAATCAGAAACCTCCATCAGCTCAAGCACTGCTATCTGACATTCCTTCATCCTCAACCAGTGATTGGAACTCAACGATTCTTTAGATTCTCAACACCTTCGAAAATCTGTCCAAGGATGCAGATTGTAGAGTTCAATCTAATGCTCGACAGGACACTGCTTAACATGATGATCAAGTATCTGTAGAGAAGGAGCTGATGAAAAATTCTGATGAACTGATTGAGAAAATATCTCTATTCACTGAAGAGTCATAGAAGCTGACGGTAGCAGGAGATAATTCATTCCAGAACAGACTTCAAGCTACTATGGATGATGTATCTCTCAAACTCAAAGAGATAGATAACATCTATCTGAAGGTCATGAGTGAGTAGAAGGCAGATGCACTACAAGCAAAGAAGGCCAATGAAGAGCAGATCCAAGTCCTCTCTGACAAGATTGACGACATAAATCAGTCTTTCTCAGTGCAACTTGAGCTAGGCCAACAGGAACTCAAGTTTGAAGTTACTAACTCCTCATACCTGATGGAGCAGCTTATGTCCAACATAGAGCAGCTCTCCCAAATGATTAATGAAAAAAAGGGGGAGAAAAAGAGGCATAGAAAGAGGAAGAGCAAGAGGCATTCAAAGAAGAGCAGAAGAAAAGGAGAGAAGAAGTCAAAGAAGAAGATATCAGAAGAAGAGGCAGAGTCATCATCCGAAGGGGAGCCAAGGAATGATGAGCCATGTATGCCGAAGATGAGGGGGAGCCAGAAGGAGAAGAGAAGCATACATCTGAGGGGGAGCAAAGCAAAGAAGGAAAGTTATCATCCCAAGGGGAGAAGGAGAAAGAAGAACAAACAGGTGATTAGCTGGTCAACAAACATCCTGGAAACATACATGGAGCCAAAAGAGGTACATCTCTAACTAGTTAGGTATGTTCTGGATCCAGGATGTAAAATGTCAGTGTATTAAATTCCACATAATTATAAAATGACATTCATGATTATCTATTTTAGAAATACAGCTGCTCACTGTATATAAGATTCATTCATAACATGCATATGCACTTATTGTTTTTGTCATAATCAAATAGGGGGAGATTGTCAGGAATAAGCATGTGAATGTTATTCCTATTTACATATGATTTTATTATGATATATATATATATATATATATATGAATGAATATGCAAGTATGCTTGCATTAACAAAAGTTGTAAAGTCCTTTGATAGATAATAGAAAACAAGTGTATAAGAACTTAGAATGAATTAATCAAATATGTTAGGTTGATCCTACATAAGCAAAACAGCTTTGTAAAGTCCTTAAAAAGAAATGATGTACAAGGACTATAAATATAGAAAGTTCAAGCATGTTAGGTTGATCTTATGATGTAATAGATAGGCTTGTCTGATCATCGAGCACTGTACCAGAAATCGTAGTCTGCCAGGAGAGTCAAGGAAAACTCGAGAGCTGTCGAGGCAGAATCGTAGTCTGCAAGATAGTGTTGGTCATTTTACCGATCAATATATGCGTGCAAGTATACACAGTCAATAACTAATAAAGAGTAAGTAAAGTATCGTTCCCATGGAGAATTAACTAATAAAGTTCACCAAACACTAGCCTATAACCATTTCAGTCTTATTTAAACGAATGATTTAATTTTTATATTTAAACTATGAAATTAAATAAACCTAGCTATTTCTAGAGTGAGACTAGATAATAAAGACATGAGATCACAATTTCATCTATTGACTCATTCAAAACCATACACTTCATGTTAAGCCAAACTAATTGTACTGGTTTGTTAGTCGAGAACACGAAAGTAAAGTATATCCATCTCTCAATGTACCATACCCATATCACGTATAATCCACAATTGATAGAATACACGTGAACACCCACATTACCTAAACCACTATATGTCTATGTGATTTACAAATAATTAGGGTTTAATCCCAAATTCTCAATTGACTACGAATGGTGCTTCGGTATATGTCTATCCTAAACACAAATCATACATCCCAACACAATGTAGAATATACAATCAAAAGCTAATAAGATCAGATCTAAACCCATACTTCGTTTCTCAAGTCCATATGGATTATCACAGTAAATTTATGGCCAATAAATTAAGCAAGTAAGTGTGAATCTTAATTGAAAAACCCATAGTAATCAATAAGGCAAACAATGAAATATAACAGATTAAAATTAATCCATAGACTCCATTGCAATCTCAGAATAAAATTTAAATCATAATTGAATTAATGCTATCATCCACATATTGAAGGCACATCAAGAGATACAATTAAGAATCATAGAGAGAGAGAGAGAGAAAGAGTAGAGAATTGTAATCTGTTCTCCTGATCCAAGATTGAATCTCCAATGCTACCCAATTGCTTCAAGTCTCCAAGCTAATTAAATCTAAAAAAATATCTACACTAATCTACTCTACTCTACTATTGAAAATCAAAGAGAGAAAGCAACAATAGTTCCTTGATCGCCCAAGGGATGGAATACGTTTTTCATCCTCCTTAGCCGTCTAATATATTCAAAGTTTTAGTCGTAGTCTTCCTCTCCAAGCCGTCACCCTGCTAGATCGTTCAAGTAAAAGTCGGTGATTTTTAAGATCAGGTGGATTATACATTTGTGAATAGCCTTAAATAGTATGCAATCGCTCTGTCTTTGAATCTGGGCGATCACTGTTCGGCGAAGTCGCTGGCCAGTATCATAGGTAAGTTAAGGTAGCAATTACTTACTGCATCAATCGGGCCCGGCTTGTTCTCTGTCTTGATTTCTTCCGATTCATCTAGACTCAAGGCACTTGACTCCAAGACTTCATTCCAACATTTGGCAACATGTTTAACTCCATTTCTTTTCCATTATCAATCCATCATAGCTTTGAACACAACTTAGCTCAAATTACACCAAGGAAGTTTCCAATACTAAAACCGCAAAACAAAGCCCAAAGGCATACAAATCTATACAATAACATGAGATTAAGCACAAATTCAAGTCAGTTATCCAAATAAGTGGTTATAAAATCACTTATCAAATACCCCCAAACTTAAACCTTTGCTTGCCCTTAAACAACTAAAACAAAACCAAAATAAAATGCAATGTACAAACTACCATGTATGCATCCTACACTATCATGACCTTGAATCCAATAATCAGCCAGAATTGAAATTCAATTACAATGCCTTAGAAAAAACTCCAAGATATTCAAAACGAAAATCAACCCAAGACAAGATCATAATGCACAACACCTTGCAAATCCCAATCTGTCCGCACTGATATAGTGTGTGAATATGAAGCAACCACTAAACATACTGTTGAATAAATTTTTCACATACTATGCTTCTTAGAGGGAAAGAACCAGTTTTAAATCAAGATAAGCAGTACATCAAACAAGTTCTAACCAAGACCATGTATCACTTAAGTTCAGGGTCAACAAGGGAATTTATACCTTTATTTATAGCGAGTACGTTTTACGCTCCATCTCGCCCCTTCCAAAGATACAGCGAGTGCGTTTTACGCTCCATCTTGCCCCTTCCAAAGATTCAATGATTTAGCTCAAGAAGGTTTCAAGATATATATATTTTTTTATTTTATACATAACACTGAATTCCCCCAAACTTAAGCTTTTACAGTTCTAGCTAACTATTACCTAATGAAGTACTGACATTCTTTCATTAAAACACAGAATTCCCAACAGAAGGCAAATATGTTAAAATTTAAATTAAGCATATCATAATGGTTACTCAGAAGTGCTAGCCGGTTATATCAGATTCAGGCAGATAAGGATTTATATAATGATATGACATCACCACCCATCTTAAGTCTCAATTCAGTTCAAAAGTAGTTTTAATTTCATCATAGGCCTACTAAATAACAAATCGACTGATACTGGATTCATGCAGTTACAAAATGCACCATATTTTTAAACATAATTACTAAACAGAATGCAACACTTGCTACATAATCAACTAAAACAAGACAAAATGCACATGACATGAATTATACTAAATGCAACTAAATGCAATAAATACACCTAAACCCCCAAACTTAAAAACTACAATGTCCTCATTGGAGATAAAAGGTATACAGAAACTCCCCTAGCTGTTAGCATCATCACCATCCTCCTCTTGCTCAGGTGGAGTGTCTGGAGGTGGATAAGGAGTAGCTGTACCATATGTCGAAAATTGAACGCTCCCAGCTGACTGAAGGAATTTGATAGAATTCCAGAAAATTCGGTTGTGTAAGCTTGGAAGTTCGCGTGCATCGCATCCATCCTTCTTTGGAGGCGGCGAATGTCACAGTTTTGCTCGCCTAGAGGTGGGCTAGCTGAATGTGGGGCAGCTGTGTCCTCTTCTTCTTCATTGTTTTCTCCATGTTCTTCACTTTCTGACTCCTCCTCAGACATGATAAACCCCCAGCCCCAGGGATGAGACTCTCACCATTCCAAATGGTGTACTTCTAAATAGTGGTGTGGTCAATATCCCTCATCGGTAGCTGAAGAGCCTCATTATCCCAATCAATTCCCACAGCCACACACAGTCGAGTAACAAGAGAAGCGTGTGGTATGCCCCCTGAAGTACTCCCTCTCATGTATTTCAACATTGACTGATTTATGATATGCCCGATGTCAAGTGATTTCATCTTCAGTATGCCATATAGCAATATATCTCTGTCAGTCGTGACATCGGCATGATGGCTGGTGGGGAGTATGTTCGCACATATGAAGCTATACTATGCCTTGGCGTATCAGCTGAGTGAGGTCTGCGGGAAATGTACCTTTCTATTAGTGCCAGATTTGGTGGTCCATTTTGTACCTGACTTGCACAGCTCCTTCACCAACTTGTCTAAATCTGTCTTAAACGTTTGTGATTAAGTCCAGTTCTCAGCACTTGATGGAAATGTCCTCACATGGAATATCTCATTGATTGCTTCTTTGGTGTACTGCACTTGCTGTCCTCGCACAAAAGAGATGCCATTCTGAGTTTCGCGAGCGTTGACATAAAATTCCCTTACTATCGTCATTGGTGCAGCCACCGGTTTGGCTACCACTGAAAGCCATCCATGCCCCCTAATCTGATCTTTCAATTTTCCATCTTCTATTCCTGACCTGAATCCCCTCTCTGGTACGAAGGATTTGCCCACTAAGACATTCATATAGTAGTGCTGGGCCGAGAGGTTCACAAATTGGGAAGTGTCCAGCACATTTCTGTTATTACCCTCGCTCTCCTGCTCACTCTCGACGAAGGAGGTGGTGTTCTAATTCGCTTGGGTGCCATAACCTCAGTGCATCCTCACTCTAGCAATTCTATATCCACCCACTGCAGTGCACTCAATAGAGTTCCAAAATCTGCCCCTTTATGTCACTGTGTCTTCGAATACTCACCAACAAAATTCTTTGACCTTTGATCGAACACTTGTTGTGCTACCCAATGACTAAGATGCTAAGAAATTCGGATATGGATAGGTTCGGTGATGATGAATGGTTAGGTTGATATTTCGGCAGGAATGGAGTAGGGGGTATGGCTTTATGTGACAATGAAACTCTAACCTCGTGATGGACTTCGCTCGACAGGTAATGTGAAAACCGATTCCCTTGACTGCTAACACTTGTTCGAAAGCTGCTAGAGAGATGAAGAACTAGGTTTTAGTAGGGGAAGAGTGAATAGTGTTGGATGGAATCAACAATAGATATGTAGACTGGAATCAAGGTTTTGATTTAGGGCTCTTAGATGTTCGATTTTGTTAGAGAGAAAGGAGTTTGAGAGTATTTGAAATTTAGAGGAAATAATAAGGTAGAAGGTAAGGTCTGATCCGGCTCCTTAAACTGATTTTAAAAACCCACATAAAGCTCGGGCGCAGCTACACTATAAATGGTTGGGAATGGGGCGTAGCTGCACTATGTTAAATATGGAAATATCATGTGGCAGCAATTACACTTGTTTTGACTCGTGATATGGGCAATTGCTATTACCTCGAACTCGGGTCCTGACTCACTGCTTTCTATGACTCGATCCTTGGACTACTAATCGTTCTGCTCTATTAGTTATCCCTGATACAGATCAAAAAGAACTATTAGACTTTATTTAATTACTATAAAAACAATGAACTAATTAATTAAAGCAATAAGAATTAGACACAGCGAAAGGACAATGATAGACTAGGGATACTGAAGAATTAAACAAATAGAGAGAGAGAGATTTGATGGGGTGCCTCCCATCAAGTGTTCGGTTTATAGTCCGTTATCTGGACTCTGTTTTCGACACCGCTATTGTAACGACCCCAAAATTCATACAATTTAATTCTCGACTTTGGTCGTTAATAATACATTCAACCTCTAATTTTACATCATTAAACAATAATACAACCATTGAAATTTGTGAAATAATTAAAATTTTCTATTACAAACTATCCTCATTCCCAAAACCTTCAACCTTTACATCTAAATATCTCAGAATCATTTTAATACTACAAGAGTTTACATCGCAAAATGATATAACAATACAACATTAATACATTTACCGAAACATTAGACATGGTTTACAAGAATAACAACTTAGCTAGGATATTAAATCTTCATATATCACTTTTGATCCATAACAATCAAGTAGCACATAGCATTACCTTCAATTCTTGAATATGCAAAAATGGTTATTTGCAAGAATGAGCTCGAAAGCTCAGCAAAATCTAACAATTTGCATGCATCACGTAGCACATAATAACATGCTCAACATACAAGAATAATCATAAACAAACATAGCATACATGTTGTAGTTCACATAACAACTATAAAGATTGAGTTCCTTACTCAATCAACATTCATAGTTCAATCATCATAGTCATAGATTGACTTTCACATTTCATACTTTTGACATATATAATACATCATACACTAAAATTTTAAAGCAGATCATCATCAAGTTCACATAGCAAAAAGGAACTGAAAGACTTGCCTTTATCGACATTTTACCAACACGCTAATACTTCGCGTCGTTGCACAACCTACACTGTATGTGAGATTGATAATAAATAAAATCAATACTCAATCTCATGGTCAAATTTATTCTAAGACCTTACTTTATCTGATTATCCTTTATAATGTCTTTATAGACATCTAACTATTTTATATGCAACTCGGTTTTATTTTTCATTTTCATCACCACACATGCTAGACTATCACACTTGTAGTTTAATGTACGTATATCACACCATTTTATTATACCACTTTGGTTTCAAAAATGCATATTCAACACATTGTTTACATGTTTAATTTTCCTTCATAAATCAAAAATTACCCTTTTCGATTTCTTTCCATTATTATTCTTGTATTATCATCTTTTCATACTTAGATATCCAATATTAGCCATTAGTTAGACACTTTGTATACCAAAGTTTAAAAACACTATTACTCTTAGGCATTTTATCGAGCACGTTATGTGCACACATTAACTTATCTCAACTCTTGATCTTAAATGGTTAATTATGCATAGAATATGATAACACATATCTATACTCATTACATATGTCAAAACATATTTTTAATCATCAAAATATATCATCACCCAAAATCTTAATTCAAACAGAATTATAAAACTCATCTTCACAATTTCTTTAACAAAACGTTGTTTTCGTTTTTAACGTAACTCGTTCATTACATGTCCGTTTTTGTTCCTTCTTATATATAATGAACCTTTACTCAGTGTACTAAAACCTCATCTAGGCCTTAAAGTCAAACCCTTATCCATCTAAACTAGATTCTGTAATTCATCAACTAGTCTAGAAAATTTCATTTTCTGAACATCCTTACTAAACAATTTATTTCGGACATGATCCAGTCTAGCTAGTAAACTTCTATATCTACAACTTTACAGTTTTAAGTTTCTTCAGATTCAAAACACACGAATTTATATGAAGTTTTCAAAGTCGTAAAGCGTAATAGTAATTGATTTTGATTTTACGGGATGATTATTTTCCTTCGCAGACCAACCTTACTAAAACATACATTGCAAGAAATCTACAAAGAGTTTTTATGTGATTCCACTTTCAGAATATAGCTTACTTCCATATCTTCGATTTGATATAAGGCTCACTTTCTAACTCATTATACCCAAAGAGGTATGAATTTCACAAGATATGTCCACAATTACTAAAATCCTACGAATTTTGTTCTTCAAATTTTCTTTCCATTTCATTTTCTTTCTTGAATCCTCTTGTTTGATTCTTGATAATCCAAGATTAAACCAATACAAACAGATTAAGCATGATCTACTACCGTAGAACATAAATCTACCCAAACAAATCAAGGATTAAATAAGAGTTTAGAAGTTACCTTCTTCTAGCTTCTTTTTTTTTTCTTCTTCTTCTAGCTCATCTCAATTCCTCTATTTCTCTCTATCTCTCTCAATTTCTCAATACAACTTCTACATAACAATTATCTACATTATGAAGAACATAAAAAATATAATTAAAACAAGGAATTTAGATTATAACTTTATTAGTATGAATTTAAGAGAGAGATGAAGATGATGATGATGGGGCTTGTTTTGTCTTCTCAAAGCTTTCCCTTCTTCTTATTTTTCTTCCTCTTCTTCTTCTCCTACAACTCTCTCTAACTCTCTTCTTCTTTCTTTGGTTTGTTTTCTAAAACTAACATACTAACTTGTAGTATATACATATAATATACAATACTAGTAATATATAATATATGTAACTCCTAGTAATTATTAGATATACTAATTACTAGTTAATACATAGGTTACACCAATTTGAACTTGAAAAGCGTAAGACCATGTTTGACAAATACTCATTATTTTAATTAATCAATAGCTTAACATCAATCAATCTCATCAAATTGTCACATAATTATATTTACTTGTTAATTATAATTTTGTGTAACAATCATCACATAACTCATCTAATTTAATTATCTCAATTAAATTAGAACTATAACATAAAATTATTATATTAATTAAATTAAATACTAAATATTCATTTAATTAATCTGCTATACTTAATTACATTACTCTATAATCAAAACAAAATTTATTTATTTAACTCAATAAATAATTCAATTAAATATTTATATATATTAAAATTAATATATAACATTCTCTTCACATCAATTCACATATTCTACAATATATGACATACACATACTCACACCCAACATATCTCATAAATAATACTTTTATTTATAAAATTCTCATTTATAATTTCTAAAAATCTGGGATGTCACACCTATCCAATTCTTCTACGATAAGTTAAGAACCCTCCATCCATTTGAACCGCTATGTGCTTTGGTAGATTCCCCATCATGCGTGTCTGTGAATTGAAGTAACCTAGCGTATTTCCTGTCCATGATGTCTCTAGTTTCGTTGCATAGCTAGGTGTCTCGTCCGTTGTAATTGGGAATAAATTGTTGCGTTGAGGCATGGAAAGTACAACGGACTTTTCCTCTATTATTTTTTCTTCTTTAGTCCACCATGGTGTATACGAGGCATCTTTATCATACTGCTCATTTCCTTGAATGTGACTACCTAGAGGACATGGGTGTGTAAAACTCACTGGATTTTTCAACTCTGGTCGAGAAGGCACTTGGGGTATAATACAGGGGATATGATATTCTTCATTTTTCAAACCCCCAGTTGTCTCCTCAATGTCCACTCCTTTCAGTTCATCCAGTGGCATGCACACTTCTGGCTCTCCATCAGTTTCATCATCCATGTCATAGTACCAATTATTTTGAGGGCGATTGCTCAAGGCTTTGAGTATTTGATCCATTTGATTCTGCAGATTCCGAATTGACCTCTCTTGCTCAATCATCTTCTCCTCAGTTGATGCTACAAACTTGAACCACAAATCCTCCACTCTTGAATTATCTTGTTCAGTTTTGAAATCCATGCATTGAGGACCATTCATTAAGGAGTTAATGAGTTGTTCCATTTGTCTAATAAGATTTTGGCTTGCTAACTCCTGACTCGTCATCATCTCTTCATGGTCTGCTATGCTTTTTGACATGAATTCCTTCAACCTTGAATTTTCTTCTTGCTGCATTGGAGGTGGATATGAGAAATCCGATGGATATGTTGGACTTGGAATGCAGTCTTGGTCTTGATAGTTACAATTCCATTCATAATTTGGGTGATACCCCCAACCTTGATGATAATTGGGATTTAACATAGTTGTTGGAGTAATCACCCCCAAACTGTACTTGTCCAACCCCGATGTTGCACTGATAACTCGGATGCTCGCCTGCACAATTTTCACATATAACTGCTATCTCTCGAGGATGTTGGGCTGCAAGAACATCCAACCTCTCCGCAAGTGTTGCAATTTTTGCTGACAATGTAGAAAATACATTGAGTCTTTCAGTTCTTGTGTCCCTTGGTTGAATCTTATTTGCATAAGGCCATTGATAAGCAAAGTCATCCATTGTACCTGAAAAGAGAAAAATATAGGAAAAATATTAAAATAAAAAAAATGTTTAAATTATGACCAATTTGATTGAAATTAATGTTGGAAAAAAAATTTATTAAGCTAATTCCCGGCAACGGCGCCAAAAACTTGTTGGTCATTTTACCGATCAATATATGCGTGCAAGTATACACGGTCAACAAGTAATAAAGAGTAAGTAAAGTATCGTTCCCACAGAGAATTAACTAATAAAGTTCACCAAACACTAGCCCATAACCATTTCAGTCTTATTTAATCGAATGATTTGATTTTTATATTTAAACTATGAAATTAAATAAACCTAACTATTCCTAGAGTGAGACTAGATAATAAAGACCTGAGATCACAATTTCATCTATTGACTCATTCAAAACCATACACTTCATGTTAAGCCAAACTAATTGTACCAGTTTGTTAAACGAGAACACGAAAGTAAAGTATAGCCATCTCTCAATGTGACACCCCCAAATCCTGGTACTTCATTTCCTCAAGATTTGGTGTTCACTTAATCAAAACATTCATTTATAACTATCCAATTATAATAAAATTGAATAATAAAACCTGCCCATACAGGAATAAATTTAAATAAAAATCTCCCAGGTTATCTAACCTTTAACAACAATCATTCAAATGCGGAAAGTAAATAAACTTCATTACAATCTTTAAAACCAAAGTCTGAAAATAAAACTATCAAACTATTACAAGTCTTCAGTACTTGTTCATATTTCCTTTTCCTTTACTGGTGCTAGGTACGTCACCAGTTTCAACTTTAGCTGTAAGAAATTTTACAGGCAAGAGTGAGCAAACAAGGCCCACTAGAAATAACAATAAGTAAATCTTTAGACTTTTACATCAATTGCCAATATTAGGCTCAATAGAATTGAATAATATATTCTATTAACTTTCTGAAAATTTATAACATTCACTGAGGGTCTAATGACCACGAATCATGTCCACAGTTAAACTATAAGGACTCCACGTACTTAGGGGGATCAACCCTTCGTACAATGTATTGTGCACAACCATTTCAACGCTAAGCGTAAACCTCTATTAAAAGAGTTGTTCATCTCAGTATTTAGAATACAAGTCCGCACCAAAGTAAGTTTGGTTTGGATAAGCTTTCATGGTAATTTGGAATTTAACGAACATCAACTAAGGAGTAGTTGAATAAGACCAATAACACTATACTATAGAATAATAGTGATTGAATCAATCATAGTAACTAAAGTCATGCATTAGGAATAATCTAATAACATACAATTTGAATAACTATAGCATACCTTGCTTGAACAATACGAAGCCAAGGTTAATTATGATTGAATACTAAACATTCATGGCAATTCAGTTATGCATGTGAATCAATAATTGAAATACAAGAATAACTTGTTCAACATCAAACCAAAGTTTAGACAACTTACATCATTATAAGATAATCGAATTGAAAACAATAATTAGCTCAATAAGACAAAGGATTAGAAAACTTGCTCAATTATAAAAATAGAGTTAGAAAAACTTGCACAATGAAGTTTTGAGTTACAAAACTTGCCTTTAGCACAAGCTAAACCCTTACCACTTGAATTAATACCCTATACATATTCCATATTGACATAGTTAGTCATTACCAACATTGTATATTTATATAAACAAATATATTCATCATATGGGTTAAATTACCCATTCACATAATCAACTATGTTACAAGTAGGTAACACTTAATAACATGATCATTCATAGTTTAATACTACTGAAATTATCATTTAACATTACTATTATTAACACATAACATTTATTTTCAAAGTTTGTGTAATTAAACAAAAGCTATCGAGAACTTCTATTAACTTTCATATGCTGCATTACCACGATTTTATGGTTCGGTTGTGGTTCATATTGCTTGAGTTCATGGCCATGGGTGGAGTCATGAGCCATTGGTTGGTTGGTATTTATGTATACGAGATTTATCTTCTTTAATAACAAGCGGCGCCAGAGTCCGTAATCCAAGACAAAATTTAAAGCAACAACATGAACAAAAAAGCCAAATTGGCCTAAAAGCTCGAATCTAATAGACTGATTATCATGTAATACACATATAAACTTCATATAAACATATTGTGAAGACTTCTAACATGTACCTACTCATAAAATAACATAGACATCAAATATACAACACCCAATTTCAATGTTTTTTTGGCAAAAACTCTATTTTTGATATTTTCAATGGAAATCAATACTGTGATTTTGTTTTTCAATCAAAACAGAAATTTCAAAAAATCAAAGTTATGATTATACATACTCTATCAATTTCCAAAATCAACATATCAATGTAACAACTAATTAAACCTTAAATTTCTATTTTAAATTAATCCATATTCATATATATTTTCATATGAACACTGTGATATATTTTCTTCATAAAAGATATACATACATGAACTAGTATATCTATAATCATATATAAACTCATAAAAACCTTTTACAAACAATTATCATACCAAGTATATATATATATATATATATATATATATATATATATCAACAATTCATCTATAAAATATTTTCTGAGAGAACTTTTTGGGAAGAAGAAAACTAAACTTTTTAAAGAAAAGGTTAAGCCCCTACCTTTGATTAAGAAGATGATGGCTAGAGTTTGATTATCAATTTCTTTTCTCCAATTCCTTTCTCAAACCTGTTAGAGTTTCTCTAAATTTCTCTCTAGTTTTCTTCTTCTCTTCTTTTCTCTCTGTAAACTTCAACTGAGTCTTTCTTCTCCCTAACTCTAACATATGTAGAATATTATAACATATAATAATAATAATATAGATATTAAGTGTAGGATTTAACTGACATCAGTTATAAACTTTTTGAAGATCAAAAGCCATAAGGCTTGTTTGGCTAAGCTTAATAAAAATAACCCATTAACCCTTACACCTTGTTTGGTAAACTGAATTTAAAAAAATGGATTAATTCTTATACCTTGTTTGCTAAAACACTATTAGATCAAAGACTTATTATGCAATAAGACGTGTTTGGTAAAACTAAATTAAACTCTTTTAATTTATTTTAATAACTCCTTTATAGCAAGGTTATTTGTCACACTTCTATTTAAATTAAATAATCAATTTAAATCAATTAAAATATTAATCTATTAAATTACTTTAACACATAAATCATTATCAGATAATTATAATTTCCTTTATAATTATAATTTTATTCAACCAACTAACACTTTATTTTAATCACAATTCCAATTAAAATATTATAATTCATTTAATCCTTATAAGCTCTCTAGCTTACTTATTAAATTATTATTTAATCTCATAACAATTAATTTTCTTAGCTCTTTAATTATTTATTCAACAAATAATTAACTAAACCACATCAACTCAAATTGAACAATTATTTATTCAACAATAAACATATCCATTAAATACTTATATAAATCAATAAATATTTAATATTGCAAATAAATATTTAATATTTAATATTTAATTATTTATTCAACAAATAATTAACTAAACCACATCAACTCAAATTGAATAATTATTTATTCAATAATAAACATATCCATTAAATACTTATATAAATCAATAAATATTTAATATTACACTTTAAAATTCTGGAATGTTACACTCAATGTACCATACCCATATCACGTATAATCCACAATTGATAGAATACACGTGAACACCCACATTACCTAAACCACTATATGTCTATGTGATTTACAAATAATTAGGGTTTAATCCCAAATTCTCAATTGACTATGAATGGTGCTTCGATATATGTCTATCCTAAACACAAATCATACATCCCAACACAATGTAGAATATACAATCAAAAGCTAATAAGATCATATCTAAACCCATACTTCGTTTCTTAAGTCCATATGGATTATCACAGTAAATTTATGGCCAATCAATTAAGCAAGTAAGTGTGAATCTTAATAGAAAAACCCATAGTAATCAATAAGGCTAATAATGAAATATAACAGATTAAAACTAATCCATAGACTCCATTGCAATCTCAGAATAGAATTTAAATCATAATTGAATTAATGCTATCATCCACATATTGAAGGCACATCATGAGATACAATTAAGAATCACACAGAGAGAAAGAGTAGAGAATTGTAATCTGTTCTCCTGATCCAAGATTGAATCTCCAATGCTACCCAATTGCTTCAAGTCTCCAAACTAATTAAATCTAAAAACAATATATACACTAATCTACTCTACTCTATTATTGAAAATCAAAGAGAGAAAGCAACAATAGTTCCTTGATCCCCCAAGGGATGGAATACGTTTTTCATCCTCCTTAGCCGTATAATATATTCAGAGTTTTAGTCGTAGTCTTCCTCTCCAAGCCGTCACACTGCTAGATCGTTCAAGTAAAAGTCAACTAATTTTTAAGATCAAGCAATTTACTGAATGAATAACCTTGCATATAGGCCTGGCATTGCTACTGTTATCTTGAATCTGAAGTATCTGGCTCTGTCTTGCTGGTTGTGTTGTGTCATAGGCCAAGTTGGGCGCAGCTACACCGTGCATTAGCTGGGCCTGGCTTGTTCTGCTGCACTCTTTTGCTTCAGTCTAGACTCAAGGCACTTCACTCCAAGACTTCATTCCAACATTTGGCAACATGCTCAACTCCATTTCCTTTCCATCATCAATCCATCATAGCTTTGAACACAACTTAGCTCAAATTACTCCAGGTAAGTTTGCAATACTAAAACTGCAAAACAAAGCACAAAGGCATAAAAATCTATATAATAACATGAAATTAAGCACAAATTCAAGTCAGTTAATATCCAAATAAGTGGTTATAAAACCACTTATCAGATAGTAGATCTCGGAGTTCGTAGACTACCAGGAGAGACGAAGAAGGATCGTAGTGTGTCGAGTAGAACTTCCTCGGAGCCGAAGTCTGCTGAGGAAGTCATGTTTGAATCGTAGAGGCAAATGACTACCTACGAGCCTCTAGAACATCCAAAAAGCTAAGTCGAAACATAGACTACACTCAGAGTCGTAGAGTTTACTGATGTCGAAGTTAAGTTAAGGATCGTATACTACACTCTGAGTCATAGAGTCTATTGATTACATGTAGAGATTGTAGTCGAGCAAGATTAGATGAAGACATCGAGCACAAAGACAAAAATCGTAGAGTGTCAAGATCTGATCTCAAAGTCATAGGGTCTGCACAGCCGAAGCTGAATCATAGAGTACAGAACTACGACCTCAACAGTTGTGCTCACAATGCCAAGGCAGAATCGTAGAGCAAATACGATTCTCAACTAATGAGCACTCCCAGAATATCCAAAGGAACAAAGCCTCTGGTTGGCACTGCAAAGATACATCCAACTTGTAGGAAACCAGAGAGCACTCAACGAATGGCTTGCAAGCTAACAGAAGATCTAAGCACCAACCTAATCAGCATCAAGATGAAGTTGTGAAGCCATTCGAGATGAAGTCTTCCATAAGGAGATCAGAAGAAGACTTCAGTAACTGACAAAGGAAAGTCAGCAAGTGCGGTAGCTGTCAAGCAGACAGAAGACACCGATCTTGGAAGTATCCAGGATCGTAGTGTTTTCCAAACAAAGAAAGAACTGATGGAGTGCACACAGAGATATTGGTCAGCCTTTGAAGAACAAGGCTAAAGTGATTAAGCATTGGGTCAGTCCATTGATGATAAGTGAACGGGAGATCACAAGGAGAAAGCGAGCTGGACGCGCCACAAATCTGAAGTGTCTTGTTATTCAGAAGGGGCCAGAACAAAGAAGTCAAGTCATCAGTCTCTGAGAGCTATTGAGGAAAACAAAAGTGTTGAAGCACTGTACAAAAGAAGTAAGAGGTGTTCTACACTGAAGATTCAATCAACACTCTTCAAGATCGTAGTGTTGTCTCTACTAGTCAACAGACACTACGATCAGGTCCTTGAAGACATGCATCAGAATCGTAGAGTTCGAATAACTGAAGACTAAAACATTGGCAACGGTTCAATCTGAAGGGTAATATTCAGACAAAAGCTTATTGAGAGCATCAATGAAAAAGGACAACCTCTGATCGAGAAATCAGAAGGAGGAAATAAAGTCTTCGACACGCTTGAAGACATTAAAGTGACATCTCGATGGGGTAGGTGAAGCAGTGAGCTCGCAGATGTCGTAAAGCGTTATGACATGTCACATCTGCAGTCTACCTTAAGCAACCCGAGATCTGTGAAGATGTTTGAATAGCTTTCAATTCGGCTACTTTCCAATGGAAGGATTGGGAAGGAGTATAAATCACTAGAGCTTCAAAGATCAAAGGTTCTTTGGAGTTATCGAGTTTAGATAACGGTGGGTATTCTAAATCATGTGAGACAGTGAGTCCGAAGGCTCACTCTACGATCCACCAAGAACACTTAGAGTCAAAAAAAGAAAGAAATAGAAGTGAGAGTTCTACAATGTAGAAGTGAGAGTTCTACTACATGAAGAGTGTTCTAAACTGCCGAGAGAAAGAAGAGCATCATGTCATCTTGATGTCCATCATGAGAAGACTCTAAGTACCTTAGAGAAGAGCTCACAGTCATCTTAGCAAGTCCATCATGAGAAGGCATTAAGTATCAAGAAGGGAGATCACAAACGTCATCATGGTGGCAATCATGAGAAAGTTTCTAAGTACCTAGCAGAAGAGATTACAGTTATCTTAGAAACCCATCATGTGTAGCCATCATGTATCAAGAGGAATGATCTTCAAGGAAGTCATCAAGGGATCATCCGAAGTGGTTGAGTAACTGAAGAAGCTGAGCATCATGCAACACTAAACTGCACTTCAAGGGTGATCACGCCAAGCTGCTAAGTACATAAGATGTTCAGAGCATGAAGACATCTTAGCAGCTCAGCACCAACTCCAACAAATAAACAAACAACTCAACGAGAAGCCAGGATCTGAGGGGTCCTTGTCCGGAAGAACTAAATAAAGTTCCAAGCCTGCTGGGCTTGAAGAGTTCCTAGGGAACTAGAGGAGTTCCAAGGCTGCTGGCCTTAAAGAGTTCTTAGTGAACTGAAGTCCCAAGGCTGTTGGCCTTAAAGGAATCTTAGTGATTCAGGGTGCTACCTTTCCTTAGTGGAAATCCTGCTAGTTGAAAGCAGAAGAGTGGATTAGGAGCTTGAATCTCTGAACAACTTAAAACCCATTGTGTCTTTTACGTTATGTCATTTACATTATGTCTATTAACTGCTATAACTGCTATGTATGTTCTAACTGCTTACAACCAAACTAACTCTACGAACAATGTATGTATGATTATGAATATATCAATGAAGGGGATCTTTTACTTATTCCGCTGTGCTTGAAAAGATTCTTATGTTTGTCATATGCTAATTTAATAGCAATACAAAATAAAAGAGAAAAGTATTTGAAATTAAAAGGATCTATTCAACCCCCCCCCTTCTAGATCTATTGTGCCTACTGGGAACTAATAGTAACTTCCATCTATTTCAGTATGTGCCTTTAGCCAAGGCATCCATTGGAAGAACCATCTCATCAGTAGATCATCAGGATTGTAAAGGATAGTCGTGCAGTCTAGCTCCATGTTGTTCCAATTTTTGAACACATCATGTGCAGTCATCCTTACAACCTTGAGCTGTTCATTTCCATATTTTACCCATTTTTCTGCTGGGAGTTCTTATAGTTCATCAAAAACTTCTACCACTATTCTTTTACTGATTCTTGCTGGAGAGAGGATAAGATAGTCTTCTGGTTCCTCTGATTCCTGACGTGCAGAATCAGAATCTTTCTCCATTTCTTCTATTTCGGAGCCTGAAGCATTCTGATCAGATTCATCAGTGAATCCTTCTTGTTGATCTTCATTTCCAAACTCTTCTTCGACAATGTCTTCCTTGGATTCATCATCACTTACTTCAATGACTGCAGTGGAGTGATCACTTCTCTTCTTGGAGGCAAATTTAGCTTGTAGTCTGTAACTCTTCCTTCTCCTTTGAGGTTCATCTATGGGAGAGCCAGACTCTTCTTCCTCTTCAGACTCTGAAGCCTTTGGATCATCAGATGAACTTCCTTGAGGTTCAACACTGGCAGGGGCACATCCTTTTTCTTTAGAATCAACATCATTTGACCCATCATCTGGGTTGGTTGGAGCATTTGCATTTGAGGATGGAGTTGGATCAACTTGTATCTTTTCATTATCATCAGAGTGAATGCTCTGAGAGTTAACCACAGGGCTTGTGCATTCTTCTGCATTAGCAGATGCTGCATTTTCTTCCATTAATCCAGTTTCACCTTCATTGTTGGATTTGGTCTGTGGGGACTCAGCCTTGAGACTATCAGTTGCCTTCTCTTCTTCTGACTCTATGTCCTCTTCTTTGTTAGATGGGCTTTCTTGGGAAACTGAGGTTGGTTTGTTTACCACCTTAGCTTTCTTTCTGGATGGCCCTTGAAGTAATCTGTTACTTCTCCTCTTTGTGGTCTCTGCAGTTGAGCCCTTTTCATCTTCATCCTTGTCTTTTGTGGAGAGATTTCTTAGCAAGGGCTCAGCTTTCTTCACGCCCTTGGATATCTTCCTTGCTAGTGTGGTTGCTGCTAGTGCAGAGTCACCAGACTTAGAGCTTTCCACCATTTTTTTTTTCTTCTTCTTCTTCTTCTTCTTCTTCGCAGAGTTCTTTCTGCTGCTCCCTGTTGTTGTCAACCTCCTGTTTTCCTTTGGGTTCTTCTTCTAGTTCACAAACAGTTGTGGAGACATTACTTTGTGAACATTTAAAGGCTCTCCTTCATCATTCTTGATTTTTCTTCCCAGTTTCTTCTTTAGCACTATACTCAACAGTCTTCCATGAAACACCTTTGTCAGGGGTTTTTCTGTAGACTTCTTCAACTCAGCCTTTTCTACCCATTTGGAGATCTGATCAAACAGGATAACTCTAAAGTTGATTTTCTTCTTTAGAACTATAGCAGACATCATTTTTAACTGTTGATCAAGCACAGTGTCATGTGCAGTATCCCTGCATAGTATACATTTACCCACTATCTCGGCAAGGAACTTAAATTCCTCCGAAAACTCCTTTTTCTTCATGTCCTTCAGACTAGGGTTTCTTTGGTACCGCATTATCCTTTTTCTTTATTTAATGTCGACTTTATCTAGGTTTATCAGATCTTAATTGGGAAACCCTAGACATTGATTGATGTTTGATGCTCTTATCTTCAGACTTGATCCTTTCACCTTGGTGGTCAGAAGCCCAGAGTTCATTAAAGCATTTGAGTAGAACTGCTTCACTACCTCTGTATAGACTGGAGTGTCAGCCTCTAAGCACTCAGAGAACCCAGCCTTCTTTATGAGCTCAAGTGTATCCTTGAACTTTGTTTCTGATTCTTTGAACTTTTTGAAGTCGAGTTGGATTCCTGTTATAACTCACCATTCTTCCATTTGAAGAGCTCAAGGTATATGAGTATGTGATCTAGGGAGTTTTCTAAGAGATACTTGAATGTGATTTGGGCTAAGTTCTGGAGGATTAATGGGTTTAGGCTTTGAAGAATATTCTTAGGGTTTGAAAAATGGGAGGGAGAAAGGTTCGATGGTTTCTGATAACTGTTTGCAGATTTTGAATTTGTCTTTATGGAAGTTCCTTCTAACTCTGCATAATCAGTGATGTGTCAGCCAACCATTGGTTGCACGATGTCCAGTAATGTGCTGTAACTCCCCATAAACTTTTCAGTTAAATATTTATTTTAAAAGAGTAGATGTTTAATTGACGTGGATTGACCGTTGACCATTTTGGTTCGTAGAGTAACATGATAAGGTAGTTATGGACTCTACGTTTTTCTTTGTTGACTCAACGATCATCTTTTGAGAGATGCTTCAGTGGATGGTTTTGACAGTAATCCTCATCTTGATGCTGCATAGCTTTATCACTGATGTATCCCATACCAATTTGGGTACTTTAAGTTCTGAGGTGCGTTTCCATGATATCTTTCCAAGCTGTATTCGAACTCATCTCCTTTTAATCTGAATGGTTGAGCAATTGTCCAGTTCTTCCAAGCTCCTCAAGAGCTAGAGTATCCTTTGGTAAGACTGCGATCGTCGAGTCTGCTTCTACGATCGTTGAGGATGCACCACGTTCATTGAGTTCTCTTCAAACTCTACTCTACGATTGTTGACTGTCTTGGTCCTTGAGATGAACTTGAATAAGCAATCCTTTTGGGTTAAGGTAGCTCAGGAAGGGCTAACCTCTTAGATTGAGCTAAGGGTTAGGTTTGTCCCTGAGGCACTTTCCAGATGAAGTACTTTATAAGTGATTTACACTGATATCTCATTTGACCTTTTCTGGTAGGGAGGTCCTCTATCGAACTTAGACAATTGCATTTGATGTAATCGTGGTGTCCTCCTATTCTTACACTATGATCAGATGTTTGATCGTAGGCACTCCATAATTTTGAGTTGGGTGGCTGAAAGGTTATACGTAGTACGTTTTGAGACGTTCCTACTGACTATGGTTCTTCATTTGGTTCATCAGCCACAAAGTTTTGGGACTCTGTAGCTGGTTCTCTGCTTCTTAGTATAACTCAGTGTTGTTGTTTCTTAACAGATCACTACTTCCCAATGTTCATACTATCTTCTCGGTGAGGAGTGATTTCCTTTTCTTCATGTGCATTAGGAGACATCCTTGTCTGCTTCTTTCTAACTGGAATCACCATTGACAGTCAAATCTGTTTTCATCGTGGACATAGATATCTCCAGGACTGATCATTCTACGATCATTTGTCAACACTCCGAACGTAGTCTTCTTTGTCAGCACGTGCTAGTGGAGTTCTGCTCTTGTAATGAGTTCCTCATGTTTGATGCTCGATGATCCTCTGTGGTGTGCTTCCATGAGGATTCTTCTATTATGTCATGCTTTGCATGATTGAGCATATAAGACCCTTACCATCTTTGGTTGATTGGCCTACTTCCATATAAGTATCAGCAGCCAAGTGAGCTTCATTTGGATTAGCTCAGCAGGTCTTCAATGGCAGGCTTTGACGTATGTGAATTTTATTAGAATCATTTCTGAACAGTCTTAAGCCATCTGCTGGTTAAATCTTTCTTTGACTGATGTCTTTTGCTTCATTATTCCTTAGTGTGGTCAGATAAACCAAGTACCTGTAGGTTAGATATATTTCTATTTCAGTACCCATAGTTAAATGAGTCCTGCCAGGTTAGTTTCAAAAACCATATTCTTCATATATTAGAATTAACATCATATTGATCACCAACAATCAAATTTATGCATGCAGCTAATTTAGATAATACATTTTGAGCATGATGGTGAGTGTGAGTAAGATTTTCCATTTAAAAAAACATTCTTTTTCTTTGATGGTTTCATCATTTTCATGGTTATGTTCACAGGGTTTAGATGTTCACAGAGTGAGAATCAACTCTACGATTTATTTGTATCTGGTTGATTCATAGAGGTGATCAGTTTCTAGAAATCATCAAGATACTCTTGTAGAACTGATCATACTCTGTGTGTTATCAAACACTTAGAACATAGGTTCGTATATACTAACCCAACAACAAAGATTACTTCACATAAGATTGATTTAACATGTGATGTTCTTATGACCTATTTCAGATTTCTTTCAAGATGTCATCTTCAACCTAAAATTTGGATGGAGAGAATGTTTGTAAACATTTTGATTTTCCAACCTCAGTGTACTTTCTCTTTTCACCTTTTTAGGTAGATTATGATTTCTTGACAGGATATTGTTATAGTGTATAAGTAGGTGTAACATGATGTATACAATTATATGAGTGAGGAATCGCACCTTTCTACTGTCAGTTTCTTAACAGTCATTTATCTTAGACATGCTGAGGTTATGCATTGATGTGTATAGTTTCTCATTTTCTCCTGACAACTTGTTGCTCAAGTTGACCTTTTAATCAATCAGCCGTAATCTTGAAGATTCCGGCTAAGAAAATCTCAGCATCTTTAATTCTTTGACATCCTTGAGTTTACCAGGTTACATCCAGCTGCTGGTTGGCCAGACACATGTTTGAGAGGTTCCTTTTTTTCTCTCTGGATATACATTTCTTAGCGCGTGGGGCCTTTTCATCTTTTCAGACTCGAGGATGTTTCTTGACCTTTCTAGCCTGATCTTCTGACTACAAGATTGACTGCGAGCATGGATTGGTCTTGTTGATGTAACAATCGAGAACATGGGCCAATCTGAGCAGCTTCAGTTCAGGTGTATATACACATTTACCTGTACACAATATCTCCAACATGTGAGCTCATCTGCACATAACAAGTGACTTACTACTAAACTAAGTTTAGAACAATGTTTGTGCCTAGGATCAGACTCAAAGCGATTAGCTTTTGAATATAGCATGAGAATCTACTTTGATACCAATTATTAGTTTCCAGTAGGCACAATATAGATCAAGAAGGGGGGGGGGGGTTGAATAGATCCTTTTTAATTTCAAATACTTTTCTCTGTTATTTTATGTAGCTAATGATTTAGCATATGACAAACATAAGAATCTTTTCAAGCACATCGGAATAAGTAAAAGATCCCCTTCATTGATATATTCATAATCATACATACATTGTTCTTAGAGTTAGTTCAGTTGTAAGCAGTTAAAACATACATAGCAGTTATAGCAGTTAATGTACATAATGTAAATGACATAAAGTAAAAGATTCAAGGGGTTTTAAGTGGTTCAGAGACTCAAGCTCTAATCCACTCTTACGCTTTCAACTAGCGAGATTTCCACTAAGGAAAGGCATCACCACGAATCACTAAGATTCCTTGAGGCCCGTGACCTTGGGGCTTGATTCACTAAGAACTCTTGAGGCCAGTGAATTTTAGAACTTCTCGAGTTCTCTAGGAACTTTTCAAGCCCAGCAGGCTTAGAACTTCATTTAGTCCCTCCGGATAAGGACCCCTCAGGGCCTGGCTTCTTCTTGTTGTTGTTGTTGGTGTTGGTGCTGGGCTGCTAAGATGTCTTTAAGCTTGATCATCTTTTGTACTTAGCAGCTTGGTGTGGTCCTCTTTGCATTTTGTTTCGAGACTGGACCACATCATCTTTGGTGCAGCTGATCTTCTTCTGTTCTCCTCATCTTAATGTAGTGTCAGCTGTGCACCATCACCATTTCCTGAACCCTTCTTAACATGTTGGCAGACATGGTTCTGTACTTGCTCTGCTTCAGCTTTGGGTTCATGATGAATCGTAGAGTGGCTCTTAGGATCTGCCTTGTGCTTTGCCACTCTTCTGAATGTTATCTTCTTGTCTTTCTTGGCTCTTAGCTTAGATGCCAATTCAAGTGGCATTCTCATATTTGTTGAGTGAAGCTTTGATCTGTTAAAGACCTTCTTCAAAGTTGCTTCACTTCCACCTTCGTAGTCTCATTGTCATTGAGACTTGTTCTATTTAAGCTCAGGTGGAACTCGTAGAGTCAACGTTAGCATTCTACCAACTCAACGATTCTGCAAAATAGCAATCATCAGCAACTCTTAATCTTTGAAGCTCTGTTGATTTATACTTCTTTCCAATCTTCCCGTTGGAAAGTAGTCGTTGAAAGCTTTTAGATTTGCTTCACAGATCTCGAGTTATTTGGTGTAGACTGCAGATGTGACATGACATCCCCTTTTCTGACTTTTTAACACTGCAGTCCACTGTTTCACCTACCCCATCAGAGATGTCACTTTTATGCCTCGGGTAGGTCGAAGAATTTATTTCCTCCTTCTGATTTCTCGATCCGAGGTTGTCCTTTTGCATCGATCCTCTTAATAAGCTCTTGTCCAAATATCAACCTTCAGATTGAACCGTTGCTAATGCTTCAATCTTCAGTTGTTCGAGCTCTACGATTCTGATTCATATCTTTATTGACCTTATCGTAGTGTCTCATTGACTGGTAGAGACAACACTATGATCTTGAAGATATCATATTTTCTATATAAATAAATCATAAATTTTAAGATAATTTTTTTTTTATTTATTAAAATAAATATGAATGATATGTGTCAAGGTAATGTGTAATTATAATTATATGTGTGATAAATAAAATTTATTTATTACATTAAGTATTGCAAATAAATTTATTTTAGAATTATTGATAATTATCAATTATATTTTTATACTAATTAATTTTATAGTAAAATGTTTTTAATGTTTATTTTCCAAGGAAATAGGATAATTATATTATTTTATATGATATGATTATAGAATTTTTATAATACTTATTTTATTATATGAAATTATTTGAGAATAGTTAAGTTAATTATTTTAACTTAATTATTAAGGTTATATATGAAAGATAAATCGGATATGGAATCCAAACCCTAATTTGGGTTTTGATCAAGGAATGAGAATAATAATATTATATTATTATTTGTCGAATTATTCTGAGATATGTATGATTATATGTAATGTTAATGTGTGGAGCAGTTTTATTATATTACAACTAAACCCTAATAATATTTTTATAAACCCTAAATATTAGTCTAATAAACCCTAATTTTGGTTACGAGATAAGGAATAATGATAATAATATATATATATATATATATATATATATATATATATATATATATATATATATATATATATATGTGTATGTAATATGACAATGGTTGGTCAATTATGATGTATAATGGTGCAAAGATTTGAAAACCCTAGTTTCTTGTGGAAAACACTAATTTTAAAACTCAAATCGTGAATTTAAAGGCTATTATATAAGCATGTGTTGTGTGATATATGTTGTGTGTTACTTCATGGTATGCTAATTAGAAACCCTAATTATTAAATTTAAAACCCTAGTTTATATTTATATTTTCTAGATATTAGAAAACCCTAAAACTATGAATGAAAACCCTAATCCTGAAAACCTAAAGCGGGAGGTTTGATCATCAAGAATTGTGTTACGGTGATAAATAACACGTGTGATAGACTTTAATTGCTAATTAAAATAAATTTAATTAGTAAATTAAAACCCTAAAACCTAGAACCCTAATTTAATTTCTAGAAACCCTAATTATATTATGGAAACCCTAATTATTGATATTATAAACCCTAATTGCTTTATTAGCAAGGTTAATTGTGATTAAGGGTAATAAACCCTAATATCCATGTATAAGATAATTACAAACTTACTTTAATTAACAAAGTTATTATTTTCAAAATTTTAGAAACTAAAAATTATTTTATTTTATTTTCTTTATAAACCCTAATTGTTAAATCCTAAATTTGGAAATTTTTGAAATCCTAGTTGCTAAATCTTTAAGGGTTAAATGTTAAACCCTAAACACTAAAATGTCTAAACCCTAAACCCTAAGGTAATTTTCTAGAAATTTAAGGAAATGACAAAAATGTCCCTCTTGTATAATTGGAGCTACAAACTAGGTTTTGACATTAGGGGTGGTGGTTCACCAAACCAACAACTCCACATGCTCTTTATTTGAAAATGACAACAATGACATTCGACTCTTGCATCGACAATACATGCATCAACATGGATATATATAGATTAAGAGAGAGAGAAATTGCATTTGGTAACTTTATTTTGCACAAACTCTTCCTCAAGCCACTCTCTCTCTAAACCTACGAATTTAGCAAGTATTTCAGTTTCAAACAAAGCCCCACGAAATTCCTAACAACATCAGAAGCCAAAATCAGAAATCTCTCTTAGAAAGGTATAAACCCTAGCCATTAATTTTGTCCAATGATCTGTCGTTAGATCTTGTAATTCGTTGTTAAAAGATGTTGTTTATAGTCTAATTTAATGATGCAGGTTGGTATATTACAAATCCATAACATCTAAATGCTTAAATCAATGATTTTTAAATTTACGGAAAATAAAATTTTGTGATCGACATCAAATGTCGAGCCTATAGATTGTTGTGTGTTTATTGTTTTTATGGTTTAAGTGTTTACATTTGTAGCCTTGTATGAGATCTTTAATGCGAAAGTGGATTCACTATCATTGAATGTCTAGATCAGCAGATATTATTGATGGTGAAAGGTCGTTTATTGAGCCATGGCCATGCCGGGAAGAAATGCAGGTAAACCAGAATCGAAAATCACGTCGATAGTATTTTAACGGGTCGGATCCGGTGATTTAATGATTGTTGGATGTTGTTATTGTATTAAAGTTGGAGCTTGTTGTTTGTACTATATATCTATGCCTTAAAACACGACAAACAATGAATATATCAAAGCGTAGTAAGTGGTCAAAGTAGACCACTTGCCTTTATTTTAGGTTTCTGGAAATCTCGGAAAAATGAAGAACACGACTTACGGCGAGGATTTGACCAAGAGTTTGATCTTGTAAATCTGTTAATGTTAAGCTTATATTTGTTGTTTCGGTGTTGTTCCTTGACACGAGTACTCTGATTTAAACCTTGTAATCACATGAACAAGATCGAACATAGATTAATTTGAGCTTAGATGTAGCAACTCAAAGCTATGCGGGGCCGGAAAAACCCGAATGGGTTACAAGCGACTTCATTGAAGCTTTGGATCTTGCAAGATTGTTGTTGTTTTATTGATGTAATACTTGATAATTGTAGTACTACATATACGCATTACATGATTGAACCATAGGTTAGTCAAAACATGATCATCATTGGAAGATTATCACGGTCGAACCGAGCCCACATGAAAATCGGATCGACGGTGTTCTTGAGCCTCAAGAACACCAACAATGACATATATTACATCAGCTAAAGACCTTTAATGACGGTTTTATTATTTTTAATTTCTAATATTAGAAAAAATATTTAAAATAGAAAATAAATTATAAAAATTACAAAAATAGTTTTTAAAATTATTTTAAATTATGAAAAATAATTTACGATTATTTAGAATATTTTTCATTAATATTTATAATTATTTGAATATTAATGATATTTAATTTATTTAATTAGTATATTAAATAAATTATAGAAAAAATGATTTTAATTGTTTAAAAATTATTTTAAATAAAGATTAATGTATTATAAAATATTTTAATATTTTTGGAGAAATTTCATTAATAAATTAATATTAATGATATTAGATTTATTTGATTATTAAATTAAATAAATAAGATAAAAATGATTTTAATGATTTAAAAATCATTTTAAATGAAAATAAAGTATTTAAAAATATTTTAAGTTATAAAATATAACTTTTAATATTTAATGGTTAATTTCATTAATTAATGATTAATAATGATATTAAAGTTATTTAATATTTATATTAACTAATTTAGTTTAAAAATGATTTTAATATTTTAATAATCATTTTAAATGAAGATAAAATGTTTAAAGATATTTTAAGTTATAAAATATAACTTTTAATATTTAAAGGATAATTTCATTAATAAATTAATATTAATGATATTTATTTAATGATTAATGATATTAAATTTATTTAATAATTATATTAAATAAATAGTTTTAAAATGGTTTTATTAATTTAAAAATTATTTAAAGAGGGATATAAATGAATATTTTAAGTTATAATTAATGACTTTTAATATTTGAATAAATAGCTCATTAATATTTAAATATTAATGGTAATTATTTAATAATAATTTTAAATGTTTTAAAAATCATTTAAGGTAATATAAATACTTTAAAAATATTTTGAGTTATTATAAATAACTTTAATATTTTGGCAATGGTTTTCATTAATAGTTTAATATTAATTAAATATTAATGATAATAGAATTATTTGATATTTAAATCATTTTATAATGATTCGATGTTTGAAAATTTTGATAAATTATGATAAATGATAATAATTAATTAAAAATTATTATAAAGCCATGAAAGATAATGTGATTGATGTTTAAGTTATCCAAATGAATATGTAATTCATTGTATAGAGTCTTAGACTCTATTATTACCGATAAAGTTGTCGATGAGTAAGCATGGTTCGAGAAATTGATGCGGACATAGATAATTTAATTAGTTAAAGGTTTATTTGTGATTCAATGGTGGTTAAGGTTATATAATAATGTGATTAAGAATGTGTTGATGTTTGTTTGTGAAACCATGATTTATTGAACATGTGTGATAAGGTGATTAGATTATGTCTTTATTTATGATAGGCGGTGTTATGTGTTACGTTATGATATACTAATCGAAAAATGATTTGATTAATGATAGTCGTGATAGAAAAGATAAATCTAAGTTGCGTAAGTGTAAGCGGTAGCATCGGCAAATATCTAACTTTGCATTTTCTTTATGCAATGGACAAGTGTAAGAATGTTTGAATAATTATTATTATTATTATCTGATTATTAAACCTATATTATATAAGCCCATTGATTATCAACATGTTAGTATATGATAATTGAGATAAATATATTACATTCGTTAATTTCTATAAATGATTATACAAGTGTCCCCACTTGGATAATCATTATATTCATCGCATGTTGATACACCTTTGATATACATATATGTTGAATTATATAAGACCTTTGTTATGAAAACCCGATGAAATGAACACATCCGATAATAATGGGAAATTTTTTATGCTATTCTACGGACAAAGGATGAACGATAATATCGTTCTAGCAATGTAGTATTGATCAATACAGGGCCCATGGATCATACACCCAAAGTTCGTAGTAATGGTAGGTTTCTGAGATGAATTTCTGTTTAAAACCTTTTGAAAATGAAAACAATGTTCATGATATGTCACGTAAAACCTTATATATAAACAATACACGGTTTCAAAAATTTGAAAGAGGGTTGTTATGTTATTATTATTAGTACAGAGATTACTTCACAACTATTATTTGGTTGTAGAAGAATATTATAAAGAAAACATTTAAATTCTTTCGAAATATATATATATAATAATACTTTTGGGCACTCAAATGCTCATCCTTGCTTAATTTAAATGTTTTTAGCTAAGTATGAAAAGCTAGAAGGTTCGGACGGGAACAAGTGAAAAGGAAAGCAAGCAGAATATGTTATTGGTATCTTTTTGTAATAGATAGATTGTATTAAGTTAATGATATGTATATATATCATGTAAAGAATATAGTAAAGGTTGCGTACTTGGGATTAGACTACGATAAATGTAAGTTAAGTTTGAAATTATATATTATTGTTATTATTATTAGTAGAATTCGCTCATAGAAATGGTATCGTAAAAGTCTAGAGTTTGGGTTTCAAGTATCCGGATTAGGGACTCTACATCATGGTATCAGAGCTATAGGGTTAGAAACCTTAGGTGGGTTAGACCTTAGGCTATAACCTTAGAACAGAGGGAAATGTTGAAAATATAAATAACTCATATAGAGTTTAAAAAAAAAAAGAGATGAATTGAATAAATTCATCGTCAAACAAAATAAAAGATAACTTATAAAACTATTATTATGTCTTTGTGTGTATTAATTATTTGCTAGTTAAGATAATTTTGTGTGTAGGTGTTTGAAAGGAATAGAATTAGGATACCCTTAATTCAGTAAAGAATAAGTCGACATCCATGGTAGAGAGCCAATATCAAAGCCGATAGCTGCAATAGAGGCTCACATTGAAAGCTACCTCAAAGAGGTGGTTATTTTGGAAAGTATAATCTTTGGATCAAGAAAGCTAAAAGTGTAAGCGATAGGTAAAGTATGGTTAAGGTATAAATGGTCAATGTTGAGTTCTTAAACTCATATGTTTGTAATGAGTTCTTAAACTCATAAGGTGTTGAAAGTTGTGACAAACTTGATACGATTATGTATGAATGGATATTGAGGATAATAGGAATAGATAGAGTTACTAAGTAATTGATCGTTAGTGAAGGTGTAAGGAATAGGTAGTGTTAGTATTAGTTGAATATGTATAATTTTAGGTGGTATATATGATAGGTATGATTGGTGTAATGTAATATTTTGTATAAGTTATGGCGGCGATTCCGACTCTTGAGTCACAAAGGGATATGAATGTTTAAAGCAATATGTGTTATGGTATGTCAAGTGTTATGAATATGGGTTTATGTTGGATTAATGGGATAAGTTGGTATGAAGATAATAAATATTTATCGAATATTTGGTTATCTGATGAAACCAAGTTTTCAAAATCTAATATTTTGAATATATGATTATTTGAATAGAAAGTTTTGCGTTATATATGATAAGCGTTTACGATAAGGCTTAGAATGTAAGGTAATAAAGAATAATTTATAATAATGCGAAATCAAGACGAAAACGAAACCAAAGAACAAAAGAACACATCAACAAAATTTGGAGGACAACAAGACGAAACAATTTTTTTTTGCGAATGTGGACGATCAAGTTATGCGAGCGGATTACGGTAGCGAAAAATCAATCGGATAATCGAACATCGAGCGTTAAAGACTTCAAAGGTGGTTCTATTGCGAGGATTTAGAATCTCAAGTGACCCGTAGCGGCGTATGTTATAGCTAGAATAACGGCGGGGCAAGAGACAACTTTTACGCCTATAAGATAAAAGAAAATAATCTTGATAATCTGAGGAGATAAGCGGGAATGTGATAAAAAAAAAAAAGGAAAAGTTTGTGTATAGAAAGTAAGGACGGAGGGATATATATCTTTCCTAAAGGTCCCAATCAAGAAGGTATATTAAATGTGTTATATGCGAATCAATGGAGTATAAGGTGAAAAATTTGTCCAAGAAAGGAAATGGAGACAAGGAATGCGAAAATGCGAAAAGCGGCGAGGGCATTGGCGACATCGGGACCGACATCAACAAATAAATCAATAGAATCAACTACACAAACGTCTTCAACATGGTAATTCGAAGATATCGTGGCGGTGGGGATCTGACTCAGGTATTACTTAAACCAATTTTATTTTCTTATATATTATTTTCTTATATAAATAATAAATTATTTTATAAAGTATTTTGAAGGAGGAATTTGAGTTCTCTTAGAAATCAAATTTACATTTAGAAAAGATAGATAAGCTTTTTCTTTGAATAGTTAAAGATCGGATCGATCAATTATGATCGAGATCTGCAATGATTGTATATGCTATATACCTGGTAAGTATAGGTTTTAAAAGGTGATTAGGGGCGGAATCCTTATAAAGGAGGTGAATGTGACAACTGACGATATTTTCTATATAAATAAATCATAAATTTTGCGTATTTTTTTTTTTTTTTTATTTATTAAAATAAATATGAATGATATGTGTCAAGGTAATGTGTAATTATAATTATATGTGTGATAAATAAAATTTATTTATTACATTAAGTATTGCAAATAAATTTATTTTAGAATTATTGATAATTATCAATTATATTTTTATACTAATTAATTTTATAGTAAAAATGTTTTTTAATGTTTATTTTCCAAGGAAGTAGGATAATTATATTATTTTATATGATATGATTATAGAATTTTATAATACTTATTTTATTATATGAAATTATTTCAAAATAGTTAAGTTAATTATTTTAACTTAATTATTAAGGTTATATATGAAAGATAAATCGGATATGGAATCGAACCCTAATTTGGGTTTTGATCAAGGAATGAGAATAATAATATTATATTATTATTTGTCGATTATTCTGAGATATGTATGATTATATGTGTAATTTTAATGTGTGGAGCAGTTTTATTATATTACAACTAAACCCTAATAATATTTTTATAAACCCTAAATATTAGTCTAATAAACCCTAATTTTGGTTCTGAGATAAGGAATAATGATAATAATATTATATATATATATATATATATATATATATATATATATATATATATATATGTATAATTTGACAATGGTTGGTCAATTATGATGTATAATGGTGCAGTATTTGAAAACCCTAGTTTACTGTGGAAAAACCCTAATTTAAAACTCAAATCGTGAATTTAAGGCTATTATATAACTGTGTTGTGTGATATATGTTGTGTGTTACTTCATGGTATGCTAATTAGGAAACCCTAATTATTAAATTTAAAACCCTAGTTTATATTTATATTTTCTAGATATTAGAAAACCCTAACTATGAATGAAAACCCTAATCCGGAAACCTAAACCGGAGGTTTGATCTGTCAAGAATTGTGTTACAGTGATAAATAACACGTGTGATAGACTTTAATTGCTAATTAAAATAAATTTAATTAGTAAATTAAAACCCTAAAACCTAGAACCCTAATTTAATTTCTAGAAACCCTAATTATATTATGGAAACCCTAATTATCGATATTATAAACCCTAATTGCTTTATTAGCAAGGTTAATTGTGATTAAGGGTAATAAACCCTAATATCCATGTATAAGATAATTACAAACTTACTTTAATTAACAAAGTTATTATTTTCAAAATTTTAGAAACCAAAATTATTTTATTTTATTTTCTTTATAAACCCTAATTGTTAAATCCTAAATTTGGAAATTTTTGAAATCCTAGTTGCTAAATCTTTAAGGGTTAAATGTTAAACCCTAAACACTAAAATGTCTAAACCCTAAACCCTAAGGTAATTTTCTAGAAATTTAAGGAAATGACAAAAATGTCCCTCTTGTATAATTGGAGCTACAAACTAGGTTTTGACATTAGGGGTGGTGGTTCACCAAACCAACAACTCCACATGCTCTTTATTTGACAGCAACAAGCAGCATTCAGCTCTTGCATCAGCAATACATGCATCCAACATGGATATATATAGATTAAGAGAGAGAGAAATTGCATTTGGTAACTTTATTTTGCACAAACTCTTCCTCAAGCCACTCTCTCTCTAAACCTACGAATTTGCTAAGTATTTTGGTTTCAAAACATCAACGAAATTCCTAACAACATCGGAAAGCAAAATCAAAAATCTCTCTTAGAAAGGTATAAACCCTAGCCATTAATTTTGTCCAATGATGCATCGTTAGATCTTGTAATTCGTTGTTAAAAGATGTTGTTTATAGTCTAATTTAATGATCTGGGTTGGTATATTACAAATCCATAACATCTAAATGCTTAAATCAATGATTTTTAAATTTCTGGAAAATAAAATTTTGTGATCTGACATCAAATGTCAGAGCCTATAGATTGTTGTGTGTTTATTGTTTTTATGGTTTAAGTGTTTACATTTGTAGCCTTGTATGAGATCTTTAATCGGAAAGTGGATTCACTATCATTGAATGTCTAGATCAACAGATATTAATGGTTAAAGGTCGTTGACCGACCATGACCGGGAAGAAATCTGGGTAAACCAAGAATCTGAAAATCACGTCTGATAGTATTTTAACGGTCCAGATCTGACTGATTTAATGATTGTTGGATGTTGTTATTGTATTAAAGTTGGAGCTTGTTGTTTGTACTATATATCTATTCCTTAAAACCTGACAAACAATGAATATATCAAGCGTAGTAAGTGGTCAAAGTAGACCACTTGCCTTTATTTGGAGTTTACGGAAATCTCGGAAAAATGAAGAACCTGACTTACGGCGAGATTGGCCGAGTTTGATCTTGTAAATCTGTTAATGTTAAGCTTATTTGTTGTTTTGGTGTTGTTCCTTGACACGAGTACTCTGATTTAAACCTTGTAATCACATGAACGAAGATCGAACATAGATTAATTTGAGCTTAGATGTATGACTCGAAGTATGCGGGCCCGAAAAAACCCGAGAATGGGTCGGATGACTTCATTGAAGCTTTGGATCTTACAAGATTGTTGTTGTTTTATTGATGTAATACTTGATAATTGTAGTACTACATATACTTTACATGATTGAACCATAGGTTAGTCAAAACATGATCAGATTTGGAAGATTATCACGGTCGAACCAAGCACCACAGCCGGATTTGGCGGTGTTCTTGAACTCAAGAACACCAGCAATGACATATTTACATCGCTAAAGACCTTCTAATGACGGTTTTTATTATTTTTAATTTCTAATATTAGAAAAATATTTAAAAATAGAAAATAAATTATAAAAATTACAAAATATTTTTAAAATTATTTTAAATTATGAAAAATAATTTACGATTATTTAGAATATTTTTCATTAATATTTATAATTATTTGAATATTAATGATATTTAATTTATTTAATTAGTATATTAAATAAATTATAGAAAAATGATTTTAATTGTTTAAAAATTATTTTAAATAAAGATTAATGTATTATAAAATATTTTAATATTTTTGGAGAAATTTCATTAATAAATTAATATTAATGATATTAGATTTATTTGATTATTAAATTAAATAAATAAGATAAAAATGATTTTAATGATTTAAAATTCATTTTAAATGAAAATAAAGTATTTAAAAATATTTTAAGTTATAAAATATAACTTTTAATATTTAATGGTTAATTTCATTAATTAATGATTAATAATGATATTAAAGTTATTTAATATTTATATTAACTAATTTAGTTTAAAAATGATTTTAATATTTTAATAATCATTTTAAATGAAGATAAAATGTTTAAAGATATTTTAAGTTATAAAATATAACTTTTAATATTTAAAGGATAATTTCATTAATAAATTAATATTAATGATATTTATTTAATGATTAATGATATTAAATTTATTTAATAATTATATTGAATAAATAGTTTTAAAATGGTTTTATTAATTTAAAAATTATTAAAGAGGGATATAAATGAATATTTTAAGTTATAATTAATGACTTTTAATATTTGAGTAAATAGCTCATTAATATTTAAATATTAATGGTAATGATTTAATAATGATTTTAAATGTTTTAAAAATCATTTAAGGGTAATATAAATACTTTAAAAATATTTTGAGTTATTATAAATAACTTTAATATTTTGGCAATGGTTTCATTAATAGTTTAATATTAATTAAATATTAATGATAATAGAATTATTTGATATTTAAATCATTTTATAATGATTAGATGTTTGAAAATTTGTGATAAATTATGATAAATGATAATAATTATTTAAAAATTATTATAAAGCCATGAAAGATAGTGCGATTGATGTTTAAGTTATCCAAATTAATATGTAATTCTTGTATAGAGTCTTAGACTCGATTATTGCAGAGATAAAGTTGTCGGTGGTAAGCATAGTTCGAGAAATTGATGCGGACATAGATAATTTAATTAGTTAAAGGTTTATTTGTGATTGATGGTTGTTAAGGTTATATGATATTGTAATTAAGAATGTGTTAATGATTGTTTGTGAGTCAATGACTGTTGAACATGTGTGATAAAGTGATTAGATTATGTTCTGACTGCAATAGGCAGTGTTATGTGTTACGTTATGATATACTAATTAGTAAAATGATTTGATTAATGATAGGTCGTGATAGAAAAGATAAATCTAAGTTGCGTAAGTGTAAGCAGCGCATCAGGCAAGTATCCTAACTTTGCATTTTCTTTATGCAATTGACAAGTGTAAGAATGTTTCAGAATAATTATTATTATTATTATACAGATTATTAAACCTATATTATATAAGCCTATTGATTATCAACATGTTAGTATATGATAATTCAGATAAATATATTCTGTTCGTTAATTTCTATAAATGATTATACAAGTGTCCCCACTTGGATAATCATTATATTCATCGCATGTTGATACACCTTTGATATACATATATGTTGAATTATATAAGACCTTTGTTATGAAAACTTGAAGCGAAATGAACATCCAGATAATGGGAAAATTTTTTATGCTTCTTACCGGACAAAGGATGAACGATAATATCGTTCTAGCAATATAGTATTGATCAATCTGAGGGCCCATGAATTTGTACACCCTCGGGGCCCGTAAGTAATAATAGGTTTCTGGATGAATTCTGTTTAATCTTTTCGAAAATGAAAACAATGTTCATAATATATCACGAGAAACCTTATAAATAGACAATAATACAGTTTCAAAAACTTGAGCGAGGGTTGTTATGCTATTATTATTGGTACAGATTACTTCACAACTATTGACTGGTTGTAGAAGAATATTATAAAGAAAACATTTAAATTCTTTCAGCTTATATATATATAATACTTGCTGGGCACTCAAATGCTCATCCTTGCTTAATTTAAATGTTTTCAGCTAAGTATGAAAAGCTAGAAGGCTCGGCCAGGAACAAGTGAAAAGGAAAGCAAACAAAATATGTTATTGGTATCTTTTGTAATAGATAGACTGTATTAAGTTAATGATATGTATTATATATCATGTAAAGAATATAGTAAAGGTTGCGTACTTGGGATTAGACTCTGATAAATGTAAGTTAAGTTTGAAATTTATATTATTGTTATTATTATTAGTAGAATTCTGCTCATAGAAATGGTATCGTAAAGTACCGAGTTTGGGTTTCAAGTATCTGGATTCGGGGACTCTACAGATATTTTGGGAGTGCTCATTTGTTGAGAATTGTATTTGCTCTACGATTCTGCCTTGGCATTGTGAGCACATCTGTTGAGGTCTTAGTTCTGCACTCTACGATTCAGCTTCGGCTGTGCAGACACTACGACTTCGAGATCAGATCTTGATACTCTATGATTTCTAACTTTGTGCTCGTTGTCTTCATCGACCTTCTTTGGACTCACGATCTGCGCATGTAATCGATGAGACTCTACGATTCTGAGTGAAGTCTATGATTCTTGACTTGGGTTAGGCAGATGCTCGGTCGGCTCGTAGGCAGGCTGTTTCTACGATTCTGAACATGATTTCCTCAACAGACTACGGCCCTGAGGAAGTTCTTCTCGACACACCACGATCCTTCCTCGTCTCTCCTGGCAGTCTATGAACTCTGAGATCTACTATCTTGCAGACTACTATTCTGCCTCGATAGCTCTCGAGTTTTCCTTGACTCTCCTGGCAGACTACAATTTCTGGTGCAGTGCTCGACGATCAGATAAGCCTATCTATTACATCATAAGATCAACCTAACATGCTTGATCTTTCTATATTTATAGTCCTTGTACATCATTTCTTTTTAAGGACTTTACAAAGCTGTTTTGCTTATGTAGGATCAACCTAACACATTTGATTAATTCATTCTAAGTCCTTATACAGATGTTTCTATTATTTATCAAAGGACTTTAAAGCTTTTTTTAATGCAAGCATACTTGCATATTCATTCATATATATATATATATATATATCATAATCAAATCGTATATAACTAGGAATAACATTCATATGCATATTCCTAATAGCTTTACCTTTACCGATCATTGTTGATGCATATGCTGGTGTTGACTCCAATGGTTTGGCTTTTAATCGCCGATGCTTGTTTGATGAAGATAAGTTGAGATGTTTTTCACATCTCTGATGGGATGACGTTCTGAAATCACCAGACATTCCCGATGTATACGTTGGTAGTTTGCAACGGTGCCTACCCTGCTGATTGCCAAACTATTTTTGTTCCCACTCGAATAGTGGTATACGAAGCTTTCATCGCTGAACTGTCTTGATGTTGCACTGAATTGATGCCAATGGTTTTAGAATACTGGATCTTCTAACACCTTCGCTGAAGTAATATTCCAAGGTTTGCTTTGCCAGACTCTGCCTGATATTACGCTCACCCCTTTTTGAGGTGATTTGGAGTTTCCTTGAGCGCTTGATTCGCAATCCGGTTGAACTGATGACCTAACTTCCTCCACCGACATCCTCGGGGTTCTGACTCATTCTTTCAACGCTTGATTTGAACTTCGGTGTAGAGGCCTCAACTGATGAGGACTTGACGCATGTTAACATGTTTGATGGTGTAGATTTCCTTCGCTAAACCTTTTGTCGTTGGCCTTCTGCTCCTGAGTTAAGAACTTTTTTTGAGAATTTTCCCCTTCTTTCGTAGGGACACGCTTATGTCGCCATGATTTCTTTCATGAGTTCTCCCCTTTCTTTTTGATGAGAGGCTTGATCCCGTCTTAAGCTCCTTCCATTTCTTGGAATCGTAAAATGCCCCAGTCATTCCACAAGTTGTTACCGGGGATTCATACGAGAGACTCTCTTTGTTGACTAAATCGCGAGTGAATAATATCTGAATCACCATTAAGATGATGATGGACCATGCTGATGGCGCTAACTGATGCATTTTCCACTTTAGGATGGTTGATAAATGCCCCAGTGTTGAGTTGTTGCTGCTTCCGAGATTGCCCCAATCTTGTTGTAAGGGACCCAATATCCGGTTGTCGCTAATGTTGAAATTGCCCCAGCCTTGCTTGTTGTCTAGGGTAGTTTCTTTGACAGATGGGCTGATAAGATGCCGAGATCGCGAGAAGCTTTTACCTCTGTACCATATGATGAACAGGTAGTGGATGTGGGTTTTGATGTTGACAGCTTTTTCTGGTAGAGATGTCGCTCTAGTTGAGAGAGATGATGCTCTAACTCATAGGGATACTGCTGTTGTTGAGCAGGATAGCGCTATATCTGCCCGAGATATCGGATGTAGTTGGCGGTGGATCTGTTGGCTCGTGTAGAAACTGTAAGACCCCGAATTTTATGAAATGAAGGTATTCAATTTTCTTATAATTATTATGTTATTTAGTGAATGGTTAAATTGATAAAGGTTAAAGTTAAGGGTGATATTTGAAATTTTTGCAAAGTAAGCAAGTTGATATAAAATATTCGATTGGTCGGGGAATATTCGTTTTAACAGGGAATATTCGTATGACGACACAATCATTGGTGGACCCCACAACAGAAGTATTGTCGTAATTAAAAAACGACAAAATTATCTTTTTATAAAAATAACGACAAACGTTTTACCGTTAAACTGTTGAACTACCCGGTGGTAGAAATACGATGTCTGGCGTGGTTGCATAAGTAGCACACGGTATTGATTATTGATGCTTACGTGAGAAGTCACTCGGTTATACTCAATTATTGCTACGATAATTCTTTGCATCATATCTCTCATATTATTGATTCAATTATTGTCACAGTATCATCTGCATAAAATTTTATATTATTAAATCAATAATTGAGACAACAAAGTTATTCATATTATTATTTGCAATATTGACAATGTCTAGAAAGTTCTGTCAATGAGAGGTTTGGTCACCTAATTGCGCGCCAATAGGGAGAAATCTTTATCGGAAAACCCCCTCTTTCCTGGGAATAATCTGGTTGTTAAATATTGTGAGTTATAATATTAATGATGAATAAGTTCGTGTTGATTAAAGATGAAATTGATATTTCCATTGTGTTGGGATTATTAGTGTTAGTGGAAATCGACATCTATTCCGATAATAATTGATGTATGGAGGTTATATTGACCAATCAGGTAATTAATCGGATAAATGAGTAATTAATTGATATTAATTCACATGCTTATAACTATTTGTTCACATGTGTGTACTATTGATTCACATGCATATACTATTAGGAGAGGTGGTGCAAGATTCATAATACTTGCATGATTAAATCAAAAATGGAGGTATAGATGAAGGTACTATACTGTAATTAATTTTTTCACATGTATAGAACTATTGAGTCACATGATTGTACTATTGATTCACATGATATACTATTAGGGGAGGTGGTGCAAGTTTGATAATACTTGCATGACTAAATTAAAAATAAAGGAAAAGATGAAGGTATTGTACTGTAATATTTTGAGCCCCAAAACGTGCAATTATCGAAACTATATTTTCCTATAAATAGAAGCTCATTCTTCTTTCATTCTCACCAATTCACTAAGTCTCACAAGAGTAATTATAGAGAGAGAATCTATAGAGAGAGAAGCTATAGAGAGAAAGAAGAAGCGATGTCTGCTACTTCACTATTTTAGTATCCAGTCTTCTTCTGAGGTAAGGGGTAGTATTTACTTCATATTCTGAAGAAATATTATTCGTATTCGTATGAATATTATTTTTGTTCAATATTCGTAAGGAATATCATTTTCATTCAATATTCATTAACTTCGTTTAATATTCGTAAGGAATATTATTTTCGTTCGATATTCGTAAGGGATATTATTTTGTTCAGTATTCATAGGAATAATATTTTCTTCCATACTCTGTAGTATGTGAGTAATATTATTTCGTCTCGTATTCCTGATTATACCCTCATTTTGTTAAAGTATTACTTCTATACTTCGTAAAATTAGTAGAATATCCTTGAAATTTGCCCTTCATCTAGTATCGTTTCACAAGGATATTTTCTGTACATTCTTGTTAAATTTTAAGCTTTTCATGCCGGAGTACTGTCAATGAGTAGTATTCATTTTACGGTATTATTCATAAAGTACTATTCACGGGGTACTATTCATAAAGTACTATTCACGAGGTACTATTTACAAAGTACTATTCACGGGTACTATTCATGAGTACTATTCACAAAGTAATATTCACTAGGTACTATTCTCGAAGTACTATTCACGGGGTACTATTCACTCAGGTACTATTCACCCATGGAATTATTCATGACAAAAATTGATTTCTTTGTTGTCCAAATCATTTTTGATACAATATTATTCTTGAATTTTACTCCACAAAGAAGTATCATGTTGACAATTTGGACATTATTGAATTCTGGATAAATTAAGTTATAAATCTTTAAAAATTTATCCTTTGCTTTCTTTTAATTGAATTCTTATATCATTGTCATCATCCTCATGCTTATATTGTGATAAAAGTCATATGTGGCTTACGTGCATAAATGTACTATTGATTGGTATGATTATGACCAGGGATCATTCGGTATAATCATGACCCATAATGTTACAAATGATGTGATAAAAGTCCTCATTGGCCCGTAGTGCATTGATGGACAGTTGTTGGTATGATTATGACCAAAGATTATTCGGTATAATCATGACCATTGATGATTACATGAATATCCTTGGCCCAAAGTGCAGGGATGATTCGATGATGTGGTTTATTTATGAAGCTGAGTCTCAACGATAAAGTGGATGAAAAACTTTTTAAATCATAGAAGATAGTAGATATCATGCTCTACTTGACTCTTCTAATGGATTGTTTATTCCGCTTCAGTTGTTGATCTAAAACTTGTTGTCTATAATATTCTATCAGTTGTTATATTGTTGAAGGCTAAGGATAATTTATTTTGCATTATCTTAGTCATAATATTTCTTACTGGGCTAGTTGAGCTCACCCTTTTGCTTTCATTGTTCTCTTCAGGAAATGAGAACGTATTCGGGACTAGCTGAGGAATAGAGTGACGGTCCGAGATGGTGGCTATAGTAGTCCTCACTATTTTATGAAATAGTGTGATAATAAATGTAATGAGGACTTCATTTGAGTTTGAATACTGTCTATGAGACAATATTCGTGTAAAAAAACTCTAAGCTACGCTGTTGTCGTATTGTATAAAAGAAGTTTGTATTTGATTTATGTACCATGTATTTGGCGACTCAGAATGGGTGATGTATACCTATTTTGGGGGCGTCACAGAAACCCTTGGGCAGGAGATCACATCGTTACCTCCTTCTTCTAAGAGGGAATCCATATTTGACTTGATAGCCTGCATATACACTGATTTGTAGATGGGCTTGTATTTTCCTGTACAAACTAGCTTAGCCATTTTGTCATGTACAGTACACATTGTATATATCAAACAACATTATATATGGCAGGGAAATATATGTTGATTCAGTTCCCTTTTAGTTGTGCATTATTACTTGCTTGATATTTTCTTGTTTCTCCATGGCTTTGTGATCTGGATGTATTCTGAACTCCTCCTTGATGGATGGATAGTGAGATGTCTCAGGATTTTCAGAATAGATCGTCGATCTGTCTGTATTTCCCACCATCTTTGGTGTCTTGGGATTGGTTTTTGTATGTGGTTATGGATAGGAGTGTGTTTGTTTTTGTTTTTTTTGTGGTGAGACCGGACCATATAACATGGCTGCCTACGTACTCCCGTATATTGGGGAGATCAGGTCGGCGTAGTTCGCCTCATGTATAAGGCGGATTGCAGGTGAAAAGTTTTAATCCCATGTACATGATAAATTGAAGGTGTGAAAGGTTTAATCCCTGGTGGGATAAACTGAAGTTGTATGAATGGAGTGAAGCCAGGCTGCTGGCTTGAAGAGTATGTTTCCCTGAGGGGAAAAGTGTGGAAAAGAGTTGTATGTAGTGAAGGGATAAAGAATCGGAATGACTGGTGATCTGATGATCCAACACCAGGATGTTTGCTTGATGGTAACTTCAGACATAGTACCGTTTCACGGCGTCCGAGTTGATGAGTTGCAAAAATTCATCGCCGTCCATTTCCTGTAATCTGAGAGCGCCTCTTGTCAATACCTCCTTGAAAATAAACAGGCCTTCCCAGTTTGGAGCGAATTTTCCTTTAGACTGAGTTTGGTTGTCAACAATCTTCTTTAAAACCAAGTCGTGTTGTTTGAACTGCAGTAGTCACACTTTTCTGTTGTAGGATATTCTTTACAAGTAGAGGGCCGCTCATGTGTGGGCCACATACTCCCCCATGGATTTCATCCATGAGCCTCTGAGCTTGGTCCTTGTCCATACATCAAAGGAGACCTAGTCCTGCATCTCTTTTGTAGAGTGCATCTCTGCTCAGGTAGAATTTCATAGCCAGTCGATGGATCCGCCTTCTTTTAGTCGGGCTCGCCTCAGCAGGTGTAGATCTATCTTATGAGTGCTCATTGATATGCTGATATCAAGGATGCTGGATGGGAGGTAGCTCATCTGATACTTCTCCACTGTAATTCCCATAGGCTGGAGCCTTTTATTGGGCAAATGTGAGGGTTGGCATGTCTTCCTTGTCATGTATGTTGATCAAGGAGGCCAAGGTTGCTAGCGCATCCGCAAAAGCATTCCTATTTTGAGGAATGTGGAGGAAGGATTTTTCTTCAAACTTCGAAGCCATCTGTAGAACTTGCCGATGGTAAGGCAGCAACTATAGAACCTGTTGAAGAGCTTTTTTCTTTTTCTTTTTTCTTCTCTTTTTTTTATTTGTTATTTTTATGCATTAGATCGTGGAAAAGAGCCATATGGCTCATTGATAGGTAGCTCCGGCATTGATGAGGCCGAATGACAATCGTTTATAGAAAAAGGTTCCCCAAGGAGTGATAAATGCAATTTTCTCATGATCTTTTTAAGCAACCATGATTTGATGGTACCCCACAAATCAATCCAAAAAGGAGTATATATCATACTGATTTGTATTGTCAATGAGTATGTGGATGAATGGGACGGGAAAGCTATCTTTTAGACAAGCTTTGTTCATATCACTGTAATCCACGCAAACTCACACCTCTCCTCCGGGTTTTGGCACGGGGACTATGTTGGATAGCCATTCAGGGTATGTTGACACCATGATGATGCTGATTTGAAATTGTTTCACAATTTCTTCTTTAACTTTTAACCTCCACTCAGGTTTTAATTGCCTGAGCTTCTGCCTGACTGACTTGAATCCCCCTTTGATGGGAATGCGATGAATGACAATGTCAGTGGATAAACCAACCATGTCTTCGTGAGACCATGAAAACACTTCCTAGAATAGGGTCAATAGAGTAACCATGTCATTCCTTTGGTTTGGAGTGAGGTCCGTACCAATCTGGATTTGTTTGGGGTTTTCTAAGGTTCTGAGGTTTAAAAGAGGTGGTTTGATCAAGATTTGGCTTGGGTTTATCTTCGACCCATTCTTTGATCTCCTTAGGTATCTCATAGTCCTCTTATATTTCCATCAAGTCTGAGTCCAACTTTACATCAAAGTTACAGTCCCTGTGGAGAATAGGCACCTCATCAGCAAGTCTAGGCACATCTAACTTTAGAGTCCTGAACCAAAATGCTCTCACTTAATATATGAAACTGTTCAATAACACAAAGTGTTAGCATGTAATGACAAAAGTAACTGCTAATACTATACAGAAAAAGTAAGCAGTTATTGCTATCTAGATGGCAGAATGAGTTTCTGCCTGTTTTACCCTTGTTGACCAATGCAAGGAGTGTTGCTCCAATTGTCGAGGGGAAAGTCTTGGTGGACTGCAGTGATGGAGGGGTTGTCATCGTCCTCCTTTTTCCTGAATGATGACCATTATGTATGGGCAATCATCGTCTGGGGTGTATCTGTTTGTGTGTTCATCATGGACAATGATGCGTACTTTGGACATCATTCTGACGATGTCTTATTTAATTCTTTGTTCCTCTTCTTCCATTACGGGATCTGGAACTAGGATTTCTTTCTCCTTCACCGGTATCAGTTTAGGAAATAACATAGTCATTACATGGGCAGGCACTTTTATCGGAGACCGTACAAGCTCAGGAACTGTAGGTGGAGATAATCGTCGTATGGCTGAAGCTGAAGGAATCTGTCTGTGCTTATGAGGATTCCTACGATTGGAACTAGCAGTATCCGGACCTTGGGTTCCTCCTTGTGCGGAGGATTCGGCATGTACGAGTATCCTTGTACCCTGAGTAGATTGGTGTAGTTCTTTAAGTAGAACAACCAAATATGTGATTTGTTTACTTAATTCGTCAAATTCTTCGCGAGAAACTGGATTAAGATCAGTTTGGTCAGATGAAGACATAATTGGCTGTAGGCTCGTGGCCTTTTTGGATTTTGACCGGGTTACTGGACCAATTATATTCCTACAAAAAAGACTTATGTAGTTTAGTCTTAGTGAATGTAGAAATATTACGTAATATGTCCGTTTAGGAGTATCGTCCTGCGAAACGGAAGTCAGTTGACAAGATAGCTTTTCAGGTTTTGATCTAAAGGGAAGGCATGTACACATATTCCTTTATATTTTCCATTACATTGAAATTTACATGGAAATGAAATTACAAGTAATTGAAATGTGAAAGTATGAAGAGATTTTCCTCCACGTTTGGTTTAGCAGAGGCTGACCTATCTTAGGTTACTCTCGCGGTTTTTCGGCATGAAGGTTCCCAAATCATTGCAATTTACTTGACGGGAAATTAATCTGGTCTTTCAACTGGAGCGAATTTGGGTGGTGTCTTTCCTGAGCCTCGTTGGAATTAGTCTTCCTACGAGTCCAGTAATCAAATACCGTCAGGATAGCCTCCTGGTGGAGGGACCACATAACATACATTCACATACATCGTGTCTCACCGTATGGAAATGATGACATGTGCGAAGCACTAATATCACATGCAGATATGGTGCAAAGCACTAAGTGCAGTAAGTAAATGCATTAGTACACATTCATTCAAATGTAAATGCAACATTCACATGCAGGCATATAACAGTTTTGAAAATTTTGTAATAGCGGCTTAAGTCCTCTTACTGGTGTCCCCAGCAGAGTCGATTCCTATCGACGTCGGGATTTTTATTTGTCCCTTTTTGTTCTTATTTTTTGGTGTTCTCATGTTAGGTGAGATTTGTTTGAAAAAATAAGTTGTGAAAAGGTCCGACATTTATATGTCAACGAATGGACTATAAGAGTCGCCAGTTGGTTTTTTATATGGTTGTACCAACACAATCGAGAAAAGGTTTGCACATTGACCCAGTGATGTGACACTGCTAAACGGGTCTGTGAAACCGAGGTTCATTAGGGTCCGGGGACTTGCTTATGCGGAGGGAAGGTGTTAGGCACCCCCCGACATCCGTGTTACCACGGTGACCGCCACTTTTCAAGAAACTGTTATGTGAATGTGTGTGTGTGTGGGTCAATGTGCTGTTATTTGGAAGTAGTGTGAGGCCACGTTCGCACCTATATACACATGGTTTGAATTTGTAAAAATTCAGTTTTAAACAAGATATAGCAATGATGTTTTTTAAAAGAGGTTTTTCAAACCCATATGCTCAATAGTAATTGAGACCTTTTGATACTTCCATTTTATTAAAATGTTCGACTTGATTGCTTTTATTTTCGAGATTCGAAGCATCTTCGAGAAAATAATGTACAAAGCAATGCCGAACTCCTCGTGGGAATGAAAACCATCTGAGGAAATCCAGACACCGTGAATAAATTTACAAGCTGTTTACAGCTGAAAATGTCCATCACGGGAACGGAATCTAGATTCAGTAGACTGAATATGTGATCACGTGATTCCTAGGCTCACATGATGCTGCAATTGATATAAAAGCAATAAGCAGGTATATATATAAAAGTTGTAAATATATATATATAGACATGATCAACCACCGCGAAGCACCTCCATGGGGGATCGAAAATGTAAATAAAGCTGTAAAAGCTATCAACCGCCATGAAATAAACTCAAAGTGAATTTAAAAGTAAATATATATATATATATATATATATATATAAAGGCGAAGAACGCAATGGATGTAAAATTCAGTGCTCATCGAACAAAGTCCACAACAACGGTTAATATATATATATTAAAGCAAAGAACGCTCTTAATGTAAAATTCAGGCTCATCGAACAAAGTTCGAAACGCATGATTCATATATATATATATATATATATATATATATATATAAGCAAATAAACGCTCCAGATAGAAGTCTAGGCTCAATCGAGGCTTAACTCGATAATGTTAGTCCATATATAAAATATATATATATATATATATATATATATATATATATATATATATAATATCGGTCAGGATCTTAAGCTCACCCTTTATCCAACTCACCCGAGCTCACCCCCTTTAGCTTAACGGATTCCTTACGACGCTTATATGTTGTCCGTCGCTAAAAGTATAGAGCGACGGTTGTATGATGAATCAATTGCTGTCGTCCGTCGCTAAAGGGGGGGTGAGCTCGGGTGAGTTGGATAAAGGGTGAGCTTAAGATCCAGACTATATATATATATATATATATAAACTTAAATGAAACCACGAACCGAAGTCCGGGTATAATACACACGCAACACAACTCTCAACGTGAAAAATGGTGTGTGTAAAGATGAAGAGAAAGGCTTTAAAGTGTGTAAGAAGGCTTACAGTGGGCTGCCAAAAGAAGACTTCTATAACTTTAAGTGGATGAACACTCGGCTCCCGCCGGTACAAAGAGTAGCTATATGTGAGCTCACAAGTGTTTAAAATGAGAAAGCACTCAGTTTAGAGTGTGTATAGAGCAAATTTGACATGGCTTCCTCGCCTTTTTCTCTTTGCAAATATGGCCACCCAAGCCCTTTATTTATAGAGGGGGGAGCCGCAAGTGTACCTGCAGCTACTCGGGGTGCCCCGAACAATGTGGGTCCCATTGTCTCGATGTACGTGCACTCGGACAACGCGTTGTTCGCTCGAACCTTCATAACTTTCAATCCGGGAGTCCGATGGAAGCGTGCCATACTATTTCGGAAAGCTCTTTACGAGAGCTATGTAATGACATATGATTTGCCCTTTTTTGAATCCGTATGGGTCCATTACCAAAATGGAATTTCTGAGTTTCCGTCAGGTAGTCCGTTGAGCCGTTTTGCGTAGTTTACGCTCGAAAGTTAAGATATGGTTCTTGTGGGACTTCTATTGATGCAATTTGAGTTGAAATGAGTGTATTTTATTTGAGTTGAAGTTGAGTTGGCAAAATAACCATTTTGCCCCTCCCAGGATTGTTTCCGGTTTTTGCGCAGTTGTAGCAGTCTTTTCTCAGGGTTATCTCTGAGGTTGACTTGATGTTGACTTTGACGGTCCTCAGGGTTATCTCTAAGGTTGGCTTGACCTCTTGGGGTTATCTCCAGGCTTTGAACTTGATCCCCTAGGGTTATCTCCGAGGTTGGAACTGATTTTCCCAGGGTTATCTCCAGGTTTGGAAACTGATCTTTCGGGGTTATCTCCGGGGTTGGAAACTGGATCTCCCAGGGCTATCTCTGGGGTTGAAATTGATGTTGTAATCCTAAAGGGTTATCTCCGGAGTGTGAAAAAGATGTTTTTGTCCTCCTGCATAGTTAGTAACAGGAAAACAAAATTTCGAGTGTCTACACTTAAAACTTAATATTACACACACAAAAATCAAACAAACAAACAAACAAAAATGAGAAATTAAAAAGATGTTAGTAGAGATATGGTATGTTATATTGTTATCATGACATTCCTTCTTTTACTCATTTCGTCTCAGGATAAAAGTGTTGTATTGACTTTTATAATTAAATTCATCATTTTTTGAATCAATACATCTTATTATATATATATATATATATATATATATATATGCAAAGAGCTTATAAATATAAAAACTACATGCAATTAAGTATTAATTTCAATGTTTGGGTGCTCTTGCATGCTTATATATAACATTTCATTTGTTGTTATTATTAATATTATATTATTATTAGTAGTATTTGTAGGCACTCAAAATTTTGCTTTTTTTGTAATTAACTATGTAGGAGGGCAAAAGCGTGTTTTTACACTCCGGAGACTACCTTGAGGAGGACTAAAGAATAATCAAACCCCGGACAAATTTCGTGAGATATCAAATCAAACCTCAGAAATAGCCCGTGAGACATCAAATCAAACCTTGGAGACAACCACGAGGAAAGACATAATCAACAGCAGTCAAACTCCGGAGACAACCCCGAGGGACAGCCAAAAGCCACATCAACCCCCGACACAATCCCATGAGGATAAAGATGGGATGTTGATAACAAAACATAAACAACAGTCATCCAGCTGCATATAAGGTCACAAAGAGCCATCGCAGCAATCCCGAGTGCAAACTGCACAAGATAGCTCAACGGACTACCTACGAAAATTTGATGATGCTATTCTGGTCATGGAACCATCTTCCTGGATTCGAAAAATGTAAGACCCCAACTTTTTATGAATAAAGATTTAATTTTCTCTAAATATTATTTTGAATAATAAGATGTTGATTTGATATAATGCTATAATTATGGGTGATATGTGCAAATTTTGTAAAGTAAGCAAGTTGTCATAAAATATTTGTTTACTCGGTGAATATTCTTTTTGTATGAAAATATTCGTACGACGACGCAATCATTAGTGAACCACATAACAGAATAACTGTCGGATATAGAAAGCGAGAAATAACCTTTTTATAAAAAATAACGACAATTTTTTTATTGTTAACTGTTGAAATACCCGGTGATAAAAGTATAGTAATACGCGTGATTGCACAGTAGCACATGGTATTGCATAGTATCTCTGATTATTGATTCTTACGTAAGAAGTCACTCAGTATTCAATAATTGCCATAGTAGTCGCTACATAGTATCTCATATCATTGATTCAATAATTGTTACAGCAACATCTGCACAATATTTTATATTATTTGAATAATATTATTAGTTAACATTATTGTCAATGTCTAGAAAGTTCTTTCGAGAAAAAGGGTTAGGTTATATAATTGTGCGCCAATAAGGATAAATTTCTTATCGGAAAACCCCCTCTTTCCTGGGAATAATGTGATTGTTAATATTGCGAGCTTATAATATTAATTGTGAATAATTATTATGTGGTGGATATTGGTTCAATTTTGATATAAATGAAGGAATTTAGCATGAAACATTTGTTGAAAGTAAATATTCATGATTATATGTAAAGTTCTTAAAGGAATATATGTACAAGGACTTAGTGGTAGATCAAAATTGTTAGGTTGATCTGAGTTGTTAATGTTTATCATTATATAAATGAATGTATAGATGAAAAGATCAAAGCTGTTAGGTTGATCTATATCTTGAGATATAATAGATAGGCTTCAACAGAATCGTAGTCTATCAAGCTGATCAAGAGATTGCAGAAGCCAAGGCAGGATCGTAGAGCATCCTGAATCGTAGAGTGTCTTCTTTGGAGGGCCTCTCCAGAAATTGTAGAGTGGTCCAAATGATTATCGAGCCAACTCAGAGATCGTAGTGTGCTCTCGAAAGCGTAGAGTCTGTAAGTCAAGCAAGTGAAGATCGTAGTATGCCAGTACTTAAGAGAAATCGTAGTGTTCTCGTTTGCTAGTATCGGATCAAGCACTAAGGTGGCAAGACACCACAATCAGAATCGTAGAGCTTCATTTGTCTGTGTCGGAAGCATCGAGCCTCGTCCATTTGTTTTAAGAATAAATCGCAACAAATATGGAATGGGTTATAGACGTTGAAGTCATTAAGAGTCCCAATGACACAACAGTCATCCTTAGTATATAACAAAGAAACGTATTGAAGAAGCTAAGGAAAGTACTTTGGGTTAGCAGAAAACACATTTTTAGGTGTTAGGTGAGACAGTAGTCTGCTATGTCAGTGGGTCAGACTGCAAATCAGAAGTTATGCAAAAAGTCCCCATCAAAGCTCATAAATGTCAAATGCATTTAATGCTTCAACGGATGTCTTCAACAGATACATTTCAAAGGCCTCATATATGAAAAAGATTAGTAGATGAAAGAAAAAATTAAGCACTAAACAAAAACGCTGAAGAACACTCAACGCTCAACTCTACAATCTCAAGAAGAAAGATTGCTCAAGCTTAACGGCAACTGAGTAGCACCATTCAAGAAATCAACCATTATCAAGTGAAATGAGAAGTTCTAAGTTAGAAAGAATTGAAGAGTTATACGTGAACTGAGAAGTACCAAGTTTACTGGACTTAAAGAGTTCAAAAGTGAACTAAGAAGTTCCAAGACTGTTGGTCTTGAAGGAATTTGTGAGATTCAGAAAGTGTAAAGATATCCTTAGTGGATTTCCTACTCGAGGAGTAGAAGAGTGGACTAGGAGCTTTAAGTGTTCTGAACCACTTAAAAACACGGTGTCTCTTATATTCTTGTTATAACTGCTATAACTGCTTAACTTCCATTTACTCGTTATATCTTAAAGGGAAAACAAATAAATCACAATTTCGCTGTGTTTAAGTCATTATCAAAACTAACAAGCATTTCGAAAAGAACTTAAAAATATCTATTCAACCCCCTTCTAGATAACTATTATTCCTCTGGGAACTAACAATTGGTATCAGAGCAGGTTCTATCAAATAGCTTACAAAGCTTAAGTAGATCCAATGGCACATCTGATAAGCAAATCAAAGACTAGAGGAGGCAGCAAGCCACCTATGTGTAACAAAGACAAATTTGCCAACTGGAAAGTTCGTATGCAAGCCTACATGGATTCAATAGATGAAGATCCATTTGAAACTATTCAGAATGGGCCCTACGTTCCTACAAAGCTTGCACCAACTTCAGATGACCCAAACAGAATCCAGATTAAGGTTAAAGAAGAATGGACTGACAACGAAAAGAAAGGTTTCCAACTCGACAAAAAGGCTAAGAACAATCTTTAGAAGATGACCTGTTTGAGAATGTGGTCAATAACAAAACAACAAAGGAAGTATGGGAAGCATTGCTCATCATGCATGAAGGGACAGAAGAAGTCAGAGAAAACAAGCAATTTCTCCTGACTCAGCAATATGAAATGTTTTCACATGTTCAAGAAGAAAATGTCACTTCTACCTAGGAAAGATTCAATGTACTGCTCAACTCTCTCCGAGACTATGGAAAGATCTATCCAAATAAAGATATAATCATAAAGTTCATGAGAGCTTTACCTAGCAAGTGGGATGCCAAAACCACTGCCATCAGAGAGTCAAAGAAATGACTGTTCAACAGTTATATGGCAACCTTCTATCGTATGAACTAGAGCTGACTCAACGAGCAGAAACTCTATCTGAAGGAAGAAAGAAGGACAAAGGGGTTGCTCTCAAAGCAACAGATAACATCTCCAAAGCCAACACTAAAAATGACTCTGACTATGACGAAGAATATGATGAGGACTTTGCAATACTGGTAAGAAGACTCAAAAGGTTCATGCGTCAAGGTAGAATAAGCAAACCAAAGAAAGTTAACAACTATAGTAGCCAGGAGCAGATAAATGACTTATGCTACAACTGTAAGAAGCCTGGCCACTTCATTGCAAACTGCAACAAACCTCTTAGAGAAGAACTGAAGAGAAAATCAAATTAAAAGAAAGAATTCAAAGGCAATAAAAGGCCTCAGAAGAAAGACAAAGGTCTTGTGGCCGGAGGATCGTGGAGTGACTCAGACAACGACTCAACTCCTGAATCTGGAGATGATGAAGATCCTCAAATGGCAAATCTCTGCCTGATGGCCAAACATGCAAAAGGAAAAGAAGAGCTCTGACATTCATGAAGTAAGTATAGATGAGGTATTTGACTTTAACTCTCCTGATGTAGATATTGATGATTTAAGAACTACACTACATGTCATAACATCTGATATGCATCAATACATGAAATGGTTCAGAGTTCTGTCCAAAGATTATTCTCTTCTTCAAAAAGAGAAAGAAAAAGTTCAGGAAGAACTGGAAACAGCTCTTCTAAGTACTAACTCGCTCTCTAAATTTGATGCTGAGAATAAGTTCTTAAAACAGACTAATGAACATAATGCACAAAGAGAGTCAAGTCTAACCTCTAAAATTGAGGAACTAGAAAGGACAATCTCTACATGGAATAAATCCTCTTCTTCCATGGACTCCCTAATCTTTAGTCAGAGAAGTGCATCTAACAGAACAGGTTTAGGTTTTGGGGAATCCACCTCAGAACCATATGTGAAAAAGATAATGGAAACTAGCTCTAGTAATGTTTCAAGTTTTAGTAGAAGCATTACATTTGTGAAATCCTCACAAAAGGAATAACAAGTCCAACCCTCCTCTTCATATCTAATCTATGTTCTAAGGAATAAAGGATCTCATGCTAGCCTAGGTTTCAAAAAAGAGAAGAGTAACTGTGACGCCCCAAAAATAGGTATACATCACCCATTCTGAGTAGCCAAATACATGGTATAATAAACAACTACAACTTTATTATTACAATTGTCGTGCAAAATACGATAACACATATATTGTAAGTTTAAATACAAATATTGTCTTCTAGACAGTATTCAAACTCAAATAAGTCCTCATTATAATTATTGATACACTATTTTATAAAATAGTGAGGACTACTAAAACAACTGGCTTAGAACATCATTCCACACCCCGACTAGTTGTCGCTATATTCTCACCCCTAAGAAGAAAAATAGAACAAAAAGGAAAAGTGTGAGCTCAACTAGCCCAGTAAAGAATATTATGACTAAGATAATGTATAATAAATTATCGTTAGCCTTCAATAAATCATATAAAATATAATGGACAACAAGTTTTAGATCAATATTCGCAGCAGGAATAACAATTCATTAGAAGAGTTAAGTATAGAATGAAATCTACTATCTTTTATGATTTAAAAGTCCATCATCAATATTTTATCCCTGTAACATCAATCAATATACATCTTGAATCAAATATTCATCTTTGTACTACGGGCCACAAATATCCATTTGTATCACCAGTTGGTCATGTTCATCTCAACACATGTCCATCTTTGGACTACGTGCCAAAGATATTCATCTGGTAATCATTCATCTTTGCACTTCAGGCCAAAGATATTCATAAAGTATCACCATTTAAGACTGATGATGATGAAAAATATCTTAAAGAAACGAATCCAGTGAGATAAAAGGACAAAGATTAGGGATTCGTACTTTAGTTCATCTAAGTTCAAAAATACTCCATAATAAGCAATTGTGGAGCAAAATTCAAGAATGAAGATCAAAACATTGATACAATTAAAGATAGTAACCATAATAGACAACTTGGACAAAGAAGAGAAAATTTTATTTTTCTGTGAATAGTGTCGTATTTTTGAATAGTGTCGTATACATGAATAATGTCGTATACGTGAATAGTAACCCCGACACGAAAAAGATAGAAATTCCATAAGAAAAATCATACTTCGTAAATAGTACTCGTAAATAGTGTCATATACATGAATAGTAACCTCGACATAAAAAGGTAAAAATTTCATAATAAAATTCATACCAATATTTCGGCATAATGATATTGAAAGAAAAACATCATTTACGAAGAAAATAACATCCCTTTCCTCAAAAGAATAGTACTTCTGGCTTAAATATCGGATATAACGCTGAAGAAAACTTTCACTGAATAACAACTCTCAAAGTATCTAAATACTCATAAAATACGCTCAATATTATATAGAGAGAAAACTTCTGATTCTGGTGTGATTTTCAATTTTAACTAAGCACCCTATTTATAAGAAAATGCTTAGAACGCCAAAGCAAACTAAATTAATAAAATAATATTTTATCAAAATTTTCAAGCACACCACTTTTGAAACCAATTTTAGCACACCACAGTGGGGCCCACCAAAAATTAGATTTTTCCACAACAACCAAAAGTGGGTCCCACATGTTTTTAATAAAAATAATTATTTCCGAAACTTCAATAATTCATAATAAATAGCCCTTTTATCAAAAAAATACAAATTTTATGTCCATTCCATAGGAAATTTAATTCTCTACAACTTTGTAGAAGAAAGTTTTTCAAAATTCCAATCAGAAAATGTCTGAAATCTACATACGGATGATTTTTAATACCTCCATTCTGAATAAATACTGATAAAACACCTCAACATTAATTCCTTCATTTATATCCACATAAAATTAATATTTTCTTATCATATAAACTAATAATTAATTATTCACAAATAATATTATAGAATCACAATATGACAACCAGGTCGTTCCTAGGAAAGAGGGGGCTTTCTGATAAGGATTTCTCCTTATTAGCGTGCAATTAGGTGACCAAATCCTTTCCTAGACATAACTTCCTTTGGCATTGCCAATAATGTTATCTAATAATATTATTCAAATAATATGAATTATTGATCTGATAATGGGAAATACAGTGCAATGACAATTATTGAAACAACAATAATATAAAATATCAACGTAGCAATTATTGAATCAATAAAATAAAATATTAAACAAGAATTATCGTAATAATTATTGAGTAGTGCCTTTTTACGTAAGAATCAATAATTAAAAAAATAATGTGCAATTATCGTGCATCGCCATCTTTGTGCAATCACGCCAGACATCGATTTTAACCACGGGTATTCCAACAAGCAGTTAACGGTAGAATTACTACGCCGTTATTTGTAAAAAACTCAAACTTGTCATTTTTTTTCATCCCACCACTTTTTCGTTATGGGGCCCATAAATGGTCGCTATTGGCCGCATTTAATATTCCCCGACAAAGAAGAATATTCCACGACCAAACGAATATTCCCCAACAACAATGAATATTTTATAACCACTTGCTTATTTTACAAAACACATTTCACCCATAACCAAAGTATTATATCAAATTAACACATTATTATTCAAAATAATAATTAGAGGAAATTCGATTTTATTTATAAAAAGTTGGGGTCTTACAACCTCCCCTCCTTATGAAATTTTATCCTCGAAATTGACATATGTACCTGGTGTTTCGAAAAGGTGAGGATACCTCATTTTCATTTTCGATTCCAACTCCCAGATCATTTCCTAATTAACATGGTTCCTCCACAAAACTTGAACTTGTGGTATAACCTTTGTGCGTATGACATGCTCCTTCCTATCCAAAATCTTTATAGGTACCTCTTCATACGTTAAATCTTCGGCTATCTCGGCTAGTTCTAACTCAATAATGTGTTTTGGGTCTTTCACATATTTACGAAGCACATATATGTGAAACACATTATAAACACGAGACATGCTTGGAGGTAATGCGAGTCTATAGGCCACATTTCCTATTCGGTCAAGAATCTCAAATGGACCAATAAATCGTGCATTGAGCTTTTTTCTTTTTTCGAATCTTGTAACTCCCTTCCATGGAGCAACACGTAACAATACATGATCCCCAATATTAAATTCCATGTCCTTTCGATGAATATCTGCATAACTCTTTTGTCGATCTTGTGTCGTTTGTATACGTTATCGGATCATTTGGATCTTCTCTGTAGTCATACCTACCAACTCTGGTCCCAAAAATGTTGCTTCTCCCACCTCATCCCAACATACTGGAGAGCAACACTTTTGTTCATACAATGCTTTGAATGGAGCCACACCTATACTTGCCTTATAACTGTTGTTGTAGGAGAATTCCACCAATGGTAGGTACTTATCCCAACTCCCTTTGAAATCTAGGACACAGAGTCTTAATAGATCTTCAAGAGTTTGGATAGTCCTTTCTGATTGCCTGTCCATTTGAGGATGGTATGCCGAACTGAATCGTAAATTCATGCCCATATCTTTCTGTAAGCTAACCCAAAATTGTGAAGTGAATCTTGGGTCACGATCTGAAACTATGGATACTGGCATGCCATGCAATCTCACAATCTCATTCACGTAATACGAGCAAGACATTCAAGGGAATAAGTCTCCAGTATCGGCAAAAAATGAGCAGACTTGGTTAATCTATCAACAATAACCCAAATAACATCTATGCCTTGAGAAACCTTGGGAAGACCCGTAACGAAATCCATGGTAATGTGTTCCCACTTCCATTTCGGAATCTCAAGTGGTTGCAATGGACCCTTTGGTACTTGATGCTCCACCTTTACACGTTGACAAGTTAAACACCTCGAGATAAACTCCGCGATCTCTCTCTTCATATTGCTCCACCAAAATGTATGTGAAAGATGATGATACATTTTGGTACTCCTAGGATGGATTGCAAATGGTGTGTTGTGTGCCTCCATCATGATTCTATGCTTCAAGTCAGAATCGTTAGGAACACAAAGTCTGGAGTTGACTCGAAGAATTCCTTCTTCATCGATTCTTGCTTCTAGAATAGCACCTTCTTGCACTTTTTTCTTCATACGCATCAGCTCCAGGTCCGTAGCTTGAGCAGCTTTAACTTTATCAATTATAGTCGGTTCTACTCGTATATTTGATATCATCATGTGTGTCCCTGGAGTCTTTAACTCTATCTCTATCCTTTTCAAGTCATACCAAATGGGCCTTTGCGTTGACAATATCGCACTCGTACCCGCATAAGATCTTCTACTCAATGCGTCAGCTACCACGTTTGTTATTCCAAGATGTTATTGGATGGTGTGACACCCCCAAATCCTGGTACTTCATTACCTCAAGATTTGGTGTTCACGTAATCAAAACATTCATATCTAACTACACAATCATAATATAAATGAATAATAAAAACATGCCCATACAGGATTACATTTAAATATAAATCTCCCAGGTTATCTAACCTTTAATTACAATCATTCAAATGCGGAAATTAAATTATTACATCACATCATTATTAAAAGTCTATTATCATAACGATAAAATAAAATTACAAGTCTTCATCACTTGTACATTTATCCCTTTCCTTTGCTAGTTGTAGGTTCATTTACCATCTCAACCTTAGCTGCAATAAGTGTATAAATATGCAAGAGTGAGCAAACAAAGCTCACTTGAAATAAGAATGAATAACTTTACAACATTACAACATTTGCCAGAAATAGGCTCAATAGAACCGAATGATATGTTCTATTAACATTCTGAAACATACTACTGAGGGTCTAATGACCACGAACCATGTCCATAGTTATAAGTAATCTTTCAACTTTAACTTTAACAGTCATATGACTATAAGGACTCCACGTACTTAGGGGGATATGCCCTTCGTACAATGTATTGTGCACAACCATTTCAATGCTAAGCGTAAACCTCTAAAAAAAGAGTTGTTCATCTCAGTATTTAGAATACAAATCCGCACCAAAGTAGGTTTGGTTTGGATACATTACAAACTAATTTAGAATTCAACGGTCATCAACTAAGGATTAGTTGAATACAAAAGAACTAACTGTATACTATGGAATAATCATAACTGAATCGATATTTGTAAATTAACATCATGCTTTAGGAATAATCTAATAGCATAAACATTGAATAATCATAACATAATTTGCTTGAACAATATTAAGTCAAGGTTATTGACAATTGGATACTAAGCATGCATAGTGAATAGTAATTTGAACGATAAAGTTATTCAACACTAGAATATTAAAATATAGCGACTCGCATGCTAATTAACAAGTTACATATTAAAGAAACTTGCTCAATATTAAAATATAAGATTTAGAATATTTGCATCATCATGAACAACTAGATACAAGAACTTACTCAATAATAGACAATCTAGCTCTACGAAAGTGTAGAGTTAGCAACTTGCGTAATTGTAATTGAATTAAAAGCAATATAGTATTCAACGAAATTAAACTTGCACAACGAAGTTTAAGGGTTAGAGAACTTGCCTTGAGCACAAGCTAAACCTTACAACTTGAATCTCAATACCCTATATATATGTCATCATGACATAATTAGTCACTACCAACAGTTTATATATATAAACAAGTATATACATCATGTAGGTTTGATTATCAATTCACATAATCGAATTACGTTAATACTAATACTAGTTAACCCTTGACAACATGCTCATTCTTAGTTTAGTACTACTGAAATCATAATTTAACAGTCATATTATTAACACATAACATTTGTTTTCAGACTTTATGTAAATAAATAAAATCGTCGTAATTATTCTCGCTAACTTCATATACGCCGCACATTACGCTTTACATCAGGGGTCAAACATGCACATGAGACTCATATTGTAAAGACTCTGTAAATTATTAATAAATGAAATTTATTTTCCTCTATTTATTATTTTGAAATAGTACAAAGGGTTGATTTGATTAATGTGGATAGTTATAATTAAAAAATCATAACAAATATTTTCAATCAAAATTTAATTAAAAATATCATGTTGGTTATAAAATATTCATTATTTATAATTTGGGAATATTCGCTTTCTAAGTCGTGGAATATTAAGATCAAAATTATTTAAATGGAATATTCGCATTTTTATTTTGAAACAGTAAGGGTTTTTGTGGGCCCCATAACTAAAAAGCGTTATTTGATGAAAAAACGACAAATATAAGTTGTTTAATATAATAACGTAGTTATTCGCATTAGTATCGTATCTTTGAATACCCTGAATTGAATGGAAAAAACGACAAATATAAAAACACAATAATATTGTTGGAACAAGTTAAGACGATGAATACGCGTTGCACAAGATTATTGATTCTTATTGCACCAATTATCAAGGCACTACTCAATAATGGTTACAAAGAATTATCGCTCAAAGATTTTATTTTATTGATTTAATAATTGTCGTGGTTGATATTTTGTATTATCGTTGTTTTAATAATTGTCACCGCACAAAAGATTTTCTATTATCTGAGCAATAATTCATATTATCTGAATAATATTATTAGATAACATTATTGGCAATGTCTAGAAAGTTCGCTTCAAGGAGAGGTTTGGTCATCTAATCAAGGCGCCAAGAAGTGAGAGAGATCCTTATCGAAAGCCCCTCTTCTCGAGAACCGTCTCGTCACAATAATGTGATTCTCGTAATATTATTTGTGAATAATTAATTATTGATTTATATGATGAGAGAAAATATTGATTTTATGAGGATATAGATGGAGAAAATTTTTAATGTGACAATTGTTGAAAATTAATATTTTATCTTTTTCTCGATAAAATAATTCATTTAAATATATTATTTTAATAATATATTAATGGTGATATTTTTACAATGAATGTGGAATATATGAGTATATGAGGAGGAAGAGTATTTTTGTGGCATTAAATGTTTAATACATGTTTTGTGTGTTGATGGACACAATTATCGATCAAATTTGATTATATATATTGTAAAATCGCCTGCTTGTGGATTTTTGGCCAATTTTTGTTTGGAATTTGGAAAACTTCCTTCTCAAAGTTGTAGAGAATTGAATTTTCTATAAAACTCGTGAGATTCAAATTTTCCGATAAAAGGGCTATTTATTGTGAATTATTGAAGTTCTTGAGTTCAAATAATTGATTTTTGGAAGTTTTCATTATTTATTTGAAGAAAAACGTTTTTTTTTACTTGTGTAATGCATTAATATGTGCAAAATCAAATGAGTTCAGATCTAAGAAGGTGGGCTAAGGAATTTATAATATATATATTAATATTATATTCAATTTTCTACTTTGGTGTTCTAAGCATTTTCCTATAAATAGGTGCTTAGGTTAGAATTGAAAATCACACCGTAAACTCAAGTTTTCTCTATTTTCTCTCGATATATTGAGCGTATTCTTGTGAGTATACTTTGAGGGTTGTTATATACGCTGCAAGTTCCTTCAAATCCTCAGATCCAGCTTTTTCAATGTAAGTACCGCTTCTTTTGTGAGGTAAGTGGATATTATTTTTTTGTAATGATATTATTTCTTCAATATCATTATGTCAAATATCGATCTCAAGTTTTTATCAAATTTAGAACTTTTGGTGTCTGAGTTACTATTCACGATACAAGACTATTCACGATATACGATAATTATTCATGAATACTTAAGACTATTCACGTAAAAATAAAATTTTCTTTTCGTCCAAAATATCTATGTGGATACTAGCTTTGATCAGATCCATGTTTTGATCATTCTTGAATTTTACACCACTATGATTATTTATGAGGTATTTTTGGACATGAAATAGTCAAATACTTAATCCGTAATACTTGTTCTTTTGTTTCATCGGATTCGCTTTTAAAATATTTTTCATCATCCTCGCCTTAAATGATGATATTATTGAATATCTTTGGCCCAGAGTGCAAAAGATGAATGATTTTCGATGAATATCTTTGGCCCGTAGTGCAAAAGATGAATGTGTGTTTAGATGAATATGACCGATCGATGAATATCTTTGGCCAAAGGTAAAAAGATGAATATTTGATTCAAGATGAATATCGATTGATGTTACAGGATAAAATAATGATGATGGATCGTTAAATTCATAGATATTAGTAGATTTCATCCTCTACGTAACTTCTTCTATGAATTAATATTTTTCGTCGCGTAATATTGATCTAAAACTTGTTGTTTAATGTATTCTCTCGATTTTTCCTCGTCAAGACTAACGATAATTTGTTGTATATTATCTTAGTCATAATATTCTTTATCGGGCTAGTTGAGCTCACCCTTTTCCTTTTTGTTCCATTTTTCTTCTCAGAGGCTAGAATGTAAATAAAGTACTAGCTCTGGGTAATGGAATGAAGGTTCTAGAGAGAGTTGTTTAGTAGTCCTCACCATTTTTTGTAAAATAATGTATCAATAATTATGATGGGGATTTATTTGGGTATAGATATTGTCTAGTAAGATAATATTTGTATTTAAACTCACTTTAAGGTTTATGGTCAGATTAATAAAGTTGTAGTTATTTCGCATCATGTATTTGACAACTCGTAATGGGTGATGTATACCTATTTTGGGGGCGCCACAGCTTGGTATCGTAGCTTAGGATATGATCTCCAATGTGAGATCGTGGGAATAGAACTAGAGGGAGAGACGAGAAAATCCTTCGCTAAAGGTGTCCTACCTAAGCTTATTTGTTAGTTAGGTGGTTAATATATAGGATATTATGTGATATATTGATTTCCTTAATTAACCCTTGTTTTATGACAAGATTTGAGAATGTCGAATCGAGAATATTAATAAAGGGAAATGAGACCGTGGAGACGCCTCAGACTCACCAACGAGGAGAACGCGTAACAGTCGGCAATGTTCCTCCCGTGAACAACACCACCGAAAGCAGATGATGAACGAGGGATGTTTAGAAGCTTTTTGTAGCTCATGCAAAATCGCACGAGGAGACTCGTGTTCAAAATACAAGAGGAAATGATAGCAATTACCGTGGTCACAAACCAAGCAAAAGCTCAAAGAGTTGGGACCACCTGTAACTCGGGGAAAGCCGGATCCGATTAAGGCGAGACGGGTCAAACAAATTACCAAGATATTCGATGTCTTGGGATGCACGGAGGAATGTAAAGTTCCATTCGCTACTTTTATGTTCCAGTAATGAGGCAGACATCGGTGGGAAATCAGGAAGCGTGCACTCCATCCAAACCGCACTCAAAGATGTCATGGGAGACGCTTCGTAAATAGTTCAATGACAAGTACTTTCCTCGAAAGTATTCGCTATATATGAAGGAAGTGGAGTTTATTAGATCGAGCAGTAATAACATGACGGTGTCCCAAAGACGAGGCTAAGTTCGCATGAGTTATCCTGTGTTTGCACCTCATTTGGTGGAGAATGAGGAACGATGACGCGGATGTTTCGAGAGGTTTCAAAACCCAGATACGCCAAGATCTCATTTCTCATAAATTTCTCTATTTCAGATGTTGTCAATGTGGCTCAATTTGTTAGAGCGAGATAACGAGTACGCTCAACCGAGGGACCATAACTGTGGATCATATCAAGATAAAGTAGCCATCGTAATAACGATAACCAATGGAGAAAGAAAGAAGAATATGGACAAAGGGTAGAACCACTCCGGTGGTAATCGTGGCCATGAAAATAGAAGAAGTTTAGCCTGGGAGGAGATTTTAAAAGAGGAGATTCAACAACCACCATGTGAAGACGCCGCCCAAGAAGAATCGGGTTCCAAAGGGAGGAGAAAGACCACCTATCAGATGTTACAAATGCGGAAAGAGGGACATATCACCCAAACCGCCCACAACAGCTTTAAGGTATGCTATAATTATGGAAAAGAAGGACATATCGCCGAGATCAGTACGCAGAGATCAAAACCAAGTCCAAATGGGAATGGTGACTCAAAAGGATGTCCCGTAAAAGTCAAAGTCAACGATTCCTCGAAGAGCTTTTGTCGTGACCATCAAAATGCGAGGAACCCGAACGGGTTAGCACGGGTTAGTTAATTATAAATTTCATGTAAGTTTATACCTTACTAGATAACCTGCTTCTACCCATTCTTTTTATCTCTTTGTCATGCGCCAACGCTTGAACTTGACTACGAGAAATTAGACTTTGACCTATTTATGGAGACTCTGCTAGAGAAACTTTCATTACATCCGTTGTTTAGAAATCTTGCTTGATTCAAAGTTGGCACTATCACATTACCGTTAACCTTATTTCTATAGAGATATTTGCTTTTGATGTGATTTTAAGGTTAACTACTCATCATGCCAAAATTGATTACTTTCGTAAGGGTGTTAGTTTTCATATTCCTAAGCAACCCGTTATTCAATTCAAGCAATCAAACCATTGAAGTCAAACATTTTCATATCAAGCCATGAAGTCATTCGCTTATTATTACGGATGTCAAGTTTTCTTAGTCCATGTTATGGATTTGAATAAAGACACGCCGATTTGAATAATATTTCTGTTGTTATTGATTTTTCCCGACGTATTTTCAAGAATTTTCGCTTACTCCCAAAGCTCGATATTAAATTTTGTATCGACTTTGAACCCCAGACAAAACTCATTTCTAAAATCTCATCGAATGGCTCCTATTGAACTTCGTGAGTTAAAAATTCAACTATAGAATTTGGTACCGAGCCTTTATCCGGTGACTTCCTTTGTGGAATGCACCAAGCCGCACTCTCGTAGGGGACACCATATTCGCAAGCGATAGTAAAACCGATAGGTGTCATTGTAACGCTATCCAAGGTTGGGATATGAGTCACAGCTTGAGAACAACCTAAGTCAGAATCTAAAAATACGTAGCTTTCTAGGCTTAGTTGGTTATTATCTGAGATTCGTTGAAGGATATTCTCTAATCGCTATTCCATTAACGCAAATTGACTCGTAGAGATACAAAATTTGAATGGAGCAAGGAATGTGGGAAGAGCTTCAAGAACTCAAGAGAGACTCATTTCAAAGACATGTTCACCATGCCATCCTCGAAAAGCTTAACGTGGTAGCCGACGTGTTGAGTAGAAGATCGATATAAGCACGAAAGTACGATATTGTCAAAGACTAATTTCAGATAATTTACAAATAATAGAGATGGAGATGAAAACTCTAGGTACCCACGTGATGATATACGAGTATAATCGATTTTAATCGATAAAGTTAAAGTCGCTCAAGCTACACACCGAGTCGATGAATTTGAAGAAGGAGGTGCAAGAAGTTGTTATTTCAAAAGCGAGAATCTGAGGAGGTGAGGAAAGCTCAAACCTTCGATTTATTAATCCATTTGAAATTCTCGATCGAATAGGAACCGTGGGCCTATAGACTCGCTTTTTTACCGCCAAGTATGACGCGTGTTCATAACGCTTTTCACGATCGATGTTACGTAAATATGTGGACGATTCACCAACCACGCTATCGAAGTTAGAACCGGACGAGATAGCCAAGACTTAACGACGAGGAGGTACCTGTCAAGATCTTGGATAGAAAGAATATGTCCTATGTACCGAGGTTATACCACAAGTTAAAGTTTTGTGGAGAAACCATGCTATCGAGGAAATGACCGGGAGTTGGAAACGAAATGAAAGCGAGGTATTCTCATCTTTTCAAACACCAGTACGTACGCCAATTTCGAGGACTTAAATTTCATAAGGAGGGGAGGTCAGAAGACCCCAAATTATTAATAAATGAAATTTATTTTCCTCTATTTATTATTTTGAAATAGTAAGGGTTGATTTGATTAATGTGGATAGTTATGGGTAAAATACGCAAATATTTTCAAATAAGCAAGTGGTTATAAAATATTCATTATTGTCTGGGAATATTCGCTTGGTCGGAATATTCAGATCGTTTGGGAATATTCGTGACGACGGCAAGCAATTTTTGTGGGCCCCATAACGGAAAGCTTATTCGATGAAGAAAACGATAAATATAAGTTGTTTATAAATAACTGCAGTAGTTGTTACCGCTAATACATCGTTTGAATATTCTTTATGGTTAAAACACACAAGATATACCATTGTTGTTAAAGAAAGAAGATTACACTCAAGATTGCATTCAATTATCAAGGCACTACTCAATAATGGTTACAAAGAATTATCGCTCAAAGATTTTATTTTATTGATTTAATAATTGTCGTGGTTGATATTTTGTATTATCGTTGTTTTAATAATTGTCACCGCACAAGATTTTCTATTATCTGAGCAATAATTCATATTATCCTAATAATATTATTAGATAACATTATTGGCAATGTCTAGAAAGTTCGCCTCTAAGGAGAGGTTTGGTCATCTAATCATGCCGCCAAGAAGAAGAGAGATCCTTATCGAAAGCCCCTCTTCCGGAACCGCCGTCGTTGTCACAATAATGTGATTCTCGTAATATTATTTGTGAATAATTAATTATTGATTTATATGATGAGAAAAATATTGATTTTATGAGGATATAGATGGAGAAAATTTTTAATGTGACAATTGTTGAAAATTAATATTTTATCTTTTTCGATAAAATAATTCATTTAAATATATTATTTTAATAATATATTAATGGTGATATTTTTACAACAAATGTGGAATATATGAGTATATGAGGAGGAAGAGTATTTTTGTGGCATTAAATGTTTAACACATGTTTTGTGTGTTGATGGACACAATTATCGACCTAAATTTGATTATAAATTGTAAAATCGCTCTGCTTGTGGATTTTTACCAATTTTGTTTGGAATTTGGAAAACTTCCTTCGCAAAGTTGTAGAGAATTGAATTTCCTATAAAAACTCGCGTAGATTCGAATTTTTCCGATAAAAGGGCTATTTATTGTGAATTATTGAAGTTCTTGAGTTCAAATAATTGATTTTTGGAAGTTTTCATTATTTATTTGAAGAAAAACGTTTTTTTTACTTGTGGTGGGTGCATTAACATGTGCAAAATCACCGAGTTCAGATCTAAAAGGTGGGCTAAGGAATTTTATATATATATTAATATTATATTCAATTTTCTACTTTTGGTGTTCTAAGCATTTTCCTATAAATAGGTGCTTAGGTTAGAATTGAAAATCACACCGTAAACCCAAGTTTTCTCTTTTCTCTCGATATATGAGCGATTCTTGTGAGTATACTTTGAGGGTTGTTATACTACGGCAAGTTCCCTTCAAACCCTCAGATCCAGCTTTTTCAAATGTAAAGTACCGCTTTTTTGAGGTAAGGATATTATTTTTTTTGTAATGATATTATTTCTTCAATATCATTATGTCAAATATTGATCTCAAGTTTTTATCAAATTTGGAACTTTTGGTGTCTGAGTTACTATTCACGATATATTACACTATTCACGATATTTACATTAATTATTCATGAAATACTTACACTATTCATAAAAAATAAAATTTTCTTTTCGTCTAAAATATCTATTGTGGATACTAGCTTTGATCAGATCCATGTTTTGATCATTCTTGAATTTTACACCACTATGATTATTTATGAGGTATTTTGGACATGAAATAATCAAAATACTTAATCCGTAATACTTGTTCTTTTGTTTCACCGGATTCGCTTTTTTAAAATATTTTTCATCATCCTCGCCTTAAATGATGATATTATCGAATATCTTCGGCCTCAGAAAGTAAAAGATGAATGATTTTCTTGATGAATATCTTTGGCCCGTGGTGCAAAAAGATGAACAGTGTTTAGATGAATACGACCGATCGATGAATATCTTTCGCCTGTATGGTGTAAAGATGAATATTTGATTCAAGATGAATATCGATTGATGTTACAGGATAAAATAATGATGATGGATCGTTAAATTCATAGATATTAGTAGATTTCATCCTCTACGTAACTCTTCTATGAATTAATATTTTTTCCGCATGCTAATATTGATCTAAAACTTGTTGTTTAATGTATTCTCTTAGATTTTCCCTCCCGTTCAAGACTAACGATAATTTGTTGTATATTATCTTAGTCATAATATTCTTTACGGGCTAGTTGAGCTCACCCTTTTCCTTTTTGTTCCATTTTTCTTCTCGTGAGGCGAATTAGAATGTAAACAAAGTACTACTTTACAGAGAACTTGGGGAATGGAATGAAGGTTCTAGAGAGTTGCTTCTTCTCTTTATCAAACCTTTTAGTAGTCCTCACCATTTTGTAAAATAATGTATCAATAATTATGATGGGGATTTATTTGGGTATAGATATTGTCTGTAAGATAATATTTGTATTTAAACTCACAAGCTTTTATGGTTGTATTAATAAAGTTGTAGTTATTTCGCATCATGTATATTTGACAACTCGTAATGGGTGATGTATACCTATTTTATTAATTAAAATAATGAGTATTTGCCAAACATGGTCTTAGGCTTTTCAAGTTCAAGTTGGTGTAACCTATGTATTAACTAGTAATTAGTATATCTAATAATTACTAGGAGTTACATATATTATATATTACTAGTATTGTATATTATATGTATATACTACAAGTTAGTATGTTAGTTTTAGAAAACAAACCAAAGAAAGAAGAAGTGAGTTAGAGAGAGTTGTAGGAGAAGAAGAAGAGGAAGAAAAAGAAGAAGAAGGGAAAGCTTTGAGAAGACAAAACAAGCCCCATCATCATCATCATCTCCATCTCTCTCTTAAATTCATACTAAAAAGGTTTTAATCTAAATTCATTGTTTTAATTATATTTTTATGTTCTTCATAATGTAGTTCTATGATAATTGTTATATAGAAGTTGTATGGAGTAATTATATTCATGGAAAAGTGGTCTGTGAAAGAAAATTTGAAGAACAAAATTCGTAGGTTTTGAGTAATTGTGGACAAATCTTGTGAAATTCATACCTCTTTGGGTATAATGAGTTAGAAAGTGAGCCTTATATCAAATCGAAGATATGGAAGTAAGCTATATTCTGAAAGTGGAATCACATGAAAACTCTTTGTAGATTTCTTGCAATGTTTGTTTTAGTAAGGCTGGTCCGAAGGGAAAATAATCTGTCCAGAAAATCAAAACTGTTACGGTTTCTAACTTTGAAAAATTCATTTAAATTCGTGTGTTTTAAATCTGAAGAAACTTAAAACTGCAAAGTTGTAGATATGGAAGTTTACTAGCTAGACTCGCGAGATTGAGCCATTTTATGGACCGGTTCATGTCCGAAATAAATTGTTTAGTAAGGATGTCCAAAAAATGAAATTTTCTAGACTAGTTGATGAATTACAGAATCTGGTTTAGATGAATAAGGGTCTGACTTTAAGGCCTAGATGAGGTTGTAGTACATTGAGTAAGGGTTAATTCTATATAAGAAGGAACAAAAATGGACATGTAACGAAGGAGTTATGTTAAAAACAAAAACAACGTTTTGTTAAAGAAATTGTGAAGATGAGTTTTATAATTCTGTTTGAATTAAGATTTTGGGTGATGGTATATTTTGATGATTAAAAATATGTTTTGACATAGGTAAATATGTGTTATCATATTCTAGCATAATTAACCATTTAAGATCAAGAGTTGAGATAAGTTAATATGTGCACATAACGTGCTCGATAAAATGCCTAAGAGTAATATTGTTTCTAAACTTTGGTATACAAAGTGTCTAACTAATGGCTAATATTGGATATCTGAGTATGAAAAGATGATAATAAAAGAATAATAATGGAATGAAATCGAAAAGGGCTATTTTTGATTTTTGAAGGAAAATTAAACATGTAAACAATGTGTTGAATATGCATTTTTGAAACCAAAGTGGTATAATAAAATGGTGTGATATACACACATTAAACTACAAGTGCGATAGTCTAGCATGTGTGGTGATGAAAATGAAAATAAAACTGAGTTGCATATAAAATAGTTAGATGTCGATAAAGACATTAGAAAGGATATTAAGATAAAGTAAGGTCTTAGAATAAATTGGACCATGAGATTGAGTATTGATTTTATTTATTATCAATCTCACATACAGTGTAGGTTGTGCAAGGATGCGAAGTATTAGTGTGTTGGTAAAACGCCGGTAAAGGCAAGTCTTTCAGTTCCTTTTTGCTATGTGAACTTGATGATGAACTGCTTAAAAATTTTATTGTACGATGTATTATATATGTCAAAAGTATGAAATGTGAAAGTCAATCTATGACTACGTTGATTGAGTATTGAATGTTGATTGAGTAAGGAACTCAATCTCTTTACTTGTTATATGAACTAAAGCATGTATGTTATGTTAGTTCAATGTTTATGAGATATATGATAAGCATGTTATTATGTGCTACGTGATGCATGAAAACTGTTAGATTTGTTGGGCTGTCGAGCTCAACCTTGCAAATAACCATTTTTACAGGTAAAAGGTTAAAGGTAACACTATGTGGTACTTGAAAGACATGAATCCAATGTAATACACAAAGATTATTATTTTAGCTAAAGTTGTTATTTCTTTAAACCATGATTAAGGTTCATGAGATGTACTCAATGTTTTATGATGTATATTTTATGTTGAGTTGTAAAGTTAAAGTTTGAGTTGTCCAATGTATAAAAGATATCGATTTGTTATGTAAGCATATATACATTAACTATGATAAAGTGAATCATGGATTATATATGATTCAAAGACATGTAGATGATAAATGTTTTGATTCAGGGAATTAAAGTAAGACGATAGAAAAGTTTAAATTATTCCGCATTTTATTAAGTTTAACATCGAATAATGATGTAAAGATAGATTAGAGATGTATTGTTAACGATCGAGAAGGAGAATATTATTGTATGAATTTTGGGGTCGTTATACTTAATATGCATTAAGACTTGTTTGGCAAAAACTAATTAAACTCCTTTAATTTATTCTAATAACTCCTTATAGCAAGGTTCTTTGTCACACTTCTATTTAATTAAATTTTAGTAATCAATTTAATAAATTCTAATATTAATCTATTAAATTACTTTAACACATAAATCCATACCACATAATTATAATTTCCTTTATAATTATAATTTTATTTAACCAACTAACACCTTATTTTAATTACAAATTTCAATTAAAATATTATAATTCATTTAATCATTATAAGCTCTAACTTAATTATTAAATTAAATTAGTATATAATCTCATAACAATTAATTTTCTTAACTCCTTAATTATTTTCTTAACAAATAATTAACTAAATCAAATCAAATCAAATTGAACAATTGTTTATTCAACAATAAACATATCCATTAAATACTTATATAATTCAATAAATATTTAATATTACAATTTAAAATTCTATAATGTTACATCATTCCCTCCTTACAAGAATTCTGTCCTCAGAATCACAACTCAAACAATACATTCGTTAGATTCTTCCCTTCTTACAAAGATTATGTCCCCAGAATCGAAGACACAGATTAAAAAAATAGCCCAAGGTAATCTTTCATCATTTTATCCTCGAGTTCCCACGTAGCTTCTTCAGCATTGTGGTTCCTCCATATCACCTTCCCAGAAGGTATAACTTTATTCCTGAGCACCTGTTCTTTCATGTCAACTATCTGGATAGGAATCTCTTCATAGGACAAGTCTTTATCACACTACAACGATTCGTACTCGATCACGTGTTTCTAATTGGTTTTATACGGTCGTAACACCGAAATATGAAAAATATGGTGAATGTTTTCCAACTCTGGAGGTAGAGCTACCTCGTAAGCCACTTCTCCCACTCTTCGCATCACTTCAAAGGGTCAAATAAACCTCGGGCTTAGCTTTCCCTTTTTACCAAAATGAATTTTCCCCTTCCAAGGATAAACTTTTAGGAATACGAAAGTTCCTACGTCGAATGCACGATCTTGTCTATGTTGATCAAAGATACTTTTTTCTCGTCTGCTCTCGGGTCGCTACCAATCTTGTCTCGATGAGTTTGACAACCTCGCAGCTTTGTTGTACCAGCTTCTGGTCCTAATAAAACATGCGTTCACCGACTTCATCCCAAAGATGATTGGAGTTCGCACTTTCTTCTCAGATAATGCCTCGTAAGGCGGCATGCCGATGCTTGCGTGGTAACTGTTGTTGTAGGCGAATTCCACCAATGGTAAATGTTCTTCCCAGCTTCCTTTAAAGTCCATGATGCATGCTCTCAACATATCTTCCAATGTCTGGATTGTGACACCCCCAAATCCAGGTACTTCAATTCCACGGGATTTGGTGTTCATTGTACAAATATCATCTATCTATCTACCCATAATAAATGCAAGCCATGCAATAGATAGAATAAAAATCTTCCCCTTAAGGGTTACAACATCTGAATAATAATAATACAATCCCAGGTTAAACTAACCTTAAACATCTGTGCGGAATCATAAACAATTAAGTCTTAAACAACATCATTAATTCAAGTCTTAAACATAAATACATCATCTAATAAAATAACAAGTCTTCACCACTTGCTAACTTTGCCCTTGCCCTTACTAGTGGAAGGTTCATCAGTTCTTTCGTTCTTAATCGCAATGTTATTATTACAAGCAACAGTGAGCACTATTGCCCACAAGTATAATAATGAAATAACAGTATAATAACATGCGAGAGAAATAATAACTTCTGAAATAAAAGCTCAACTTTTGAATCAAGAATGAATAGCAAGAATCAAAAGATTTCTAAGGGTCATAAGACTTGAACTATGTCCTAGGTTATCAAGGGTTATACTTGAAACCTTTAATACCATAAGACTATGGACCTTTCTACTCGCATTTTAGGGGGATCTGCCCTTAGTACCACATCATTGCATAATATATTAACGCTAACGATAAGTAAATCCCTTCATAGGTTGTTCATCTCAATTTGACATTCGAGTCCACGCCCAAAGGAAGTTTGGTTTGGATAATTCAATAAGGGTTCTGAAATTTAGAACGTTCATCAACTAAGGACTAGTTGAATCAATAAAGTTCACTAGTCTAATAAGGTTCAACAATAATGATATTCAATTTGAATAATAATCTCAAGAAGTATACAATAGGACAATTATTGTATAACTGAATCATACTTTGAAAAGATAATCAATCTTTAATATAACATTTGAACTTGAATAATAGTAATGATAATTTACTCGAGGTAAATAATAAACTTGAACAATAATGACAAGTAGGTTAGGAAACTTGCCTCGCATGTAGATTACACTTTAACTAAGCACGTTCTTTGAATTAAATCCTACATACCATTCACATTCACAATACCAGTTAATTATAACTTAACTAATCATCATAAACTCATTCTCTTTGTCTACTTTGATTATTGACTATACTTAGTCAAATTACAACATTGTCATATAATTTGTACTTCATGAATTATCAAGCTAATTATGTATTCAATAATTCAATCCACATGCAATTATGTTATTTACATGTTAAACAACTATTTTATCATCTTATTATACTTCTAACATGTTTACATGTTCATTACATTAATTTACTAACACATTGCTAGACTTAAACATTTTAAAAATTCCATCTCTGGACTTTCGAGAAGTGGTATGCACGCCTACGATTACACTTGATCTTCGATGATGTCGATGCCGTATACCGCCAATGACACACATATCATGGCCATTGAAACTTACATAATGCGGTGGGGATGTTTAGGCGTGAGATCAGCCATGCACAGCTGAAGAGTTGAAATTGTTCTGCAATTCGCGAAAATTGCAGAACACAGCCAAAAACTCCAATTTAAAATCTTACTACACGAATTTAGACATACCCACATGTAATAATTCATGCATAAACATAACCCAACATTTATAGAATGGTTTTAACCCATTAAAACACATAATCACAGAGTTAAAAATCTATAATTTCACTGACTTTGATGTTCTTGAAGGTTTTGAAAATAAAAATGAAAATTAATACTACGGATTCGTTATAACACCGAATCCGTTCATTTAAAGTTTGGTCTCTTTGTATCAACATGTATAATAATATACGATTGTAAAATTTAGGGATAATATACGATCCACGCATTAAATATCACGTATAAGGCCATATGGCCATAACCCAAACTCTGAAATTTTGCAGAAATCATATATGACATGTTTTCATGAATTTGATGATATGGTTTACATAATATATATATATATATATATATAATCAAATACAATTTGATAGCATTTAACACTTATATAAACTTATAATCATATCATTTCCCAAATACAGAGATTTACAGACAACTTGAAAGCCATTTTTCTAGAAAACTAAATGACGTGAAATATAGAATTTGGGAGGAGGAGACTACCCTGAGAATAAGTATAGATTAGTAGGGAATAAATTTCTTCTCAACTCTTCTTCAATCAAAATTCTCTCTCAACACTTTTAAATCTCTCTCTGAAACCTTCTCTGTTTCTACTTTTCTAGACTTAGGAAAAATGAAAAAAGAAAGAGAATACGTATTATAAGAATCAACTGACGCGCATTATGGTCAGTTACCCATCATGGGTTAACTGCCCATAACTCCCCTTAAGGCCATGTTTGGCTAGTTTAATTGATTTTAAAACTCCTTTAATTTAATAAAGTTTTATCATATAGTTTAATAAATGTCACACTCCTCATAAAATAACTCCAATATTTTATTTAATTTAATTTACTTTAAATAAAATATAATAATTTCTCATAAATTCACAGTCACATAATTAAATTTCTCATTAATAATTAATGTCAAATTATTAACTCTCTAATAAACTCACATAAATACATAAATACATACTTGAATAATAAATATTCTCTACATTAATTTAATAAATGTAACACATAATTAAATTAATCTACCACAATTGCATCCAGTAATTATTTAATCCAATAATTAAATCATCGAAAAATATTTATTTAATTCAATAAATATTAAAATTAATTTAGAAAAATCTCGTTCGTCATATCTTTCCCCCCTTAAAAGGATTTTATCCCCAGAATCACGACTCAATAAATTCAACCCGTTACATTCTCCCCCCTTATAATGATTTTGTCCCCAGAATCGCTTTCACATAATTAATTAAATAAATGAGGGTAATTCTTCATCATATTCTCTTCGAGTTCACACGTAGCTTCTTCAGCGTTGTGGTTCCTCCAAATTACCTTAACATAAGGTATAACTTTATTTCTAAGAACTTGTTCTTTTCGGTCAACAATTTGGACAGGAATTTCTTCGTAACATAAGTCTTTTTTAAAATGTAGGGGTTCATATTCAATTACATGCTTGTAATCAGCCTTGTAGGGTCGTAACACAGAAACATGGAAGGCGTTGTGGACATTCTCGAGTCTTCGGAGGTAAGGCTACCTCGCATACGACTTCTCCGATCTTCTCAAGATCTCAAAGGGTCCAATGAATCTTGGACTCAATTTTCCTTTCTTCCAACTCGATCTTCCCTTCCGTGGAGAGACCTTCAAGAAAACATAACTACCGATTCAAACTCAATATTTTTACAATGTGGATCAACAGATCTCTTCCGTCGATCTTGAGTCGCTACAACCGTGTTCGGATCACTTTGACTATTTCGTCAGTTCCGTTGTATTAATTCGCCCTCGAAATTGCCTTTCACCAACTTCATCCCAAAGAAGTTTGGAGTTTCGACTTTCGCCAGATAACGCTTCGTAAGGCGGCATGCCAATACTAGCGTGGTAATCGTTGTTGTAGTTTAACTCTACTAATGGTAGGTGATCATCCCAATTTCCTTTGAAATCCATCACATGTGCTCTTAGCATATCTTCTAACGTTTGAATTATTCGCTCATTTCGTCATGGTCTGTTTGAGGGTGATAAGTTGTACTCATTCGCAATTGCTTACCCATGCATTTCAAGACGCTTTAGAAATTTGATGTGAAGCGTAGATCCTATCTGGAACAATTGATACCGAATTCCATGCCTCAAACAATCTCTTTTACGATAGCCTCGCTTAACCGATCTAAGTTGAATCTTATTTTGACGGAAGGAAGTGTGCGATTTCATTACCATTAACGATAACCCATATCATGCGTCAGAGCCTTTTTGAGTCGCTTCAAGGCCAACCACGAAGTCCATTGTAATATGTTCCCATTTCCATTCTGGGATCTCTAGCGGTTGTATCAATCCACTCAGTCTCTGATGTTCCGCCTTCACTTTCTGACAGGTTAGACATTTGGCAACACATTTTGCAACATCACGTTTCAAATTCGGCCACCAGAAATGTTGTCTAAGATCTTGGTACATCTTGGTACTACCAGGGTGAATCGAATATAGTGAACTATGAGCCTCGCTCAAAATTTCTTCCTTAATCTCATGTACTGGCGAAACCCAAATTCTACTTTCAAATCTCAGTAATCCTTCCTTATCCATCTTAAATCTTGGTTCAGTTCCTTCAGATATCTTCTTTGTCACCTTTTTACATTCTTCGTCCCAAGTCGAGCCTCCTTAACTTTATCCAAGAGGGTTGTACCAGCATTGCATCCGAAATAGCTTCTCATCAATTTCCATAGGATACTTCACCTCTAACTCCAGTTTCTCCATTTCTGAAGTTAGCTCCTCCTGAGCAGTTAACATCATCAATTTCTCACGACCCTTTCTACTCAAGGCGAGGGCAACCACATTTGTTTTACCCGGATGGTATAAAATCTCACAATGTAATCTTTAATTAATTCCAACCATCTTCTTTGACGATATTCAAATCCTTCCAGCGTGAAAATATATATTTTAACTCTTGTGGTCCGTATATATTTCACACTTCTCCCCGTAGAGGTAGTCCTCCAAATTTTCAAAGCAAAAATAATCGCATTTAACTCTAAGTCATGGGTCGGATATCCCTTCTCGTAATCCTTCAAATGTCGTGATGCATACATGTTAATGGCTTTTGCTGCTTTTGCATCAAGACACAACCAAGCCCTTTATGCGACGCATCACTATAAACAACAAAATTTTTCTCAGATCGTCCGTAAGAGATAACACAGGGCCATACTCAACCTCTTCTTCAATTCTTGAAAACTTTCTCACACTTATCCGGCCCAAACAAATTTCACCGCTTTTTGAGTTAAATTTGTTACTCTGAGTTGCGATCTTGGAAAAGTCTTCAGATGAACCTTCTATAATATCCCGCCAATCCAAGAAAACTTCTTACTTCGATGATGCTTCTCATTGATCCCGATTAATCACGGCTTTGACTTTTGATGGATCTACCAAATTCCATTTTTATCGATCACGTGACTAAGAAATTGTACCCGTTCAATCCAAAATTCGTATTTCGAGAACTTGGCGTACAACTTCTCCCTTCTCAATACTTCCAACGTTAATCTCAAATGTTCTTCGTGTTCTTCTTTGATTTTGGAATATACCAAAATGTCGTCTATAAATACCACCTCGAATTTGTCCAAAAACGGCTTAAACACACCATTCATTAGTCCCATAAATGCTGCAGGAGCATTCGTTAAACCAAACGACATTACTAAAAATTCGTAGTGACCATATCGCATTCTGAACGCTGTCTTCGGTACATCCTCTGGCCTCACCTTCAGTTGATGATAACCGCTTCTCAAGTCTATCTTGGAAAAATATCTCGCACCCTTTAATTGATCAAACAGGTCGTCGATCCTCGGCAATGGATATCTATTCTTAATCGTGACCTTGTTCAGTTCTCTGTAATCAATACAGAGCCGCATTGTTCCATCTTTCTTCTTCACAAATAACACCGCAAGGCCCCTACACCGCGATACGCCGGTTGAATGTACTTTTATCTAGTAATTCTTGTAGTTGTACCATTAGTTCTTTCATCTCAACTCGGTGTCATTCTAAGATGGTGCCTTCGATATTGGAGCAGCTTCCGGCGCCAAATCGATCATTTAAATCTACCTCTCTATCCGTGGAAGTCCCGTAAATCGTCTGAAATACGCCAACGAAATCCCTCACAATCCAGATTCTTCTACCTTTGGATTCTCTTTTCGATTTGTTGACTATGTAAGCTAAGTATCCTACACAACCTTATCTCAACAACTTCCCGGCTCATGATCATCGCCGACAACTCGCTTGTCTAGGCGACTTGCTACTATAAAATACAACCTTTCGACAGAGTCATAAGGTTAATACGCTTCTTTTGGCAATCAATTACAAAGACCGTAATTGAATAACCATCCATTCCCAATATAACGCCAAATTCCCCAAGTCGAATAGGAATAAGATCTACGCTCATGATATTACCCTTAATATCCACTCACGCTTCTTATGTACGCATTTTTAACATGGATTATTTCTCTATTCGCAATTTCTATGTTCATGGGGTAATCCAATTCATTCTTAGGCAAATCTAAATTTTAGAAAATCATCGGGATATAAAGGAACAAGTAGCACCAATCAAATAAAACATAAGCATTAATTTTATTGATCGGAATGATACCGACACCACATCACGGATTGAATCGCATCTTGCACCGTCATGTTGAAAGTCCCGCTATTTATTTGGTTTTGTTGCGGTTGGTCCTAAGTGATGGTTAAGGCATTTCCAACCGTTATTTCCCCGCTTTCTCCTCGATCCCCGACCTCCCGATCCCTTTTTGGGACAATCTCTCGCCAGATGGTCCTTTGAACCACAAGTAAAACAAGCACCCTTCTTCGGTTTCGGGCTTGGTGCTATGTGGCCTTCCTGACCACAATTGTAGCACACTCTTTTTCCTTTCATACAAACTCCCAGATGGGCTTTCCCGCAGGTCGGGCATGCTTCGAATCTCTTCTTCTGATTACCTTGCTGATTTCCCGATGATGAGCTGTCGTTCCACCTTTTTCTTCTGATTGAAATTTCCACCTCCTGTGCCACTTCCATTGGCCTTGTTATTAATTTCACTTTCATTCTTCTTCTTTTGGTCTTGATTGTACTTGGTCACCGCATCGCTTCCTCCTTCAGCGAGGATGGACTTTTCCAGTACTCAGGCAAATGTGTTTAGCTGAAACATTGATACCTTGCTTTACACCCAAGGCTTTAGTCCTTGTTCAATCTTCCGCCTTTCTCTCACAAGGTACTTGGTACGGGCTAACTCGTTAGGTTTGTAATATTCATGAACGCAATTAAATTGCATAAATAAGCGAAAACGTGTAAAATCAGAGTTTAAAATTTTACAAACCATATATTCGGATCATCCTTTATGCACAATTATTAATTAAACGAAAAGATATGAAGAACAAGAATCATACCCTTGAAGATTCGAGCTTCCTCAGGTACAAGTTCACCTCCAATCCTTTTCGCGTTCAACTTGAATCCACCGGGTTTGGTTCCTTCCTTTGATCAACGTTAGCCACCCAAGTGTTTGGCATCTAGAGGTGATCCATCAAGAAAGAATAAAGATTCAAGAAGATGGGTGTTTGGCAAAACCCTAGTTTTTCTATCTCTCATAGAAAATGAGCGTACTCTCCCAACTATTGGAATTACGTATGTTGTGAAAAAGTCAACAACAACTCTACACCCATAATAACACTCCTCTTATTTATAGATGTGGGCAACCCTACTTAACAATTAAGGAATTGGATTTTATTTTAATTAATTAAACTCATTTAATTAATTAGGCTCCCAATCTTATTAGGAATAATTAATTAAAATCTTTTAATTAATTTACCTCCTAATTTTATTAGGAATAAATGAGAGTACTTTTATTAATTAATTCTCAAACTCCTTTAGGAATTAAGTAATAATAATAATAATAGTAATAATAATAATAAGACCCCTCTTATTAATTTATATTTAATATTTCTAAAATATTAAATAATAAATATTAAGCTATTTAATTTATTCTATCACCATAGATTAAATTAAATATACTTAACTTATTATTACGATTATGCCATTTGCTTCTTAAATAGTTATTCTTCCTTTTATGGTGTGACCCTTTAGGTTCTCCATATTAAATCGGTTGTGAATAAATCAATTAAAACAATTCTAATCTTATTTAAATAAATAATATTTATTCTACAATAGGGATAAGCCTCCCTAACGATTAACGACTTTCCAGATAATATAGATTTCAACATTAATCATAAAAGAACCTTTGAGTAAATAGTTACCGTACAATTCAATCCTTCCACCATACAATGTCCCAATTAAATATAAGACATGGAATTACTGTCAAGTCTTGTTTTATTTAATTATATGTATTTCGATCCTTAAATGCACAACTCCAAATAATGCAAATTAGAAACTCCTTTCTAATTTCATTCTACCTCGCCAAGGACTACCGAGTTGTCATTTATCGAATCACATAGGACATTCTCTTTCTTTACTAGAAGCGGTAGATTTTTATTGATCATACATTATCTCCATGTACAACTTATTATACCCAAGCATACCCTTTGATATACCCTAAGGGTCTTAAGGAATAAGTCAAAGTATAACTCATCATACACAAGATACTATGATAATCTCAAGTCCAAGGATCACTTGTACTACTATCACTACAGAATTCCTATCGATGCAAGTAAAACTCCATTAGGTATTCTTTATGAGCCAATGCTCAAAGTGAACTTATTCTCTAATAAGCACCTACATACTTGCTTTAGTGTCTCCACACAAATGATCATGAGATCAATCATCCTCATCCAATGAACAAGCAACGTATGTACTAATCTATCCGGATTCACTAATCCCCAATTTAGTAATCCAACGATTGGGAACTATTTTAGTTTTAAGCTTTCTAAGAATTTAGATCTCATTAGAATGATCATCATCATTATTCTAAAAGCATTACTTAAAACTATGGGTTTATCACATAATATAAAACAGCATTATGTAGATAATTAAAAGCCTTTAATAAATTAATACTTTTTATTAATAAATGAATAAGATTGTTACAAAGTATATGCTTTATCATCAAACAATATTGGCTTGTGTGCATACTACTTTTAATCTCCCACTTGCACTAAAGCCAATCGCCATGGTATCTCATACCCTTTCTTCTCTAAGTGACGATTATCCTGCTGTTGGATAAGCTTTAGTTAATGGATATGTAATGTTGTTCTTGAGAGTCCACTATCTCTATAGTGATTTTCCATCTTTCAATGATTCCCATAATCAATTGAAAGTGCCACAACACATGTTTAGATCCAAGATGAGACTTAGAAACTATTCCTAGTTCAGTAATGAACTTTTCATCCAAACAATCAACTTGCAGCTTCATTTATAGCTATATACTTTGTCTTTATCACTAAACCAGTAACTCTTTGCTGTTTGGAACCTTTCCAATTCACTGCACCATCGTTCAAGGTAACACTTTACCTTAAAGTGGATTTTCTGTCGTCTTGGTCTATCTGAAAAACTTGAGTCTGCTAAGCCCTCTAGTTTTAATTCAGACCCACCATGAATATGATCACATCCTTAGTGTCGGTTAAGTACTTTAAGATGTTTTTCACTGACTCATAGTGAACTTCTCTAGAATATAACTGATCAACATCAGGTCTCGTATATTTCATTGCTTACATGATAGTTACTCATGCGATCTCTCTTTTAGGAGTCTATGGGGACTATTAAGAGAGATACACTCCAGAGCTCATCAACATGAGACATCCCATGGAGTTTGCCATGCTAAACGACTTTAGCATCAAATGAATATACGTTCCTTGGGTTAAGTTGAGCATCATTTAAATCTATCTATATAGATTTGTATCCCCAATTAAGATACTCTTCCCAAATCATTCACGGAGGAATGTTTAGACAACTTTATCTTTACTGATTGTAGCATTGGTATGTCATTCCTTATCCGTAGTATATCAACATATAATACTAGGAATGTCACGACTCTCCCAATCGAATTTTTTTTGTACACACTAGGTTCATTCTTGTTTTTGATAAAATCAAACTCTTTTGATTGTCTCATCAAAACGAATGTTCCATATTTGAGAAACTTGCTTCAATCCATTTCTCTGAGTGTTTACAAATCTTCCCTCATCGTATGTAACTGGATCATCATCTTCTATGATGCGTACCTCATCATCATCATCCATGATGAATCCATACCTCCCAGGTATCTTTGGTACTATTCCAGATTTACGATTCGATTGTGGTATTGGTCTATCTACATGTTCCTCTTATTTGACTTATAGTGTTTTATGGTTCTTGAATTCTTAAAGATCTATTATCCTCCCACTAGCCCCTTCAATGATAAACACCTTTATCTTAGAAGGCAGCGTGTTTCGCAACAAACACCTATTCCTAAGTAGGATTATAGAACATATACCCTAAACTTGCTTTAGGATGTCCCACAAATCTATACATGTCAAATCTTGTCCCAAGCTTATCCTTTGAAACCTTTTCACATAAGTTGGACAACCCCTTATCTTAACATACTTAAGATTAGGAATCCTCCCTGTCCATAACTTTTATGGAGTCTTGGGGCCGGATTTTGAGGTAACCTTTTCGTAGATATGCAACCATTTCTAGGACATTATCCCAGAAGGATACTGGAATGTCGGTAAAATCATTATGGACCGTACCATGTCCAATAAGGTATGATTTTTCCTTTCAGATACATCAATCAATTATTACGTATCAGGAGGCGTCCATTACAAGAAAGCCATTTGAGATGATCTAGAAACTTATTGCACAAGTATTTATTCCTTGATCTAATCAAATAATCTTAATACTTTGCCAATTTATTTCACTTCTGAATTCTTTGAACCTTTCAAATAATTCATACATGTATTTCAATAAATACACATATTCAACTCATTGAATGATCATCTCCTTTTCTTATACTAGTTTGTTCAATTTGCAAAATTATTTTTCACGTAAGTCAAGTATACAAAATCTATTAAGTAATATTCCAGTTCTATACAAAACATTATTATTATAAATAGAACAACAACTGTTCTTAAATATAATACCAAAGATTTCATTGTCCAACAATAAAATAGAAATAATGTTTCTAACAAGAACTGGAATACAATAACAACTTATTGACTTAATAGATTTGCCCGTAGGCAATGCTAAACTATAAGTTTCTATGGCTAATGGAGCAACCTTTGCTTCATTTCCCACACATAGGATTAATTATCTTTGTTTAGCTTTCTACCTATGCTTGGTCCCTTTATAAATCTATATTTATGATAACCAAAGTCGGTATCCAATACCCAAGTAGAACCTTGACTTAAAGAAAAATTTATTTTAAATCATGAACAAAATTGTTTTTATAACCTAAACTTCACTAAGCTTCTTCTGGTTAGCCTTTGCAAGATGTTTCTCGCAGTTTCTTTCCAGTTTCCAGGCTTATTGCAGTGGAAGCAAACTCCTTTGTTATTCGTATCAGTTGTGTTCTTATTATCCTTTGTTTTTGTCTTTCTATTTACCTTCTTTGAATCGTTCTTCTTTTCAGAAGATCCTTTGGCCCCTACCAGTAAGACATGGTCTTTCTTGGTTGGAAAGTGACTCTCAATATTTTTCAACATGTTAAGCAAATCAGCGAGGCTGATATCTAGCTTGTTCATATGAAAAATTCACAACAATTGTGAAAGGAGTCCAGGAGTGAGTGCAAGATCAAATCTTGGCTCAACTCTCCATCCATGACAAAACCTGTTATCCTAAATGTTCAATCAATTTGATCATGTACTGATTAGCCTTGCTACGTTCCTCTTCTAAGATGCGATGCATCGTCCTGCAATCCATCATGTACAATGGTAGTCCTTCGAACTGGATTGGGTACCTCAAAACTCGATCTTGGGTCTCATTCATTGCCTTGTTAAGTGTAGAGTACGTTTCCCCAATCTTTGCTTTCTTTGCACGACTATCATCCTCCCGCGATCATCACCGACGCGATTCTCTTACCCAAATTTTCCTCTCGCTATGTTCAACCTTTTGGAGGTTTCCTTCAGGCCTTCTTCAATTTCTCTCTCCCTGGCCTTATCTTCGGTTTGACCCTTCTCATATATGTAAATCCCATTCTACATTTGCCACCGAGAGTGAAGAGTCGAAATCTCCTCTCCTTCGCTTCTAGAGTAATATGTCAATAACCGCCGTCACCAAACTCGGACCTCGCCTCATAACTCCACGCTATGGTCGATAACGTGTCATACATCTCAAAGATCATCAACTGTACCGTGGTAACTCCTCTTCTTCCTCTTCCTCTTCCTCAACAAATTCCTCCTCGGGATCCTCCTCAGATCGGGCCTCGTGTTCATGCTCCCGACCAACAACGGTGATCAATGGAGATGATTCCTTCGCACCAGATTTTCTCCCTAACGACATGAATGTCTCTGGGGCTCCTCCTCCGCTTCTGCATTTTATAGGTACATTGTGGTTATTCCTCAATAGGTACTATAAGTACTCGGGGTTTTTCCTCCCCAGCTTGACTAGCTTCTCCAACATTCGACATCCTGACAACAAAATTTTTAAGTTTTAGTTACTAAGTCGTATCATCTAACGCATACTTTAACACACAAACACATAAGGTCTTTTATTATCTTCAATGAATTACAGAAATTCATTTCTTATAACTCGATAAGAGTTTTCCATCACTATCTTCTTTCTATAAGGATACTACCTAAGGTTGTTCGCCCACCTAAGGTTCATAACCTACAGCTCTGATACCAACTTGTGACACCCCTAAATCTGGGTACTTCAATTCCACGGGATTTGGTGTTCATTATACAAATATCATCTATCTATCTATCTACCCATAATAAATGCAAGCCATGCAATAGATAGAATAAAAATCTTCCCCTTAAGGGTTACAACATCTGAATAATAATAATACAATCCCAGGTTAAACTAACCTTAAACATCTGTGCGGAATCATAAACAATTAAGTCTTAAACAACATCATTAATTCAAGTCTTAAAACATAAATACATCATCTAATAAAATAACAAGTCTTCACCACTTGCTAACTTTGCCCTTGCCCTTACTAGTGGAAGGTTCATCAGTTCTTTCGTTCTTAACTGCAATGTTATTATTAAGCAAGAGTGAGCACTATTGCCCACAGTATATAATAATGAAATAATAGTATAATAACATACGAGAGAAATAATAACTTTCAAATAAAAGATCAACTTTTGAATCAAGAATGAATGAATAGCAAGAATCAAAAGATTTCGAGGGTCATAAGACCTTGAACTATGTCCTAGGTTATCAAGGGTTATACTTGAAACCTTTAATGATCATATAAGACTATGGACCTTTCTACTCGTGACTTAGGGGGGGATCACCTTAGTACCATATACAAGTGCACAATATATTAACGCTTAACGATAAGTAAATCCTTTGCGTGGTTGTTCATCTCTGGGTTTGACATTCGAGTCCGCACAAAAGGAAGTTTGGTTTGGATAATTCAATAAGGGTTCTCAAATTTAGAACGTTTCATCAACTAAGGACTAGTTGAATCAATAAAGTTCACTAGTCTAATAAGGTTCAACAATAATGATATTCAATTTGAATAATAATCTCAAGAAGTATACAATAGGACAATTATTGTATAACCTGAATCATACTTTGAAAAGATAATCAATATTTAATATAACATTTGAACTTGAATAATAGTAATGATAATTTACTCGAGGTAAATAATAAACTTGAACAATAATGACAAGTAGGGTTAGGAAACTTGCCTCGTCGTAGTAGATTACACTTTTTAACTAAGCACGTTCTTTGAATTAAATCCTACATACCATTCACATTCACAATACCAGTTAATTATAACTTAACTAATCATCATAAACTCATTCTCTTTGTCTACTTTGATTATTGATTATACTTAGTCAAATTACCACTTTGTCACATAATTTGTACTTCATAAATTATCAAGCTAATTATGTATTCAATAATTCAATCCACATGCAATTATGTTATTTACATGTTAAACAACTATTTTATCATCATATTATACCTCTAACATGTTTACATGTTCATTACATTAATTTACTAACACATTGCTAGACTTAAACATTTTAAAAATTCCATCTCCGGATTTTTCGAGAGAAGTAGCCATATGGCCATCGTTACACTTTGATCTTCGTACAAGGGCGCTGCGTGGTAATCGTAAAGTTTTATTACACACATGACTCTTGTATTGGAAACTGAAGCATCATGCACATGGATGTTTAGGCGTGAGACAGTGCATGCGGCATGCATGAAATAGAAATTGTTCTCGCAATTGCGAAAATTGCGTAACACAAATGAAAAAAACTCCAATTTAAAATCTTACTACACGAATTTAGACATACCCACATGTAATAATTCATGCATAAACATAACCCAACATTTATAGAATGGTTTTAACCCATTAAAAAACATAATCACAGAGTTAAAAATCTATAATTTCACTGACTTTGATGTTCTTGAAGGTTTTGAAAATAAAAATGAAAATTAATACTACGGATTCGTTATAACACCGAATCCGTTCATTTAAAGTTTGGTCTCTTTTTATCAACATGTATAATAATATACGAGTGTAAACTTTAGGGATAATATACGATCCATGCATTAAATATCACGTATAAGGCCATATGGCCATAACCCAAACTCTGAAATTTTGCAGAAATCATATATGACATGTTTTCATGAATTTGATGATATGGTTTACATAATATATATATAATCAAATACAATTTGATAGCATTTAACACTTATATAAACTTATAATCATATCATTTCCCAAATACAGAGATTTACAGACAACTTGAAAGCCATTTTTCTAGAAAACTAAATGACGTGAAATATAGAATTTGGGAGGAGGAGATTACCATGAGAATAAGTATAGATTAGTAGGGAATAAATTTCTTCTCAACTCTTCTTCAATCAAAATTCTCTCTCAACACTTCTAAATCTCTCTCTGAAACTCTCTCTGTTTCTACTTTTCTAGACTTAGGAAAAATGAAAAAAGAAAAGAGAATACGTATTATAAGAATCAACTGACGCGCATTATGGTCAGTTACCCATCATGGGTTAACTGCCCATAACTCCCCTTAAGGCCATGTTTGGCTAGTTTAATTGATTTTAAAACTCCTTTAATTTAATAAAGCTTTATTATATAGTTTAACAAATGTCACACTCCTTATAAAATAACTCCAATATTTTATTTAATTTACTTTAAATAAAATATAATAATTTCTCATAAATTCACATAGTCACATAATTAAATTTCTCATTAATAATTAATGTCAAATTATTAACTCTCTAATAAACTCACATAAATACATAAATACATACTTGAATAATAAATATTCTCTACATTAATTTAATAAATGTAACACATAATTAAATTAATCTACCACAATTGCATCCAATAATTATTTAATCCAATAATTAAATCATCAAAAAATATTTATTTAATTCAATAAAAATTAAAATTAATTTACAAAAATCTCGTTCGTCACATGGATTGTTCGTTCACTTTGGCCTTCTGTTTGTGGATGATAAGTCGTACACATTCGCTACTGTGTTCCCATACATTCTTGTAGTCTCTTCCAGAAGTTTGACGTAAACCTTGGATCTCTGTCTGATACAATTGATACTGGAACTCCATGTCTTGACACGATCTCTTTAACAAACAGTTTTGCTAGCTGATCAAGATTAAATCTAATCTTTATTGGTAAAAAGTGTGCAGATTTTGTCAATTTGTCCACTATTACCCATATTGCATCGTATCCTTTCTGAGTCGTTGGAAGACCTACCACAAAATCCATTGTGATATGCTCACATTTCCATTCTGGTATTTCCAACGGTTGAAGTAATCTGCTTGGTCTTTGATGTTCAGCCTTGACTCTTTGACATGTCAAGCATTTTCCCACACATTCGGCAACATCTGTTTTCATATTTGGTGTAAGACCCCAACTTTTATAAATAAAGATGAATTTTTTATAAATATCATTTTTGAATATTATGGAATGAATTTGATATAGTATTATAGTTGTGGATAATATTTATAAATTTTGTAAAGTACGCAAGTTGTTATATAATATTTGATTTGTTGGGGAATATTCATTTTAACAGGGAATATTCGTATTATAACTAAGACAATCATTGGTGGACCCCTAATAACGGAATTATATTTCGGATTAAGAAAACGACAAAAATACTTTTTATGAAAATAACTATGAAGTTTTACTGTTAACAGTTGAATCATTGGTGGACCCCAATTTCAGAGGTGCACAAGAAGACACTACGGTATTGATTATTGATGCTTACGTGAGAAGCCACTCAATTTTGTTCAATTATTGTTACTGAGAATTATTGCATAAGTATCTCACGTTATTTGATTCAATTATTGTCAATATTTTATAATTAATAATTAAGATGACAAAGTTATTAATATTATTATTTGCAATATTAACTATGTCTCTAAGTTTCACAAGGAGAGGTTTGGTCACCTAATTGCGCGCATAATGGGGAGAAATCCTTATTGGAAAGCCCTCTTTCTCAGGAACGACACTGGTCGATTAATATTGTGAATTATAATAATGATGATGAGTTTTGTTTTATTAGTATTATTAATGTAATAAAATGTAAAAGCTTTTTTATATAAAATGTAATACTTTTATAAAGTTATTCGTTTTATTAGACTATAAATAGAATATATAATATTCTATTATGCATAGTAAAATCTTTTTTATATAAAATGTAATACTTTTATAAAGTTATTTTTTTATTAGACAATAATTAGAATATATTATATTTTATTATGCATAGTGTTTTGCATATTAAATCTTTTATATAAAAATGTAATACTTTTATAAAGTTATTTATTTTATTAGATTTAAAAAATATATATATATATATAAATATATATATATATATATATAGAATATATTATATTTTATTGCATAGTGCAGCATAGTATCCTTTCTATTTTCCTATAAATAGGATGCTTAGTTAGAATTGAAATCCACACCAGAAGTTCAGGGAATTCTTCTATAATCTTGAGCGTATTTTTTTAGAGTTTTAAGAAGCTTTGAGCATAGTGTAAGTTTTCTTCAAGAATATCCTCGCTCTACCAGTCGGAATACTATTCTTTTACGGTAAGGGATATTATTTGTTGTACTCGTAAGGGGTATTCTTTCTTTCTTATTCATGAAGAGAACTTCTGTTATACCATTCTTTATTATTCTGTTGGAATAACCTGTATACGCGGGCTACCATATACTTGGTGAAATTCTTCTGTTATTCCATTTTTTATTATTTTGTTGGAACATCCTGTCTGTGCTTTACGCATGACCTGGTTCCAATAATTATCATTCTGTTGGAACATCCTGTCTGTGCTTTATGCATGACCTGGTTACGTTAATTATATTCTATTAGAACATCCTGTCTGTGCATTTACGCATGACCTGGTTCCGTTATTTATTATTCTATTGGAATAACCTGTCTGTGCGGTCTATCGCATGCCTGGGGATTTCTTTTGTTATTTCATTCTTTATTATACTCAGTTGGTTAAAGTTTTGACTTCTATACTCCATGAAATTAGTGGAATATCCTTGATATTTGCGCTTCATCCAGTATCTTTTTATGGAAATATTCTTCTGAGCATTCTTGAGTGTTACTCTACAAAGAAGTATCATGTTGATAATTTGGACATTATTAGTTCCTGGATAAATTAATTCTTGAACTTGTTTTATTGAATTCTTATATCATTTTCATCATCCTCATGTTTATATTATATTGAAAGTCATCTGTGGCCTGTAGTGCATAGATGGACTTGGTATGATTATGACCAGGGATTATTCGGTGTAATCATGGCCGTAATGTTACAAATGATGTGGAAAAAGCCCTCATTGGCCCGTAGTGCATTGATGGACAGTTGTTGGCATGATCATGACCATTGATGAATACACGAATATTCTTGGCCCGTAGTGCATGGATAATTTGTGGTCGTGATACTAATGAATATCCTGGCCGGAGTGCGGTGATGATGTGGATTATTTATTGTTTCGAGTCTCGCGATAAAAGTGATGAAAAACCTTTTAAATCATAGAAGATAGTAGATTTTATTCTCTACTTGACTCTTCTAATGGATTGCTTGTTCATTGCAGATTAAACTTGATGTTTGTTATATTTTATCGTTTAAATAATCGTTGAAGGCTAATGATAATTTATTTTATATTATCTTAGTCATAATATTTCTTACTGGGCTAGTTGAGCTCACCCTTTTGCTTTTCTCTTCAGGAAATGAGAACGTAGCAGGGACTAGTCGGGGAACGGAGTGACGGTCCAGATGATAGCATTAGTAGTCCTCACTATTCTATGAAATAGTGTGATAATAAATGTAATGAGGACCCCATTGAGTTTGTATATTGTCTAGATTACAATATTTGTATTAAAACTCACAACTCATGTTGTATAATTAAGTTTTTATTTGTATTGTGTACTATGTATTTGGCGACTCAAGATGGGTGATGTATACCTATTTTGGGGGCGTCACATTTGGCTACCAATAATGTCGCCGCAAATCTTGATACATCTTTGTACTTCCTGGATGAATCGAATATCTTGTATTGTGTGCTTCGGTCAAGATTTCTTCTTTAAGCTCTGGCACTGCTGGAACCCAAATTCTATCCTCGAACCGTAGTAGTCCTTCGGTATCGATCTTGTATTTTACATCTCTATCGTCAACCACTTTATCTTTGATCGTTTCGCATTCTTTATCTTGTAGTTGAGCATTCTTCACCTTGTCCACTAAAGTTGGACCAGCTTCTAACTGGAATAGTCGTTCATTGGATTCTTGAGGAAACTTTATTTCCAACTCTAGCCTTATCATTTCTGAAATAAGCTCTTCTTGATTGGTTAACAACATCAATTTCTCCCGACCTTTTCTGTTTAAAGCATCTGCAACCACATTCGCTTTGCCCAAGTGATAAAAGATCTCACAATCATAATCCTTTATCAATTCCATCCACCTTCTCTGATGCATATTCAGGTCCTTCTGTGTGAAAATATACTTCAGACTTTTATGGTCTGTGTAGATTTCACATTTCTCTCCATAGAGATAGTGCCTCCATATCTTCAGAGCAAATACTACTGCAGCCAATTCCAAATCATGAGTCGAATAACCTTTCTCATAATCCTTCAGTTGTCTTGATGCATACGCAATTACTTTGTCGTTCTGTATAACAATACAACCCAACCCTTTATGTGAGCCATCACTATATACCACAAAATTTCATGTGTTATCTGGTAACGACAACACAGGTGCCACACTTAATTTCTTCTTCAAATCTTGAAAACTCTCTTCACATTTCTCCGTCCAAATAAATTTTATCGCTTTCCTTGTCAAATTTGTTAGCATAGTGGCTATCTTAGAAAAATCTTGAATAAATCTTCTATAATAACCGGCCAGTCCCAAGAAACTCCTCATTTCTGACGGTGTTCTTGGTTGTTCCCAATTGATTACAGCTTCCACTTTTGATGGATCCACTGAAATCCCATCCTTGTCAATCACGTGCCCAAGAAATTGTACACGATCTAGCCAAAATTCGTACTTAGAGAATTTTGCGTACAATTTTTCATTTCTTAGTGTTTCCAATGTCAAACGTAAATGTTCCACGTGTTCTTCTTGAGTTTTGGAATACACTAGAATGTCATCGATAAATACCACTACAAACTTGTCTAAGAATGGTTTAAACACCCTGTTCATCAAATCCATGAATACAGCAAGGGCATTGGTTAAACTAAAAGACATCACCAGAAACTCATAATGTCCATACCGAGTTCTGAATGTCGTTCTAGGTATATCCTCCTTCCTTACTTTCAATTGGTGATACCCACTTCTCAAATCTATTTTTGAGAAGTATTTAGCACCCTTCAATTGATCAAACAAGTCATCTATTCTTGGTAATGGGTATTTGTTTTTAATAGTGACTTTGTTTAATTCCCTATAATCAATGCAAAGACGCATCGACCAATCCTTCTTCTTCACGAATAACACTGGCGCTCCCCACGGTGATATGCTTGGTTGAATATACTTCTTGTCTAGCAGCTCTTGCAATTGTACCATCGGTTCCTTCATCTCTACTAGAGCCATTCTGTACGGGGCCTTCGATATCGGGGCAGTTCCTGGCGCTAAGGCGATCACGATCTCAATTTCCTTGTCAGGCGAAAGTCCTGGCAAATCCTCTGGAAACACATCCTCAAATTCACTCACCACTGGTATCTCTTCTAGTTTCACACCCTTCTTCTGAGTATCGACTATGTAAGCTAAATAGCCCACACAGCCTTGACTCAACAATTTCTTGGCCTGCATAATCATCAGACATTTCATTTGTCTAGGCGACTTGCTACCATAGAATACTACCTTTGACGGAGTCATAAGGTTTACACACTTCTTTTGGCAATCAATTACCACTCCATACTTGAATAGCCAATCAATTCCCAAAATAACATCAAACTCTCCAAGTCTAATCGGAATCAAATCTACCATCAAAATATTCTCCTTAATGTTCACCCTACAGTTATTATATACGAACCTAACAGGGATTACTTCCTTATTCACAATTTCTATGTTCAAAGGGAAATTCAGTTCTTCACTAGGCACTCCTAACCTCTTAGAAAATTCATCAGATATAAACGAACAAGTAGCACCCGAATCAAACAATACATAAGCATCAATATCATTGATTGGGATAATACCTGACACCACATCTTTTGATTGCACAGCATCTTGCACCGTTAGGCTGAAAGTTCTAGCTGTGGGTTTGTTTGATGCTGCAGGTCCAACAATGGCCCATGTACCTCCATTGTTACCTCCATTGCTTTTGGCTGTCTCTCCAGTCTTCTTCTTAGGGCATTCACGTGCAAAGTGATCCTTGGATCCGCACGCGAAGCACACGTTCTGTAAGACTCCAACTTTTATGAATAAAGAATAATTTTCTCAAAATATATTTTTGAATATTATGGTGTGGATTTGATATAATGTTATAGTTGTGGGTAATATTTATAAATTTTGCAAAGTAAGCAAGTGGTTATATAATATTCGATTAATTGGGGAATATTCGTTTTAATAGGAATATTAGACGCGGCGGCACAATCATTAGTGGACCCCACAATGTAAGTATTGTCGTAGTTAGAAAAGCAGCGTAATTATCTTTTATAAAAATAATGACGAAAGTGTTACCGTTAAAACTGTTGAACTACCGGTAGTAGTAAAGTATAAGAATCTGGCGTGGTTGCATAGTAGAATACCGGTATTGATTATTGATGCTTACGTGAGAAGTCACTCAGTTATACACAATTATTGCTACAGTAATTGATGTATCATATCTCTCATATTATTGATTCAATTATTGTCACATTATTATCTGCATAATATTTTATATTATTAAATCAATAATTGAGACGACAAAGTTATTCATATTATAATTTGTAATATTGACAATGTCTAGAAGTTCTGTCAAGGAGAGGTTTGGTCACCTAATTGCGCGCCAATAAGGAGAAATCCTTATCGTAAAGCCCCCTATTTCTTGGGAACGACCTGGTTGTTAAATATTGTGAGTTATAATATTAATGATGAATAAGTTGTGTTGATTAAAGATGAATTTATAGTTCCATTGTGTTGGGATTATTAGTGTTAGTGGAAATCGACATCTATTCCGATGATAATTGATGTCTGGGGTTATATATTGATAAATCGGGTAATTTATCGAATAAATGAGCAATTAATTGCTACTAATTCACATGCTTATATAACTATTTGTTCACATGTGTGTACTATTGAATCACATTCTTGTACTATTAGGGAGTTAGTGCAAGATTGATAATCTTGGCATGACTAAGTTAAAATGGAGGTATAGTTGAAGGTACTATACTGTAATTAGTTTTTTTCACATGATTATACTATTGAGTCACATGAATGAACTATTAATTCACATTATTTACTATTAGGGGAGGTGGTGCAAGTTTGTTAATACTTGCAGGACTAAATTAAAAATGAAGAAAAAGTGGAAGGTATTAAACAGTAATATTTCGAGCCCCAAAACGTGCAATTATTGAAACTATATTTTCCTATAAATAGAAGCTCATTCTTCCTTCATTTCTCACCAATTCACAAAAGTTTTAGAGCAATTTTTATAGAGAGAAATTATAGAGAAAAAGAAAAGGAGAAGTCTACTACCTCACTATTCCAGTATCCAGTTTTTCTAAGGTAAGGGGTATTATTTCTTTCATGTTCTTGAAGAGAGCTATTGTTATTCCATCCCTTATTATTCTGTTAGAACATCCTGTCTGTGCTTTACGCATGACCTGGTTCCATTATTTATCATTCTGTTGGAACATCCTATCTGTGCTTTACCTTTACGCATGACCTAGTTCCGTTAATTATTATTCTGTTGAATATCCTGTCTGTGCGTTTACACATGACCTGGATCCGTTATTTATTATTCTATTGGAATAACCTGTCTGTGCGGTCTATCGCATGTATGGTGATTTCTTTTGTTATTCTATTCTTTATTATACTCCGTTGGTTAAAGTTTTGACTTCTATACTCCATGAAATTAGTGGAATATCCTTGATATTTGAACTTCATCCAGTACCTTTTCATGAAAATATTCTTCTGAGCATTCTTAAATTTTACTCCACAAAGCAGTATCATGTTGACAATTTGGACGTTATCGGTTCCTGGATAAATTAATTCTTGAACTTGTTTTATTGAATTCTTATATCATTTTCATCATCCTCATGTTTATATTATGTTGAAAATCATATGTGGCCTGTAGTGCATAGATGAACTTGGTATGATTATGACCAGGGATTAATCGGTATAATCATGACCGTAATGTTACAAATGATGTGGTAAAAGTCCTCATTGGCCCGTAGTGCATTAATGGACAGTTGTTGGCATGATCATGACCATTGATGAATACACAAATATCCTTGGCCCGTAGTGCATGGATAAATTGTGGTCATGATACTAATGAATATCCTTGGTCGTAGTGCAGGGATGATGTGGTTTATTTAGTAAGCTGAGTCTCAGCGATAAAAGTGATGAAAAATCTTTTAAATCATAGAAGATAATAGATTTTATTCTCTACGTGACTCTTCTAATGGATTGCTTGTTCCGCTGCAGTTAAACTTGATGTTTATTATATTTTATCAGTTTAACACTGTTGAAGGCTAATGATAATTTATTCTGCATTATCTTAGTCATAATATTTCTTACTAGACTAGTTGAGTTCACCTTTTCTTTCACTGTTCTCTTCAGGAAATGAGAACATAGCCGGGACTAGTCGGGGAACGGAGTGACGGTCCAGATGATAGCATTAGTAGTCCTCACTATTCTGTTAAATAGTGTGACAATAAATGTAATGAGGACTCCATTGAGTTTGTCTATTATCTAGATGACAATATTCTTATTAAAAACTCTTAGATTATGTTTTGTCGTATTTTACACGACTGTTGTATAATTAAGTTGTATTTAAATTTTGTACCATGTATTTGGCGACTCAAGATGGGTGATGTATACCTATTTTGGGGACGTCATAGTTGGTATCAAAGCTTAGGGATATGATCCCTGGCTAAGATGTGAGACTAGAACTAGGACGGGAGAGACGGGGAATTCCTTCGCTAGTATGACCTACCTAAGTTTATTTAGTATTTAATTGGTCGGTCAAAGTATATGGATAATATGTTGCATGTCAATTAACCCTTGTTTTGTGGCAGTATTTGAAAATGACATCCGAGAATGTTGAGAATAGCAATGGAGCGCAGGAGACCGTTGAGTCTCCACAGATCAATAATCAGGATAATGTGCATCAGGAGGGAGACAATCCTCATGCAAACAACAACACTGACCAAATGATGAACGATGGAATATTCAGAGGCTTTATGCAATAAATGCAACATCAGACAAGAGCGGCTCCTGTCCAAAATATAGGTGGAAACACTGGAAACTCTCGGACGGTCACCGCTAAACAGTTCAAGGAGCTGGGACCACCGGAGTTTATTGGGGAGCCAAAACCACTTAAGGCAGAAGCGTGGATAAAGAAGATCACCAAGATATTTGATGTCTTGGGATGTTCTGAGGAGCAAAAGGTTCCCTTTTCCACCTTCATGTTGCGAGGAGAGGCAGATTACTGGTGGGAATTAGTAAAGCGTACTCAACCTGCCGCACTAAAGATGTCTTGGGAGAAATTCCAAGAACTATTCAACGACAAGTACTTTCCCGAAAGTATTCATCACATGAAAGAAGTGGAGTTTATCAAGTTGGAGCAAAACAATATGACCGTATCGCAATACGAGGCTAAATTTGCGGAGTTATCCCAGTTTGCATCCCATTTGGTTGATACTGAGGAGAGGATGACGCGGATGTTTTTAAGAGGTTTAAAACCGGAGATACGTTAATATCTTATTTCTCATTAACTGTGTTTGTATTCAGATGTTGTAAATAGGTATCAGTTATTGGAGCGCGATAACGAGTCAACGCAACCAAGAGAAAGCAGCCGGCAGAATGAAAATACCAGTGGTAGCAGTCATCGAAGCGGTGACAACAAACGTGGAGGGAATCAACATGCCAGAAATGGTAACCACTTCGGTGGTAATCATGGCCAAGACAGTAAAAATGGACATTTCAAGAAAAGGAGATTCAATAATAATGGAAAGACATCATCACCAGCGCCCGTTGTTAAGGAAGGAGAACGACCACCTATCATATGCTTCAAATGCGGATGGGAGGGACATATCAGTCCAAACTGCGCGATGCAGTCCAAAGCGTGTTATAATTATGGAAGAGAAGGTCACCTAGCCTGATTTTGTCGTGCACCAAAGACAAGTCCAGCTGGGATGGAGGCACCAAAGGTCGTGCCAAAAAAGTCAAAGTTGGTGGTTCAAGGGAGAGCGTTTGTTATGACCTCCCAGAAAGCAAGGAACCCGAACGAGGTCATCACGGGTAAGCTTATCATAAACTCTAGCGAAGTATATACCTTATTTAATACTGGTTTTACCCATTCTTTTATTTCTCCTATTTGCGCTCAACGTTTAAATTTGACTCCGGAGAAGTTAAACTTTGACTTATCAGTTGAAACTCCGTTGGGAGAAACCTTCATTACATCCACTGTGTATAAGTCTTGTTTGATTCAAATCGGTAACCGCACATTACCTGTCGATCTTATCTCCTTAAAAATACTTGCATTTGACGTGATTCTAGGGATTGATTGGTTAACTACTCATCATGCTAAAATTTATTGTTTTCGTAAGGTTGTTAGCTTTTATATTCCTAATAAACCTATTATGCGAATTCAAGCGACCAAACTATTAAAATCAATCACGGTCATCTCAAGCCATAAAGCTATTCATTTATTGAAAAACGGATGTCAAGCTTTCTTAGCTTATGTCACGGATTTAAACAAAAATACGTCAGATTTGAAGGATATTTCTATTGTTAATAAATTTCCTGACGTATTCTCGAAGAACTTCTGGCCTACCCCGGTCGTGAAGTTGAATTTTGTATCGACCTTGAACCCGGTACAAAACCCATTTCCAAAGCCCCAAATCGAATGACTCCTATTGAACTTCAGGAGTTAAAGACCCAATTGCAGGAATTGCTAGACATTGGTTTAATTCGTCCTAGTACGTCTCCTTGGGGTGCTCATGTTCTATTCATGAAGAAGAAATATGGAAGTATGCGACTTTGTATTGATTATCGGGAGTTGAATCATGTCACCATCAAGAATAGGTATCCGTTACCTCGCATTGATGACTTGTTTGACCAGTTGCAAGGAGCACAATTCTTTTCAAAGATCGATCTTCGTTCTGGATATCATCAGCTGAAGGTTAAAACTGAGGATATTCCAAAGACTGCCTTCGTAACTCCTCATGACGGGCATTATGAATTCTTAGTCATGTCTTTTGGATTGACTAATGCCTGTTGCCTTCATGGATATGATGAACCAAAGTATTCAAGGAATATTTGGATCATTTTGTGGTCGTCTTTATTGATGACATCCTCATATATTCCAAAAGCCGTGAAGATCATGAGCAACACTTGAGGTTGATACTCCAAAAGCTTCGTGAAAACAAGCTTTATGCCAAGTTAAAGAAATGCTAGTTCTGACTTGAGGAAGTAGCATTCCTTGGGCACGTAGTATCAAGTCATAGAATATCTGTTGACCCGGCAAAGATTAAAGCTATTGAAAGCTGGGAGCAACCTAAATCAGTGACCGAAGTACGTAGCTTTCTCGGCTTAGCTGGTTATTATCGGAGATTCGTAGAAGGGTTTTCTCAAATCGCTACTCCATTAACTCAGCTGACTCGGAAAGATACAAAATTTCGTTGGAGCGTGGAATGTGAGAAGAGTTTTCAAGAACTCAAGAGGATACTCATTTCAGCACCTGTTTTGACAATACCATCTGGCTCAGAGGGATTTATCATCTACAGTGATTCTTCAGGCAAAGGGTTAGGATGTGTTCTCATGCAACATGAGAAAGTCAGAGCCTATGCCTCTCGACAACTCAAAGAATATGAGAGGAATTATCCTACTCATGATCTAGAGTTAAAGTAGCTTGTCTTCGCACTTAAAATTTGGAGGCATTACCTGTATGGGGAGAAAGTGGAGATCTATACGGATCATAAAAGCCTCAAATATTTCTTCACTCAAAAGGAACTCAACATGCGGCAACGACGTTGGCTCGAACTGTTGAAAGATTATGATCATACTATTCAATACCATCCTGGAAAAGCGAACGTAGTAGCTGATGCATTGAGTAGAAGATCATATGCGGGTACGAGTGCATTATTGTCAATGCAAAGGCCCATTTTATATGACTTACAAAGGATAGAGATAGAGTTAAAGACTCCAGGGACCCATGTGATGATGGCGAATATACGAGTAGAACTAACTTTAATCGATAAAGTTAAAGTCGCTTCAAGCCACTGCACGGAGCTGATGCGTATGAGGAAGAAAGTGCAAGAAGGTGTTATGCCGGAAGCAAGAATCGATGAAGAAGGAATATTTCAAGTCAACTCCAGACTTTGTGTTCCTAACAACTCTGATTTAAAGTATAAAATCATGATGGAGGCACACAACACACTGTTTGCAATCCATCCTGGGAGTACCAAATGTATTATGATCTTCGACATACATTTTGGTGGAGCAATATGAAGAGAGAAATAGCGGAGTTTATCTCAAGGTGTTTAACTTGTCAACGAGTCAAGGCGGAGCATCTAGTACCAAAAGGTCCATTGCAACCACTTGAAATTCTAGAATGTAAATGGGAGCACATTACCATGGATTTCGTTATTGGTCTTCCCAAGGTTTCTCAAGGCATAGATGCAATTTGGGTCATTGTTGATAGATTGACCAAGTCTGCTCATTTCCTACCTATACGAGAAACTTATACACTTGAACGTCTTGCTCGTATGTACATAAATGAGATTGTAAGACTGCATGGTATGCCGGTATCCATAGTTTCTGATCGAGACCCAAGATTCACTTCAAGATTTTGGATTAGTTTGCAAAAAGCTATAGTCACAGATTTACGATTTAGCTCGGCATATCATCCTCAGACGGACGGGCAGTCGGAGAGGACTATTCAAACTCTTGAAGATTTATTAAGACTATGTGTCCTTGACTTCAAAGGAAGTTGGGACAAGTTCTTACCATTGGTGGAGTTTTCCTACAACAACAGTTATCAAGCAAGTATTGGCATGGCTCCATTTGAGGCGTTGTATGGAAGAAAGTGTCGTTCTCCAGTATGCTGGGATGAGGTGGGTGAAGCAACGTTAATGGGACCGGAGTTGGTACGTATGACTACGGAAAATATTCAAACGATCCGACAATGTATAAAAACCTCAAAAGATCGACAAAAGAGTTATGCTGATCTTCATCGAAAGGACGTGGAATTCAATATTGGAGATCATGTGTTGTTACGTGTTGCTCCATGGAAAGGAGTTACGAGATTTGGAAAGAGAGGAAAGCTCAATCCTCGATTCATTAGCCCATTTTTAATCCTTGATCGAGTAGGAAATGTGGCCTATAGACTCGCCTTACCGCCAAGTATGTCTTGTGTTCATAACGTTTTTCACATATCTATGTTACGTAAATATGTGAAAGACCCGAACCACATTATTGAATTAGAACCGGACGAGATAGCAGAAGATTTAATGTATGAAGAGATACCAGTTAAAATCTTGGATAAGAAGGATCATATTCTACGCTCCAAGGTTATACCTCAAGTCAAAGTTTTGTGGAGAAACCACGATGTTGAGGAAATGACCGGGAGTTAGAATCAAATGAAGTCAAGGTATCCTCACCTCTTCGACATACGTGTACGCACCTAATTTCGAGGATGAAATTTCATAAGAAGGGAGGTTGTAAGACCTCAACTTTTATGAATAAAGAATAATTTTCTCGAAATATATTTTTTGAATATTATGGTGTGGATTTGATATAATGTTATAGTTGTGGGTAATATTTATAAATTTTGCAAAGTAAGCAAGTGGTTATATAATATTCGATTGGTCTGGGAATATTCGCTTTTAACAGGAATATTAAAGACGACGGCACAATCATTGGTGGACCCTAATAACGGAAGTATTGTCGTAGTTAGAAAACCACGTAATTATCTTTTATAAAAATAACGGTAAAGTGTTACCGTTAAAACTGTTGAACTACCCGGTAGTAAAAGTACAGTAATACGCGTGGTTGTATAGTAGCATACGGTATTGATTATTGATGATTACGTGAGAAGTCACTCAGTTATACTCAATTATTGCTACAGTAATTGATGCATCATATTTCTCATATTATTGATTCAATTATTATCACAGTATCATCTGCATAATATTTATTATTATTAAATCAATAATTGAGACGACAAAGTTATTCATATTATTATTTGCAATATTGACAATGTCTAGAAGTTTCACAAGGAGAGGTTTGGTCACCTAATCATGCGCCAATAAGAGAAATCCTTATCTGAAAGCCCTTCTTTCCCGGGAACGACACGGTTGTTAAATATTGTGAGTTATAATATTAATGATGAAAAAGTTGTGTTGATTAAAGATGAATTTGATAGTTCCATTGTGTTGGGATTATTAGTGTTAGTGGAAATCGAAATCTATTCCGATGATAATTGATGTCTGGGGGTTATATTGATAAATCGGGTAATTTATCGGATAAATGAGCAATTAATTGCAACTAATTCACATGCTTATATACCTATTTATTCACATGTGTGTACTATTAAATCACATTCTTGTACTATTAGGGGAGTTGGTGCAAGATTGATAATACTAGCATGACTAAGTTAAAAATGGAGGTATAGTTGAAGGTACTATACTGTAATTAGTTTTTTTCACATGATTATACTATTGAGTCACATGAATAAACTATTAATTCATATTATTTACTATTAGGGGAGGTGGTGCAAGTTTGTTAATACTTGCAGGACTAAATTAAAAATGGACAAAAAGAAGAAGGTATTATACTATAATATTTCGAGCCCCAAAACGTGCAATTATCGAAACTATATTTTCCTATTAATAGAAGCTCATTCTTCCTTCATTTCTCACCAATTCACAAAAGCTTTAGAGCAATTATTATAGAGAGAAATTATAGAGAGAAAGAAGAAGAAAAGTCTACTACCTCACTACTCCAGAATCCAATTTTTCTAAGGTAAGGGGTATTTTTTCTTTCGTGTACTTGAAGAGAGCTATTGTTATTCCATCCCTTATTATTCTGTTAGAACATCCTGTCTGTGCTTTACGCATAACCTAGTTCCATTATTTACCATTATGTTGGAACATCCTGTCTGTGCTTTACGCATGACCTGGTTCCATTATTTATCATTCTGTTGGAACATCATGTCTGTACTTTACACATGACCTGGTTCCGTTATTTATTATTCTATTGGAATATCCTGTCTGTGCGTTTACGCATGACCTGGTTCCGTTATTTATTATTTTGTTGGAATAACCTGTCTGTGCGGTCTATCGCATGTATGGTGATTTCTTTTGTTATTCCATTCTTTATTATACTCCATTGGTTAAAGTTTTAACTTCTATACTCCATGAAATTAGTGGAATATCATTGATATTTGCGCTTCATCCAGTATCTTTTCATGGAAATATTCTTCTGAGCATTCTTGAATTTTACTCCACAAAGCAGTATCATGTTGACAATTTGGACGTTATCGGTTCCTGGATAAATTAATTTTTGAACTTATTTTATTGAATTCTTATATCATTATCATCATCCTCATGTTTATATTATGTTGAAAGTCATTTGTGGCCTGTAGTGCATAGATGGACTTGGTATGATTATGATCAGGGATTAATCGGTATAATCATGACCGTAATGTTACAAATGATGTGGTAAAAGTCCTCATTGGCTCGTAGTGCATTGATGGACAGTTGTTGGCATAATCATGACCATTGATGAATACACGAATATCCTTGGCCCGTAGTGCATGGATAAATTGTGGTCGTGATACTAATGAATATCCTTGGCCAGAAATGCGGGGATGATGTGGTTTATTTAGTAGTCGAGTCTCAAATGATAAAAGTGATGAAAACCTTTTAAATCATAGAAGATAGTAGATTTTATTCTCTCACGTGACTCTTCTAATGGATTGCTTATTCACCGCAGATTAAACTTGATGTTTATTATATTTTATCGGTTTAACATCTTTGTTGAAGGCTAATGATAATTTATTACGCATTATCTTTTGTCATAATATTTCATCGGGCCGCTTGAGCTCACCCTTTCTTTCACCGTTCTCTTCTGTGAAATGAGAACGTAGCCGGGACTAGCTTCTGGGAGCGGAGTGACGGTCCAGATGATAGCATTAGTAGTCCTCACTATTCTGTTAAATAGTGTGGCAATAAATGTAATGAGGACTCCATTGAGTTTTTATATTGTCTAGATGACAATATTCTTATTAAAAACTCTTAGATTATATTTTGTTGTATTTTACATGACTGTTGTATAATTAAGTTGTATTTGAATTTTGTACCATGTATTTGGCGACTCAAGATGGGTGATGTATACCTATTTTGGGGGCGTCACACGTTCTTCTTAGGTTGAGTGCAATTTGGGGCGATGTGACCCTCCTGGCCACAATTTAAGCATACTCGTTTCCCCATCAAGCACGCACCCTTGTGAAACTTCCCGCATGTAGAACATGCTTCAAACTTCTTATTTTTCTGGTTACCCTGCTAGTTTCCATCGCCCACGTTCCCATTCCACTTCCTCTTAAAGTTGTTGTTGTTGTTGTTGCCGTTTCCACTACTACCACTTCCATTCTTGATCTCCACCTCATTCTTCTTCTTCTTCTTCTGTTCCTGATTGAACTTTGTCACTGCCTCGCCTCCACCTTCAGCGAGTATTGCTTTCTCCATCATCGATGTGAAAGTATTCAACTGAAACAGGGAAACCCTATTGTATAACCAGGGCTTCAGTCCCTGTTCAAACCTCTTCGCCATGCATTCGTCCATACTGACTTGATATGGCGCAAACCTCGCCAACTCATTGAATTTAGAGGCATACTCAGATATTGTCATCGTTCCTTGCTTTAGTTCCAGAAATTGCACTTCTAGCTGACTCTTCGAACTCTCTGGGAAATAGGTCTCGAAGAATATTTCCTTAAACCTATCCCAGGTCATCACCCCTGCACCTTCACGAGTTTTATTGGCCTGCCACCAATAACTAGCTTCTGCTTTCAACATGAATGTTGAGAAAGCAGTCTTCTGATCATCCCTTACCCTAGAGACATCGAACACCTTTTCTATTTCCATAATCCAGGTCTGTGTTTCGACTGGATTCATGGACCCACGGAACTCAGGTGGTCCAACCGCCTTGAAATCCTTAAACATTGTACCTTGGTTTTGTGGTTGATTCTGCAACGCTCCTGTCAGTAGCATCACTAGTTTTTGAACGGGTTTACCATCAACATTATCATTATTGTTGGTTCCTTCAGTGGTTCTTTGTCGTGGTGGTTGACGTCTGGGAGGCATTTTCTGTTAAAAATACACTCATTAGATTATTATTCAACTCTTTTAAGTAATTTCTACTTAACTTACTTCCAAAAAGAAATAACCACATCACACATAACACTTTGAAAAAAGTAACAACTTTTATTTATTCATAATCTCTTTAAAATCATAAACAATAGCATCGCTGCTATTTACAAAACCTTCCTGAATTACATAAGTATCAGGGCAACATCATCATCATATCCCATAGGTTTCATAACACTTGGGATCTATAAATTTATTAACCATTTTATTCATCGCATTCCAACTACAATGTCCTATTAAGATACCATTTATCCTTACTACGTTCCACCTCCATGATCCAGAACATTGTTCTGCGATCTAATACGTATGATGGCAGCGTCTCGAACTGAATAGGATATCCCATGACCCGATCTTGAGCTCGATTAATCGTGGTTTTGAATACTTTATCCATCTCTTCCATCTTCATCCTCTTAGCCTGCGCGTCTCTTGTTGCTATTTCGGTTGATTGAAAAGCTTCCTCATAGGCATTTTCAGCTCTTACCCTCTTAGTATCTTCTTCCCTCAGCTTGTTCTTCAGTTCAGCAACCACTTCGATCAGTTGTTCTTTGTCTCCTTCAGTCTGTACTAGTTTCTCCTCGACATTTGTCAGTCGTTCCTCACGATCCTGGATCTCGCCGTCTTTTTGTGTCATTGCGGTCTGTTGTTCAGCTACTATCTCATGTAACTCCTCAACTGTATTCTGAAGTTCCATGTTACGGTCGTAGACTTCATCGCACATACGAGAAGCCATCTAGGTTAAGGGAGTCCCTTCCTCCTCGTCCTCGTCATCCTCATCCTCCTGTGGCTACTCAACGGGATCCTCCTCATCCATCTCCACGTCGTCATCCTCATCTTCAACTATTGTTGTGACGCCCCCAAAATAGGTATACAACACCCATTCTAAGTCGCCAAATACATGGTACAGAAAGCAAACTACAACTTTAATAATACAATTGTCGTGCAAAATACGACAACACATACTGTGAGTTTAAATACAAATATTATCTTCTAGACAATATCCACACTCAAATAAGTCCTCGTTACAATTATTCAAACACTATTTTACAGAAATAGTGAGGACTGCTAAAACATCTTTCTAGAACCATTACTCCGCACTCGACTAGTTTCTCGCTATGTTCTCACCTCCCGAGAAATATGGAACAAAAAAGGAAAAGGGTGAGCTCAACTAGCCCAAAGAAAGAATATTATGACTAAGATAATATACAACAAATTATTGTTAGTCTTGAACAGGGAAAAATCGATAAAATATAATAGCCAACAAGTTTTAGATCAACAACTGTAGAATGAATAAAGAATCCATTAGAAGAGTCAAGTAGAGAATGAGTTCTACTATCTTCTAAGATTTAAAAGTCCATCATCAATATTTTATCCTCAGAATAACAATCAATATACATCTTTAATCAAATATTCATCTTTGTACTTTGTATGTGCCAAAGATATTCATTTGTATCACCAATTGGTCATGTTCATCTCAACACTGCTCATCTTTTGCACTACGGCCAAAGATATTCATCGATTAATCATTTATCTTTGCACTACAAAAGTCAAGATATTTAGTAATATCATCATTTAGGACCGAGGATGATGAAAAATATTTTAAAGAAAATGAATCCAAATTGAAACTAAGGGCAAATAGTAGGATTCAGATAATGCTTTATCCAAGATCAATAATACTTCATAAATACCAATTTTGAAGCAAAATTCAAAAATAAAGATCAAAACATGGATACAATCAAAGATAGTAACCATAATATACATCTTGGACAAAAGAAGAAAATTTCATTTTTCTAATGAATAAGTGTCGATAACGTGAATAGTAACTTCGACACAAAAGTTCAAAATTTGATAAAAATTCAGATCAATATTTCTAACATAATGATATTACGTAAATAATATCATATATGAAGAAAATAATATCCCTTACCTCAAAATATCAAGATTTCCGATCGGAATATCAGATAAGGTCAAGGAAACTTGCAATCGATGAATAGAAACTCACAAAGTATCTAAATACTCACAAAATACACTCAATAATCTAGAGAGAGAAACAGAGAAAACTTGTTTTCGTGTGATTTTTAATTCTAACTTAGCCTCTATTTATAGGAAAATGTTAGCGCAGACTTGACCGCAACCCGATGGCTTTACTCGCTACTATTCCCACCCACCACATTTGAAATAAATTCAAGACGCTTTCTTCACCAACCACAAGTGGGGCCCATTCAATTCTAGAATTTTCCACCAAAATCATTTATAAACCTAATTTCGAATCAGTCACCTCTTAAAAATTCATAACAAATCATACGCTCATTTTAACGATTCAAAATTTGTGGACATATACTCAACTTATATATGTATAACATATCCAAAAATTACAACGATCCAACTATCGGATTAAAAAATTATAACTCACACAATATATCTCAAAACATTGGTTTAATTTTTTAATATCTTCATTCCACAAAATACCGATAAAACACCTCAACATTAACTCCTTCATTTTTAACCACAATAAATATATCCAACATTTATATCCACATAAAATAAATATTTCCTTATCATATGAATCAATAATTAATTATTCACAAATAATATTATAGAATCACATTTATGACAACCAAAGCCGCTTTCAGAAAGAGGGGTTTTCCAATAAGAATTTCTCCTTTCTGGCGCGCAATTAGGTGACCAAACCTCTCCTTGACAAAACTTTCTAGACATTGCCAATAATTCTATCTAATAATATTATTCAAATAATATGAATTATTGATCTGATAATGGGAAATACTGTGCAGTGACAATTATTGAAACAACAATAATATAAAATATCAATGCAAAGAATTATTGAATCAATAAAATAAAATATTGAATAAAGAATTCATCGTAATAATTATTGAATAGTGCCTTCTTTACGTAAGGATCAATAATTCATCATCATCGTGCATCCACGCGTAGACATCGTATTTTAACCACGGGTATTCCAACAAAGTTGTTAATTGTGAATAACTACGCCGTTATTTATAAAAACTTAAACTTGTCGTTTTCTTCATCCGACACAGCTTATAATGTTATGGGGCCCATAAATGATCGTGTGTCATTGCATTTAATATTCCCGACAACAAGAATATTCCACGACCAAACGAATATTCCCTGACAACAATGATTATTTTATAACCACTTGCTTATTTTGCAAAATTTGCACATTTCACCCATAACCAGAGAATTATATCAAATTAATACCTTATTATTCACAATAATAATTAGAGAAAATTCAATTTTATTTATAATAAGTTGGGGTCTTACAACCTCCCCTCCTTATAAAAGGTGAGGATACATCGCTTTCATTTTTGATTCCAACTCCCAGGTCATTTCTTCAATAGCATGGTTTCTCCACAAAACCTTAACTTGTGGTATAACCTTGTGCGTAGGGACATGATCTTTCCTATCCAAGATCTTAACAGTACTTCTTCAGACGTTAAATCTTCTGGCTATCTCGTCGGTTCTAACGCAATAATATGGTTCGTGTCTTTCACATATTTACGGAAGCATGGATATGTGAAAACATTACTTAACACGAGACATACTTGGAGGTAACGCGAGTCTATAGGCCACATTTCCTATTCGGTCAAGAATCTCAAATGGACCAAAAAATCATGGATTGAGCTTTCTCTCTTCCCAAATCTTGTAACTCCTTCCATGGTGCAACACGTAATAAATACATGATCCCCAATATTAAATTCCACGCCTTTTCGATGAAGATCCGATAACTCTTTTGTCGATCTTGTGCCATTTGTATACGTTGTCGAATCATTTGGATCTTTTCTCGTAGTCATGCGTATTAATTCTTGTCCCAACAACGTTGCTTCTCCCACCTCATCCCAAAGATATCGAGAACGACACTTTCGCCCATACAACGCCTCAAATGGAGCCATGCCTATACTTGCTTGATAACCTGTTGTTGTAGGAGAATTCCACCGATGGCAAGTACTTATCCCAACTTCCTTTAAAATCTAGGACACAAAGTCTTAATAGATCTTCAAGGGTTTGAATAGTCCTCTCGATTGTCCGTCCGCTTGAGGATGGTATGCCGAATCAATCATAAATCCGCGCTCATAGCTTTCTCGCAAGCTAACCCAAAATCGTGAAGTGAATCTTGGGTCACGATCCCAAACTATGGATATCGGCATGCCATGCAATCTCACAATCTCATTCACGATATGCGAAGCAAGACGCTCAAGGAATAAGTCTCACGTATCGGTAAGAAATAGGCAGACTTGGTTAATCTATCAACAATAACCCAAATCGCATCTATGCCTTGAGAAACTTTGGGAAGACCTATAACGAAATCCATTGTAATGTGTTCCCACTTCCATTTCGGAATCTCAAGTGGTTGTAATGGACCCTTTGGCACTTGATGCTCCGCCTTTACACGTTGACAAGTTAAACACCTCGAGATAAACTCCGCGATCTCTCTCTTCATATTGTTCCACCAAAATGTATGTCGAATATCATGATACATTTTGGTACTCCCAAGATGGATTACAAACGGGGTGTTGTGTGCCTCCATCATGATTCTATGCTTCAAGTTAGAATCGTTAGGAACACAAAGTCTGGAGTTGAATCTAAGTATTCCTTCTTCATCGATTTCTCGCTCGAATAGCTCCTTCTTGCACTTTCTTCTTCATACGTGACGACTCCAGTCCGTAGCTTGAGCAAACTTTAACTTTATCGATTAAAAAGTCGGTTCTACTCAGTATATTCGCCATCATCATGTGGGTCTCGGAGTCTTTAATTCTACCTCCATCCTTTGCAAGTCATACAGAATGGGCCTTTGATTAACAATATCGCACTCAGATCAAGATATGATCTTTCTACTCAATGCGCCGCCACTACGTTCGCTTTTCCGTGATGATATTGAATAGTGTGATCGTAATCTTTCAATAGTTCAAGCCAACGTCGTTTGCGCATGTTGAGTTCTTTTGGGTGAAGAAATATTTGAGGCTTTTATGGTCCGTATAAATCTCCACTTTCTCCCCATACAAGTAGTGTCTCAAAATTTTCAACACGAATACGACTGCTGTCAACTCTAGATCATGAGTAGGATAATTCCTCTCATATTCTTTGAGTTGTCGCGAGGCATAGGCTATGACTTTCCCACGTTGCATGAGAACAAACCCTAACCCTTTGCTCAAGCATCGTCAGATAACAAATCCATCCGAACCAGATGGTATTGTCAAACAGTGCGAAATGAGTCTCCTCTTGAGATCTTGGAAACTCTTCTCGCATTCCTCGCTCCATACAAATTTTGTATCTCTACGAGTCAGCTGCGTTAATGGAGTAGCGATTCGAGAAAATCTTTCCACAAAATCTTCGATAATAACCAGCTAAGCATAGAAAGCTACGTATTTCGATTACTGACTTAGGTTGCTCTCAACTGTGACTCATATCCCAATCTTGGATAGCACGTCACAATGACACCTATCAGTTTACTACTGCACGAATATGGTGTCCCCTATGGAGAGTCTAGCTTCGGTGCATTCCACAAAGGAAGTCACCAGATAAAGGCTCGGGTACCAAATTCTATAGTTGAATTTTTAACTCCTGAAGTTCAATAGGAGCCATGAGATTTTTAGAAATGGGTTTTGTAATTGGGTTCAAAGTCGATACAAAATTCAATATCACACTTTGGGAGTAAGCCAAGAAATTCTTCAGGAAATACGTCAGGAAAGTCAATAACAACAGGAATATTATTCAAATCTGATGTGTCTTTATTCAAATCCATAACATGGGCTAAGAAAGCTTGACATCCGTTTTAAAATAAACGAATAGCTTTATGACTTGATATGAAAGTGTTTGACTTCAATGGTTTGGTTGCTTGAATTCGAATAACAGGTTGCTTAGGATTATGAAAACTAACAACCTTACGAAAGCAATCAATTTTGGCATGATGAGTAGTTAATCAATCAATCCCCAAAATCACATCAAAAGCAAGTATCTTTAAAGAAATAAGGTCAACAGGTAATGCGATGGTGCCAACTTGGATCAAACAAGATTTATAAATAGTGGATGTGATGAAAGTTTCTCCTAACAGAGTTTCCACAGATAGGTTAAAGTCTAATTTCTCCGGAGTCAAGTTTAAACGTTGAGCACAAGCAGGAGAGATAAATTAATGGGTAGCACCGGTATCTAGTAATGTATAAACTTCGCATGAATTTATGATTAGCTTACCCATGATCACCTCGTTTGGGTTCCTCGCATGTTGACCAGCCATGACAAACGCTCTTCCAGGAACCGTTGACTTTGACTTTTCTAGGACAGCCTTTTGAGTCACCATCCCCACTTGGCTTGGTTTCGCTACTGTACAATCTCGAGCGATATGTCCTTCCTTTTCATAATTATAGCATACCTTGAACTGTTGTGGACAGTTTGGGCTAATGTGTCCCTTTTTTCCACATTTATAGCATACGACCGGTGGTCGTTCTCCTCCCTTAAAACCGATTCTTCTTCAGTCGACGTCTTTCGTAGTGTCATTGTTGAATCTCTTCTTTTTAAAATCTCCCCCCGACTCGCTTCTTCTATTTTCATGGCCACAATTACCACCAGAGTGGTTGTCGCTCTTGTCCGTATTTTTCTTTCTCCGTTGGTTATCGTTGTTACGATGATCGTTGTCGTGGGGATGATCTCGTTGCGGTCTCTTGGTTGAATGTACTTTTCGCTATCTCGCTCTAATAATTGAGCCTCATTGACAACATCCGAATATAAAGAAAATTTATGAGAGATAAGATATCAATCTTGGGTTTTAAACCTCTTAGAAACATCCTCGTCATTCGCTCCTCATTTTCGACCAAATGAGGTGCAAACCTCGATAACTTTGCAAACTTCGCCTCGTCTTTGGGACACCGTCATGTTGTTTTGTTCGGTCGATAAACTCCACCTCCTTCATATAGTAATACTTTCGTGAAAGTACTTGTCATTGAATAGTTTTTGAAATGTTTCCCAAGACATCTTTGAAAAGTAACCGGTTGAGTACGCTTTTGACTCTCCCACCAAAGAGTCCGCCGCCTCACCGCTGAACATAAAGGTGGCGAATGGAACCTTCTGTTTCTCCCGCATCCCAAGACATCGAATATCTTGGTAATTTGTTTGACCCATGTTTCCGCCATGATCGGATCGGCTTCCCTTAAATTCGTGGTCCCAACTCTTTGAACTCGGCAAGCTTGGCAGTGAGTCAAGTCGCGTTGCTATCATTTCTACCAGTGATTCTGTATACACGAGTCTCCTCGTCTCGGTTTTTGCATGAACTTCAAAAAGTCGCTAAACATCCCGTTGTTCATCGTCTCTTTCGTTGGTGTTGTTTACGGAGGAATATTGCCTTCCTGTTGCACATTCCCCTGGGTGGTGATTAAAGGTGTTTCCACGGTCTCATTAACTTCACCGTTAATATTCTCAGCTGCCATTCTTAAATACTGCCATAAAACAAGGGTTAATTAAACAAATTAGCATATCACATATTAACCATATACTTCAACTGACCAACAAATAAGCTTAGGTATGACACACTAGCGAAGGATTACTTGTCTCTCCCATCCTAGTACTATTCCCCGATCTCTGCCAGAGACCATATCCCTAAGCTCTGATACCAACTGTGACGCCCCCAAAATAGGTATACAACACCCATTCGGAGTCGCCAAATACATGTACAGAAAGTAAACTACAACTTCAATAATACAATTGTCGTGCAAAATACGACAACACATACTGTGAGTTTAAATACAAATATTATCTTCTAGACAATATCCACACTCAAATAAGTCCTCGTTACAATTATTCAAACACTATTTTACAGAAATAGTGAGGATCGCTAAAACATCTTTCTAGAACCATCACTCCGCATTCTCGACTAGTTCCTCGCTATGTTCTCACCTCCCGAGAAAAATGGAACAAAAAGGAAAAGGGTGAGCTCAACTAGCCCAGTAAAGAATATTATGACTAAGATAATATACAACAAATTATCGTTAGTCTTCAATAGGGAAAAATCTGATAAAATATAATAGCCAATAAGTTTTATATCAACAACTGCAGTGAAATAAAGAATCCATTAGAAGAAGAGTCAAGTAGAGAATGAGTTCTACTATCTTCTAAGATTTAAAAGTCCATCATCAATATTTTATCCCTGTAACAACAATCAATATACATCTTTAATCAAATATTCATATTTGCACTCTGAAAGCCAAAGATATTCATTTGTATCACCAATTGGTCATGTTCATCTCAACACTGTTCATCTTTGACACTACGGGCCAAAGATATTCATCGATTAATCATTTATCTTTCCACTACAGTAGAAGATATTTAGTAATATCATCATTTAGGGTGAGGATGATGAAAAATATTTTAAAAGAAAGCGAATCCGGTGAAACAGTAAAGACAAATAGTAGGGATTAGATAATGGTTTATCCAAGATTAATAATACTTCATAAATACCAATTTTGAAGCGTAATTCAAAAATAAAGATAAAAACATGGATACAATCAAAGATAGTAACCATAATATACATCTTGGACAAAAAGAAGAAAATTTCATTTTTCTATTGAATAATGTCGATTCGTGAATAGTCAGATACGTGAATAGTAACCCGACACAAAAAGTTCCAAATTTGATAAAATTCAGATCAATACTTCCTAAGATAATGATATTGAAGAAATAATATCATATATGAAGAAAATAACATCCCTTACCTCAAAATATCAAGACTTACGATCGGAATATCAGTATAAAAGGTCAAGGAAACTTGCACCGATGAATAGAAACTAACAAAGTATCTAAATACTCACAAAATACACTCAATAATCTAGAGAGAGAAAGAGGGGGAAACTTGTTTCTGGTGTGATTTTTAATTCTAACTTAGCCTTCTATTTATAGAAAAATGTTAGCAGACTTAACCTGCAACCTGATGGCTTTACCTACTACTATTCCCACCCACCACATTTGAAATAAATTCAGCACATTTCTTCACCAACCACAAGTGGGGCCCATTCAATTCTAGAATTTTCCACCAAAATCATTTATAAACCTAATTTTACGAATCACCACCTCTTAAAATTCATAACAAATCATACGTTCATTTTAACGGTTCAAAATTTGTGGACAAATACTCAACTTATATATGTATAACATATCCAAAAATTACAACGATCCAACGGTCGGATTAAAAATTATAACTCACACAATATATCTAAAAAACACCGGGTTTAATTTTTTAATACCTTCATTCCGAAAAAAAATACCGATAAAAACATTAACTCCTTCATTTTTAACCACAATAAATATATCCAACATTTATATCCACATAAAATAAATATTTCCTTATCATATGAATCAATAATTAATTATTCACAAATAATATTACGTAATCACATTTATGACAACCGTGTCGCTCGTTCAGAAAGAGGAGGCTTTCCAATAAGAATTTCTCCTCATCGCGCGCAATTAGGTGACCAAACCTCTCCTTGATGTAACTTTCTAGACATTGCCAATAATGTTATCTAATAATATTATTCAAATAATATGAATTATTGATCGATAATGGGAAATCATGTAAATGACAATTATTGAAACAACAATAATATAAAATATCAACGCAAAGAATTATTGAATCAATAAAATAAAATATTGAACGAGAAACATGTAACAATTATTGAGTAGTGCCTTCTTACGTAAGGATCAATAATTCATCAATACTGTGCATCCACGCGTATTATTGTAATTTAACCACCGGGTATTCCAACAGTGTTAACGATAACAACTACGCTGTTATTTATAAAAACTTAAACTTGTCGTTTTCTTTATCCAATGCTTATTTCATTATGGGGCCCATAAATGATCGCTACGCTGGTGCATTTAATATTCCCCGACAACAAGAATATTCCACGACCAAACGAATATTCCCCGACAACAATGATTATTTTATAACCACTTGCTTATTTTACAAAATTTGCACATTTCACCCATAACCAAAGAATTATATCAAATTAATACCTTATTATTCACAATAATAATTAGAGGAAATTTGATTTTATTTATAATAAGTTGGGGTCTTACAATTGTGACCAACGGGGCTGACTCCTGTGGCAGTAGTTGTTCCCAAACTACTTGAATGTCACGAGGCTCCTCCTCTATAGGCATCTGAGGTCCCTCCTCCCTAGCCTGACTGGATTCTCTAACATTAGTCATCCTGACAATAAAATTTGAAGCTTTAATTATTAATCATTACTACTCGACACTCACGAGCACATAAGTTATAAACACATACGCACATAAGTGTTTTATTACTTCTTTCTTAAAACTCGATAAGAGTTTATCACCACTATCTTTTTAAAGGTTACTTCCTAAGGCTTTTCCCCACCTAAGGTTCATAACCTAAAGCTTTGATACCAACGTGTGACACCCCCAAATCCCGTTACTTCATTACCTCAAGATTTGGTGTTCACGTAATCAAAACATTCATATCTAACTACCCAATCATAATATAACTTAATAATAAAAACCTGCCCATACAGGATTACATTTAAATATAAATCTCCCAGGTTATCTAACCTTTAATTACAATCATTCAAATGCGGAAATTAAATTATTACATCACATCATTATTAAAAGTCTATTATCATAACGATAAAATAAAATTACAAGTCTTCATCACTTGTACATTTTTCCCTTTCTTTTGCTAATTGTAGGTTCATTTACCGTCTCAACCTTAGCTGCAATAAGTGTATAAATATGCAAAAGTGAGTAAACAAAGCTCACTTGAAATAAGAATGAATAAATTTACAACATTACAACATTTGCCAAAAATAGGCTTAATAGAACCGAATGATATGTTCTATTAACATTCTGAAACATACTACTGAGGGTCTAATGACTACGAACCATGTCCATAGTTATAAGTAATCTTTCAACTTTAACTTTAACAGACATATGACTATATATATATAAGAACTCCACGTACTTATGGGGATCAGCCCTTCGTACAATGTATTGTGCAAAACCATTTCAACGCTAAGCGTAAACCTCTAATAAAAGAGTTGTTCATCTCAGTATTTAGAATACAAGTTCGCACCAAAGTATGTTTGGTTTGGATACATTATAAGGTAATTTAGAATTCAACGGTCATCAACTAAGGATTAGTTAAATACAAAAGAACTAACTGTATGCTATGGAATAATCATAACTGAATCGATATTTGTAAATTAACATCATGCTTTAGGAATAATCTAATAGCATAAACATTGAATAATCATAACATAATTTGCTTGAACAATATTAAGTCAAGGTTATTGAGAATTGGATACTAAGCATGCATAGTGAATAGTAATTTGAACGATAAAGTTGTTTAACACTAGAATATTAAAATATAGAGACTCGCATGCTAAATAACAAGTTACATATTAAAGAAACTTGTTCAATATTAAAATATAAGATTTAGAATACTTGCATCATCATGAACAACTAGATACAAGAACTTACTCAATAATAGACAATCTAGCTCTACGAAAGTGTAGAGTTAGCAACTTACATAATTGTAATTGAATTAAAAGTAATATAATACTCAACGAAATTAAACTTGCACAACGAAGTTTTAGGGTTAGAGAACTTGCCTTGAGCATAAGCTAAACCTTACAACTTGAATCTCAATACCCTATATATATATGTCATCATGACATAATTAGTCACTACCAATATTTTATATATATAAACAAGTATATACATCATGTAAGTTTGATTATTAATTCACATAATCGAATTACGTTAATACTAATACTAGTTAACCCTTGACAACATGCTCATTCTTAGTTTAGTACTACTGAAATCATAATTTAATAGTCCTATTATTAACACATAACATTTGTTTTCGGACTTTGTGTAAATAAATAAATGTCATGAGCATTATTCTCGCTAACTCATATAAGTACATGTCATTGCAGGTCAATATCAGCATATGCTGGTCTTTATTCAAATAAGTACATGAGACTCAGTTAATGAGATGACGCTACTTGCCATGAGAATAACATTATTGGGGCATGACTGCACAATAACTCCAGATTTCTACGACCAAATTTCGGCAACAAAGATGAACAAAAAGCCAAATTGGCCTACAAGCTCCAATCTAACAAACTAATTAACATGTAATACATACAGAGACTTCATGTAAACATATTGTAAAGAATCTTAACATGATTCTACCCATAAAATAACATAAACATCAAATTTACAACACCTAATTTCACTGTTTTTGATAAAACTTCTCTTTTTGACATTTTTAATGAAAATCATCACTCTAACTTTGTTTTTCAATCAAAACATTTAATACAAAATATCATGTTTATGTTTATTCATCCTCTTCCTATTTCAATAGTCAATTTATAATTTAAACAACTAATAAATCCTTAATTTTACTTTTTAAACTAAAGCCATTATATATATATATATATATATATATATATATATATATATATATATATATATATATATATATATTCATATGAACTCTTTGTAATATATTTTCTTTCACAAAATACATACACACATGAATTAGTTTATCTATACTCATATATAACTTATGAAAACAACCTTTTAACAAACAATTATCATATAAAGCTATATACACAAGAAATTCATCTTCTACAAAAACTTTACAGAGAACTTTTGGAGAAGAAGATAACCATAGCTTTTAGAAAAATATGAGCAAGAAGATACCTTAATTTAGAAGAAGATTATGGCTATCTTTGATTCTCAAGCTTCTTCTCTTTATCAAAATCTTCTAGGATTTCTCTCAATTTTCCTCTGTATTCTTCTTCTTCTTCTCTTTTCTTCTTCTGAGTCTTTCTCCTAACTCTATTCTAACTTACATCTTTAACAAAAAGATAATGTATGGTAATAATAATATATATTAATTACATAATATAATTATAGAGATAACTAATATCATTTATCTAAGTTTTAAAATTTAAAACCCATAAGGCTTGTTTGGCTAGGCTAATAAAGATAACCCTTTAAACCTTACACCTTGTTTGGTAAATTTAATTAAAATATATGGATTAATCCTTATACCTTGTTTGATGAAATACTATTAGATTAAAGACTTGATATGCATTAAGACTTGTTTGGAAAAAACTAATTAAACTCCTTTAATTTATTCTAATAACTCCTTATAGCAAGGTTCTTTGTCACACTTCTATTTAATTAAATTTTAGTAATCAATTTAATAAATTCTAATACTAATCTATTAAATTACTTTAACACATAAATCCATACCACATAATTATAATTTCCTTTATAATTATAATTTTATTTAACTAACTAACTAACACCTTGTTTTAATTATAAATTCCAATTAAAATATTATAATTCATTTAATCATTATAAGCTCTCTAACTTAATTATTAAATTAAATTAGTATATAATCTCATAACAATTAATTTTCTTAACTCCTTAATTATTTTCTTAACAAATAATTAATCAAATCAAATTGAACAATTATTTATTCAACAATAAATATATCCATTAAATACTTATATAATTCAATAAATATTTAATATTACAATTTAAAATTCTAGAATGTTACAGATGGTATGATCATAATCTTTCAACAGCTCGAGCCAACGTCGTTCCCGCATGTTGAGTTCCTTTTGGGTGAAAAAATATTTGAGGCTTTTATGATCTATATAATCTCCACTTTCTCCCCATACAGGTAGTGTCTCTAGATTTTCAACACGAAAACGACTGCTGCCAACTCCAAATCATGAGTAAGATAATTCCTCTCATATTCTTTGAGTTGTCGCGAGGCATAGGCTATGACTTTCTCATGTTGCATAAGAACACATCCTAAACCTTTGCCTGAAGCATCACTGTAGATAACAAATCCATCTGAACCAGATGATATTGTCAGAACAGGTGCCGAAATGAGTATCCTCTTGAGCTCTTGGAAACTCTTCTTACATTCCTCGCTCCATACAAATTTTGTATCATTCTGAGTCAGCTGAGTTAACGGAGTAGCGATTCGAGAAAACCCTTCCACGAATCTTCGATAGTAACCAGCTAAACCAAGAAAACTACGTACTTTGGTGACTGACTTCGATTGCTCCCAACTTTGTATTGCTTCAATTTTCGTCGGGTCAACAGATACTCCATGTTTTGATACCACGTGCCCAAGGAATGCTACTTTCTCAAGCCAGAACTCACATTTCTTTAGCTTGGCATATAGCTTGTTATCACGAAGCCTTCGAAGTACTAACTTCAAATGGCGCTCATGATCTTCACGGCTTTTGGAATATATGAGGATGTTATCAATAAAGACGACAACGAACTGATCCAAATATTCTTTGAACACACGATTCATCATATCAATGAAAGCAGCAGGAGCATTAGTCAATCCAAAAGACATGACTAAGAATTCATAATGCCCATACAGGAGTTTCAAGGCGTCTTTTGAATATCCTCGCTTTTAATCTTCAAATTGATGATATCCAGAATGAAGATCGATTTTTGAAAAGAATTATGCTCCTTGCAACTGGTCGAACATGTCATCAATGCGAGGTAGTGGATACCTATTCTTGATGGTGACATGGTTCAACTCCTGGTAGTCAATACAAAATCGCATACTCCCGCCTTTCTTCTTTATGATTAAAATAGGAGCACCCCAATGAGAAATACTAGGATGAATGAAACCGATGTCTAACAACTCCTGTAGTTGGACCTTTAACTCTTGAAGTTCAATAGGAGCCATTCGATATGGGGTTTTATAAATGGGCTTTGTACCAGGTTCAAGGTCAATAAAGAATTCAACTTCACGTTCTGGGGGTAGACCAGGAAGTTCTTAAGAAAATACGTCAGGAAATTCACTAACAAAAGAAATATTATTCAAATCTGACGTATATTTGTTCAAGTCCATGACATGGGCTAAGAAAGCTTGACATCCGTTTTTCAATAAACGAATGGCTTTATGGCTTGATATGACAGTGATTGACTTTAGTGGTTTGGTTGCTTGAATTCGCATAACAGGTTGGTTAGGAATATGAAAACTAAAAACCTTATGAAATCAATCTATATATATATATATATATATATATATATATATATATATATATATATATATATATATATATATATTTACATTTCATTCGGCTCGGAGTTTCTTCGTGGCCTTTTACCACTTTATTTACATTTCTGTCAGGCCTGGAGTTTACTTCGTGGCCTTTTACAAGTTTATTTACATTTTGTCCTGCCTAGAGTTTACTTCAAGGCGGTTAATCGTTTTATTGCTTTCTTTATATTTTCCAATCCCCCATAGAGGTGTTTCGTGGTGGTTGATTGGTTTTTACTACTTTATTTACATTTGTAATCCCTCATGGAGGTGCTTCGTGGTGGTTGATTGTCAGCACATATATATTGTGACGCCCCCAAAATAGGTATACATCACCCATCTTGGGTTGCCAAACACATGGTACTGAATATAAATACAAACTTAATTATACAACATGAGCTGAGAGTTTTTACACGAATATTGTCTTCTAGACAATATCCAAACTCAAATGGAGTTCTCATTACATTTATTGTCACACTATTTTATAGAATAGTGAGGACTACTATAACACCATCTCGGGCCAACACTCCGTTCCCCGACTAGTTCCGGCTACGTTCTCATTTCCTGAAGAGAACAATGGAAGTAAAAGAGTGAGCTCAACTAGCCCAGTAAGAAATATTATGACTAAGATAATGCAGAATAAGTTATCATTAGCCTTCAACAATGTTAAACTGATAGAGTATAATCGACAACAAGTTTAATTGCAATGGAATAAGCAATCCATTAGAAGAGTCAAGTAGAGCATGATATCTACTATCTTCTATGATTTAAAAAGGTTATCATCAACTTTATATTTGAGACTATTTTAATAAATAAACCACATCATCGAATCATCCTCACCGACTACGGGCCAAGGATATTCATGTAATCATCAATAGTCATGATTATACAGAATAATCCCTGGTTATAATCATATCAATCAACAGTCCATCTATGCACGTAAGCCAAAGATGACTTTCATCACAATATAAGCATGAGGATGATGACAATGATATGAGCATTTAATTAAATGAAATCGAAAAATAAATTTTAAAGATTCATAATTTAATTTATCCAGTATTCAATAATGTCCAAATTGTCAACATGATACTGCTTTGTGGAGTAAAATTCAAGAATAATATGCATGTATCAAAAATATTTTGGACAGAAAAGAAATCAATTTTTCGGGTGAATAGTACCCTGTGAATAGTAACCCGACATGAAAAGTACCCCAAATACCCGAGTGAATAATATTTGAGTGAATAGTAACTGGGTGAATAGTAACCCATGAATAGTACCCCGGCATGAAAAGTGTCCCGAATACCCGAGTGAATAATATTATAGTGAATAGTAACCGGGTGAATAGTAACCCGTGAATAGTACCCCGGGTGAAAATATTGATATTTAATAAGAAAGTTCAGATCAATTTTCCAATGAAACGATACTGGATGAAGCGCAAAACTCAAGGATATTCCATTAATTTCAAGGATTATAGAAGCATTACTTACCATAGTAAGTTTAGATTTAAGAATATGAAAAGAAATAACATACGAAACTGCAAATGGATTTTCACCTGTCATACGGTACGTAATCCGCGTAGACAGGTTATTCTGACATATTAAAGGATGAATACGAAAAAGTAGTATTCCTTATGAATACAAAATAAATAATACCCCTTACCTTAGTAGAAGGCTGGATACTGCAATCGTGAAGTAGCAGGATACTCTTCTTCTTGCTCTCTATAGTTTCTCTCTCTATAGTGTCTCTTGTGAATCTCAGTGAATTGGTGAGAATGAAAGAAGAATTAAGCTTCTATTTATAGGAGAATGGACTAAATAGTAACTTATTCACGAACGGTCCAGATTTATTTACTATTAGAACAGACGGTCCATATAGATTACTATTAAAACCACAACCGACGGTCCAGATTGATTTACTTTTAAAACCACCACCGACGGTCCAGATTGATTACTTTTAAAACCACCACCGACGGTCCAGATTGATTACTTTTAAAACCACCATCAACGGTCCATATTGATTTACTATTAAAACCACCACCGACAGTCTAGATTGATTTACTATTAAAACTACCACCAACGGTCCAGATTAATTTACTATTAAAACCACCATCAATGGTCCAGATTGATTTAATATTAAAACCACCACTAATGGTCCAGATTCATTTAACTTATTACACTTTGATACCCCTAAAGTTTTCCAAGTTTGCATTATTCCCCTCTAACTTTTGTAATTCACTTATCTTCAATAAACACATTCTTAATACTTCAACAATTATTCATCACTAATATTATAACTCACAATATTTAACAACCAGATCATTTCCAGGAAAGAGGGGGATTTCAAATAAGGATATCTCCCTATTGGCGCGCAATTAGGTGACCAAACCTCTCATCGACAGAACTTTCTAGACATTGTCAATATTACAAATAATAATATGAATAACTTTGTTGTCTCAATTATTGATTTAATAATATAAAATATTATGCAGATGATACTGTGATAATAATTGAATCAAATAACGTGAGATACTATGCACAATTATCGTAGCAATAATTGAGTAAACCGAGTGGCTTCTTACGTAAAGCATCAATAATCAATACCGTGTGCTACTATGCAACCACGCCAGACATCTTTGTAGTGTTACCACCGGGTAGTTCAACGATTAACAGTAAAACTTTCGCGTTATTTTTATAAAAAGATATTTATGTCGATTTTTAACTACGATAATACTTCCGTTGTAGGGGTCCACTAATGATTGTCTTCGTGTGCATTTAATATCCCCTCGTTAAAACGAATATTTCCTTAACTAAACGAATATTTTATATCAACTTGATTACTTTGCAAAATTTTCAAATATCACCCTTAACTTTAACCTTTTATCAATTTAACCATTTATTAAATAGAATAATAATTATAAGAAAATTAGATACTTTCATTTCATATAATTCGGGGTCTTACAACTTCCCCTCCTTATGAAATTTCTTCCTCGAAATTGGTGTATGTACCTGGTATGATGAGGTGAGGATACTTTGATTTTATTTCAGATTCTAACTCCCACGTCATTTCCTCAACATCGTGGTTTCTCCACAAAACTTTGACTTGAGGTATAATCTTGGAGTGTAGAATATGTTCCTTCTTATCCAAGATTTTAACAGGTACCTCTTCATACGTTAAATCTTTTGTTATTTCGTCCGGTTCTAACTCAATAATGTGGTTTGGGTCTTCCACATATTTACGTTACATAGATATATGAAAAACATTATGAACACGAGACGTACTTGGCGGTAACGCAAGTCTATAAGCCACAGTTCCTACTCGATCGAGGATTTCGAATGGCCCAATGAATCAAGGATTGAGCTTTCCTCTCTTTCCAAATCTTGTAACTCCTTTCCATGGAGCAACACGTAACAACACATGATCTCCAACATTGAACTCCACGTCCTTTCGATGAAGATCAACATAACTCTTTTGTCGATCTTGTGAGGTTTTTATACGTTGTCGGATCATTTGAATCTTTTCCGTAGTCATACGTAACAACTCCGGTCCCAACAACGTTGCTTCACCCACCTCGTCCTAGCATACTGGAGAACGACACTTGTTATAGGAGAATTCTAGTAATGGCAAGAACTTGTCCCAACTTCCTTTGAAGTCAAGGACACAGAGTCTTAATAAATCCTCAGGAGTTTGAATAGTCCTCTCCGACTGCCCGTCCGTTTGAGGATGATATGCCGAACTAAATCGTAAATCTGTGCCCATAGCTTTTTGCAAACTAACCCAAAATTGTGAAGTGAATCTTGGGTTTCGATCAGAAACTATGGATACTGGCATGCCATGCAGTCTTACAATCTCATTTATGTATATACGAGCAAGACGTTCAAGTGAATATATTTCTCGTATAGGTAAGAAATGAGCAGACTTGGTCAATCTATCAACAATGACCCAAATTACATTTATGCCTTGAGAAACCTTGGGAAGACCAGTAACGAAATCCATGGTAATGTGCTCCCACTTCCATTCGGAATTTCAAGTGGTTGCAATGGACCTTTGGCACTTGATGTCTCGCCTTGACTCGTTGACAAGTTAGACACCTTGAGATAAACTCACATTTCTTTCTCTTCATATTGCTCCACCAAAATGTATGTCGAAGATCACGATACATTTTTGGTACTCCCAGGATGGATTGCAAACGGTGTGTTGTGCGCCTCCATCATTATCTTATACTTTAAATCAGGGTCGTTTGGAACACAAAGTCTGGAGTTGACTCGAAGTATTCCTTCTTCATCAATTCTTGCTTCCGAAATAGCACCTTCTTATACTTTCTTCTTCATACACATCAGCTCCAGGTCCATAGCTTGAGCAGCTTTAACTTTATCAATTAAAGTCGGTTCTACTTGTATATTTGTCATCATCATGTGGCTCCCTAGAGTCTTTAACTCTATCTCCGTCCTTTGCAAGTCATAAAAAATGGGCCTTTGCGTTGACAATATCGCACTCGTACCCGCATATGATCTTCTACCTAATGCGTTAGCTACCACGTTCGCTTTTCCAGGATGGTATTGAATGGTATGATCGTAATCTTTCAATAGTTCAAGCCAACGTCGTTGCCGCATATTGAGTTCCTTTTGAGTGAAGAAATATTTGAGGCTTTTATGATCCGTATAGATCTCCACTTTTTCCCTATACAGGTAATGCCTCTAGATTTTAAGTGCGAAGACGATAGCTGCCAACTCTAGATCATGAGTAGGGTAATTCCTCTCATATTCTTTGAGTTGTCGTGAGGCATAGGCTATGACTTTCCCATGTTGCACGAGAACACATCCTAACCCTCTGCCTGAAGCATCGTTGTAGATGACAAATCCCTCCGAACTAGATGGTATTGTCAGAACAGGTGCTGAAATGAGTCTTCCCTTGAGTTCTTGAAAACTCTTGTCACATTCTTCACTCCAACCGAATTTTGTATCTTTTCTAGTCAGCTGAGTTAATGGAGTAGTGATTCGAGAAAATTCTTCCACGAATCTCTGATAATAACCAGTTAAGCACAGAAAGCTACGTACTTTGGTCACTGACTAAGGTTGCTCCCAGCTTTGAATTGTTACAATCTTTACCGGATCAACAGATATTCCATGATTTGATATCACGTGCCCAAGGAATGCTACTTCCTCAAGCCAAAACTCGCATTTCTTCAACTTGGCATATAATTTGTTCTCACGAAGCTTTTGTAGTATCAGCCTTAAGTGTTGCTCATGATCTTCACGACTTTTGGAGTAAATGAGAATGTCATCAATAAAGACAACCACAAAATGATCTAAATATTCCTTGAATACTCGGTTCATCATATCCATGAAGGCAACAGGAGCATTAGTCAATCCAAAAAACATGATTAGAAATTCATAATGCCCGTACCGATTTCTGAAAGTAGTCTTTGGAATGTAATCAGTTTTAATCTTTAACTAATGATATCCGGAATGAAGATCGATCTTTGAAAAAACTTGGCGCCTTGCAACTGGTGAAATAGGTCATCAATGTGAGGCGAACGTCCCGGTGATTTATTCCCATAAAATATTACATGAGATTGTTTTAATATTTTAATATTTACGCATTTCTTTTGACAATCTATAATTGCCTCGTGATTAATCAACCAATCCATTCCAAGGATTACGTCGAATTCTCCTAACTTTATCGGTATCAGATCTACCGATAATTTACAACCTCGAATGTTTACGCAACAATTCTTATGAATATCTTCAACAAGAATTATCTCTTCGTTGGCTACCTTAATGTTTAAAGGTATATGCAACTTTTCGGGAAGTAATCTTAATCGTCTAGCAAAATCACATGTGATAAACGAACAAGTAGCACCCGAGTCAAATAGCACGTATGCATTTAAGTCGTTGATCGGAATAATACCTGTGAATACATCCCCCGAGGCCATTGCGCCTTGGACGGTCATATTAAAGGTACGGGCCATCGGCTTACCCGGCTGCACTGGACCCCCAATAGTTAACTTACCACTATTGGTGCCCATATTCCGTGATGTCCCCCTTCTTCGCGGTTCTTTGCCATGTGGTCATTGATCCACGACAAAGCATCCATGATTCTTTCGAGCTTGGACAGGTTTGGCTTAATATGCCCATCCCGTCTATTGATTATAAAGATTACTACTTACCTTTGAGATGACTCCTAAATAAGTCTTCCCACAGGTTTTGCAGGCCTCCATCCTCCTCTTAGGGTCTCCTTGTTTCACTCCAGTATTCCCAGAGCTAACTATCTTCCTCTTATAACTCTCGCCACTGCCGCTGGCATCTTCAACTTTTATTCCCCCATCCACCTTCCCCTTAATTTTCTTGTCCTTGTGGTTTGGCTCAACGCCTCGCTACCACCTTCGGCAATTATTGCCTTCTCTAAAACAATTCCAAAGAAAGTACTTTGGAACACAGAGATACGGTTATAGAGCCAGGGTTTCAAGCCCTGCTCAAATCGTCGAGCTTTCCTCACCTCGGTATCCACTTGGTGTGGAGCGAACCTTGCCAGTTCATTAAACTTGGCGGCGTATTGGGGAACCGTCATGTCCCTTGCTTCAACCCGTAAACCGTGATTCCATCCTTCCCTCGCATGCTCGGGGGAAAATAGTTCTCGTAAAATATTTCCTTGAACCTCACCCATGTTATCACATCCATTCCGGCCCTAGCCTGATTGGCCTCCCACCAAAAGTTGGCCTCTCCCTTCATCATGTAGGTTGCAAAGGCAACCTTTTGGGCCTCGTCGACATTTGCTATCACAAATGCCTTCTCGATCTCCTTCACCCATGTTTGGGCTTCGATAGGGTTCGTAGTTCCTTTGAACTCCGGCGGACTCACACTCTTAAAGTCCTTGAATGTAGTAGCTTGTACTACACCTGGATTTACGGGTATATTAGCCCCAGTTTGATTAAACGCTGCGGTTAAAAGGTTCAAAAGATCCTACATGGGGTTAACCGGACCTCCCTCCGGTTGATTTGTGTTCGCACCTTGGTTACGTGGTACTCTTCTTGGCGGCATTTTTGCTGTTACAATAAACACATATTTCGTTATTATTCATTTCCTACCAGTTAGTTATGATTCAATGTTAAACAATAACTTAAACATTCGTTACTCAACATTTTTCGAAAAAGAAAACTTAAATTAATTCATTGTAGTATAATACTACATCGGTTACATAACACAGCCAAAGCCGAATACATTACTTTCCTGCCATTGCTTTCCAAAAAATGGAATTTACAAAAGACTACCCTTAATTTTACAAAAGAGGGTTTTACGTCACCACTAGATACAAAAATATGTACATATCTAACTACTCTAGTCACTACTAGATTATATTTGCCTTAAGGCATTTTCAAAATCCGCCTTGGCAAGACCGGCAATAATATCACTACCGATAAGTATGTCGTGGTTCCGCCTGCCTCTCTGTGGTAACCAACTATCTCAGAATCGGAAATCCTCATGAGAATTCCTATGGATATATGACATTCTCCCTATCTTCTGCTTCTTGGTCTTTATCTCATCCCCGAGCTCAAAGACTCTCCTGTTTCAACCCATGGACCTTGTCCTGGCCAAAACCCTTTCATCATGTTCCTCGCTTCCCACATGGACTCCACGTCCGCCTTATCCTCTATAATAGCTTGAGCTCGCCTTCACTCCTTTACCTCCGGCAAGAGTGATTGCTCATATCTATCACTGACATGAATAATGACATCATTGACTTCCAGGAGCCGCCTCACCGCTATAGCTATTGGGTTGAAGGACATTGCTTCCACTTCTTCTTCTATCATGCCATCAAACATCGACATGAGATCTAAACTTTCCCGAGTCTCCAGACTCAACCACCACAATCTCGTGGATCTCGCCACTATGGGACCTCAGTATAATCTCACCGATTAACCAATTCTTCACCGACTACACGTGACGCCTCTATTTTCTCCTGGCATCTACAACAACACAAAAGTTTGATTAGTACACGTTAGTAGAATAATAAAAAAACACATAACATGTATAACGCATTTTTATAAGGTTAACTTCCATCTTTTATTCTTTGACTTTTCTTAAGGTTATAACTTAAGGTTTTATTTCTCCCCCTTAAGTTTTATAACCTAATGCTTTGATACCAACCTGTGACGCCCCCAAATCCGGGTATCTTTCAACCCGATAGATGGTGCTACACGGTGCTACAGTTCACATAAACATTCAATTAAAATGCCTCAAAAGAACGGATATGTCTTATATATATATATATATATATATATATATATATATATATATATATATATATATATATATATATATATATATATATATCAAAAGAATATTTACATTCCCCAGGTTCTTTACAACCAATACATTATCTTTGTCATAATATCAATATTATTCCTTACAAAACCTATACTATTACATATGTAATCTATGGGTTCGCCTTTGCCTTCCCTTTATCCTTGCCGGATCCATCGGTCCGTTCGGTCTTAGCTACATTCATATGGTTCAAGCAAGAATGAGCTTAACTAGCTCAGCAAGTACAACAATTCCAGGAAAATAGCATGCTTGAAACATAGGAATCGTATATCTTCAATAACTGAACAATAGTTACGAAGTACTATCGATAAATCAAAATAGCACTTCTTTTCATTTAAAACGTTTTACAACAACAATATTCAGTAAAACATCAATTCCGGTTCAAGAACGTAAGCATTTCATAAGTACTTTGAAAAGGACATCCCGGCACGAAGTCCGTAAGTCTGACATAGCTTACGAGTATGTCTAGGTGATCAGCCTATAGTACTCTATGTTGATCAACACTACATTCATTAAATGTGTATACGTTTAAGTTGTGGCAACCTCACGTGCCTGTCATTTGACGACAAAACAGTTTAGCATATTCAGTCTACTTTTGAAAACCACAACAATATTAGTTTGGTAAATCCTTATCAACACTTGATAGAATAACATAGCATACGTCTAGCCGAAAGGATTGGCTTTGACTTCCTCAGATACTAACTCATGAGAAGAATACATGAATCACAAAGACTTCTCCAGATCGAACTGGAACAAGGGTTAGAGTACTTGCCTTTAACGTCTGCTTATAGATATAACACGTGCACTTTACGTCTGTAAGGTATCTACATTAGATAATAACATCACATAGCACATTAGGTCATAAATGATCACACATGGTTCCTAAAGAATCTTACCCTTCTTCTCAATCTAAATACGTATTAGATTTGTTATTATAGGTTCCGACTTTCCATTACGTCATTCTTACGTTCATAAGTAATTGACTTAATCTTAACCCTAAATGTGCATACTTAAGATTTAATATATCTTAACAATGTTTCTTTAAGATCCTCATTTAATTGCTTATCAAATACTCTTCATGCTTAACATGTAAACCTTTCTTCATTATCTAGGTTATGAAGTCATACCGCAAAGAAGACTTATTATCGCTTTGGTACAACATTGGCCACCACTTATTATTCAAAAACCCGGACTTGCATCATCATAAGTAGTCTCTCAGATATATATGTCGCACAAGGCATGAAGTTTCTGTGGGATGAGGGCCATTTTACGCTTATTGGCATGAGCTTATTGGCCTTGGGCTGGCGCCGTGGTGCCACTCGCACCGTAAAACCGGGATGATTTTTCAAAGTTGAGATTCTTGACTCATAACTTCTTCGTTATAAGTCCGAATTGATTCGTTCAAGAGCCTACGGGTCACAAATTACGTACTCTATGCGGTCACGCAAGAATTTTATCTATTTTACTTCGTTTGCTTAAATTTCACCTATTAGTCCATTTTAACGGAAACGATAAATGTTCGTGAACGTTCAACACTCGTTTCTTCATTCTAAGTCAGAATCCGGCCATTTTTGAGTCCGCAACTCTATAATGCCAAATATGACTTGTCTCCATCGAAAACCAACGTTTACGACTTCAAACACAAAAATACGACTTCCATTCCGAGAATTTCACAAATTCGACGATTATCGTCCAATCGTGTAAATTCCGGTGAAACCTCATTACTAATCATTCTAGGTTGATTTTAATCAACATATAGACATTTCAAGTTACTTATTACACCAACTTATTATCAAAGTAGGTTTTGACTTATTCTCATAAGTCAATGACTTGTTTAACTTATTAACTACAAATTCTCATGCATATGACTTACTATGAACTTAAGTCCATCAGTCAATGTTCTCATACTATATTGAATCTACTAACATCATATGGCAAGTTTTGTATAAAGTTATCAACTTAATTAGGTTCAAGGTACTTATTCCTCTTATTCGGCTTAAGTTCATTGCTTAACCACTTCCCATATATTCTTAACATATATGTTCATTAGGTTACACTTCTCTTATCACCCTACTATGATAGAGATGGAAGAGACAAGATAATTTACCTTTGATGAATTAGTACTTCTTCTTTGAAAACTAACAATGGAAGGTTTAAGCTTCAAAGTGCTTTTGGGCTCTAACAAATAAGTTGCTTATGAGAGAGGAGTTTGTTGGATGAAAGTTTAACAAGCAAATTAAGAAATCCAAGCTTTCTATTTATATAGGGCAAAGGTTGGGGCATAATGGTCTTTATGTCATCCCACCTCCTTAAACTAACCTCCTACTATTCATTTGCTTAATCCCTAAGTTTACTTGCTAACCACAACTCTTATCTCTTACTTGGTTATTACATAAAGTTCTTACCCATCAAGACTACCCATATTTACATGGTTTGCTCCATGGATCATGGCTAATTCATTGGGCTTACATTAATAATAGTTTGGGCTTCACTTTATAAACCACTTGGGCTTAGTATAAATCCTACATAGGTTTACACCTTTAAGCTTATGGACTTATATTTTATACCAAGTTACATTAATTCATTTCATTAGGTTTTAATACCTACATTCTCAATTTAAGTCCGCATGCAAATTATTGCATTTTCCATACTTAGATTATTATTACATAATCCATCTCGCCTCGATATTCTAACGTTACGTATTTCTCAGAAGTTCAAAAATAATTCCCGAGCGATAAACGGTGAATAGTGTTTTAGTAAACTTTCTCGAAAAACTTTTTTTTTCTTGGAAATTAAAACACTTTAATTCATTCACGTGGTTCAAATACTACGATGTTCTGACATTTCTAGGTTATAGAATGACATACATCTTATTAACATATATAATAAGAAATAATATTATTTTATTCATTATTTAATTCTTTCAAATATTTTACAAAGGATCCGAATTTCTCGGTCGTTACATACAACATCTGAATACAAACACAGTTTGTGAGAAATTAAGTATTGACGTATCTCGGGTTTCAAACCTCTTAGAAACATTCGCGTCATTCTCTCCTTATTATCAACCAAGTGGGGCGCAAATCGGGATAACTCAGCAAACTTAGCTTCGTACTGTGACACGGTCATATTGTTTTGCTCTAACTTGATATACTCCACCTCCTTCATGTGACGAATACTTTCGGGAAAAGTACTTGTCGTTGAACAGCTCTTGGAACTTCTCCCAAGACATTTTCGGTCTGAGGTTGAGTACGCTTATGATTCCCACCAAGAATCGCCTCTCCTCGCAACATGAAGGTGGCAAAGGGAACCTTTTGCTCCTCGGGGCATCCCAAAACATCAAATATCTTGGTGATCTACTTTATCCACGTCTCCGTCTTAAGTGGTTTTGGCTCTCCAATAAACTCCGATGGTCCCAGCTCCTTGAACTGCTTAGCGGTGACTGTCCGAGAGTTGCCAGTGTTTCCACCTATATTTTGGACAGGAGCCGCTCTCGCCTGATGTTGCATAAATTGCATAAAGCTTCTGAACATCCCATTGTTCATCATTTGATCGGTGTTGTTGTTTACCTGAGGATTATTGTCTTCCTGTTGCACATTATCCTGGGTATTGATCGTTGGTGACTCAACGATATCATGTGCTTCATTGTTGATCTCAACATTCTCAGATGCCATTTTCAAACACTGCCATAAAACAAGGGTTAATTGACATATCACATATTATCCCTATACTCTGACCGACCAATTAAATACCAAATAATCTTAGGTTGGTCATACTAGCGAAGGAATTCCCTGCTCTCCCTCCTAGTTCTTGTCTCGACATCTCACCAGGATCATATCCCTAAGCTTTGATACCAATCTGTGACGCCCCCAAAATAGGTATACATCACCCATCTCAGTCGCCAAATACATGGTAATTGAATACAAATACAAACTTAATTATACAACATGAGTGAGAGAGTTTTTACACGGATATTGTAGAAGATGATCCAAACTCAAATGGAGTCCTCATTACATTTATTGCCACACTATTTTATAAAATAGTGAGAGGACTACTATAACACCATCTAAAGGCCATCACTCCGCTCCCCGACTAGTTAGCCACGCTCTCGTTTCTCAAGAGAACAATGGAAGTAAAAGGGTGAGCTCAACTAGCCCAGTAAGAAATATTATGACTAAGATAATGCAGAATAAGTTATCATTAGCCTTCAACAATGTTAAATTGATAGAATATAATCGACAACGAGTTTAACTGCAACGGAATAAGCAATCCATTAAAAGAGTCAAGTAGAGCATGATATCTACTATCTTCTATGATTTAAAAAGGTTTTCATCAACTTTATCGTTGAGACTCAGCTTAATAAATAAACCACATCATCGAATCATCCCTGCACTACGAGCCAAGGATATTCATGTAACCATCAATGGTCATGATTATACCGAATAATCCCTGGTCATAATCATATCAATCAACATTCCATCTATGCACGTAAGCCAAAGATGACTTTCATCACAATACAAGCATGAGGATGATGACAATGATATAAACATTTAATTAAATGAAAGCAAAGGATAAATTTTAAAGATTCATAATTTAATTTATCTAGTATTCAATAATGTCCAAATTGTCAACATGATACTGCTTTGTGGAGTAAAATTCAAGAATAATATCCATGTATCAAAAATATTTTTGCACAGAAAAGAAATCAATTTTTTGGGTGAATAGTATCCCGTGAATAGTACTTCGCGAATAGTACCCCGACATGAAAAGTACCCCAAATACCCGAGTGAATAATATTTGAGTGAATAGTAATCGGGTGAATAGTAACTCGTGAATAGTACCCCCGGCATGACAATTGTCCCGAATACCCGAGTGAATAATATTATAGTAAATAGTAACCGGGTGAATAGTAACCCGTGAATAGTACCCCGGGTGAAAATATTAATATTTAATAAGAAAGTTCAGATCAATATTCCAATGAAACGATATTGGATGAAGCGCAAAACTCAAGGATATTCCACTAATTTCAAGGATTATAGAAGCAATACTTACCATAGTAAGTTTAGATTTAAGAATATGAAAAGAAATAACATCTTTAAATCGCAAATGGATTTTCACCGTCATATAAAGACGTCATCCAGCAGAGAGACAAAGTTATTCCACATATTAAAGGATGAATACCAAAAGTAGTATTCCTTATGAATACTGTAAAGAAATAATACCCCTTACCTTAGTAGAAGGTCGGATATCGTAATCGTGAAGTAGCAGAATACTCTTCTTCTTGCTCTTTATAGTTTCTCTCTATAGTGTCTCTTGTAAATCTCGGTGAATTGGTGAGAATGAAAGAAGAATTAAGCTTCTATTTATAGAGAATGGACTAAATAGTAACTTATTCACTTAACGGTATCAGATTTATTTACTATTAGAACTAGACGGTCCATATATATTACTATTAAAACCACAACCGACGGTCAGATTGATTTACTTTTAAAACCACCACCGATTTCATCCAGATTGATTATCGTTATTAAAACCACCACCGACGGTCCAGATTGATTACTTTTAAACCACCATCAACGGTCCATATTGATTTACTATTAAAACCACCAACCGATACCTAGATTGATTTACTATTAAAACTACTACAACCGACGGTCAGCATTAATTTACTATTAAAACCACCATCAATGGTCCAGATTGATTTAATATTAAAACCACCACCAATGGTCCAGATTCATTTAACTTATTACACTTTGATACCCCTAAAGTTTTCCAAGTTTGCATTATTCCCCTCTAACTTTTGTAATTCACTTATCTTCAATAAACACATTCTTAATACTTCAACAATTATTCATCACTAATATTATAACTCACAATATTTAACAACCAAATCATTCCCAGGAAAGAGGGGGCTTTTCAATAAGGATTTCTCCCTATTAGCGCGCAATTAGGTGACCAAACCTCTCATCGATAGAACTTTCTAGACATTATCAATATTACAAATAATAATATGAATAACTTTGTTATCTCAATTATTGATTTAATAATATAAAATATTATGCAGATGATACTGTGACAATAATTGAATCAAATAACATGAGATACTATGCAACAATTCATCGTAGCAATAATTGAGTAAACCGAGTGGCTTCTTCACGTAAGCATCAATAATCAATACCGTAATGCGTACTATGAAACCCACACGACATCGTATTTTTTACCACCGGGTAGTTCAATAGTTAACGGTAAAACTTTCGTCGTTATTTTTATAAAAAGATATGTTTGTCGTTTTCTAACTACGACAATACTTCCGTTGTGGGGTCCACCAATGATTGTACCGTTGTACGAATATTCCCTGTTAAAACGAATATTTTGCAAAATTTTCTATCAACTTGCTTACCGTCGTACACAATGAATATTTTATATCAACTTGCTTACTTTGCAAAATTTTCAAATATCACCCTTAACTTTAACCTTTTATCAATTTAACCATTTATTAAATAGAATAATAATTATAAGAAAATTAGATACTTTCATTTCATATAATTCGGGGTCTTATAGTAGGTCTATGTGCAGTTGTCTAGAAGTAGTGATATGCCTCGTTTGCACCTATATACAAAGGGTTTGAATTTTGTATAAAAGTTCAGTTTTAACAAGATATAGCAGTGATGTTTTGTAAAAGAGGTTTTTTCAAACCCTTATGCTCAATAGTAATTGAGGCCTTTGATACTTTCATTTTATTATGTGTTCGGCTGAATTGCTTTATTTTTGAGATGCAAAGCATCTTCGAGTAAATAAGATATATAGCAGTGCCGAACTCCTTACGATGAGAGCCGTCTAAGAAAATTCAAACACCGTGAATAATTTACAAGCTGGTCACATCTGAAAATGTCCATCACGGGAACTGAATCTAGATTCAGGAGACTGAATTTGTGATCAAATAATTCTTAAGCTCACATGAAGATGCAGTATGTATGAAAGTTGTAAACATTTATATATATATATATATATATAAGCTGTAAATATATATATATGAACAATCAACTGCCACGAAGTAAACTCCAGGCAGGACGGAAAATATCAATATATATATGTGTGTGTGTGTGTGTGTGTGTGTGTGTGATGCTCACATAAGTAAACTCTGTGCATGACGTAAATATATATATATATATATATATATATATATATATATATATATATATGTAAGTGGTAAATGGCCAATAAGTGATCTCAAGGCCCTGATGAATATATATATATATATATATATATATATATATATATATATATATATATATATATATATATAAGTCGTAAACGCATTAGGATATGTCGATCTGTGCTCAATCGATAATTCGATGATATATATATATATATATATATATATATATATATATATATATATATATATATATATATATAAGCTAGTAAACGCATTGGGATGTAAATCACGCTCAATCAAACAGAGTTTGATTACAGAGATATATATATATATATATATATAAGTATTTATATATATGAAAGCAGTAAACGTATATATATATATATATATATATATATATAAGTATTTATATATATAAGCGATAAAAGCCACAGATCGACGATCCGGGCATACGCACACAACACGACTCTCAACGTGAATAACTATGTGTGCACAAAAGTGGAGAAAGGTTTTAAAAAATGTGAGATGTCTTACAGTGGCCTGCCAAGAAGACTTCAAATAGCTTTAAATTAATGAACACTCGGTTTCCATCGGTAAAATATAGCAAAGTATAAGCTCACAAGTGTTTGAAATGAGAAAGGACTCAATTTATAGTTTGTACAGAGCAAAATGGACAGGGCTTCCTCGCCTTTTTTCTCTTGCAAAATGGCCACCCCAAGCCCTCTATTTATAGAGGGGGGAGCTGCAGGTGTACCTGCGGCAGCTGAAAATATACCTGCGGCTACCCGGGGTGCCCCAGGCTCCGTGGACCCCACCGTCTCAAAGTACGTGCACTCGTGCAACGCGTTGTTGATAAGTATGTTTTATATCTACTTATCCGGTATCTATTACTTCAATTAGTTGTTTAAACATATGTTTCTTAGTTACTTTTCATACATTTCTTGTTATTTTGTAGGCTATGACATAACATTGGCATGAAGAAGCAAGGGAAAGCAATTCGGACATCTTTTGGACCAAAATACGCAAGCAAATGAAAGGAAGAAAGATTGAAGGACTTTTAACACTAAGCTGGATGCATGTTCTTGGCTTGGAACTTGGATCATACTGTAGGGCTTCTTCTTATCTTTCCGGAACATCTTGAATTGTCCCAATCGAAGTTCGGATGCGAGAGTTATGGCCTTTTTATCAACAAGATCAAAGCTAAGAGTTGTCATGCTTGCCATTTACAGAGCATCAACTTCAAGCTCGATTTCCACCTTGTTTCATCCCGAATCTGTCCATTGTTAAAGAATGAAAGTTGTAGATCTCGTCGATATCTTCGATTTGATAGGTAGCAGGCTCCGTAACTCCTAGCAGATCAAACGTTATGCATGTTTTACCAAAGGACGTCGCAGTAGAAATAGCGTAGCGCGGACCACGCTATAAATGAACTATGCATAGCGCGGGCCGTGCTAGTCCACCGTAAAGTTTCGCACACCCAGAGGCGCGGGCGCGACTGTAATGACTTAGGACAGCATAGGCGCGCTTAGGCGTAAGTGGGAAACAAATTTTATTTGGGTTATTTGATATCCAATTTGAGCTAGAATAGGATTCTTAGTTGCCTAACTTGCTAGGATATCCATTAGAACTATAAATACATGATGAGAGACATAAAAAAGAGGGGAGATAGGCTAGTTTTGGAGGATTCCATTAGATTAGATTAGATTAGATCAAAACCCTAGTTCTTATGAGATTGGGAGATTGAAGCAACTTGGAGACCATTGAAGATTCAAAGTAGGAGCAAGGAGGGAGCATCAAATCTACAGACAAGAGATTCTATCTTCTCATCTTCTTCTTCTATCATTATCTTTTAATGATTATTCAATTGTGGATTCTTAGTTTTAATTCAATAATGATGAACTAATTCCTTGTTTGAGATTACAATGGATCTTATTGTGTAGTTTATTTTAATATGATTCGCTATCAATTATTATGTTCTATTGTGAGGATTGTCTATTGTGATTTGGACTTAATTGCTTAATTGCCTAGCTAACAATTATCGTGATAATCTATATGAACTCGAGAGATGAAGTATTGATTTAGATCTTATCATGATAACATGTGTTTGTGATTTCTGCATAGATGGAATTCATGATTCGTGTTTAGGATAGAGATATGCCTTTACGCCATATGTAATCTTATAGAGAACTTGTGCTTTAAATCCTTTTTAATTGTAATTCACATAGAGATATAGTGGATTAGTTAATTAGGGTGTCTTGCTAAATTCTATCATCTGCGGATTTAAGTGAGTATGGGTATTATGCATCGAGAGATGGTTTTATCTGCTTTAGTGTTCTTGATTAACAATTCATGATAGAGAATAATTGATGAGAAGTGTGTTAACTTAAATGAAGCAATAAGTGAAGTTGTGATCTTAAATCTCCGTAATCTTAATTTAACTAGTGGTAATTAGAATTAGTTTACTTATAAATTGAAATTCATTCGTTTATAAGATTGAGTTGGTTACGGGTTAGTACTTGGTGATTTTTATTAAACAATTCCTCGTGGGAACGATACTCTACTTTCACTTTATTACTTGTTGACCACGTATACTTGCGTGTTGTGCGTAATTAGATTTTACCCAACAAGTTTTTGGAACCTTCTTAACTTTCAATCCAGGCATCCGATTGAGGCGTATAATACCTTTCTGGAATGCTGTTGTCGAGAGAAACACAATGACATGGGATAAGAGGTTGTACAAAGCCGGGAAGATGGGTCCATGCCCAAATCTTCAAGTCTTCAAATTCTATCTGGTGTGTTGTCACTCGGGATTGGAGCTATAGTTCTTGTAGGACAGTTGTGTGTAGCATGTGGTTTGAAATGTTGTTGAGATGGCGTGAATGTGGGATTGAGGTGGCAAAATGATGATTTTGCCCCTCACCGGGGTTATCTCTGGTTCTGGGATGATTTAGCAGTCGTTTCTCAGGGTTATCTCTGAGATTGGGCTGCTGTAAGTGTTGAATGTCCTCACGGTTGTCTTTGAGGTGTGCCTGACCTCCTGAGGTTATCTCCGGGTTTGGGACTGAGTGCGTCGGGGCTATCACCGAGGTTGAAGCTGATTGTTAGGGATTAAAATGAGCTTTTTCGGGGTTATCTCCAGAATTGCAATTGCATTCCTCGGGGTTGTCTCCGAGGTTAGAACTAAAACTCCTGGGGTTGTCTCCGGGGTTGGAACTGAGTATCTCGGGGTTTCACCGAGATGGAAAAGACTGAGTATCCCAGGGTTGTCTCTGGGACTGGAACTGTCTTGACCTCCAGGGTTATCTCTGGAAGACGACTTTACCCTCCTGCAATGTTAGTAACAGGAATGCAAAAAATTTCGAGTGTCTACGATATACTTATATATATATATATATATATATATATATATATAGCAAGGATCAAGAGCATAAGTCTTAAATAACATAATTCCTTAAATAATATAATTCTTTAAAACGACGTCGTTTTGGAGTGGCTTAAAAGAGAGTGGTCCCACTTGTTTTTCTTTTATTTACAACAATGCCACTCGCGGTCACTCCAAAACGATGTCGTTTTAAAGAATTATGTTATTTAAGGAATTATGTTATTTAAGACTTATGCTCTTGATCCTTGCTATATATATATATATATATATATTCATCGAACTCTATTCGATTGAGCTCGGATTTACCTTCAGTAGCATACTTCTTTTTATATATATATATATATATAAAAGAGTTCGATAACAATATATATATAAGTATTTTTATATATATAAATCCAGGCTCAATCGAATAGAGTTTGATGAAGATATATATATATATATATATATATATATATATATATATATATATATTATCGAATTCAATTCGATTGAGTCTGGGAGTGATATCCGGTGCGTTTACCGCTTTTATATATGGAAAATTACTTATATATATAACTGTTTACAGCTTTTGTACATACTGTAACATCATATGAGCCTAAGAATCATGTGATCACAGATTCAGTTCTTGAATCTAGATTCGGTTCCCGTGATGGACATTTTCATTACTGAATACCTTTGTAAATTATTCATTTGTCCGAATTTCCTTAGATGGCTTCCATGCCCACAAGGAGTTCGACGCTGCTATGTACCTTATTTTCTAGAAGATGCTTCGCATCTCGAAAATAATAAAAGCAATCCAGCCGAACACATAATAAAATGGAAGTATCAAAGGTCTCAATTACTATTGAGCATAAGGGTTTAAAAAACTTATTTTACAAAACATCACTGCCATATCTTGTTAAAATTGAACTTTTATACAAAATTCAAACCCTTTGTATATAGGTGCAAACGAGGCATAGCACTACTTCCAGACAATTACACATTGACCTACACACACATTCAGATAAAAGTTTAAATTGAAAAGTGGTGGTAACCGTGTCACCACGGAAGTCAGGGGGGTGCCTAACACCTTCTCTCTGCTTAATCAATCCCCCGGACCCTAACGAATCTCGGTTTCACAGACCAGTTAAACAGTGTCACTAGGTCTTTGTGCAAACCTTTTCTCGGTTGAGTTGGTGCAACCATTTAAAAATACCAATTGGCGACTCTTACAGTCAAATCATCGACATATACATGTCGGACCTTTTCAAACTTATTTTTTTTAAATAGATCTCACCTAACATGAGAACACCAAAAGATAAGAACAGAAAGGGACAAATAAAAATCCTGACGTCAACAAGTAATTTAGACATTGTAAAATTCTGTAAATGAATTTGTAATTTAACAACATTTTAGCATACATTCTTTTATTAATTAACAAAATAATTTAGGTCTTATTTTAAATTGGTATCTCGCACTATTTTCTTCAAACTATCTTACCCTCACTTATACAATTCTGCAAAATCTAATAAAAGATTTGCTAGTGAGAATAAGGATTCCATTTCAAATGTATATAACCTTGTGGTAACACAACAAACTATATATAAATAAATAGGTAGACAACTCTTGTCAATTACATCAACTATGTAACTCTTTTATTTTGCCTCTTAGATTATTTTGATCAAGTGGTGGCACATCCAAATCAAAATTATCTAAGTTAAGTCCAACCTAGCACTTCCATATATTCAAAAAAGAAAAACATTGTCCTTGTGGTGACACAACAAAACAACATTGTTCAATTTTCTTTATAAGCATCAAATGTGATAAAATTAACATCTCAAAAAATTAAGATAAGTCTTGTGGTGACACAACAAACTTATAATAATTAATTGATACTCTATTATTTTTATCATGCTAAAAGGCGACGTTCGATATTCCAAATATCTTTGAACGTTTAGGACTTAATATAAATATTTTGAGGGGTTTGTTATTAATTTGTCTCATCTTGTTTAGCGTGCATGCACATATATACATAAAATACACGTCATATTAATTAACATGTGAAGCATGCTTGCATATATATATATATATATATATAGTATAAGTATGCACATATAAAATACTATATTCTACCCGGATTGATTATGGATTTTATTCTAATTTGGTTCACTAGAGCCACCAAGTGAACTAAGGGGTCAAACCTAGGGTGCAACATTACAAATGGGTCTTCTAGCGCTCCTTGCTCCTTGATCTCCAATTCTTCAAAATTAATTCTAACTATTCCTATTACAAAACTATTTAAAATAAATAAAAACCTTAATCAGCAGTTAAGGGGAAGTACATAGGAGGGAGATAGAATTTATATTAAGAAAAAATTAGGGAATACGAGGTATGCAGACCCCATTTAATAAAACTCATACATTCATGCATCCAACTAAAATAAAATTCAATCACATTGGTCAATAGTCCATAATAAATCACATTTATTATCATACACATCAACATATGCATCAATAAATAAATTCATCTCATAAATAATAAATTCATTCCATATATGCATCAATATCAATTTAATGGGAAATTACAAATTTATTAAAATCCAATTTTTGAAATAAAATAAACTCCTTTATTTTAATAAAAATTTAAATCATAATAAATTTCTTTATTTTATTTTCTCCAATTTTGAATAAAAATAAATTTTTTTATTTTTAATCAAATTCAAATCAAAATAAACTCCTTTATTTTAATTAATAAGGAATCCAATTTTAAGTATAAAATAAACTCCTTTATCTTAACTTAAAATTGCTGGAAAAAATAAAATATGTTGAATCATATTCCTTATCAAAATTAAACATCTTTAATTTTAGGAAACATGGAATCTTATTCCATATGTGAATAAAATCCTTTATTCTGGAAAATATGGAATCATATTCCTTATCAAAATTAAACATCTTTAATTTTAGGAAACATGGAATCTTATTCCATATGTGAATAAACACCTTTAGTCTAGGAAACATGAAATTTTATTCCATATTTGAATAAACTCTTTTATTCAAGCGAACGTGAAATCAAATTCTAAATTAATATAAAACTCTTGAATAAATTCTTTTATTCAAACGAACGTGGAATCCAATTCCAAGTTAATATACAACTTTTGAATAAACTCTTTTATTCAAACGAACGTGGAATCTAATTCCAAGTTAATATAAAACTTTTATTTTAATCATATTCCAATTCAAAATAAACATATTTATCTTAATTGAAATAAATATTAAAATTAAATTTTTTCAGAATCAAGTATGGCGCATTTGCAATTGCCCGTAATGAACTGAGATTGGCCAGCAATTGCGTTACCAAGTCGTCAGCATGTAATGTGAAATAATTTTGCCCAAAAAAATTTGATCCAATCTCATATCATACATACATGGAATCTACAAGATCGATAATTAACACAAAGTTAGGCTCTGATACAACTATTGGGTTTGTATATAGCACGATCATGCAATTAAATCACACAAAAAGTGCGGAAGCACGATAAAATAGGAATTTAAAATTTTCATACAAACCCATCACCATGATCATACTATGCGCATAATTATCAATCAATAGAAAAGAGTGGAGAACAGATTCATACCCTTGTAGAACTAGCTTCCTCAGGTACAAGTTCACCTCCAATTCTTTTCACGTTCAACTTGAATCCACCAGGTTTTATTCCTTCCTTTGATCAACGTTAGCCACCCAAGTGTTTGGCCTCTAGAGGTGATCCACCAAGGAAGAACAAATATTCAAGAAGATGTGTATTTGGCAAAACCCTAGTTTTTCCTATCTCTGTAGAAAAAGGGTGTACTCTCCAACTATTGGAATCACGTCTTTCTCACTCACTGATATCTGATATAAAACTCCTCTTATAAAGATATCAGTTAACCTATTTTAATATAATTAAAATATGGTATTATTTAATTAATTAAACTCCTTTAATTAATTAGGCTCCCTAATCTTATTAGGAATTATTAATTAAACTCTTTTAATTAATTTGCTTCCTAATCTTATTAGGAATAAATGAGATTACTAATATTAAATTAATTCACAAACAACTTTAGAAATTAAAATAATAATAATTGTAATAATATTAATAAGACTCCTCTTATTAATTAATATTTAATATTTTCAAAATATTAAGCTATTTAATTAATTCTATCACCATATATTAAATTAAATACACTTAACATATTATTACGATTATGCCATAACTTCTTAAATAATTATTCTTTCTTTTATGGTGTGACCCTTTAGGTTCTCCATATTAAACTGGTTGTGAATAAATCAATTAGAACAATTTTAATCTCATTTAAATAAATAAATTAAATTACTATTTTATTTAAATAAATAATATTTATTCTACAATAGGGATAAGCCTCCCTAGAGATTAACGACTTTCCAGATAATATAGATTTCGATATTAATCATAAAAGAACCTTTGAGTAAATAGTTACCGTACAATTCAATCATTCCACCATACAATATCCCAATTAAATATAAGACATGGATTTACTGTCAAGTGTTATTTTATTTAATTATATGTATTTTAATTCTTAAATGCACAACACCGAATAATGTCAATTAGAAACTCCTTTATAATTTCATTCTGTCTTGGCCAAGGACTACTGGGTTGTCATTTATCGAATCACATAGAATATTTCTCTTCTTTTACTAGAAGCGGTAGATTCTTTATTTATCATATATTATCTCCATGTACAACTTATTATACCAAATCATACCCTTTGATATACCCTAAGGGTCTTAAGGAATAAGTCTAAGTATAACTCATCATACGCAAGATACTATGATGATCTCAAGTCCAAGGATCATTTGTACTACTATCACTATAGGAATTCCTATTGACAGACAAGTAAAACTCCATTAGGTATTCATTAGCGAGTCACGTTCAGTGAACTTATTCTCCAATAAGCACCTACATACTTGCTTTAGTGTCTCCACACAAATGATCATGAGACCAATCATCCTTATCCAATGAGCAAGCAACGTATGTACCAATCTATCCGGATTCACTAATCCCCAATTTAGTAATCTAACGATTGCGAACTATTTTAGTTTTAAGCTTTTTAAGAATTTAGATCACATTAAAATGATCATCATCATTATTCTAAATGCATTGCTTAAAACTATTGGTTTATCACATATTATAAAGCAACATCACGTAGATAATTAAAAGCTTTTAATAAATTAATACTTTTTATTAATAAATGAATAAGATTGTTACAAAGTATATGCTTTATCTTCAAACATGATTAGCTTGTGTGCATACTACTTTCAATTCTATCACCATAGATTAAATTAAATATACTTAACATATTATTACGATTATGCCATTAACTTCTTAAACAATTATTCTTCCTTTTATGGTGTGACCCTTTAGGTTTTCCATATTAAACCGGTTGTGAATAAATTAATTAGAATAATTCTAATCTTATGTAAATAAATAAATTAAACTATTAATTTATTTAAATAAATAATATTTATTCTACAATACGGATAAGCCTACCTAGCGATCAATGACTTTCCAGATAATATAGATTTCAATATTAATCATAAAAGAACCTTTGAGTAAATAGTTACCGTACAATTTAATCCTTCCATCATATAATGTCCCAATTAAGTATAAGACATGGAATTACTGTCAAGTCTTATATTTTTTAATTATATATATTTTGATTCCTAAATGCACAACTCCTAATAAATGCAAATTAGAAACTACTTTCTAATTTCATTCCACCTTGGCCAAGGATTCCTGAGTTGTCATTTATCGAATCACATAGGGCATTTCTCTTCTTTTACTAGAAGTGGTAGATTCTTTATTGATCATTCAAGATCTCCATATATAACTTATTGCACCCAAGTATACCCTTTGATATACCCAAAGAGTCTTAAGGAATAAGTCATAGTGTAATTCAGTATATATATGATACTATGATAATCTCAAGTCTAAAGATCATTTGTACTACTATCACTATAGGAATTTCTATTGACAGGCAAGTAAAACTCCATTAGGTATTCTTTAGGGAGTCACGTTCAGTGAACTTATTCTCCAATAAGCATCTACATACTTGGTTTAGTGTCTCCACACAAATGATCATGAGATCAATCATTCTCATCTAATGAGTAGGCAACGTATGTATCAATCTATTCAGATTCACTAATCCCTTTTTTAGTAATCCATTGATTGAGAACATTTTAGTTTTAAGCTATCTAAAAATTTAGATCTCATTAGCATGATCTCATCATGATTCTAAAAGCATTACTTAAAACTATGGGTTTATCACATATAAAAAAGTATCATGTAGATAATAAACGCCTTTAATAAATAATTCTTTTATTAATAAATAAATAAGATTGATTACAAAGTATATGCCTTATCATCATACATAATTGGCTTGTATGCATACTACTTTCAATCTCCCACTTGCACTAAAGCCAATCGCCATGGTATCTCATGCCCATCTTCTCTAAGTGACAATCGAACTGTTGTTGTGTTAAAGCTTTAGTAAATGGATCCGCAATATTGTCTTGAGAGTCCACACGCTCCAGGGTGACATCTCCTCTTTCAATGATTTCTCTGATCAAATGAAACCGCCGCAACACGTGTTTGGATGTCTGATGTGACTTGGGTTCCTTAGCTTGTGCAACAGCTCCGGTGTTGTCACAGAATAAAGGTATTGGTCCTGTAATCCTAGGAACCACACCTACTTTGGTAATGAACTTCATCCAAACTGCCTCCTTTGTAGCTTCACTTGCAGCTATGTACTCTGCCTCTATCACTGAATCAGCAACTGTTTGCTGTTTGGAACTCTTCCAACTCATTGCGCCACCGTTTAAGGTAAACAAATACCCCAAAATGAATTTACTGTCATCTTGGTCCGTTTGAAAACATGAGTCTGTAAAGCCCTCTAGTTTCAATTCAGACCCTTCGTAGACATGAAACACATCCTTAGTTTTTCTTAAGTACTTTAAGATATTTTGTTACTGCCTTCTAGTGTTCTTCTCCTAGATTCGATTGATATCTGCTTGTTACACTAAGTGCATGAGAGACATCCAGTCTAATACATATCATACCGTACATGATAGATCCTATTGTTGAAGCATAAAGAATCTTACTCATACGGTTTCTTTCCTCAGTTGTCTTTGGGGCCTGTTTCTTGGAGAGATGAATTCCATGGCTCATCGGCATGAGACCTCTTTTGGGATCTTCCATGCTAAATTTCTTTAGCATCGAGTCAATGTAAGTTCCTTAGGACAAGCCAACAATCCTTTTAGATCTATCTCTATAGATCTTTATCCCCAAAATATAGGATGCTTCTCCCAAGTCCTTCATGGAGAAGTATTTAGATAACCAGATTTTAATTGATTGTAGCATAGGAATATAATTCCCTATCAGTAATATATCATCAATATATAATACAAGGAATGAAACAGCGCTCCCACTAACCTTCTTGTACACACATGGTTCATCCTCATTTTTGATAAAATCAAACTCTTTGATTGTTTCATCAAAATATATGTTCCACCTACGAGAAGCTTGCTTTAATTCATAAATGGATCGTTGTAGCTTACAGACTTGATTTGTTCCAACCTTTGAAACAAATCCCTCTGGCTGTATCATATACACATCCTCCTCAAGTTTCCCATTGAGGAAGGCCATTTTTACAACCATCTGCCAGATTTCATTGTCGTGATAAACTGCAATCGCAAGCAAAATCCAAATGGACTTGAGCATCGCTACTAGTGAGAAGGTTTTGTCATAGTTAACCCCTTGTCTTTGTTTGAAACCTTTTGTGACCAGTCGAGCCTTATAGGTTTCTACCTTGCCGTCTGCTCTAGTCTTTCTTTTAAAGACCCATTTACACCCAATAGGCTTAATGCCTTCATGTGGTGAAACCAAAGTGTATACTTGGTTTTCATACATGGAGCCCATCTCAGATTTTATGGCTTCTTGCCACTTCTCTGAGTCTTTACTACTCATAACATGTTCGTAATTCAATGGATCATTATCATCTATGATGCGTACCTCATCCTCTATGACGAATCCATACCTATCAGGTATCTTCGGTACTCTTCCAGATTTACGAATAGGGTATGTTACAATAGGTTCATCCATTTGGTTAGGTACCTAACTTTGATCCATAGTATTTTGTGGTTCTTGAACTTCTTCAAGATATATCTTACTCCCACTGACCCCTTTAAGGATAAACTCCTTTTCCAAGAAGGTAGCATGTTTCGCAACAAACACATTTTGATCAATTGGATGATAGAAATAATATCCTGATGTTTCTTTAGGGTATCCCATAAATCTACATTTGTTGAATCTAGTCTGTAGCTTATCGTTTTCAAACTTTTTGACATAAGCTGGACAACCCCAAGTCTTAACATGCTTAAGATTTGGTTTCCTCCCTGTCCATAACTCATATGGGGTTTTAGGGACAAATTTGGTAGGTACCTTGTTAAGTAAGTATGCAGCCGATTCTAGGGCATATCCCTAGAAGGAAACTAGAAGATCGGTAAAGCTCATCATGGATTAAACCATGTCCAACAATGTTCGATTTCTACTTTCAAATACACCATTCAGCTGTGGTGTCCCTAGTGGAGTCCATTGTGAGATTATACCACTTTCTTTGAGACAATTAAGAAACTCATCGCTTAAGTATTCACCACCTCGATCTGATCGAAGAATCTTAATATTTTTGCCAGTTTGTTTCTCTACTTCACTTCTGAACTCTTTGAACTTTTCAAATGATTCAGATTTGTATTTCATTAAATACACATATCCAAATCTTGAGTGATCATCAGTGAATGTAATAAAATAAGAATACCCTCCTCGTGTATTCGTTGTCATAGGTCCACATACATCTGTATGTAACAACTCTAACAACTATATAACTCTTTCTCCTTTTCCACTAAAAGGAGATTTAGTCATTTTTTCCATGAGACAAGATTCACAAGTTGGATACGATTCATAATCAGATAGCTCTAAGATCCCATCCTTATGCAACTTGGATAATCTTGTTTCATTAATATGACCGAGTCTACAGTGCTACATATAGGTATAATTAACACCACCTCTTTTCCTTTTATTAGTTTGTTTAATTTGAAGTATATTTTCATGCAAGTCAAGTATATAAAGTCCATTTTGCAAATTACCAACACCATATAAAACATTATTATTATAAATAGAATAACTGTTGTTCTTTATTATAATGTCAAAACCATCCATATCCAATACAGAAATTGAAATAATGTTTCTAATGATATTCGGAACAAAATAACAATTATTTAAATAAATGAACTTGCCCGTAGGCAATGCTAACAGCTAATGCAGCAACCTTTGCTCCATTTCCCACTTGTAGGATGACCTCATCCTTGCTCAGCTTTCTACTTCTGACCAGTCCCTGCATATTATTACATATGTAAGAACCACAGTCGGTATCCAATACCCAAGTAGAAGATTGACTTTCAAAAAAATTAATTTCAATCATAAACAAACCTTGATTAGGATTCGAAGCTTCTCTAAGCTTTTTCTATTTTTGCTCCGCAAGATAATCCTTGCAGTTCCTCTTCTAGTGACCCGGCTTGTTGCAATGGAAGCAAATTCCTTTGCTAGCTGGATTTGATTCTTCACTTTCGCCTTTCCCTTAACCTTCTTGGATTTCTCCTTTTGAGAAGATACCTTGGGCCTCTTCCTTTTCTTGGAAGAATCATCCACCATTAAGACATGGTTCTTCTTAGATGGGAAGTGACCTTCAGCAGTTTTCAACATGTTAAGTAATTCAGGCAAGCTAACATTTAACTTATTCATGTGAAAATTCACAACAAATTGTGAGAAGGTGTACGGGAGTGACTGCAAGACTAAATCTTGACTCAACTTCCCATCCATGACAAACCCAAGCTGTCCAAGACGTTCAATCAGATTGATTATCTTTAAGACATGAGTCTCAACAGTAGTACCCTCGGTCATCCGAGATTGGAAGAGCTCCTTAGATATTTCATATCTAGCAGTCCTACTTTGCTCACCATCTGACTCTTGCAGTGCAAAGAGCATAAGTAGGAGCATCCATGGTTTCATGATGACGCTGAAGCTCGTTACTCATGGATGCAAGCATGATGCATTGAGCCACAGATGCATCATCTTGCCACTTTTTAAAAGTAGTAATCTCTTCCTCAGAGGCTGTCTCTGCAACATTTGCAGGTACGGGTGAATTTAGGACATAAGAAATCTTTTCAGCAGTGAGAACAATTCTCAGATTCCTTAACCAGTCCGTGTAATTTGGTCCGGTCAGTTTGTTAGCATCAAGTATGCTACGCAGTGAAATTAGTGAATGTGACATTTTCAATTCTGCATGTAAAAAGATAATATTTTAGCAAACATTTATTTAATTAATTACCAAAATAAATTAGGTCTTATTTTAAATCGGTATCTCCCACTATTTTCTTCAAACTATATTACCCTCATCTATATAGTTCGGCAAAATCTAATTAAAGTTTTTGCTAGTAAGAGTAAGGAACTCATTTCAAATATATATAGCTTTGTGGTGACACAACAAACTATATATAAATAAATAGGTAGATAACTCCTTGTCAATTACATCATCATGTAACTCCTTATGTTTTGCCTCTTGGATTATTTTGATCAAGTGGTGGCACATCCGAAACAAAATTATCTAAGTCCAACTTAGCACTTTCATATATTCAAAAAAGAAAAATATTGTCCTTGTGGTGACACAACAAAACAATATTGTTCAATTTTCTTTATAAACATCAAATGTGATAAATTAACATATTAAATACTTAATACTTGCCTTGTGGTGACACAAAAAACTCATATTAAATATTTAATACTCTATTAATTTTATCATGCTAAAAGGCGACGTTCGATATATATATAAAATACACGGCATATTATTAAACATGTGAAGCATGTTTGCATAATATATATAATATATATATATATATATATATATAATACTAGCATGCATATTATTGAATACTATATTCTACCCGGATTGATTATGGACTTTTATTCTAGTTTGGTTCACTAGAGCCACCAAGTGAACCAAAAAGGTCAAACACTAGGGGGCAAGAATTAATATTTAAATATAACTATTACATTTAAACTCGGGCTCCATTACAAACAGGTCTTCGAGCGATCCTTTCTCCTTGATCTCCGGTTCTTCGAGAAAATATAACTAATCCTATTACATAAACTATTTAATGTAAATAGAAAACTTGATCAGCAGTCAAGGGGAAGTGCATAGAAGAGAGATAGAATTTATATCAAGAATAAAATCAGAAAAGACGAGGTACGCATTGTGACACCCCCAAATCCTGGTACTTCATTTCCTCAAGATTTGATGCTCACTTAATCAAAACATTCATTTCTAACTACCCAATCATAATAAAATTGAATAATCAAAACCTGCCCATACAGGATTAAACTTAAATAAAAATCTCCCAGGTTATCTAACCTTTAACAATAATCATTCAAATGCGGAAAGTAAATAAACTTCAACAATCTTTAAAACCAAAGTCTGAAAATAAAACTATCAAACTATTACAAGTCTTCAGTACTTATTCATCTTTCCTTTTCCTTTACTGGTGCTAGGTACGTCACCAGTTTTCAACTTTAATGTAAGAAATTTTTGAGCAAGAATGAGCAAACAAGGACCACTTGAAATAACAATAAGTAAATCTTTAAACTTTTACATCAATTGCCAATATTTGACTCAATAGAAATTTGAACAATATATTCTATTAACTTTCCGAAAATTATAACATTCATCGAGGGTCTAATGACCACTTAATCATGTCCACGATTATAAGTAATCTTTCAACTTTAACTTTAATAATCATAAGACTTTAAGGACTCCACGCACTTTGGGGATCAACCCTTCGCATACAATGTATTGTGCACAACCATTTCAACGCTAAGCGTAAACCTCTATTAAAAGAGTTGTTCATCTCAAAGATTTAGAATACAAGTTCGCACCAAAGTAAGTTTGGTTTGGATAAGCTTTCAAGGAAAATTTGGAATTTAACGAACATCAACTAAGGAGTAGTTGAATAAGACCAATAACACTATACTATAGAATAATAGTGATTGAATCAATCATAGTAAATAACGTCATGCATTAGGAATAATCTAATAGCATACAATTTGAATAACTATAGCATACCTTGCTTGAACAATACTAAGCCAAGGTTAATTAGAATTGAATACTAAACATGCATGGAAATTCAGTTATGCATGTTAATCAATAATTCAAATACAAGAATAACTTGTTCAACCTCAAACCAAAGTTTAGACAACTTACATCATTATAAGATAATCGAATTGAAAACAATAATTAGCTCAATAAGACAAAGGATTAGAAAACTTGCTCAATTATAAAATAGAGTTAGAAAAACTTGCACAATGAAGTTTTGAGTTAGAGAACTTGCCTTTAGCACAAGCTAAACCCTTACCACTTGAATTAATACCCTATACATATGACATATTGACATAGTTAGTCATTACCAACATTGTATATTTATATAAACAATTATATTCATCATATGGGTTATGTTACAAGTAGGTAACACTTAATAACATGATCATTCATAGTCTAATACTACTGAAATTATCATTTAACATTACTATTATTAACACATAACATTTATTTTCAAGTTTTGTATAGTAAAACAAACACATCTGAGAACGATTCTCGCTAACTTTCATATTTGTATTACCACAGATTTACATCTGGTTCATACATGCACATGAGTCAAGGCCATACTGCTCAGGTCACAAGCCATTGGTTCATTGCAGAATAGTAGCGTAGGCACTGTACATGAGAGTTATATCTTTGTCAGGCACTGCAAGCCATGCCAGAGTCCGTAATCCAATGACCAAACTCAAAGAACAAAGATGAACAAAAGCCAAATTGGCCTAAAAGCTCGAATCTAATAGACTGATTATCATGTAATTTATATATAAACTTTATATAAACATATTGTGAAGACTTCTAACATGTTTCTACTCATAAAATAACTTAAACATCAAATATACAACACCCAATTTCAATGTTTTTGGCAAAAACTCTATTTTTGATATTTTCAATGAAAATCAACACTGTGATTTTGTTATTCAATCAAAACAAAAATTTAAAAACATCATAGTTATGATTATACATACTCTATCAATTTCCATAATCAATTTATCAATCTAACAACTAATTAAACCTTAATTTCTATTTTAAATTAAGCCATACTCATATATTTTTCATATGAACACTCTGTAATATATTTTCTTCACAAAACATATACATACATAAATTAATTTCTCTATAACCATGCATAACTCATGAAATAACCTTATAATCAATAATCATACAAAACTATATACATAACAACAATTTGTCTTTTATAAAAAAAATTCACAGAGAACTTTTTGGAAGAAGAAGAAAACTAGATTTTTAAAGAAAAAGGTTAAGCTCCTACCTTTGATTAAGAAGATGATGGCTACTCTTTTCTCCAATTCCTTTCTCAAAAACCTGTTAGAATCACTCACTCTCTCTAGAGTTTTCTCAAAAAAATTTCTCTGTGTTCTTCTTCTTCTTCTCTCTTCTCCCAACTCTAGTTTACGTATTATCATATAACGTATAATAATAATAATAATATAGATATTAAGTATAGGATTTTAACTGACATTAGTTATAGAATTTTGAAAATCAAAAGCCATAAGGCTTGTTTGGCTAGGCTTAATAAAATAACTCATTAACCCTTATACCTTATTTAGTAAACTTAATTAAAACAAATGGATTAATCCTTATACCTTGTTTGCTAAAACATCATTAGATTAAAGACTTAATATGCAATAAGACATGTTTGACAAAACTAAATTAAACTCTTTTAATTTATTTTTAGTAACTCCTTTATAGAAAGGTTATTTGTCATACTTCTATTTAATTAAATAATCAATTAAAATATTAATCTATTAAATTAATTTAGCACATAATTTAATATCACATAACTATAATTTCTTTTATAATTATAATTTTATTTAACCAACTAATATTTTAAATTACAATTTCCCATTTAAAATATTATAATTTATTTAAATCACTATAAGCTCTTTTAGCTTACTTATTAAATTAAATTATTATATAATCTCATAACAATTAATTTTTTAGCTCCTTAATTATTTATTCAACAAATAATTAACTATACCACATCAACTCAAATTGCCATTAAATACTTATATAATTCAATAAATATTTAATATTACAAATAAATATTTAATATTTAATATTTAATTATTTATTCAACAAATAATTAACTAAATCACATCAACTCAAATTGAACAATTATTTATTCAATAATAAACATATCCATTAAATATTTATATAAATCAATAAATATTTAATATTACACTTTAAAATTCTGGAATGTTACACGCATACCCCATTTAATAAAAATCATTCATTCAAGCATCCAACCAAAATAAATTCAATCACATTGGTCAATAGTCCATAATTAATCACGTTTATTATCATACATATCACTATATGCATTAATAAATAAAACATTCATCTTATGAATAAAATTATTCCATATATACATGAATATCATTTAATGGGCAATTTTAAGTTGCATGAAATCCAATTTTAAGATTAAAATAAACTCTTTATATTATTTATATTATATATATATATATATATATATATATATATATATATATATATATATATAATAGTTATGAATATATAACTCTTAACATGCACTTCATCGTATAATATTACCAAACTATGAAGCGTCCTTAACAGGATTATGACACATCGAAATCACATATTATTAAAAAAATAGGTTTCGCGAATCGGTTTTTTTTCATAAAATAATAATTTTATACAATTAATTATACCCAATAAATTATTCTAAATACATACCCATGCATATATGGAATCAAAACAATTAATAATTCGCATAAAGTTTCGCTCTGATACCACTATAAGGTTTTGTGAAAATCATAGACGCAATCAAATTGCAAAATTAACGGAAGCAAAGTAAAATCAGATTTTAAATTTTTTTCACAAACCAATTACCCGGATCATCCTTTATACATATTATTAATTAAAACGAAGAACACGAATTTATAGAATCATACCCTTGTAGATACGAGCTTCCACAAGTACGAGTTCAACTCTTATTTCTTCGTGATCTCCTTGAATCTCCGAGTAGATCCCTTCCTTTGATCAATGTTAGCCACCCAAGTGTATGACCTCTAGAGGTGATCCACCAAGAAAGAAGAATATTCAAGAAGAAGGGTATATTGGCTAAAATCCTAATTTTTCCCATCTCTATAGAAAAAGGGACCGTACTCTTCAACTATTGGAATTGCGTATATTTGATATTTGATATAAGACTCCTCTTATAAAGATATCAGGTAATCCTATTTAATTAAAATAATGTATTATTTATTTAATTAAACTCATTTAATTAATTTGGCGCCCCTAATCTTATTAGGATAATTAATTAAACTCATTTAATTAATCAGTCTCCTAATTTTATTAGGAATAAATGAGAGTATTTATATTAAAATTAATTTCTGAACTCTTTAGAAATTAAAATAATAATAATTGTAATAATATTAATAAGACTCATCTTATTAATTTATATTTAATATTTTCTAAATATTAAATAATAAATATTAAACTATTTAATTTATTCTATCACTATAGATTAAATTAAATATATTTAACATATTATTACGATTATGTCATTAACTTCTTAAATAATTATTTTTCATTTTATAGTGTGACCCTTTAAGTTCTCTATATTAAACCGGTTGTGAATAAATTAATTAGAACAATTCTAATCTTATTTAAATAAATAAATTAAACTATTTATTTATTTAAATAAATAATATTTATTCTACAATAGGGATAAGCATCCCTAGCGATCAACGACTTTCCAGATAATATAGATTTCAACATTAATCATAAAAGAACCTTTTAGTAAATAGTTACCGTACAAATCAATCCTTCCACCATATACTGTCCCAATTAAATATAAGACATGAAATTATTGTCAAGTCTTATTTTATTTAATTATATATATTTCGATTCCTAAATGCACAACTCCTAATAAATTTAAATTAGAAACTACTTTATAATTTCATTCCACATTGGCTAAGGATTCCTGTGTTGTCATTTATCGAATCATATAGGACATTTCTCTTCTTTTACTAGAAGTGGTAGATTCTTTATTGATCATTCATTATCTCTATATATAACTTATTACACCCAAGCATACCCTTTGATATGCCCAAAGAGTCTTAAGGAATAAGTCAAAGTGTAATTCATTATATATAAGATACTATGATGATCTCAAGTCTAAGGATTATTTGTACTACTATCACTACATGAATTCCTATTGACAGGCAAGTAAAACTCCATTAGGTATTCCTTAGCGAGTCACGTTCAATGAACTTATTCTCCAATTGTTGAGTTTCGGTTATACGTAAACGCACGCTGCTGTAAATAAAACAATTTAAACCAAATTCAAAACCTAAAGCAGGGATCCATGCGAAAAAGCAGTTAATTCGGTGGTTAGAAATTATCTGGATTAAGAAAACGATTAAACAATGCTATTCCGAATCTCCAAAGCAATTCGAACGAATCTGTGTCTCTACAGTATCCACACTTAACGCTCCACTTAATCGTCCCTACAATCTGCAGAAGAAGGAATCGTGCAGATTAGCCACCAAGGATGAGGATTTATTTAAACTGCTTTTCTCTAGTCTCTCTAAGAGCTATTAGGTTTTTATTTTTGATTAACTTTCCAAAGACGCCGATATATCATATATATAGCAATAAATCGGAATTAATCAAAACCCTAATCTAATTAAAATAAAATCAATTTATATATATATTATATCTTAATTAAGTCTTACTTAATTAATATATATATATATATATACATTACAAAGCATCATTTTAATTTAAATTCGTGATTTAAATACTATCAATCATATTGATATATTTAAATCCTTACAATTTAAATTAATTCCCTTTTAATAACGTTCTTTGTGTGTGACCCTATAGGTTATTATTACGTTGGCAATAATTTTAAAATTAGATTATAAAATTATAAACAGTGAGCGGCATCTAGTAATACATCAGTGCTACCCAAGTAATAATAAGATCGATGATTCGATGTAACCTTTTCGTGACCAATGTTTCAATGTAATTTAATCCTTTTAACCTTAATATCCTAGATTAAACTCGAGTCATGGAATGTGTCATACTCTTCATAATTTAATGAAGTTTTCTTGATCAATGAGTGTACTATATGAAACAAATCAATATTTGAGCATGACCATGCATTTCATAGTCCTACTCAATCAAAAGGCCTATGGATATCACCCTAATATATAGGATGGTTAAATTCCATCTAGATCACTCATATTCCTCACACGATTCATGATGTACCCAATAATCACCTTTATAGTCCACCCTATTAAAGGTGACATTTGATGATATCAAAGTACATAAATTCTCGTGGTAGAAATATAGTGATTTCGATTCGGAGGACCATTACATCATTGTCACTATGAGAATCGCTAATGACACTTCGATGCTCACATAGAATTCTCATGGTGGGTCCATCAAAGACATCGCTCTTCAACACATACCTATGCATTGAATTAATATCTCATATATTTATAACCAATGAGATTTGGTCATCAAATCAATCCACATACTAATCTCAATGCATCATTGTTGTCCTATCAACAATGGTACTTTCGATCAGGACATTTAAGAGCAATGATACTAATTATAATTATATAATCTCATGTTCAAGTCACATACTTGAAACTATATAAATTGTATCACTATTCTAAGGAACTTTATTATGTTAACATTTATATAACGCAGTAAATAAAATCATAATAAAATCATTCATTTATTTAATCAAATATAATATCAAAATGTTAAGCAATTATATCAAATAATTGGCCTCTAGGGCATAAACTCTAACACCAATAAGTACCAACATACTTGCTTTAGTGTCTCCACATAAATAATCATGAGATCAATCATTTTCATCCAATGAGCAAGCAACGTATGTATCAATCTATCTGAATTCACTAATCCCCTTTTTGGTAATCCATTGATTGAGAACATTTTAGTTTTAAGCTATCTAAGAATTTAGATCTCATTAGCATGATTTCATCATGATTCTAAAAACATTGCTTAAAACTATGGGTTTATCACATATTATAAAAACAGCATCATGTAGATAATAAATGCCTTTAATAAATAATTCTTTTATTAAAAAATAAATAAGATTGATTATAAAGTATTTGCGTTATCATCATACATGATTGGCTTGTATGCATACTACTTTCAAAGTCGAAGTCTAATTTCTCAGGGGTCAAGTTCAAACGTTGAGCACAAGCAGGTGAAATAAAAGAATTGGTAGAACCGGTATCTAATAAGGTATAGACTTCGCAAGAGTTTGTGATTATCTTACCCGTGATAACTTCGTTTGGGTTCCTCGCTTTTTAAGAAGTCACAACAAACGCTCTTCCTTGAACCATCGACTTATGACTTTTCCGGGACAGCCTTTGGTGCCACCGTCCCAGCTGGACTTGACTTCGCTCCAGGACAAAATTGGGCTATGTGACTGCCCTTTCCACAACTGAAACATACTTTGGAAGGCTGTGTACATTTTAGACTAATGTGTCCCTCCTCTCTGCATTTGTATCATCTAACTGGTGGTCGTTCTCCTTCCCTAGAAACTGTTGTTGGTGATGGTGATGGTGATGGTGCTGCTACCGATGTCTTTCCGTCATTGTTGAATCTTCTCTTTTTGAAATTTCCACTTCATTTCTTCTATTATCTTGGCCAGGATTACCACTGAAGTGGTTACCATTTCTGGCATGATAATTTCTTCCACGTTGGTTATCACTGCTTCGACGACTGTTGCCACTGGTATGACTATTATCGTGCTGCCAGTTGCTGTCTTTTGGTTGAACTATCTCATTATCTCGCTCTAATAATTGAGCTATATTCCCAACATCTGAATACAAACAAAGTTTATGATAAATGAGATATTGATGAATTTTTTATTTCAAACCTCTCAGAAACATTCGTGTCATTCGCTCTTCATTATCCACAAAATGGGATGCAAAACAGGTTAACTCCGCAAACTTGGCCTCGTATTGCGATACAATCATATTGTTATGTTCCAGTTTGATGAATTCCACCTCCTTCATATGACGAATACTTTTTGGAAAATATTTGTCGTTGAACAATTCCTGGAACTTCTCCCAAGACATCTTAAGTGCGGACAGAAGAATACATTTTATATATTTCCACCAATAATCTGCCTCTCCACGCAACATAAAGGTGGCGAAGGGAACCTTTTGCTTTTTTTTGCATCCCAAGACATCAAATATCTTTGTGATCTGCTTAATCCAAGCTTCTGCCTTGAGTGGCTTTGGCTTTCCCAAAAACTTTGGCGGTCCCAACTCCTTGAATTTCTTAGCAGTGACCAGCCGTGAGTTGCCATTGTTTTCACCTGCATTTTGAACATGAGTCTCTTTCGTTTGGTGTTGCATGAATTATAGAAAGCTCCTAAACATCCCATCGTTCATCATTTGGTCGATGTTGTTGTTTACAGGAGGATTATTGCCTTCCTGATACACATTATCCTGGTTATTCATTGGCGGTGTCTCAACAGTCTCATGTGCTCCATTGTTTATCTCAAAAAATTTAGATGTCATTCTCAAATACTGTCACAAAAACAATGGTTAATTAAAGCAATTGACATGCCACACATTATCCCTATATTCTTACTGACCAATTAAATAACAAATAAGCTTAGGTAGGACACACTAGCGAATGTTTTACTCATCTTTCTCCTCTTAGTTCTAATCCTAGATCTCCACCAGAGATCATATCCCTAAACTCTGATACCAACTGTGATGCCCTCAAAATAGGTCCACATAACCTATTCTGAGTCGCCAAATACATAATACAAAATTCAAATACAACTTCATTTATACAACTATTAATTATCGTGTAAAATACGATAAAACATACGCTGTGAGTTTTAATACAAATATTGTCTCGTAGATAATATCCAAACTCAAATAAAATTCTCATTACAATTATTGTCAAACTATTATACAAAATGGTGAGGATTACTAAAATAACCATCTTGGACCATTACTCCACTCCCTGACTAGTCCTAGCTACATTCTCGCCTCCTGAGAAGAACAATTGAATCAAAAGAAAAAGGGCGAGCTCAACTAGTCCAGTAAAGAATATTATGACTAAGATAATGTATAACAAATTATCCTTAGTCCTCAACAAGGAAAAATCTTATAGAATACAATAGACAATAAGTTTTAGATCAACAACTGCAGCGGAAACAACAATCCATTAGAAGAGTCAAGTAGAGCGATATCTATTATCTTCTATGATTTTAAAGTCCATCATCAATATTTTATCCATGTAACACCAATCAATAATTATTTCCAATCAACGAATTATCTATGCACTACGGGACAAAGATAATCGTTTGTATCACCAGTGGTCATGATCATGTCAAACACCTGTCCATCTATGCACTACGGGCCAAAGAGGACTTTCACCACAAACCTTATCTATAACATTAAAGGTTATGATTATACCAATACACAATTTTTGGTCATAATCATACCAATCAACAGTCCATCTTTGTACTACGGGCCAAAGATGACTTTCAACATAAGCATGAGGATGATGACAATGATATAAAAAATCAATCAAATGAGATCAAGGATAAATATTAGATATTTATAATTCAATTTATCCGGAGTTCAAAAATGTCCAAATTTGTTAATATGATAACTATTTGTGAAGTAAAATTCAAGAATGATATTCATGTATCAAAAATAATTTAGACAAAAAAGAAAATTAAATTTTGTTGTGAACAATACTCATGAGTAGTATCGTATGAATAGTACCGTATGAATAGTACCCCATAATAGTACCCCAACATGAAAAGATTAAAATTTAATAAGAATGTTCAGATCAATATTCCAGTGAAATGATATTAGATGAAGCGCAAAACTTAAGGAATTTCTAATCATTTCAGGAATTATAGAATCAATACTTAATATAGTGAGTTTAAATTTAGGAATGTGAAATGAAATAATATCACTTACATAATATGGAGTATAAAAGAAAATGATATTTCTTACGAGTATTGAAATAAAATAATATCCTTTACCTTAGTAGAAACTAGATTTTACTTGGAATATCGGATATTATCCTGAGAAAATCTTGCACTAAAAGCTAAACTCAAAGTATTCTTATACTCAAAAGAAATACTCACAATATTTAAGTAGGAATGCTTGTAATTTTTGGTGTGTTTAGGAAGGAGGGGTAACCTCCCTTTTATAGTGCAACTTTAGAGGAAAAGCAAACAGAGTGCCTAACTTTCTTTTCTTTCTCTGCCTAATTCCTACTTAACATATAACTAACTCACATTTCAATGGTTGAGGGCCCACCAATTTGGAAATCATCATATTGCAGGAGAATGATTCAAATAAGCCTCCTCTTTGGAAAAAGAATATGCAGGAGAGAATTCAAAATGTGCACGGAAGGTTTTGAATTCAAAACCAAAATGATAACCTTCACTCCACTTTTATTCACATGCTGAAAATTATATATTATAATAATAATATTATCATTTAAATTATAAAAAAAATTATATTATTATATTATCACATTATTATAATGTAATATTATAATGATATATTTGAATGAATATTTTATCGGAGAAGATAATTGTCAAACTTTCAACAAATGTTTCATGCTAAATTCTTTCATTTATATCAAAATTGAACTAATATCCACCACATAATAATTATTCACAAATAATATTATAAGCTCACAATATTAACAACCAGATCATTCTCAGGAAAGAGGGGACTTTCAGATAAGGATTTATCCTTATTGGAGCGCAATTATAAAACCTAACCCCTTTCTCGACAGAATTTTCTAGACATTATCAATAATGTTAACTAATAATATGAATAATTGTGTCGTGTCAATTATTGATTTAATAATATAAAATATTGTGCAGATGATACTGTGACAATAATTGAATCAATAATATGAGATACTATGCAACAATTACTGTGACAATTATTGAATACTAAGTGACTTCTTACGTAAGCATCAATAATCAGAAATACTGTGCAATATTGTGTGCTACTGTGCAACAACACGTATTACTGTACTTTTATCACTGGGTATTTCAACAGTTAACGATAAAAGCTTTGCCGTTATTTTTTATAAAAATGTTATTTCTGTCGCTTTCTATATCCAACAGTTATTCCGTTATGTGGTCCACCAATGATTGCGTCATCGTACGAATATTCCTCGACAAAAGAATATTCTCCGACCAAACGAATATTTTATGACAACTTGCTTACTTTGCAAAATTTTCACATATCACCATAACTATAGTATTATATCAAAATAACACCTTATTATTCAAAATAATATTTAGAGAAAATTAAATCTTTATTCATAAAAAGTTGGGGTCTTACAGTAGCGGCTGTGCTATAACTCTTTTTAATCTCAGCCTTCCATGTTATTGATCAACGGCTGATACACACACACACACATAGGTACCAAACTTTTTAAAAGGCATAGTGATAACTTCTAATTATATTTTTTTGCACATTTAGGCACCAAACGCTCATCTTTTATTATTTTAATAATATTTCTCATTTAATTAGGGCATTAATATTTTCATGCACAAACAAAAATTTATATTTCACAAATTTCTTCTCACATAAGTGGAGCACATTTACTATTCATGTGAGACAGAGATCTTGTTGAACTATAACTTTTACTTGTGAAATTATTTCTTAATTTTTTTGTCAGTTTAATTTTTTTCATATTCTTTTCATTCAAATATTTTAAATAAAGTTTTGCTGTTTTTTCTTTTCACAGGCTGAAGTTTACAAGACCAACCTCGCGTTGAAAAAAATTATGACAATGGAGAGAGTACTTAACATGAGAAAGTTACAAAGTTTTTATAACTTGTTTTTCTTACCTCTTTACTTATATTAATGATTACATATTTTAGGTGCTATGACATTCGAGACACCTACATTTGTTTTAATTACAAGCCTTCTACATTTTGTTACTTGATTATTACATATTTAGTTGTGGATTATAAAATTGGTTATTTATATAATATAATGTTTTATTTGATGTTGATTACAAATTAATAAATAATTTTAAAAATTATTTTTAATTTGCAATGATTTGATTATTTAATAGCAACATTGTTGAAGAAATTTCTTTTTGGTAAATTAAAAAAATCACAATATATAATTAGAAGTGAAAATCTAACATTTCTAAAGTAAATATGTTCTTCACAAATTGTTATTAATGAAGTAAGACATTTTTACTAGTTATTTGAAAATATTAATTGTGAGAAAATCATCTCTTCGCCAAATAAAAATAATGTAATTTATGAAGAACATATTCTTCACAATATATTTTTCACAAAAAATATTTAGTTACTAACATAGCGAATGTTATTTTTAGTGAGGAGTTTTAATGCACGAAATTGTTCGAAAAAAAGTTTTCTTCGTAATAAATCTCTTATGAGTAATATACTATTTCTTGTGATTGCCGACCCTTTTTCTTTTTCTTGGAGTGAAAATTAGCTCCTACCGGAAAATATTACTGGATCTGCCCCTGGGTCCACCATTGAGTTCTAGCGTAAATAATTTATCACTAATTCTTTGTTGCTGCTGTATTTGAATTCATAAGGAATCAAAAGATCTTAGCACAGAGTTAGTGAGCTTATTATAACTAAATTTTATAAATAAATTCATTAATTAATTTTGTTATCGTCTTTTCATCATTTATATTAATATTATTTTAGATATTTTATTATTTATCATTTGAAATTAAAAATTTGAGACTCTTAACTCAACTCTTTATCAAAATACTATATTGTTTAGGGTGTAATCTATACATAAATTCAACTATGTCTTTAATGTAATTTGAAATTAAATTAAAGTTCCATACATTGTGAGTATATACAATAGAAATATTAAGCTTATAACACATTATTAATAAAATATTTCTATTGAATAAAAATTATTGAATTTTAATGATGTATTATGTTTCTAACACAATTGTGTTTACATTGTGTTTCGAATTTAAACTGGCTATATATTTCCATTGAATTTTGAATCCCATCTTAATTAGTCTAGCCCAATAAGTCAAGCCCACCCAAACTACACCTCAACCTTTTTCACAACTGAATCAGTCGTCTGCCCTAAACCCCTAACTTCTGCTTGTAAAACCCCCATAGCCGTCACCTCTCTCTCTTCACTCTCAGGCAACCATCAATGGATACTCCTCCACCAACATCACAAGCCAGTTCTGGCTCAAGGGTTAGGCCCGAAACAATTGAAAAGGCAGTAAATGCTCTTCTCAAATGGAAAGACTCCAAATCAAGCTCTGAAAAACCCCAACTTTTGCCTCAAGATGATTTCTTCTACTTAGTCCTCACCCTCAAGAAAATCCCACCAAAGGGTGGCCGCACAAACCCGCACAAAATTCCTTTACCACATTCTCTTCTTCAAGATTCTCTGTCCTCTGAGGTTTGTCTCATCATTGATGATAGACCCAAATCGAATCTCACTTCAGAATCCGCCAAGAAAAAGGTAAAATCTGAAAACATTTCTGTTTCAAAAGTCCTTAAATTCAGTAAGCTTAAGACTGATTACAAACCATTTGAGGCGAAGAGGAAGCTTTGTGATTCTTATGACTTGTTTTTTGCCGATAAACGGGTTATCCTTTGCTTCCCAAGCTGTTGGGAAAACAATTTTCAAGAAAAGAAGTTACCTTTGCCTGTGGATTTGACTCATAAGAATTGGAAGGAGCAAATTGAGAGGAGTTGTTCATCGGCATTGCTGTATATGAAATCAGGGACGTGTAGTGTGGTTCGAGTTGGGAAAGTTTGGATGGAGAGTGGAGAGATTGCTGAGAATGTGGTCGAGGCAATTAATGGGGTTGTTGAGTATGTTCCGAAGCAGTGGGAGGGTGTGAGGTCTTTGCATTTGAAGTTTTCGGAGTCTTTGGCGTTGCCGGTGTATCAAACTGTGCCGGATATGAAGTTGAAGATTCAGGGGATTAGTGAGAATGTGGAGAGTGTTGAGGAAGAAGGTGGGAGTGTAGTGGAGGTGATAGAGGATAGAAAGAAAGATGGGAAGGTGGGTAAGAAGAAGGAGAAGAAGAAAGGGAGGATTCATGAGATTAGGTATATGGATGTTAGTATGGGTGAAGATGTAGTGGGGAGTGATGTTGATGGGGATGAGAATGAGAGTAAGACGATTGAGGATGATGATTTGATTGGTAATGATGAATTTGTGGGAAAGAGAAAGAAGGGGGGTTTGGTGAAGGAACTGGCTCTTAGCGAGCAGAATGCTGAGAAACCTGGAAAGAAAACCCTTAAGAAGGGGAGAGGGGGAAGAGGTGATGCTGCTGATGAAAATGAAAATGAGGGTGAGAAAAGTGAAAATGATGATCTGGGTAGTGCTGAAATTAAGGTTAAGAAGAAGAAAAAGAAGGGTGATCCAACAGAGGGGAAAGTTCTTAGCGAGAAGAATGGGGAGAAGCGACGAAAGAAAATGAGCAAGAAGGGGGAAGCTGAGGAACAGAAGAAAAGTCACTTGGCTGTGAAAGCTATGGAAGAGTCTGGTGGAAAGAAGGGAAAGAGGAAGACTGGTCTTGGGACAACAGTGCAGAATTCCACAGATAAGAAGGTTAAGAACAGGAAGAAGTCTGCAGAATGATTCATCGAAAAGGTTCTCTTTTCGCAACCTGAGCTATATTGCAGGGAATTTCACTGCTCGTTGGACTTTATACAATCAAGTAATGTACTCTGTTTTGATTCCTCAAGCAGATTTTGGCTTTAAGTATTTCAGTTCTAATATTTTAATTTTTGATATTTTAGTCCTTATATCCATAGGTTTGTCTTGTCCCTGTCATATTGCTATTAGAATCCAAATGTGTTTAATATTCAGATCTTCTATATGAAGAACTTAACTGCAAGAATCCAATGCTTTCCATTTCTTTTGTTAATATTTAGTGGTTTCGCTTAGAACGTCAAACTCACAGTACTTGGCTTCTAAGATAGAAGTTCAACTTTTATTATCACATTTAGTGTTGATATTTTATATTTGTTAGAATTTGAGCCTAATTTGAAGCGAGTTCCATTAATCATTTGAAATGAATCTACATATCAATGGAGTAGAATGTGTTCTACTCCATGTGTAGATTAAAATTAAGTATTTGGAAAATCAAATACATAGGATAATGAATGAGAAACTAACTCCCAACGATCACCCTTAAAATGATAATAAATATTTGTGGGAAGCTAAGTCCCATATCGATTAAGAATTAAAGTTTGAATGAATTTATATACAATAAAGTTGCTTTTGGGTTTGGGCCCCAAGGGGCACCCCACTTTTGTGGTGGGTGAGAAGACCTAGCCAAGGCTTGGTTTGAACTCACTCGCGCGCCACCACGGTCGACCTGGCCGGGCTCGGGTTCGTGGCATAGTTGTTAAGGCGTCGCCTAAAAGGAATTCCTAAAAATTAAATCCTGGATTTCTTGAAGAATCATGATGATACGGTTATCATGCTCGATAGTGATGATGAGAATGCCTCATCTAGTAATCCTTTTGGTGGTCTTTGTTCCCAGCCTAAATAATTCAGGCGTGCTTGTGCTTAAAGCTTTGTGGTGGTCCTTTATGTCCTTGTCTTTTGCCTTAATAATTCAGGCTTTCGGTAATAGGAATCTTATCCTATCTCTTGCTGTCCTTTTGCTTTTCCCTAGGTTCCTGCTGTCTATCCGACTCCATTTTATCCAGGACACGCGTTAGCAGCTTTTGTTAAAGTTTTATTCTGCTTTTTAAAAGTAGATTTCGTTTAAAAGTTGTTTGTTTTTGTGTTGATTGTGTCTCTCGTTCCTATAAGAGAATAGGTTTGCTCTTCTGTGAAGGCATCTAAATTACAATTAAGTTTTTACTTTCCAAGTTTTCTTGTGAATATTCATGTTGGAAGTTCTCAAGCTTCAGTTATCTATGTATGTTAGTTTGAGAACTTCCAACTTGAATATTCACAAGAAAACTTAGAAAGTAAAAACTTAATTGTAATTTGGATGCCTTCACAGAAGAGCAAACCTATCCTCTTATAGGAACGAGGAGAGACACAATCAACACAAAAAACAAACAATTTTTAAAAGAAATCTACTTTTAAAAAGCAGAATAAAACTTTAACAAAAGCTGCTAACGCGTGTCTTGGAAAAAGCTAGAGTCGGATAGACAACAAGAACTTAGGGAAAAACAAAATGATAGCAAGAGATAGATAAGATTCATATCACCGAAAACCTGAATTATTAAGGAAAAAAACAAGGACATAAAGGACCACCACACAACTTTAAGCACAAGCACGCCTGAATTATTTAGGTTGGGAACAAGAACCACCAAAAGGATTACTAGATGAGGCATTCTCATTATCACTATCGAGCATGGTAACCGTATCATCATGATTCCTCAAGAAATCCAGGAATTCATTTTTAGGAATTCCTTTAAGAATAGATTTCAACTTCCTTTGAGAAGCATCATATTTTCCCATATCAAAATCCTTAACTTGAGGAGTGATATTCTCAATTCTATCCTAATCAAACTTAGAACACCATTTGATAGCAAGTTGACAACATAACCGATGAACCCCTATTTTTGCATGTTGAGTAATAGTGTAGGACCATTTAAAGATCCATGGAATTTCATTAACATAACAAAAAGTTATTAAAGCTTGATTTTCATTAAAGCAATTTTAAGTTTGAAAATATTTTTCAAATATATCTTCAACCTTCGGGGGAGAAACCCTGGGACTGGTCCCCAGTAATAGAACCAAGATTGATACCATCAAGGAAAATCTTGATATTTGATAGTTTTAGGAAACTTAGGGTGAAGAAACCAGCTTATGAGTATAATGCTCGTTCTGATAGTATAAAAACTTTTCCCAAGCTAGAGTATAATCAAAATAATTGAAATATTTAAGAATCATAAATTTTGTTTCAAAAAACTTATGAGTCCTCAAGTCACCCAGCCAATCACAAGGACATAAGACTTTTAAGATCTTAACCGTAGAGAAAGTTAGATTGTAACGATTCCTCGGCTTATGGGAAACTTTAATGGAGCAAGTTTCCACTAGAATTTTTTACGAAAACTCCCTAGTTTTAGGGAGGTACACCGGCAAATCATGAGAGAGTAAGACAGATAAAGATCTGCTACTTGCTCCGGAGACCTAATCGCATCAACATCTTCAATATCGACTACCTCTTTGATCATGGTATCGATATATTTGTGAATCCATCTTAACTTTAAGCTCAAGAGCCTTTTCTTTGTTACTCTGTTTTTGAGAGCTTGTCCTTTAAGAAATTCATAAGTGGTTCTCTCCCTTGCTAGTTTAGCTGAACGTCTAGGAGGCCTGTCAAGATTCAACACACAAACATTTCCTGCAAGAATTCTGTAGTTAAGAAGTCTGACAAAGAATTTGAGTCTCCTTTAATGAACTCAATATCAAAATCAAAGACTGATAACAAGGCTTGCCACCGAGCAAATATTTGTTTAGAAGCCACGTTTTTAACATTCTTCTCTAAAACTTCTTTAGCTGATTTACAATCAACTCTAAGAAGAAATCTTTGATTCAAGAGATTTCTTTGGAATTTTTTAATACACAGAACTATAGAAAGTGCTATTAACTCTGAGCACCGTAAAGAGGATATAATTGTCTTAAAGATATAGCACCAAATAAATACAAGCTTTGACATATTCTGCATATCAACTTTAGTGTACAATAGATAAATTTTATATATATAAAGCTCTTGTCCATTCATTTTTCCCAACAATACCTGAGTGGTGTAATTGGCCTCCAAATTGGAGATTTCAATTTATTTTTCTATGATATTTTCTGCATTCTAAGACACTCTTGAGAAGTTTTTATTGATACTATATGCTTTCACATGTCTGATCTAGTTTTAAAGTTTTTTTTTATTATTTATTGCCATTTATTGGTCCAAAAGTGTAGTAAAGGTTTTTTTTTTGTCCTGTTCTATTATCTTTGTCGTGTGAAATTATTCTCCTTTTAAGTCTAGCGTTAAGAATAAATTCATGGTGAACTTTAGTTTGGTTGTGTAATATAAGGATGTAAACGAGTCGAATTGAAGCGAACAAAGAGCTACTCGAATTTGACTCGAAACGTTAAATTCATACTCGAATTCGAATTGTATTTGAAAAATTCTACTCAGATTCGACTCGGCTCGAATATTTATTACTCGAATTCGATCCGACTCGGATTGAATTATATTTAAACTACTCGCGAGCTTCAAATTGAAACTCGAATTCGAATATTCACATAATAACTAGCTTTATAATAAATATAATTATAAATTGAATTTGTTATTTTACTTAGAAATGATAAAATATATTTACTATTATACTTTACAAATATATAATCACAATTAAAATTAAAAATAAAACAAAATAATAATAATTAACTAACCTAATTTGATTTAATTTTGTATATATTATAAGAGAATGTATCGAGTATCTAATCGAATCTGTATCAATCGAGTATGTATCGAATCACAATTGAGAATTCGAGTAGTTTGAATCTTAAATGAGTCGAGTATAACCTTGTTAAGATCTGTGTTACTTGGACTCGCCACTTTTGGATGGAGTACACTGTATTAATACCATTACTTACTACCTGATCTGGAAAAAAGGGATTCGTACGGGATTCGGCCACATAAATTCGGATACGGCTGTTTTGGGAAGAAGAGCTGTGAAGAGGAAGAAGAGCCATGAAGAAGAAGAAGAAGCCGTGAAGAAGAAGTCGTAAGAAGAAGCGGTAAGAAGAGAGAGAGAAATCAGATCTGAGACATAAAATATATATGGACAATTACAATTAGATACCTCATAGTTTTTAAAATATTTTAATTTAGTCCCTAAGGTTTTTTGAAAGTTCATATTAGCCCTTGAAAAATTACATATCAGTCCCTAAAGTTTTGTTTTTTTTTATTTCTACTCCTATTTTTTTGGCAAAAAACACTTTTCACCACTGTGGTTGTAGTATTTTAAACAATTAGTCATTGTACTTTTAAAATATTCAATTAGCCTACTGTACTTTTTAAAAATATTCAATCAAGCCATTCCATCCAATTTTTGTAGACGGATGTTAAAAAATTGGGCTGATTTTCCTACGTGGCTTTTGAAAAAAAGAAAGAAAAACAAGTTATTTCACGGCAAGCAGATCATTAAATTCCTAATACTATCGAGCCATTGCACTTTAAAAAAAATGCAATTGCCCACCGCGCTTTTAAAAATATATTTTATTTTATTTCTTTTTCTTTACCTAAATATTTATAATATGTATAATATTAATAAAATTAATATTATAATATTTATAATATGTATGTTTTATTTTAAAATAAAAATAAAAAATACTTTCATGTTTTAAAATACTTATAAAAAAAATTTTAAAAATATTTATATGTTTTTTTTAAAAATATTTATATTTATAATAATTTTTTAATGGATTTTCTTTATAATTTTTCTTCTCAAACAAAAAATAAAATAATAAAATCATTATGTGGTAAAAAATAATTAAAATAATAATAAAATTAAAATAAATATTTTAATTCATTTTTTATAATTTTTCTTTTCCTTTTATCTTTCCTTTTTTTTATAATTGCTTTAGTTCATGAAAAGAAGAGGGATTTTCTTTGCAATGATAGATGTTAAAGCCAATGATGGAAGGAAATAAAGATTCAAGGTCTGATTTAAAAGTTTATAACGATGATGAACCTTTAATGTCACCTAGTTTCTGTATTTCGGTTTAATCCAATTCCGAATCTAATGAAAATGGAGATGAAGAGAATGAAAATGGAGCGAAGGATTTGAGGCTTTTTCGTGAATGCGAGTAACTGGTCCAATTGAAATAAACTCTAAGAACGTTGAAGTTAGATTATTGCCCGAGGCGGCAACAGTTTCTATTGGTCTGAGTTCTGAGACACGTGCGATTATTTTAAAGGTGAGAGCTCCTCCTGGCACGGGAGAAGGCAACGTCTAGAACTCCGATCGATTTGGTGACTGTATTTGATGTCAAGGTTGCTGCCTGGGTTGATTCGATCGAGGAAGAAGATGAGCCACATCAGCATTTACATGTTATTTCTTTTATTTTTATTTTACTCTTGAACTGCCACGTGTGTAATTATTTGACGTCCGTCCAATTTTTTGGACGGAATGAGTTGATTGAACATTTTTAAAAAGTACAATGGACTAATTGAATATTTTAAAAGTACAGTGACTAATTGCTTAAAACACTACAACCACAGTGGGATAAAAGTACTTTTTGCCCTATTTTTTTATATTTTTACACTTCAGTCCCTAGAGCAAAAAAAACTTTGTTGATATAATTTGAAACATTATTGTTAAAAAATCATAACATACCGTATCCCCGCACCCGTGTCTAAATTCGGATCCATATCCGCGTATTCTCTATTTTTTGACTTCACGTGTCCGACACCCAGATTCGTACCCGCACCCGACACCTGCACACGAGTCCGAGTAACACAGGCTAAGATTCCACTCGTATTTTTATTTGAACTATTTTTTATACTCAGATTTGGATCATATTATTAACGAATCCGAGTCTGGCTCATATTTTTACTAGTCGAGTCGAGTACGAATCTAACTCGAACTGTTTGGCTCGTTTACAACCTTAAATATAAGGGCACTGTTTGTCAATACTCCTATTTAGTGGTGCAACTCAGTGATGGAAGACGGTAAAAAGCTGAAGGTTACTTGTGTGGTTTTCAATGATACAAAACTTTAGATGGCTTAAGGCTAAACTCCAGATGGTTTAATACGAAAAAATTGTTTGCAAGTAATAGTAGAATTGCTTTATGTTGCTATTTTCGTCTAAATTTCTATGTTACCGAAATCCCTCAAAATTGGCCTGATATATATGGTCCCTCCCCCTCCCCTCCCCCTCCCTCCCCTAAATCCATTAAAAAGATGCTGCCTACTATTACAGCTTATCTTGACAAGCTTTCTGTAAATGCACTGGAAGACAAAAGTGGTGGGGAACATGTGTGACAATCTGAGGTTAGCAGGTTATCCTTGCATCTAATTTAGGTTTCCTATACCATATATCAACGTCTTAGTTAGCATAATAGACGACGAGCTATGTGCTATTATCTTAAAAGTATCAACGCTTGGTTTTTAGAGCTTTTTTTATTTAAACCAGGTCTTCTATAGCTCCTATAATAGCGAAGCAACGAATTCTGAGATAAAGAGCATCATTGTACCGACACTAATATTGTGATTAGTGATGTGTTACTATGTTTTTTAAAGGAAAATATTCCAGATGTTCAATCACAATTTTCATATTTGAAATAGCACAATGTTAATTATACAACATTATTGGGAAAGTTGGATGTATGCATATAATTTGTCCTAAAAGATAATTTTATCTCCATTACCCCTCTAATATGGATAATATGCTATATATTATAACATTATTTGCAGAATGTTCTGTTTTTGTGTGCATGTTGCAAGATCTGTTTGGAGTGTTTGCCTCGGAATATAGAAATTGTCAGTTTAGTTATTCTGTTCTTGATATTAGACTAGCTTTATTTGTAAACTGTTTTTGTTCGGCTTTATTGTAGTGATCCAATAGTATTCTGGCCATAACTGTTTTTATAGCCACTTGATATATAGGTATTGAGTTAAAATATGAATCTGACACTCATTCACATAATTGAGCCTATGAATTTGGAAGTATATCTCATGCAGTTCACTGTCGCAATATGTTGCCAATTAGATGATTTTCATGGAACTTCTGTTTAACTAGATGGACTTCTCCCCGGGATTGAGTCACTAAAGTTTAGATCCCAGGCATGTTAACAATTGCTTTATATAAGAAAAATTTTTGCTGACCAAAGGTGATAGCTCTAATACTATGTTTGGTTCTCATTCCTTGGCATGTATGGAATAGAATGACTTGAGAGATGGAATGGCTTAAGGAATGGGAATGAGAATGGGAATGGTCATTTTTATTTTTATGTTTGGTTTGTCTATTTATTTCTTCAGGAATGAAATCACCATTCTACTTTAGGTGTTTAGTTTATATGAATTAAATTATGAATGAAATGTGAAATGATTTTTTTTTTCGTTTTTTATATATTACAAATTTATAAAATGAATGAAAAATATCTTGTGAGGTCATTAAGTATAAATTTAAAATTCTTTTTACTCTTTTTTTTCACTTTTATTTTTTTAATTTGTGTGAAAATTATACTTTATTGGTTTTTAAATTTTTAAGAACGTAAGAGAGTATTATATAAATAAGTATAAATATATATAAACAATAAATGAAAACATAAATCATAACGCTTTTTACAGAATCGTATATCAGTTCTCATATTTATTTATAATAATATTGCATAGTTTGAAATAACATAACTTGTATTAATTTAATATATGCAAGTAATTTTATATATTTAATTTAAAGAAAATTAAAATTTTCATTAGGGAAATTAATATTACTAAACGTTAATTAATATTTTCATAAGGAAAATTAATATTATTAAATGTTAATATTTACTATAAATAAAAAATAATACTTAATGACCTCACAAATTAAAATTTTAATTAATATTTTTCGGTAAATTAATATTTTTATAAGTTAATATGAAAAACGAAATTGGACCACCACAACATTATGGACACGCCTTTGATATTTGATGAAGATTTGAAACTTGGAAGATTATCAAACACATGGAGAATAACTTTTAATTGCATATTCACTTTCATTGATTCTGTTTTTGATCGACTTGTTTTATCGCAAAAAGAATTAATATTTTCATATGGGAAATTAATATTAATAAACGTTAATATTTACAAGAAATAAAAAATAATACTTAATGACCTCACAAATTAAAAATTAATTAATATTTTTTACAATTAATATTAATTTACCTTATGAAAATTAAATTTTTAGTATTCATATAATTAATTTTTACTAAAATACATACTGTAAAGAGTAATTATATGAATACTACTCCATATTCATATTCTATAAGAAAAATACATATTGTAATTTACAAAAACGTTATTTTTACTAAATACAGTACGTATATTACAAAAATTACAAAAAAACGTTAATATTCATATTCTATTTTGATTTTTAAATATTTATATTCTACTTTTGTATTTTTTTTTACAGTATGTATATTTTTTAAATACATAAAAAACATTAATTGTTTTGTATGTATTTAGTAAAAATTAAATATTAAATACAATATTTACAAAAATGTTAATACAATATGTAATATTTTTTACAAAAAATTACTAAACATTAATATTTACAGTATGTATTTTAGTAAAAATTAATTATATGATATGAATATTTATATTCTATTTTTATAAAAAAAATACACTGTTAACATGTTTTATTTTAATTTTTGTAAATACAAACATGTTTTTTACTAATAAAATAAAAATTAGTATGTATTTTTTATAAAAATAGAATATAAATATTTTTTATAAAATATATTTTGACTCTAATATTAGTCAAAAAAATATTAGTCTGAAAACAATACAAAAAAAGTAGTTCAAAATAACGTTTTTGTAAGAAAAATGAAGTAGCATAAAAAAAGGTAGAAAAAGAAAAGAAATGATAATAGATAGCAAAGAGAGGAGGGGAATGAGATTGGCCTAGGATTGAAATAAACCACCTATTTGAAAAGGAATGAAAAATAACTTTCAGATTTGAAAGAGAATAACTAAAGGAATAGAATGATCATTCTAATTGACTAACTAAACATATTTTAAGTCATTCCATAAGGAATGATTTCCCTTTATTATGAAGGTCAGATTTTCGAGTATGCTGAGTTCTCAGCAGAAGTAAGATTTCAGAACCCGAAGAAAATAAGTTTCTCTTATGTTCGCCCATTCCCTCCTTGCTCCCTCTCTCAGCAGAAGTAAGATTTCAAATTAACTAGACGCCATTCGAAGAAGAAAAGTTTGTTTCCCTTGTGAGATTGGAGGGGAGGGGAGGGGAGGGGAGGGGAGGGGAGGGGGAAAGTATGATAGGAGAAGGGATGAGAAGAGATTTATAATTTTTTTGTCATGTTTGTGAGTTTTAAAAAGAAAAGAAATGAATGTAATTTTAATTATATTTTTTTCTTCTTGTGAGTTTGGAGGGAGGGAGGGAGGGAGGGAGGGAGGAGGGAGGGAGGAGGAGGGGGAAATATTTTTATTTATAAACTACTCTATTACTATTTTCCCTTTACATATAAATGTAATGAATGATATAATTTAATAATATTTATCTATTGGAATTATTTTGCTTAGTTTTTTTTTTATTGAAACGTGAATGATGTACTGCATGTGCAAACTGACTATTACACTGGGGAGTATAAAAATAAAAAGGTAATTTTACATGGAACACATTATAAAAATTAAATTAATAGACTATATAAAAGTTTAATTTTGAAAGTCAATTTTATAGTAATTAATCAATACGAACAATATTTGCATAAATATCATATCCCGAACCGATATACGAGTATACAAAAGTATTGGGTCCACAACCGTTTATTTTATATATGATTTTGTCCCAAAGAGAAAAAAAAGAAGAAGGTTACACTGAATAACATGTTTATATGTTTATTTTTACTGATCATATTTTCAAAATTAAGAATAAATAATACATGTGACTTATTACTAGGGATAAGATTGTCATATTATTTATTTTGAAAAATTATTTTATAGATAATATAAAATAAAATTATAATTGTTACTTTTAATTATTGTTATATTATTTGTTTTAACATGTTATTTTAGATAATATAAAATAATTAAATTATCCATACTTTCTCATCCCTCCAAAACCTCCCACATTGTTGTGTTATTAATTACATTCATATGCATTTCTTTTATGCTGCTTAGGTATGTTTAAATGGTTAGATGAATTGGTAGCTTTGTGACTTGTAATGTACTACATTTTGTTTGCAGTTAACTCAATGTCAAATAATTGTTGAACTTGGTTAATGGAAGTCATTTTTTTGTGTATCATTGTGAATGAGTTGTGCAAGTTTAATACAACAAATGTTAAATGAAAAGCAAAGACAAAAATTGAACAAATTGAGGCTGAACAAATGAAATAAAATCTAATTTAATTAATCCAAAAGCAAAAACATGTTCATTACATACCTTAACTAAACATAAAAACATCAAAATTGTCCAAAATATATTGCTCAGTAACAAAAAGACAATAAGTAGTCATTTGTTCAAACATCATTGACAATAATTACAAGATATGTCTAATGTTCAATTTCCTAAAGAGCCACAACATTAAGAACTTCATTTATCTTCACTGGAACTAGGTGACATTCCTTGTGACTTGCTTTTCTTGTTGCTCTTATCTATCCTTTCATCCCTATCTACCATAAGTTGTCTGGTAGTTATGCAGCTTCTACCCCTTCATTGCAGTCCTGGAGGTCTGAAAGGCATGTTGGACAAGTTAACATGGCCACCATCACCTATGTGGTTGATTCTTCTACTGCCAAGTGAAGTTGTACTTTGTTTGTAGCCTTATCTACTCTAATTTGAGCTTTATTATAGATTACAAATCTAGTGTTAGGGTTAACTATAGCTGACTGTGTCAGACTTTCTTCATTGACAATAATTGATGATGTGCCACTTTGCATGTACATAATGTCAACGTCGGGGAAAATTTTCTTTTGGAATTCATCTTTTAAATATTTCTTACCCTTTATTTTTTCTATATGGTTCGAATTTGGTTTGAAAGGGTGAAATTAACAAAAGAGTTCAACATGAAATGTCGACAATTTGAAAATATTTATTTTTTACAGAGCCGCTAGTTGGTAGGAGTGAAATGGTTGTACAAACTCAACCGAGTTTATGAAAGGTTTGGCAAAAAGACCTAATTATTGGACTCTGTTTAACAGGACTTGGAAACTGAGATCCATAGAGTTTGGGGGCTTGCTTAAGCGGGGGGAAGGTGTTAGGCACCCCCCGACTTTCGTGAAAACACGGTTAGCGTGTCTTTTCAATTTCCTAATTTATTTGAAATGTGTGTGTGTTGCATTTAATTGGGCCTAAGTTCGTTATTTGGAAGTAGTGATATGCTTCTTTTGCACCTATATACAAAGGGATTGACTTGTATAAAAGTTCAATTTTAATACAAGACATATAAAATGATGTTTTGAAAATAGATTTTTAAACCCTTATGCTCACATAGTAATTGAGGCCTTTGATACTTCAATTTTATTCCGTATTCGGCTTATTTTGATTTAATTCTCGAGATGCAAAGAATCTTCAACAAAATAATATGCATACAAGTGTCAGGCTCTTTATGGGCATGAAAGACATCAAAGTATGTTCGAGCACCACACATATGATTTGCAGGCTAGCTGTACAATTGAAAAAGGTCCATCATGGGAACGAGATCTAGACCTATCAACTGGATCTTAGATCCCGTGGCTCCTAAGCTCACATAATATCATATGAATATCTTGCATAACAAATATATTGACACAAAACAAATATTTAATCTAAACATCGCTAAACAAAGGATTCATAAGTTAAATTCTTACATGCGTGTACCCAAAACTTTCAACTTCCTCTAGATAAAGATCTAGGGTCGCGCGGTTGCTTAATATTTACAAAACTAGAAAGAAAACTAGATTTAAATAAATCTTAGCCATTCTAGCTCAACGGTTCTAATTTTATAACTTTTGAACCGGTTAAGAGTTAGATATGGCTAGATTTAGATAAATCTAGTCCACAAATTTAGATATTACAACTTTACATTGAATGGACAGTTAAAATTGATATTTAATCACAGTAAAAAATTAATATATATATAATAATAATTAGGTGCAGTTAATAAATTATATATATATATATATATATATATATATATATATATATATATATATATATATATATTAAAGAAGATAAAAGTTTCGGATCGGAGAAAATCTTACAGTGTGTAGCGTGGAAGGCTTTAAACTGCTTTTGAAGCTTGAAAACTAAGTTTTCACCAGTTAAAACTTGATATATATATATATATATCAATTAATAAAGAACTTTCTTCTTCTTCTTTTGTTATTACATTAATTCTTTTACAACAGTTTTTATTGCAATTTTCTTTGCATATGGTGACTTCATTTTCACTATCTGATTCTTTATTAGAGGCGTTATCACTAGAAGATTCTTGAATATCAGAAGCCTCTTCATTACTACTACTGTTGTTTTCGATCCTCATTAATTCTAATAACTGTTCTGTATCTTCAGCTGAAATATTCAACTGAGTTAATTTTTGTTTAACTCTACATTCACATATAGTGTCCTTTCTGCCCACAATTGTGACAGACAATTTTACTTTTATCATATTTCCTTGATTTTTTATATGACTTCTTCTTAGATGATCTTGGTTTATTGTAGTAAGCTTCTTGATTATTCTTCTTATCTTACTTTTGTCTTGATTATATTGCTTATTACTTTTTTCTGACGTTTATGGCTCTTATGTATTTCAATATGCTTATAGCATGCTTTCTTTTAGAGGGAGCAACAGTGATAAACCATCTTTATTCACAGAATGTTTCTAACTTCATATTTGGCTTTATTTCTATCTTTACTAGCTTGTTTAGCTAATTTAAAATCAATACACATTTTTAATCCAATTTTTTGAATATAACTTATAATATCTCCATATCAAACAGGTTCTCAATCTGTCCGATTGGGGTAGTCATTTGCTAAACAAGCCAGTAAAGATAGAAATAAAGCAAAATACGAGTTAGGAACATTCTGTGAACAGTATGGTTTACCGCCGGTTGCTCCCTCTAAAAGAAAGCACAGGCATAAGTATATTGAGTCACATAAGAGCCATAAACGTCGTAAGAAAAGTAATAAGCAATATTATCAAGACAAAAGTAAGGATAAGAAGAATAATCAAGAAGCTTACTACAATAAACCTTCCTCTACCCCTCTTCTTCTTATGTTCTTATTCTAGTAAACTTGTAAGTCATTTTATTTCTTGCACTTGTAAATAGTTCTAGTAATCATCAATAAAATTATTTATTTAGTAATTTATCTGTGTTTGTATGCGCTTTCTTGTTTTTCTTCTCTCCTCTTCCTCTTCCTTACCAAATGGTATTTCTTTGGCTCCTGGATCATTCGCCTGACTTGCCGTAAACCACCTTATTTAATCAAACTTCTCTTTACTTTTTCAAAATCATCTTCTTCCTCAAAGTTCTGAATTCACCTTACTTACCTGTAGTCCACCTAGTTCGTGTCTAACCTTTGTAAGTCTCCAGGGTGTGAGCAGTGTCGGGTTATAGAACATAGGTATGAGTCTACTTAGGGTAAACGGGGTATGCATGAATGAACCTTGAGTAAAGATTTTCTTTTGAAAAAAATTAAGATGAGTAGATTATTCAGATCTAGCTCTTTAGTTAGTAACAGGTCAGCTTTGCCTCCTGTCCCAGATATCATCAACCAAGAAGAACATAGTTATGAAAACATTAATCAAGTTTTACACAATTAGAACATACCTAGAGTATCTCCTAAAGAGATTTACCAGTCAACCTTTTCAGATAAATTCAAAACTGACTATAATGTCAAAACAGTTGAAAGAGTTTATACTATTAACAAAGAATATGAAAATTGTAGTCTTTTATCTCCTGAAGTTATTAAAAAACACAGAAAAAGGGTTACAACTTTATTCATATAGGTCTTGTTCAAGTTGCAGTTAAACCACTTAACAGAAAAGGAATTAATTCATCTATCTACCTCTGTCTTAGAGATGCTAGATTTTTAAATTATTATCCTAGTATTATTAGTGCCATGGAAGCAAGTTTGCATAATGGACCTATCCATTTCAATTGCTTTCCTGATTTCACCTTGAGTCTTAGTGATCAAAACTTATTTAAAGCTTTATCGTTAAACATTAAAACTGATGGAGAGATTACTCAAATGATTGAAGGATCTCAACCCATTGCTTTGATTTACAAGATTTATTATAAGACAATGAAGTCAAACTTGAATGTTCATGCTCTTAATAAAAGTCCAAAAGATCAAACAGTTTTAATTCAAAGTTCAACTAGTGATGCTAATATCCAGATTCCAAGAACAATCCTATGGAAGGATATTACCTTACCTAATCAATGGACTTTACCAAATGAATTACCACAACAACCCATAGTTAACAATTCGTTAAATATTGAAAACATCAAACAGTTTTCTGATGGAACTGTTAAAATTAGTTTTGAACGTACTAGAACACCAGTTATCATTGAAGACATTTCTAGTTCTTTAGCTCCTTCAGTTATCCACACTAGAAGAGATACTGAAGTACTTAGTAACCCATCGGTTAGAGATATCAAACTTAAAGGTATCCTTAATCAAGGACAAGTTAGTCATCCTTGTAACACTCAGAACGATACCGTTGAAGATGAAGGTTCTTCTTTCTCCAAGCATCCTCGATTTATCCCATTACGCCCGATATTAATGCCCCAATTCACAATCAATTGAGAGTCATTAAAAAGAATTTTGTTTTAGATTGGGATAACTTGGTCAAAGATTTTAATTCAGAATCTAACAAAGTGAAAAGACATCTCTTCAGATCTAATCATCCTGAAAAAGAAAGAGATAAAATAATTAACAGATGGAAAAGATTTATTAAAAATGAAGAAATTAATATTATTTTTTACGATTGGTATGAACAATATCAAAGTAAATGTAATGTCATTAGTAAAACTCAATGGATTAAAGAAGACAAATCAAAAATTTCGGCTAGTCATCCTCCTTTAGAAATGGTTCTAATTCCAGTTAAAAATACCTCAGTTATAGCCAGTCCTTTTAAAATCCCTGATGGAATTAAAGATGATAAAAAGATAATTGAGCAATTAAACTTTAGCAACCAATATCTAGCTACTGTAGGAAAACAGCTAGATAGGATTGAAGAAAAATTTGAAGAAGGAATCATTAAAAAACCTGATTCAAAATTAGAACAATCTTTGATTAAATTACCAGAGAACAGATATAATTTAGGATTATCTAATAAAGATAGTGAACTTGTTCAGTCTATTGATAAGTTATTTAAAAAACTTAAAACTGAAGCAGGTCCAAGTGGAACTATTGCCATTATCGATCATGTAGAATCTGATAATGATAACAACAGTTCTTCTGATCATTCATCTAATCACTCATCAATTTCGAACCTTAATGAACAGCCAAATAAATTAACTGTTAATAACACAAGTATTACCAGAAATTGGTATTCTAGACCAACTCCTCCGGATCTACAGTTCGAAGAGAGAAATCTAGATAAATAATTTTCTATTTCATCCAATAAAATATATGAATGGAATATTGATGGATTTAGTGAACAAGAAATTCTTAATAAACTGAATCATATGTCAATGGTAGCCAACAACTATATCACCAAATTCAACACTTTATCTCAACCATATATAGTTGAATTAATAGCTAGCGGATTTATTGGTATTCTTAGATCTTGGTGGGAAAAACATCTCACAGAAGACATTAGAATATCCATAGTTCATGCTATTCAAAGAGATAATGAAGGCAATCCCATCTTTGATGAAGATGCTGGTATTGGTCTTCCTGGTGGAGTTAATACTTTAATTTTTACCATTATTAAACATTTTGTTGGAACTCCTAGTAATATTACAGAAAGAATTCATGATCAACTAACTAATCTTACTTGTCCCACTCTGAGTGATTTTAGATGGTACAAAGATGTGTTTACCTCTAGAGTTATGATGAGAAATGACAGTAATAAACCATTTTGGAAAGAGAAATTCGTTAATGGTTTACCATCCTTATTTGCTCACAAAGTTAGGGAAGAATTAAGTAAAAAATTAGGTTATATTGATTATGATAATTTAACTTATGGAGATATTATAAGTTATATTCAAAAAATTGGATTAAAAATGTGTATTGATTTTAAATTAGCTAAACAAGCTAGTAAAGATAGAAATAAAGCTAAATACGAGTTAGGAACTTTCTGTGAACAGTATGGTTTACCGCCAGTTGCTCCCTCTAGAAGAAAGCACAGGCATAAGCATATTGAGTCACCTAAAAGCCATAAACGTCGTGCAAAAATTAAAAAAAGATATAATCAAGATAAAAGCAATAATAAAAATAGTAATCAAGATACTTACTACAATAAAACTAAGTCATCTAAAAAGAAATCATATAAAAAATCAAGAAAATATGATAAATGTAAAATTGTCTGTCACAATTGTGGGCAGAAAGGACACTACAAGAGTGAATGTAGAGTTAAACAAAAATTCTTTCTCTGATCATTCTGACTTAAACTCAAACCGTTCTTGCATGAGTAAACACATACTGTAAGATCTAATGATACCCTTAGCCTAAACTACTCCCACACTGGAGTCTTACAACGGCATAACGGGACTTATGGCGATCTTAGGTGGTTTACGACAAGTCAGGCGATTGAAAGTTGGAGCCAAAGAAATTGAAAGTTTGAAGAAACATTTAAAAACAAATCAAACTTGTTTTCAATCGAAACCACTAACAGAATCAAGAACCAACCGTGTGGCTCTGATACCATATAATAGCGACGATTAAGTTTTTTTTAAAAAAACTTAAACAGAAAAGAAAAGATTAAGAAGAAGACCGGTTAATCGGTAAAGTAATCTCTTTCTTTTATTTATAAACATTTAGGGAAGGGATTACATCTTTAACCTAGATCTAAATGTTTAAGGGAAGATCGAAGTACGAAAGACTTCGTCTTCTTCATCTTCTAACTAGAAGAAGGAAGCTGAAAGCTTCGTCTTCTCCGGCTAACTTATAGAGAGAAGGGAGAGAGCGGACCTCAGGTGAGGTTTTCTTACAAAAGAAAAGTCTGAGTAACTCTAACACTTCGAGTTACTTAAATAGAAAACCAAAAAGTAAATTACTGTTGAATCACGCAGGATTCACTATTACATTAACTGAAGTAAAAGTAATTTACTAAAGTAAAAGTAAAACATAATAAACATTTTACATTTACTTTTACATGGGTAAATGTAAGAAACATTTAACTTAAGTAAAAGCAAAAGTTATTCTTTTACTTTTAAATTTACTAAAGTAAAAGACTTTTGCTTTACGGAAAGCAAAAGCTGAGATGATGGCGTGGGCCATCACCTGTCGGTGATTGAAGATGCCTCTGGCGTCTTCTCCGTTGACTGGTCTGTCCCTGTCGGTGCCGGAAGGTGCTGTTGATCATCTTCTCAGATGAGTCACCATCCCCATACATTTTCACCTCAAAATTTTTATCCAGGAAATAACCCTTTCAGCCCCAAAAATTTGTTTACAAAAAGGAGGAAAAAAAACTTATTCTCTACAATCTTTTAAAGTTGTATCAGCAATTCATTTTTTATCAACACAATATTAATTTGTATTTCAAATTCTAACCTGTGACTTGAATCTTTAAAAGAAAATAGTTCACAGAAATATCTAACTCATATTACTCGCATAATTAAATTTCTAAACGAAATCATTACCTGCTGCCACCTCCTGAGCAGCCACTGCATCCTGCACCATCATGTTGAATGTACAGGTTGTTGGTCTTCCTGGTTGTGCAGGTCCTCGAGTTGCCAAGGTTCCACCACCGGGTCCCTTGTTAACACTTTCCTTCTCAAAGCATTCTTCTTCGAATAGTTCCAACCAAATGATGGTCGATCCGCATGCAAAACAACCTCAGATATCTTCTTGATTTTGGGACAATTGGGCAACATGGGCCCCTCTTGCCTGTAGTTATAGCAAACTCCCTTCTTCTTCAGGTAAACTCCAGCATGGTTCTTCCCACAATTCGAACATGGCTCCCTTCCTTTCCTATTATCTTCTGTCTTATTACCCGACTGGGTATTCTCATTCCATTTCCTTTTGTTAGGGTTACTTCCACCACTGCTTCCACCATCATTTGTCTTCTTCTTCTTATCTTGATGAAATCGAGATGCAGCTTCGCTCCCTCCTTCAGCAATTAACACCTTTTCCATCAACGCCGCGAACGTATTGATTTACAATACCGCTACTTTGTTGAATATCCATGGTTTCAGTCCATTCTCAAATCTTCTCGCCTTTCCCGCCTCTGTGTCCACCTGATGAGGTGCAAATCTCTCTAACTTGTTGAATTTGGCAGCGTATTCTGTTACCGACATGTTTACCTGCTTCAATTCTAGAAATTTAACTTCCATCCTGGATTACATACTCGGTGAGAAGTAGTTCTCAAAGAACAACTCCTTGAATCTTGTCCACAACACCATCGCTATACCAGCTCTGGCCTGATTAGTCTCCCACCAGTAATTAGCTTCTCCCTTCATCAGATAAGTTGCAAAAGCCGTCTTTTGCTCTTCCGCCACTCACGTAATGACAAATGCTTTCTCCATCTCCTTCACCCATGTCTGGGCTTCAATCGGATCTGTGGTTCCCTTGAATTTCGGCGGTCCTATCGCTTTAAAGTCTTTGAAGTTAGCCAATCTATCAACTGGCTATTCTCTCGCTCTTCCTCTTCCTACGGGAGCTCTATTCTCCATAGCTTGGGCTATCATATCTACAAAGTTTTGCATTGGGTCAGGTTGACCTCCTTTATTATTCACTAATTGTTCTTCTCGTTGGTTTCAATTCTGTCGTCTAGGCGGCATGATCTGATTAAATAAAAATCTTATATTAATTCTTTTTCTTTACAAAAATTCTTAACACAATTAGAATTCAACACATATTTCTCACATAATCGCATATTTATTGAAATAACACATAGTACATATAGTACTTAACACATTTACTATCCCTTTTTAAATCATATCAGGATTAACGACACAACTTTACACAAAAAGTTGCAATTCTCCATTTACATACAATTATTCCCAGTTCGTCAAACTTACCACACTTATGAGTTCAGGAACTTGCCACAATTATATGAGTGTATGAACTTATCCTAGTCAGACCTTTGGCGTCCATTCGCTGAGGGGTTCAGAACATTTCATATAATTATGAGTTATTAACTTACCATAAGTATGAGTTTTAAGAACATGAAAATTAATCTTAATCTTATATTCATATAGAAAATAAAGATTTCATTCATACAAACATATTTATTTACATATGCTTAAACATCGTTCTCGATATTACAACACTTAATATCATAATCTTCTACCAAAAGATATTATTACATATATCTAAGTTGTCTATGGACCACTCCCTTCACCAGTCTTCTTCTTGATGGGACACTTGTTGAATCCGTGACCCGTTTGCCCACATGAAAAACACTTCCTCAAATTTGGCTTAGGACAATGCAGAGAAATATGTCCTTCTTGCTTGCAGTTGAAGCATACATTCTTCCACATCATGCATTCTCCAGCGTGAGTCTTCCCACACTTGCTCTGAGCTTTGCTTCTTCTTCTGCTTGACTTTTCGTAATTAGGGAACATCATTGTCCCTCTTTCTCTTTTTCTTGTCTTTCTACGGCTTAATTGTTCCTTCCGACGATCCACCACATTCAGTCTTCATCCTTTCCACCAGCGCCTTGAGTTCGTTCCTTTCTTCAGTCATTTCGCGTAACGCTCGTTCCGTCTTCCATAATTCCTCCAAGAGAAATGCCTTACTCCGGAGTTCTTGAACTTCTGCAGCTAGTTGATCTTGTTTTTCAACTTTAGTCTTATTCTTTAACTCTACCTTAGCTGGCTCAGACTCTGCCTCCTCATCTCCACTTAGATACATCTCGGGATAATCATCATGATCACTCCCGAGATTAACCATGGGTTCATCTTTTCCTAATTCTTCCACTGATTCACTCTGTGCTGGCACCTCAGCTACTGGCACTGGTGCGACAGCCGCTGGAATCTCCGTACTCATTTGATCTTCTCCAAACATCCTACAATCAGTTTAAATAACTTGATTAGTACTTCATTAGTACAAACTTCTCACACTATGTGTCCACATATCTCATTATTGATGCACTTCGACAATCTCTCACTTAGAACTCTAAATGAGTTTTCTCTATCTCGCGTATGGTTATAATCCTATGGTTTTCCCCCACCCCACTTAAGGTTTATAACCTACTGCAGCTCTTCTACTAACTTGTGACACCTTGGTCACTACAACTTTGATACCAACCTGTGACACCCCCAAATCCGGGTTACCTAACCCCCGAGTTTGGTGTTCACGATCCACAATATAATACCATTTAACTATCCATTCATATATAAATAGGAATACATAAGTCATTAACATATATTGTTAATACATAAGTCCCAAGTTTGCTAACCTTAAAATTACAAACATACCCCTTAGATAAACAAAAAGGTTTTACAATACAACATAATAATAATACTGTTCATTATACTACTCCTGTAACGACCCCAAAATTCATACAATTTAATTCTCGACTTCGGTCGTTAATAATACATTCAACCACTAATTTTACATCATTAAACGATAATACAACCATTGAAATTTGCGGAATAATTAAAATTTTCCATTACAAACTATCCTCGTTCCCAAAACCTTCAACGTTTACATCTAAATATCTCAGAATCATTTTAATACTACAATAGTTTACATTCGCAAAACAATATTACAATTCAACATTAATACATTATTCGAAACATTAGACATGGTTTACAAGAATATAACAACTTAGCTAGGATATTAAATCTTCATATATCACTTTTGATCCATAACAATCAAGTAGCACATAGTGTTACCTTCAATTCTTGAATCTGCAAAAATGGCTATTTGCAAGAATGAGCTCGACAGTTCAGCAAAATCTAACAGTTTTTATGCATCACGTAGCACATAATAACATGCTCAACATACAAGAATAATCATAAACAAACATAGCATACATGTTTTAGTTCACATAACAACTATAAAGATTGAGTTCCTTACTCAATCAACATTCATAGTTCAATCATCACAGTCAAAGATTGACTTTCACATTTCATACTTTTGACATATATAATACATCATATACTAAAATTTTAAAGCAGATCATCATCAAGTTCACATAGCAAAAAGGAACTGAAAGACTTGCCTTTACCGGCGTTTTACCAACACGCTAATACTTCGCGTCCTTGCACAACCTACATTGTATGTGAGCTAGATAATAAATAAAATCAATACTCAATCTCATGGTCAAATTTATTCTAAGACCTTACTTTATCTTATTATCCTTTATAATGTCTTTATAGATATCTAACTATTTTATATGCAACTTGGTTTAATTTTTCATTTTCATCACCACACATGCTAGACTATCACACTTGTAGTTTAATGTGCGTATATCACACCATTTTATTATACCACTTCGGTTTCATAAATGCATATTCAACACATTGTTTCCATGTTTAATTTTCCTTCATAAATCAAAAATTACCCTTTTCGATTTCTTTCCATTATTATTCTTGTATTATCATCTTTTCATACTTAGATATCCAATATTAGCCATTAGTTAGACACTTTGTATACCAAAGTTTAGAAACACTATTACTCTTAGGCATTTTATCGAGCACGTTATGTGCACACATTAACTTATCTCAACTCTTGATCTTAAATGGTTAATTATGCATAGAATATGATAACACATATCTATACTCATTACATATGTCAAAACATATTTTTAATCATCAAAATATATCATCACCCAAAATCTTAATTCAAATGTAATTATAAAACTCATCTTCACAATTTCTTTAACAAAACGTTGTTTTCGTTTTTTAACGTAACTCGCTCGTTACATGTCCGCTTTTTGTTCCTTCTTATATAGAATTAACCCTTACTCAAAGTGTACTACAACCTCATCTAGGCCTTAAAGTGGGACCCTTATCCATCTAAACCAGATTCTATAATTCATCAACTAGTCTAGAAAATTTCATTTTCCGGACATCCTTACTAAACAATTTATTTTGGACATGATCCGGTCCATAAAATGGCTCAATTTTTCAAGTCTAGCTAGTAAACTTCCATATCTACAACTTTGCGGTTTAAGTTTCTTTGATTCAAAACACTGCAATTTATATGAATTTGTCAAAGTCGTAAACCGTAATAGCATTTTGATTTTCTCGGATGATTATTTTCCTTCGTACCAAATTTTTTTCCTTACTAAAACAGACATTGCAAAAGAAATCTACAAAGAGTTTTCATGTGATTCCACTTTTCAGAATATAGCTTACTTCCATATCTTCGATTTGATATAAGGCTCACTTTCTAACTCATTATACCCAATGAGGTATGAATTTCACAAGATATGTCCACAATTACTAAAAACCTACGAATTTTGTTCTTCAAATTTTCTTTCCATTTTATTTTCTTTCTTGAATCCTCTTGTTTGATTCTTGATAATCCAAGATTAAACTAATACAAACAGATTAAGCATGATCTACTACCCTAGAACATTAATATACCTAAAAAAAAATCAAGGATTAAATAAGAGTTTAGAAGTTACCTTCTTCTAGCTTCTTTTTTTTTTCTTCTTCTAGCTCATCTCAATTCCTCTATTTCTCTCTATCTCTCTCAATTTCTCAATACAACTTCTACATAACAATTATCTACATTATGAAGAACATAAAAATATAATTAAAACAAGGAATTTAGATTATAACTTTATTAGTATAAATTTAAGAAAGAGATGGAGATGATGATGATGGGGCTTGTTTTGTCTTCTCAAAGCTTTCACTTCTTCTTCTTTTTCTTCCTCTTCTTCTTCTCTAACAACTTTCTCTAACTCTCTTCTTCTTTCTTTGGTTTGTTTTCTAAAACTCACATACTAACTTGTAGTATATACATATAATATACAATACTAGTAATATATAATATATGTAACTCCTAGTAATTATTAGATATACTAATTACTAGTTAATACATAGGTTACACCAATTTGAACTTGAAAAGCCTAAGACCATGTTTGGCAAATACTCATTATTTTAATTAATCAATAGCTTAACATCAATCAATCTCATCAAATTGTCACATAATTATATTTACTTGTTAATTATAATTTTGTGTAACAATCATCACATAACTCATCTAATTTAATTATCTCAATTAAATTAGAACTATAACATAAAATTATTATATTAATTAAATTAAATACTAAATATTCATTTAATTAATCTGCTACACTTAATTACATTACTCTATAATCAAAACAAAATTTATTTATTTAACTCAATAAATAATTCAATTAAATATTTTTATATATTAAAATTAATATATAACATTCTCTTCTATAATATATGACATACACATACTCACACCCAACATATCTCATAAATAATACTTTTATTTATAAAATTCTCATTTATAATTTTTTAAAAACGGGATGTCACATCCTTCCTCCTTATAAGGATTCCGTCCTCGAGAATCACATAGAAATCCTACCTTACTCAAAGTTTTCCTCAAATCTATTCATTGAATAACTTCAACACATTACCTTAATATAGGTTTTATATTTTCTACTCTCACCATTCTTGATAATAAATTCTTATAAGTTTTATTTCATAATATTTACTTAGACTCAATTATATTTGTGTATTACATATTCTTTGACCCGTTCATTATCTTTCTCTAAGGATCATTATCATATATTATATGATCAAACTCTCGGGACATTACATTCACCCCTTCTTCTAAGAATTTCGTCCTCGAATTTTTTTTTATATTTATTTATTAATCTTTATACATTCAATCTATCAAATTAGATTTTTACGTCACTACTTCATTCATTCATTGGTTTCTATAACCACTTTCTTTCCACAAACATCATTCTACAATTATTAAACTTTTCTATTAAAAGTTTCACATTATTCTTTGATAACTCACATCCTTCTCACTTCAAAATTTCTTTTCTCATTTATTCAACATATCCATCATTCAGTGTCGCATTTTACGACTTACTTCTTTCTAAGGAATACTTTCCTTTTCACTTCCATCTTCTTGAGAATAACAAGAATCCTCCACAATTGTTCAATAATTGGGAAGTAGTATGAATAACTCAGAATTTAAAAGATTACAAATCATGCCGAGGGTCACAAGACCATGAACTCTATTCTCTAGGTTTAATAGTGCTTCACCCTCGGTTCTTCACATCAAACCCTCTTTGGCGTAATGTTTATCAATCACAAAGACCGAAAACACCCTCCGCAAGTACTCTAGGTGATCAACCTATTGTACATGTATCATGTATACAAACATTTCAAATAAGAAAAGTATAAAACTAAGCGCAACCCCTAATAATAGGGTTGTTCATCTCACTTTTCCAACATCTGAATCCGCACCAAAACAATTTGGTTTGGCATAACTTCTCAAGAAACTCTTGAATTTCATGAACATCTTTCAATATTTGTCTAGCTGAATCAAATAACATAGACCTCTACAACAATTCGGACATCAACCAAAATATATATATATATATACATACATACATATGTATTCTCATATCTCAAAGAAATCTCAAAAATCTTTTTATGACGTCATGATACACGAGACTTGTATTTACAAATCATTTGAGGATTCCGTCATTTGGTGATTTTATCATACTACATCATACCATAGTGAAAATCGACGATCCTTAGATCACATCCAACACTAGTAATACCGCATTGATGACTCCATCGCTTTTTATCATCTTTGCACCAAAGTTACATGATGCATTAATGATATAAAATATATTTTGATATATTCCAAATCATTTTTGTCTAGTCAAGCAATTAGCATAGACATATCTAATAATAAAGATTGTTGTTAAAACTCATTGGTTCCATCGGTTGATCCAATGTTTTTCAAGAAAATAGAAGTGTAAACATCAAAGACGAAGTCAATAAATTTCAAAGTCTAGCATATAGCTAGTAGATTTAGAATACCTATGCTTCCACCATCAACTCCACTTTCTATAATGATCCATTGCTTAATAGGTCTATCTATTCCTATCATCCTCAATACTCCATTCACACTTATCTATACCCAGTTCGTCAAACCTACCACACGTTATGAGTTCAGGAGCTTGCCACAATCATATGAGTTTAAGAACTTATCCTAGTCAGACCATAGGCGTCCATTCGCTGAGGGGTTCAAAAATATACCATATAATTATGAGTCACGAACCTACCATAAGTATGAGTTTTAAGAAATCGCACTTAACCTTATAATATTCTCTAACTATACTCTACTTATCTGTTATACACATGAGAAAAGAATCACCTTCTCAACAGGCATATAACAAATACCGCGACACAAACATTCCAATGATTATCAATGTGATGGCGAGGTGCAAGCACAAAACCCTCGCCCATACAAAGATTTGTACAACTCAGCCATCACAAGAGTCCTCAATTGAAACCCCACCTAACTCTATCTTGCTCTTAACTCGCTCTTTGCTCGATACGAATTTCTCGTATCACATCATCTATAACTCCTAATGAGTTATAACGTACTATTTCATAGTACACCATCTTCATAGCATTAAGCTATAATCATTCAAACATTACAGACCATCTTTCTTTTATAACTTAAACTGATCACGTCGTGATCTTATTCTATAATCATCTCTCTTAAAATTCTTTTGTTAACTCGTGATCGTTTTGTTTTACGATCCCCTTTCTTTCCTTTCATTTACGACATTATTCGTTATCTTGACTTTTGGAGTTAGGAAACTCCCATTTCTTATCTTTATATCTCTTCAAGATTCTTCTTTGAATCTTCTAGTTTATATAACAATTCTTCCTTTAAGAATTTATAACTTCATTTACATTGCTCAACATTCCAATCGAGTTCCACATGTTCATCATACGTATCCATTTTTTACACTTTGTACACATCGAGTCTCTAATAGTTTCAATATGGTACGCTGAGTGGTTTCCCACAAACAACCAACAAACTAGGTTCCGAGTCGCTAGTTCGTATATACCTCCGCTCTATGAAGGAATCGTTTAGCCCAAATACCATACATCAACTACTAAAGAGTACAACTGTACCATACTTAACTATAACTTTTATTCATAACTTCTTTATCATTCTCTTCTTATAAACATTGTCTATTTATTAGCACCTTACATTCTTATTAACTCCTACCTAAGGTTTATAACCTACAAGCTCTGATACCAACTGTAACGACCCCAAAATTCATACAATTTAATTCTCGACTTCGGTCGTTAATAATACATTCAACCACTAATTTTACATCATTAAACGATAATACAACCATTGAAATTTGCAGAATAATTAAAATTTTCTATTACAAACTATCCTCGTTCCCAAAACCTTCAACCTTTACATCTAAATATCTCAGAATCATTTTAATACTACAATAGTTTACATTCATAAAACAATATTACAATTCAACATTAATACATTATTCGAAACATTAGACATGGTTTACAAGAATATAACAACTTAGCTAGGATATTAAATCTTCATATATCACTTTTGATCCATAACAATCAAGTAGCACATAAGCGTTACCTTCAATTCTTGAATCTGCAAAAATGGTTATTTGCAAGAATGAGCTCGAAAGCTCAGAAAATCTAATAGTTTTCATGCATCACGTAGCACATAATAACATGCTCAACATACAAGAATAATCATAAACAAACATAGCATACATGTTTTAGTTCACATAACAACTATAAAGATTGAGTTCCTTACTCAATCAACATTCATAGTTCAATCATCATAGTCAAAGATTGACTTTCACATTTCATACTTTTGACATATATAATACATCATATACTAAAATTTTAAAGCATATCATCATCAAGTTCACATACCAAAAAGGAACTGAAAGACTTGCCTTTACCGGCGTTTTACCAACACGCTAATACTTCGCGTCCTTACACAACCTACATTGTATTTGAGATTGATAATAAATAAAATCAATACTCAATCTCATGGTCAAATTTATTCTAAGACCTTACTTTATCTTATTATCCTTTATAATGTCTTTATAGATATCTAACTATTTTATATGCAACTCGGTTTTATTTTTCATTTTCATCACCACACATGCTAGACTATCACACTTGTAGTTTAATGTGCGTATATCACACCATTTTATTATACCACTTCGGTTTCATAAATGCATATTCAACACATTGTTTCCATGTTTAATTTTCCTTCATAAATCAAAAATTACCCTTTTCGATTTCTTTCCATTATTATTCTTGTATTATCATCTTTTCATACTTAGATATCCAATATTAGCTATTAGTTAGACACTTTGTATACCAAAGTTTAGAAACACTATTACTCTTAGGCATTTTATCGAAAGCACGTTATGTGCACACATTAACTTATCTCAACTCTTGATCTTAAATGGTTAATTATGCATAGAATATGATAACACATATCTATACTCATTACATATGTCAAAACATATTTTTAATCATCAAAATATATCATCACCCAAAATCTTAATTCAAAATGTAATTATAAAACTCATCTTCACAATTTCTTTAACAAAACGTTGTTTTCGTTTTTAACGTAACTCGTTCGTTACATGTCCGTTTTTGTTCCTTCTTATATAGAATTAACCCTTACTCAGTGTACTACAACCTCATCTAGGCCTTAAAGTCATACCCTTATCCATCTAAACCAGATTCTGTAATTCATCAACTAGTCTAGAAAATTTCATTTTCTGGACATCCTTACTAAATAATTTATTTCGGACATGATCTGGTCCATAAAATGGCTCAATCTTTCGAGTCTAGCTAGTAAACTTCCATATCTACAACTTTGCGCTTTTAAGTTTCTTCTTGATTCAAAACACACTTAATTTATATGAATTTGTCAAAGTCGTAAACCGTAACAGCTTTTGATTTTCTCGGATGATTATTTTCCTTTCGTACCAAATTTCTTTACTAAAACAGACATTGCAAGAAATCTACAAAGAGTTTTCATGTGATTCCACTTTCAGAATATAGCTTACTTCCATATCTTCGATTTGATATAAGGCTCACTTTCTAACTCATTATACCCAATGAGGTATGAATTTCACAAGATATGTCCACAATTACTAAAAACCTACGAATTTTGTTCTTCAAATTTTCTTTCCATTTTATTTTCTTTCTTGAATCCTCTTGTTTGATTCTTGATAATCCAAGATTAAACTAATACAAACAGATTAAGCATGATCTACTACCCTAGAACATTAATATACCTAAAAAAAATCAAGGATTAAATAAGAGTTTAGAAGTTACCTTCTTCTAGCTTCTTCTTTTTTTTTCTTCTTCTAGCTCATCTCAATTCCTCTATTTCTCTCTGGCTCTCTCAATTTCTCAATACAACTTCTACATAACAATTATCTACATTATGAAGAACATAAAAATATAATTAAAACAAGGAATTTAGATTATAACTTTATTAGTATAAATTTAAGAAAGAGATGGAGATGATGATGATGGGGCTTGTTTTGTCTTCTCAAAGCTTTCCCTTCTTCTTCTTTGTTTTCCTCTTATTCTTCTCTTACAACTCTCTCTAACTGTCTTCGTCTTTCTTTGGTTTGTTTTCTAAAACTCACATACTAACTTGTAGTATATACATATAATATACAATACTAGTAATATATAATATATGTAACTCATATTAATTATTAGATATACTAATTACTAGTTAATACATAGGTTACACCAATTTGAACTTGAAAAGCCTAAGACCATGTTTGGCAAATACTCATTATTTTAATTAATCAATAGCTTAACATCAATCAATCTCATCAAATTGTCACATAATTATATTTACTTGTTAATTATAATTTTGTGTAACAATCATCACATAACTCATCTAATTTAATTATCTCAATTAAATTAGAACTATAACATATAAAATTATTATATTAATTAAATTAAATACTAAATATTCATTTAAGTAATCTGCTACACTTAATTACATTACTCTATAATCAAAACAAAATTTATTTATTTAACTCAATAAATAATTCAATTAAATATTTATATATATTAAAATTAATATATAACATTCTCTTCACATCAATTACATATTCTACAATATATGACATACACATACTCACACCCAACATATCTCATAAATAATACTTTTATTTATAAAATTCTCATTTATAATTTTTTAAAATCTGGGATGTCACATCCTTCCCTCCTTATAAGGATTCCGTCCTTGAAATCACCGAAATCCTAGACACATTATCACATAGCCACATTAGTATTTATAACCTATATAAACACTTAACAAGTCGAACTAGTTCGGTCTGGTTGGACTTCGGTCCATTCCCGGTGTTCTGGTCACCCTATCTGATAATGAACACATTGATTGTCAATTAAACTTGGTCTCTAAGTTTCAATATTATTTTAGATAAGTCAAATATCGTTTATAATATTTTTCGGAAGCTTTTAATAATTTATAAACAATTATTATAATTTATAATAATTTTTAAACACTTAAATCATTTTTAAATGATTTAATTATTAAATAATCTTATCATTATTAATATTTAATAATATAAAATATTAATAACATACTTGTCAAAATATTAAAGTTATTATTAATAACTTAAAATATTTTTAAATCATTAATATTCTACTTAAATGATTTTTAAAATAATTAAAATCATTTTTAAATCATAACCATTAATATTCAAATATTAATAAAATTATTATCAAAATATTAAAAGTCATTAATTATAACTTAAAATATTTTTCTCATTTTTAAATGATTTTTAAATCAATAAAATCATTTTTAATTCATTTATTTAATATAATAATTAAATAAATCTAACATCATTAATATTAATTTATTAATGAGATTCTCTAAAAATATTGAAAATTATATTTTATAATTCCAAATATTTTCTAACACTTTATTCTTATTTAAAATGATTTTTAAATCAATAAAATCATTTATATGTTATTTATTTAATTTAATAATTAAATAAATCTAATATCATTAATATTTATTTATTAATGAAAATTCTCCAAAATATTAAAAGTTACATTTTATAACTCAAAATATTTTTAAATACATTATTCTTATTTAAAATGATTTTTCATAATATTAAATCAGATTTTTCTAATTTATTTAATATACTAATTAAATAAATTTAATATCATTTTATTCAAATAATTATAATTATTAAAGAAAAATGTCCCAAATAATTAATGATTATTTTTAGAATTTAAAATAATTTTTTAAAATCATTTTAGTAATTTTTATAATTTATTTCTATTTTTAAATAATTTTGTAAATTCGTAAATTCAAAAATTAAATAAATCGTCGCTAATGGTCTTTAGCGACACTTTCTATCGTCTTAGGTGTTCTTGAGCTCAAGAACACTGTCAGACCAGAGTTCAAGGGTGCACGTTTGACCGTGTGTAATTTCTAATCTATACAAGTTCTGAGCAATGTTAAGCATAGATTATGTAGTGTTTATGTAATACTACATAAATCAATCACCATCTCGATCATACAGCAAATCAATAACAAGATCTGAGCTAGCAAACATCTGGTCAGAACATTTCCGGGTTTTTCAGAAACCCAGATGGTTCGACCAGTCACTTTCATGCTCGATTTATTCTAGGTTTCAGTCATGTTTTATGTGATCTAATGGTTCCAATATATAGTATATATGACAAGTAACATTACAATAGCCACAAATCAGTTTAACATCAACAGATCAACAAGATAGGACCCGGTCAAACCCTGTCAGAGGGCTGTTCATCCAGTTTTCTGGAAAATCCAGAAAACTGCTAACATAACCGAGTAGGCCACTTTGACCACTTGCTACAATCTAGAGATGGAGTGTTTAAGAGTTATAAGGCTAGGGATCTAGAGTCCACACAACAAGCTACAATCTGACTACAACATATCATCAAAACATTAACACAACGGACAGATCTAGCCCTCACAAAACGTTGTCAGACTCTGTAAAAGGCTTTCTGGGTTACCCAGAAAGTTCATAGTCATGTCCGGTCAACGGGTTTTGACCATGAATAACTTCAAATTCAGACATCAAATGATACTGCTTCCACTTTCAGATTAAAGATCACATACCAAGCTACATGTAAAAACTTTAAAACAACAAAAATATTAAACGAGCAAGGATCTGTGGCCACTGACATTACTTGTCAGACCAAAAAAATTGCTCAAGAACAGATTTTGAAAAACATCATTTTAAGGCACTTTGATGCTATGGATTCATGATAGATCATGATAGATCTTCATAAAAACATCCATTAGCAAGATTCTAAACACTTAAACACAAAAATTTTCAAAGCATACAAGATCAAAAATAAAAATTAGGTTTATACCTTTCTAATTCAATCTTTGATCTTGATCTTCCTAATCTGATCTAGGTGTTCTAGTAACTGATATTGGGACTGAATTGCTTGCTATTTTTGGATATGAAGAGAGAGAGAGAGAGAGTTGGTGAGAGCTAGGTTGGAAAATAATACAAATGTAGTAACTTTCTCTCTCCCAAATCTATATATATGTTGAGATGTTGCTTGGATTTGATCAATTTTAGCTGAGTGGTTGAATTTTGTGTCACCAAAGTCAATGTGGTTGTTAAACCACTAAAGTTGCTAGCACATTTTGCAAGTTACATAATAAAATAAACTAAAAGGGCATTTTGGTCATTTACAAAATAAATTTAATGGCATACTTGGAATTTGTACAAACCCTTAGGTTTTAACCCTTAGGGTTTAACCCCTAAGGTTCTAACCCTTAGGTTTTAAAATATTAACTTTCTATGATTTTCTAAATTAGGGTTTTAATTTAGAAAATTAAAATTTTGAAACTAAAATTAGGTTTTCCTAATCATATCAACGCTTAATAAATATATTAGGCCTTCCAATTAGGATTAGGGTTGCCTAATTAGGGTTTATAAATCCCGAATATGAAATTAGGCTTTTAATTAGAAAAATTAAAATTTCTAAATTACAATTAGGGTTTGTAAAATAGAAATTAAGATACTAAAATATAATTAGGATTTTCTAATCATATTAAAGTTTAATAAACACATTAGCCTTGCTAATTAGGATTAGAGTTTCCTAATTTACGGTTTAGGATTCCCGAATATGAAATTAGGGTTTCTCCGGCGTACAATTAGGGTTTTAACTGTACAATTGGTTTTCTAAATCTGAGATTAGGGTTTCTAATCTCTTATTAGGGTTTGTAAATTTTTAAACCTTATACGATCAATTATTGATCATTACCAACATGCATTACAAACACCTTCTCATCGATATAATTATTTTAATTATATTTTCTATCGAATCCCTATCCGGACTTAGGGTTAGGGTTTCTAATCTTGTTAAGCACAACTCTACTCTAATTTTATTAGTCAATACACAAATTGACCTTCTCGAGACTCGTATCACAGAAACTTGTCACAAAATTAATAATCAATATTAATATTAATTAAAAAAAAAATTATTCATAAATTTTAGATTATTCGAAATCCCTGGTTATCACAGGAGAGACTTCAGGCACTTCAACAAAGTTTGACAAAAAGATATTCACAAGTGCTAGTGCGTTCAAAACGTATCACAATTGACTTTCTGGTAAAACTCTAATTCCCGAGTGTGGATTATTGCCAGAGGTAGAAGATGAGGAGTTACTACAAATGATCAAAAGTAGAAGATGTATGAATTTTACAGCTCAACCGGATCCGTCGATCATAAAAATTGTTAAGGAATTCTATGTCAATGCAAAAGATGTTGTCGGTAACATGGTTTGGGTTCGTGGAAAATTAGTGGAGGCCAGTTTCACGATAATAAATGCTTACTACGGCTTGGAATGAATACCTGGTAATGGCTACATGCAATATCTAGAGCACGAGCTGGACTATAGTGAGGTCATTCAAGCATTGTGTGTGCCTGGAACAAAATAGAAATTAACATATCAACAAGAAGCAATTCTTTTTCCTGCATCCACACTAAGTAGTTACAGGAAAGCATGGCACACTTTTATTTGTGCCAAGTTGATGTCGTGTAGGCATATGAGTGATGTCATAAATCAACAGGCAGCGTTGCTTTTCTGCATTGCAAAAGGAAAAACTATAGATGTGGGTCAAGTTATACATGATTCAATCGATAAAGCAATTCAAAGAGGGACTTCATGTGGACTACCTCATCCATCTTTGATTACTGGACTATGTCAACAAGATGGAGTAAAGTGGGATGCCGAGGAAGCTAGACAACCTTCTTTAGCCCCAATTGACCACTCGGTTATAAAAAAGTACAAGGTATGGGTTGGGGGTAAACCACACCTGAGAGGGTTAGGTTTCATTATTGTGCCTCTAAATCCTACTGACGAATCTAATGAGCAGTCAAATGACAATCCTACTGCAGCTGGGAGTTACGGGCCACCACCGAATTTTTTTGAGGATATTCATTGAGAATTGAGACATCAAAATACACGGATTGACATGGTGGCTACCAAAATTCATTAGGGTTTTGATCGGGTGGATAGGAAGCAGAATAGACTGGCTCAGCGATAAGCAGAGATATATCGGAACTGTAATGCATCATTCATAGAGATTGTCAGGAATAAGCATGTGAATGATATTCCAATTTACATATGATTTGATTATGATATATATGAATGAATATGAAAGTATGCTTGCATTAAGAAAAGCTATAAAGTCCTTTGATAGATAATAGAAACATATGTACGAGGACTTAGAATGAATTGATCAAATATGTTAGGTTGATCCAAATAAGAAAAACAGCTTTGTAAAGTCCTTAAAAAGAAATGATGTACAAGGACTATAAATATAGAAAGATCAAGCATGTTAGGTTGATCTTATGATGTAATAGATAGGCATGTCGATCATCGAGCACCGCACTGTAAATCGTGATGGCCGGAGAGTCAAGGAAAACTTGACAGCTATCGAGGCAGAATCGTAGTCTGTAAGATAGTAGATCTCAGAGTTCGTAGACTGCCAGGAGAGACGAGGAAGGATCGTAGTGTGTCGATCTGAGACCCCAAATTTTATGAATAAAGATTTAATTTTCTCGAAATAATTTTTTTTAATATTATGATGTTGATTTGATGTAATGTTATAGTTGTGGGTAATATTTATAAATTTTGCAAAGTAAGCAAATGGTTATATAATATTCGATTGGTCGGGGAATATTCTTTTTGTCGGGGAATATCAAATGCGACCGCATACAATCATTGGTGGACCCCGTAACAGAATTATTGTCGGATTGAGAAAATGACAAAAATACTTTATGAAAATAATGACGGAGGTGTTACCGTTAAAACTGTTGAACTACCCGGTAGTAAAAGTATAGTAATACGCGTAGTTGTACAGTAGCACACGGTATTGATTATTGATGCTTACGTGAGAAGTCACTCAGCTATACTCAATTATTTCTACAGTAATTGCTGCATCATATTTCTCATATTATTGATTCAATTATTGTTACAGTATCATCTGCATTATATGATATATTATTAAATCAATAATTGAGATGGCAAAGTTATTCATATTATTATTTGCAATATTAACAATGTCTAGAAGTTCTGTCAAGGAGAGGTTTGGTCACCTAATTGCGCGCCAATAAGGAGAAATCCTTATCGGAAAGCCCCCTCTTTCCTGGGAACAACCTGGTTGTTAAATATTGTGAATTATAATATTAATGATGAATAAGTTCGTGTTGATTAAAGATGAATTTATAGTTCCATTGTGTTGGACTTATTTGTGTTAGTATAATTGATGTCTGGAGGATATATTGTTCAATTGGGTATTCGGGACACTTTTTGTGTCGGAGTTACTATTCATGAGTTACTATTCACGAGTTACTATTCATGAGTTACTATTCACGAGTTACTATTCATGAGTTACTATTCATGAGTTACTATTCACGAGTTACTATTTACGAGAGTTACTATTCATGAGTTACTATTCATGAGTTACTATTCATAAGTTACTATTCACGGTTACTATTCACTCTAGTATTGTGCATTCGGGTATTTGGGTACAATATTATTCCATGAGGAGATGTGCTAATTTTTCAGACCGTTGGTTGAAGATATAATAGTAAGTCAATATGGACATTGGTGGAGTTATAATAGTAAATTAATATGGATCATTTGGTTTAAAGTTTTAATGGTAAATCAAGATGGACCGTTGTTTTAAGTTTTAATAGTAAACCAATATGGATTTGTCTGCTTAATAGTAAACTAATCTGGGTAGTTCATGAATTAGTTCTTATTCATTCCATTTTCCTATAAATAAGCTCATTCCTTCATTATTTCTTACGAATTCATTGAAACTCTAGAGAGAATTATAAGAGAACCTATAGAAAAGTATTCGCTACTTCTCTACTCTTATATTCAGTTTTCTTTTTACAGTGAGGGATGTTATTTATTATACTCATGAAGAGAACTTCGTTATTCCATTATTTATTATTCATTGGAATAACCTTTGTATACGCTGGCTACCCTATACATGGTGACATTCTTCTAATAATCTGTTCTTTATTATTCATAGCCGGGCCGCTTAATATCCTATCTCGTGTGTTTCGCTTAGGACTGGTTCCATCCTTTATTATTCTCGTCGAAATATCATGTACATGCGCTTACGCCGGACTGGTTCCATTATTTATTATTCGTCGAGAATATCCAGGTCAGACGCTTACGTAGGACCTGGTTCCATTATTTATTATTCAGCGTGAATATCCACGTGCATGCGTTTTATGGGACCGGTTCCATCCTTTATTATTCGCATTGGAATAACTCGCTTTGTGCGATCTATCGCATGCATGGTGATTTCTTTTGTTATTTCATTCTTTATTATACTCAGTTAGTTAAAACTTGACTTCTATACCCATGAAATTAGTGGAATATCTTTGATATTTGCGCTTCATCCAGTATCTTTTCATGGAAATATTCTTCTGAGCATTCTTGAATTTTACTCTACAAAGCAGTATCATGTTGACAATTTGGACGTTATCAGTTCCAATATAAATTAATTCTTGAACTTATTTTATTGAATTCTTATATCATTGTCATCGTCCTCATGTTGAAAGTCATCTGTGGCTTGTAGTGCATAGATGGACTTGGTATGATTATGACCAGGGATTATTCGGTGTAATCATAACCGTAATGTTACAAATGATGTGGAAAAAAGTCCTCATTGGCCCATAGTGCATTGATGGACAATTTTTGGTATGATTATGGCTATGGATTCTCTTTGGCCGTAGTGCAAAGATGAATTGTTTTATGGCATGATCGGGGACCGATTGATGAAAACATGATTATCTTAAGTCAGTAGTGCATGGATAATTCGTGGTCGTGATACTAAAGAATATCCTTGGTCAGAAAAGTGCAAAGCGTGATTTGATGATGTGGATTATTTATTGTCGACTCAAATGATAAAAGTGATGAAAAACCTTTGAAATCATAGAAGATAGTAGATTTTATTCCCTACTTGACTCTTCTAATGGATTGCTTGTTCATTGCGCAGTTAAACTTGATAGTTATTATATTTTATCGTTTAACTTTGTTGAAGGCTAACGATAAATTATTACGCATTATCTTAGTCATAATATTTCTTCTTGGGCTAGTTGAGCTCACCCTTTCTTTCACTATTCTCTTCAGGAAATGAGAATGTAGCTGGGACTAGTCGGGGAACAGAGTGATGGTCCTAGATGGTGCATTAGTAGTCCTTACTATTCTGTGAAATAGTGTGATAATAATTGTAATGAGAACTCCTTTTGAGTTTGTATAATCTCTAGTAGACAATATTTGTATTCAAACTCACAGTTTATGTTTTGTCATATTGTACACGACAGTTGTATTATTAAGTTGTATTTAAATTCTATACCATGTATCTGGCGACTCAAGATGGTTGATGTATACCTAATTTTGGGGGCGTCACAGTCGAGTAGAACTTCCTCGGAGCCGTAGTCTGCTGAGGAAGTCATGTTCAGAATCATAGAGACTACACTCAAGAATCATAGACTACACTCAAGAATCGTAGAGTCTACACTCAAGAATCGTAGACTACACTCGGAATCGTAGAGTCTACTGATGTCAAAGCCAAGTCAAGAATCGTAGACTACACTCAGAGTCGTAGAGTCTACTGATCATATAAAAGGCAGAGATCGTAGTCGAGCAAGATCAGATGAAGACAACAAGCACCAAGTCAGAAATCGTAGAGTGTCAAGATCTGATCTCGGAGTCGTAGTGTCTACACAGCCGAAGCTGAATCGTAGAGTGTAGAACTAAGACTTCAACAGATGTTCTCACAACGCCAAGGCAAAATCGTAGAGCAAACACGATTCTCAATAATTGAGCACTCCCAGAATATCCAAAGTATGAAGCCTTCGGTCCAAGCTGCAAAGATACACACCACCTGAAGGAAACCAGAGAGCACTTAACGAATGGCATGCAAGCTAACAGAAGATCTAAGCGTCAACCCAATCAGCATCCAGATTGAGTTGTGATGCCATTCGAGATGAAGTCTTCCACAAGTTGATTAGAAGAAGACTTCAGTAACTAACTAAGGAAAGTCAGCAAGTGCAGTAGCTGTCAAGTAAACAGAAGACAATGATCTTGGAAGCAACCAGGATAGTAGTTTTTGCCAAACAAAGAAAGAACTGATGGAGTGTACACAGAGATACTGGTCAGCTTCTAAAGAATAAGGCTAAAGTGATTAAGCATTGGGTCAGTCCATTGATGATAAGTGAACGAGAGATCACAAGGAGAAAGTAAGCTACACACTCCACAAATCTGAAGTGTCTTGCTATTCAGAAGGGGCCAGAGCAAGGAGTCAAGCCATCAGTATTTGAGAGCAAATAAAGCCAAGCAAATGTCTGTCAAGACCGCACAATAGAAGGAAGAGGTGTTCTACACTGAAGATCAAATGAACACTCTTCAAAGATCGTAGTGTCGTCTTTACATGTCAATAAACAACAGTCAACAAGACACTACAATCAGGTCCAAGAAAGCATGCATCAGGATCGTAGAGTTCGATCATCCGAAGATTGAAGCATTGGCAACGGTTCAATCTGAAGGTTGATATTCGGACAAGAGCTTATTGAGAGAATCGATGCAAAACGACAACCTCTGATCAAGAAATCAGAAGAAAGAAATAAAGTTTGCCAGGAATAAACATGTGAATGATATTCCTATTTAATATATGATTTGATTATGATATAAATGAATGAATATGCAAGTATGCTTGCATTAAGAAAAGTTGTAAAGTCCTTTGATAGATAATAGAAATATATGTACAAGGACTTAGAATGAATTGATCAAATATGTTAGTTGATCCTACATAAGCAAAACAAAAACTTTGTAAAGTCCTTAAAAAAGAAATGATGTACAAGGACTATAAATATAGAAAGATCAATCTTGTTAGGTTGATCTTATGATGTAATAGATAGGCTAGTCTCGATCGTCGAGCACCGCACTGTAAGTCGTGAGTCCCGCCGAGGTGAGTCAAGGTTAACTCGAGAGCTATCGAGGCGTAATAGGAGTATGCAAGATAAGAGATCTCTTGAGTTCGTAGATCGCCAGGGAAAACGAAGAAGGATCGTAGTGTATCGAGTAGAGCTTCTCTGGATCGAAGTGTCTTTGAGGAAGTCATGTTCGTAATCATAGAGACAAACTGCCTACAAGTCGACTCCATCATCCGCCAAGCCAAGATGTAAACTTAGACTACACTCAGAGTCGTAAAAAGTCATCGATGCCAAAGCCAAGTCAAGGATCGTAGATCACACTCTGAATTCATAGAGTCTATAGATTACATGCAGAGATCGTAGTCAAGCAAGATCGGATGAAGACAACAAGCACAAGGCGTAAATCGTAGAGTGTCAAGATTCGATCTCGGGATCGTAGAAGGTTCGCACCGGTACCAAGCTAAATCGTAGAGTCTAGAACTACGACCTCAACAGTAAGTGCTCACAAAGTGCCTGGAAGAATCGTAAAAGCATATACGGTTCTCAACATATGAGCACTCCTGAATATCCAAAGGTACGAAGCCTCCTGGTCATAATCGCAAAGTCGCATTCCACAATAAGGGAACCAGAGAGCACTCAACGAATGGCATGCAGCTAAGCAAGTAGAGACTAAGCACCAACCCAATCAAAGATCAAGATTGAGTTGAAAGGCCATTCGAGATGAAGTCTTCCACAAGATGATTCAAAGAAGACTTCAGCATCTGACTAAGGAAAGTCAGCTAATGCAGTAGCTGTCAAGTGAACAGTAGACAACGATCTTGGAAGCAATCAAGATCGTAGTGTTTGCCAGATAAGGAAAGAACTGATGGAAGGTGGACCGAGATGCTGGTCAGCCTCTGAAGAGCAAGGCTAAAGTGATTAAGTGCAGGGTCAGTTCATTGATAATAAGTGAACGGGAGATCACAAGGAGAAAGTCAGCTGGACGCGCCACAAATCTGAGGTGTCTTGATATCCAGAAGGGGACCAGAACAAGGAATTAGGCCATCAGTCTCTGAGAATAGTCGAAGCAAACATAAGTTTTGAAGCACTTCATAATACAAGGAAGAGGTGTTCTGCATTAAAGATCCAATCAACACTCTTCAAGATCATAGTGTTAACTCTACCAGTTAATGAGCAATACTCAACAAGACACTACGATCAAGTCCTTGAAGATGTGCATCAGAATCGTAGAGTCCGAATAAACTGAAGACTGAAGCATTGGCAAAGGTTCAATCTGAAGGGTAATATTTGGACAAGTACTTATTGAGAGCATCGATGCAATAAGACAACCTTTGATCGAGAAATCAGAAAGAGGTAATAAAGTCTTCGACCTGCGCAAGACATTAAAGTGATACATCTGACAGGGTAGGTGAAATAGTAGACTGCAGCGTCAGAAAAAGTATGACAAGTCACATCAAGCAGTCTACCTCAAGCAACTCGAGATCTGTGAAGATATTTGAATAGCCTTCAACGGCTACTTTCCAACGGAAGGATTGGGAAGGAGTATAAATGAGAAAGAGCTTCAAAGATCAAAGGAGGCTGGAGTTGCCGAGTTTGGAGAGAAGGTGGACCGATCTAAACCACGTTAGATAGTGAGTCCGAAGGCTCACTCTACGATCCACCAAGAACACTCAGAATTCAGAATAAGAAAGAAGTAGAAGTGTGAGTTCTACTATATAGAAGTGAGAGTTCTACTACATGAAGAGTGTTCTGAACTGCCAAGAGAAAGAAAAGCATCATGTCATCTTGATGTCCATCATGGGAAGACTCTAAGTACAATAGAGAAGAGCCTACAGTCATCTTAGCAAGTCCATCATGGGGAGGCATCAAGTAACAGAAGGGAGATCACAAAAGCCATCTTGGTGTCAAGCATGAGAAAGCTTCTAAGTACCTAATAGAAGAGCCTACTGATCACTTTGGAAGCCTCTCATATGCAAATATCAAGTACCAAGGAGAATGATCTTCAAGGCGAGTTCAACAAGGGTCATCCAAGTGGTTGAGTAACCATAGAAGCTGAGCATCATGCAACACTCAGCTGCACTTCAAGGATGATCAAGCCAAGCTGCTAAGGATAGAAGATGTTCAGAGCATGAAGACATCTTAGCAGCTCATCATCGACTCCAACAACAACAAACAACAACTCAACAAAGCCAGGGCCAGAAGGGTCCTTGTTCAGAGGGACTAAATGAAGCAGGGCCAGAAGGGTCCTTGTCCGGAGGGACTAAACGAAGTTCCAAGCCTGTTGGGCTTGAAGAGTTCCTAGGGAACTAGAGGATACCCAAGGCTGCTGGCCTTGAAGAGTTCTTAGTGAATAGAAGTTCCAAGGCTGCTGGCCTTGAAGGAATCTTAGTGATTCAGGGTGCTGCCCTTCCTTAATGGAAATCCTTCTAGTTAAAAGAAGAAGAGTGGATTAGGAGCTTGAGTCTCTGAACCACTTAAAACCCCTTGTGTCTTTTACATTATGTCATTTACATTATGTACTATAACTGCTATAACTGCTATGTATGTTTTAACTGCTTACAACTAAACTTACTCTACAAACAATGTATGTATGATTATGAATATATCAATGAAGGGGATCTTTTACTTATTTCGATGTGCTTGAAAAGATTCTTATGTTTGTCATATGCTAATTATGAACAATATTATATAAACTAGAAAAGTATTTGAAATAAAAAGGAACTATTCAACCCCCCTCCCCCCCTTCTAGATCTATTGTGCCCTCTAGGAACTAACAAAGTTGACTACCTGCCTGAGACATCAAAGTGACATCTCTGACAGGGTAGGTGAAATAGTAGACTGCAATGTCAGAAAGTTAGAAAAGGGATGTCATGTCACATCTGCAGTCTACACCAAATAACTCGAGATCTGCGAAGCAATTTAAAAAACTTTTAATGGCTACTTTCCAATGGGAAGATTGGGAAGGAGTATAAATCAACAGAGCTTCAAAGATCAAGAGAAGCTGATGATTACTATGTTGCAGAATCTTTGAGTTGGTAGAATGCTAAATGTTGACTCTACAAGTTCCACCAGAGCTTAACAGAACAAGTCTTAGGGACAGTGAGACTACGAAGGTGGAAGTGAAGCCGCCTTGAAGAAGGACTTAAACAGACCAAAGCATCACTTAACAAAGATGAGAATTCCACTTGAATTGGCATCTAAGATGAGAGCCGAAAAGGACAAGAAGATAGCATTCAGAAGAGTGGAAAAGCATAAGGCAGATCCTGAGAGCCACTCTATGATTCACCATGAACCTAAAGCTGAACCAGAGTAAGTGCAGAACCATGTCTGCCAACATGTTAAGAAGGGTTCTGGAAATGGTGATGGTGCACAGCTGATACTATATGAAGATGAGCAGAACAGAAGAAGATCAGCTGCACCAAAGGAGATGTGGTCCAGACTCGAAATAGAATGCAAAGAAGACCACACCAAGTCGCTAAAATGTAAGATGTTGTTAGGAGCTTAAAGACATCTTAGCAAAACAAAGACCAACAACAACAACAAACAACATCAACAAGAAGCCGTGGATTCGAGGGGTCCTTGTCCGAAGGGACTAAATGAAGTTTCAAGCCTGCTGGGCTTGAAGAGTTCCTAGGGAACTAGAGAAGTTCCAAGGCTACTGGCCTTGAAGATTTCTTAGTGAACTGAAGTCCCAAGGCTGTTGGCCTTGAAGGAATCTTAGTGATTCAGGATGCTGCCCTTCCTTAGTGGAAATCCTGTTAGTTGAAAGCAGAGAGGTGGATTAGGAGCTTTAGTCTCTGAACCACTTAAAATCCCTTGTGTCTTTTACTTTATGTCATTTACATTATGTACTTAACTGCTATAACTGCTATGTATGTATTAACTGCTTACCACTGAACTAACTCTATGAACAATGTCTGTATGATTATGAATATATCAATGAAGGGGATTTTTTACTTATTCCGATGTGCTTGAAAATATTCTTATGTTTGTCATATGCTAAATCAATAGCAATACAAAATAAATGAGAAAAGTATTTAAATATAAAAGGATCTATTCAACACCCCCCTTCTAGATCTATATTGTGCCTACTAGGAACTAACAGAGATGTTCAACCACCTGAATCCAGCAGATGCTCCTTACCAATTTCCATCACCTCCACCCTTGTCTATGATGCCCCCAAATTCGGACCACCACTTGGTCACTCGAATTCGGTTCATCACGTTCTCATGGTAATACCATAATAACTAAAATCACAAATTCACAACGAAAGATCTAATTTAGAATAATATATAATGCTTTATTATAATTATTCCCCCAAGTCTCGCAACCTACAATACTTAATAGATTACATAATAATATCAAATAACGACTTATTACATAATCCTACTTAAGCTTAAACATAGTCTAAAAACAATCTTAATACAACATAATAGTCTTAAAACATAAAGGAACAAGCTAGTCAGTAGCCTTGCCCTTGCCCTTATCTTTCCCAGAGACACTTCCTTATTCCGCCTTAACTGAAAGATTTTATATAAGCAAGGATGAGCACAAGTTGCCTAGAAAGTAATATACAACAAGGGTAAAGAGTTTTATAACACGAGTTTGAAATATCGAAGTATCATTTCTAAAATAGTTCAAGGTTTTAGAAAAATATCACGAATAATGAATATCAACAATTCTTGAATCAAATCCTTGGAATAAGAACGAAAATTCAATATAAATCAACATATATATATATAAATTCAAAGACTATCAATGTATCCAACTGGATAAACAATTTATACTGAGCAGTCACTAAGGACTATTGAACATCTACTAGAATTACCAATATTAAACTGATAACCCACAAGAATCAAGTACTATAGATGATCAGTCTACAATACTCTAAGTTATGCATAACTATACAGTAATATTCACGCGTGTGTTGGGGCTTCCAACAATAAACACTCCCCTTACCATAAAGGTTGTTCAACTCAGTTTTCAAGATTTCCGCACCAGTCAATTGGTTTGTATAGTTTTATAAACATTCATATAGTCTAGCCGAATCAAGTGGCATAGACACTTTCACAATTTTCAAGAACAATACCAAGTTCAACATGAATAATAGTTTCCTCAAGAGTTTAACATACTAGCTCAATTGAACGAGAAAGTAATATAACTTGCATTCAAAGAGATAAGGTTTGTTTACAATATTCATTGAATAAATTAATGCAAGGGTTTAGGATACTTGCACAATGTAAAGGAAAGTTCAGATACTTGCCTTAAGCGTAGTTTATCCACGTTAAGGATCAACACTTTTGAATCCTATTTATAGCATATTATATGTACAAGATGCTCATTAGCTAACACATTCTTTATTCAAGTTTGACATGATTCAAGTATGCACATATGGTACAAAATTAGCTTATAGGCTTATCACATAATCAAATATCTAGTTACTTTATAAGTAAATTTGGAATGCTCAAGGTTAAGTCCTTTTTACCCATGGACTTTCCTTTTTACAAGACAAACACCATGATATTACTTAATCATCACATATATACATGTATCAGTAGGTTTTAAACCACTTCTAGCAATATAGGCATCATATAAGTTAACTGTCCAAAATCAGATTGCACGATCTAAGATTCTAGATTAATAAAATATTGCCATGGTTAAGTTTAGGATCGCAAGACAACAGATCGCCCTTTGGCCAAGCCAAGACTCAGCTGTTGCCTTTTGGTTTATGTCCGGCTTGAACACAACATTCATTAATACTATGTTTTGTCATGTTAATGGTCTGATTATGCTTCTCAAGTCAATATAGGTTCCTTCTTTCATAATATAATTCTAAATTGATCATTTCAACAAGTTAAGGCCATTCAAGGTCATGAAACCACAAAGTTTATCATGCTTGCTCTCTAAACATACAAGGTAGCTATAAAACTCATATTAGGCATGCTTTTGAGTATTCATAACACATATGTGAAATTAGCACCGCTTTGGTTGTAAATATGCTTCGTTCATGCTTCACTTAAAATATGATACACAAGCATGGTGTATATACATTTATGCTACATGAGTGAGTCGAGTAACATCAAACATGATCACAAATGTCAGATTCTAACCTTCAAGGTAGCTTGTCAATATTCATGTTCAAAATTCGCATTTTCATTTGTAAAGCTTACTAATTAGTTCAACATGTTGATACTTTCTTACTAATCACATAAACACAAGCTAATGGTTTATTTATGCATTTCTAAATCATACCAACATGCTTGCAAAGTCAATATACATACATATCAAGTTCCTTTCTAAAGTTCTAAATTAATTTTAAACTATACACTTTCGTTAGTCATGTATGCTAGTCTAAACATGCTCACCTTAGGTTAATATACTTATATATACCCCTTACACATGCTTACATGCTAGTTTAAGCCATATTAGTTTATCACCACTTAGCAGGTTTTCAAAACAGAAGTCAAAAATTAGATCAGAGAGGGTTACAGAAATAAATTGCCACGCGCTTCGTTGTTATTACTAAGACAAGCTAAGGCCGTGTCCCGTTCAAGCCAGAAATTTCAAGCAGAAAACTAGCCCAACCATAGAAATTATTCCCGAATTCGATTCTACCCAGTCATATATCAGTTTAAACATGCTTATATGGCTATATAACAACTATGTAAACATTACCCAACCCTTTTAACATCTAACTCCACCAAATCAAGAATTTGAAATTCAAGAACTCAAAACTCATTTTGATAGACACTGAAAATGGAAAGCAAGGAAGTGAGGTTATACATCTGTAATATGAATGAACTTGCTGCTAATTGAACTTCCAATTTCCTAGAATACTTGTATGCTCTCAATCTCACACTTGACAATTCTCAGCAATGGCAATTAGAGAAGGAGAGTCCATATATATAGAAAACCCAATACACAGATTTTGCAATTTCCCATTGAATCAAACCCATGAATTGAAGGATTGCATGAAGGTTAACAAGGAGTTGTTGGATGGTAGTTGATTTACATCATTATGCCAACTCCCTTGTTCATCATTGACATCTAGATTGCTAGCTTGAGCTTGGAAGAAGAAAAAGACAATAGGCCTTAGCCTTTCTTTGCCAAACACGTGACTGAGAAGTGAGAGCAAATGGGACACAAATTTTGGGACAATCTCAATTACTCAGCATGTTTGCAACACTTAGACTATACACTTATACACAACTCTTATTCTTATGTTATATTGTATGCACATATCAACCATACATTAGCTATAACTTAATGTCACAATATGATGTACATATTTAATATTTCAAAGTAGTAGATGTTAATCATACATATAATCCATGTACGTTTTAGTTTAATGTCTACCCACGTGCATATTATCACATACACATTTCATAATGTATTCATATCATATAGCTTCAATAAATCTTAATATATGGTTACTATATATAGTATAGTCACATAAGTGTCGTACTACATTATATAATACAATTGTATTCCATATATTAATAATATATTTAATTATTGCTCACTTGCACATATTACTCAATATAATCTTATTATGTTAATAACTTATTTGTTTTATGTCAAATAAATAAATTATTCACTTCCTCGATTAATTACCACCAATATTAATTATTCCATTTCTCATTGATTAATGTAATTACGGATCTCTATAACCATTAATTATTTATATAATTTTATTATATTTATGTATATATTGCTAATAATAATAATCACATATTATTAAATTAATTATCAATAATCAATATTCTACAATAACCATTAACAATTAATATTAATTCATTTTCACTTAATAATTCCTTCACGATTAATATCAACACAACATTTTTTATCCTATGGTTTATTAATATCACACATATCACATAATTGTTCCATTTTATTTCTAAAGTAGAAAATTAATTTTTCTCTAACTAAACCATCACAGCAATGCAAGGCCAGCTTTTTATCATTGGATGATGAATCGCAAGACCATATCTCGACAATGTCAAGACCGGTTTAGCTTCAAATCAAGTGTCAATCTCCATCGCCAAACTACTTGTTTTTACATGACATGAATTAATGTCCACACGAGTGATATTGAAAATCTAAGAGTGTACTCATTAACTATATGAAATCACATGAGCAAACACGATTAATCTTCCTAATTCCCTTTTTAACTCGCTTAGTGAATTTTCTCGTTTCACATTATGCCACACAAGGCATTTCACAATTCTCATTGTCAATTCACACTTCTCAATACATTCACATAAATTCAATTTAATCAATTGAATTATTCAATTTCACAAAACATTAACACTTATATTCAAATAAATATTTATTTCCATTAATATTTTCATTTAATAAGATATAGAAATTCTTGCATTACATCATCCCCCCCTTATAAAAATTTCGTCCCGGAATTGCTACAAGGTTACACAAATAGATGGGGATAATCCCTCATCATCCTATCTTCTAACTCCCACGTAGCGTCCTCGACATCGTGGTTACTCCAAAGTACTTTTACAGAAGAAATGACTTTGTTCCTTAAAGTTTGTTCTTTCCTATATAGAATTTGGACATGAATTTCTTCATACGCTAAGTTCTTCTCCACTTGAATGGGTTCATAAGAAATCACGTGTTTATAGTCAGGCTTGTACGGACATTTAAACACTGATATGTGAAACACGTTATGGATGTGCTCCAACTCGTGTGGTAGTGCAACTTCAGATGCTACTTCACCCCACGCTTAAAGTATCTCGAATCTGGTCCTATGAATCTTGGACTTAGTTTTCCTTTCTTTGTCAAACGGATCTTTCCCTTCCATGGAGATACCTTCAAGAATACAAAACTGCCGACTTTAAAATCTCGGTCTTGTCGATGCAAATCCGCGTACTTTTTCTGGCGATCTTGAGCTGCTACTAGTCCAGCCCTTATTACTGTCACCACGTCCGCAATTTATTGTACTAACTCTGGTCCAAGTATTCGTCACTCTCTAACTTCGTCCCAACATAATGGCGTTCTGCACTTCCTTCCGTAAAGAGCTTCGTACGGTGGCATGCCGATACTCGCATAGTAACTATTCTTATACGCAAATTAAACTAAGGGTAAGTGGTCGTCCCAATTTCCCTTGAAGTCCATCACACAAGTTCTAAGCATGTCCTCTAGCGTTTATATTGTCCGCTCACTATGTCCGTCTGTCTGAGGATGATAAGCAGTACTCAATCTTAACTGTGTTCCCATCCTCTCTTGCAAGCTTTTACAGAATTTTAACGTCAAACGTGGGTCTCGGTCAGAAACAATCGATACCGGCACTCCATGTTGTGAAACAATTTCCTTTACGTACATACTCGCTTAACCGATTTAAACATAAAGCGGATCTTGATTGGTAGAAAATGTGTGGTCTTTGTAAGTCGATCCACGATAACCCAAATGGCATCAAACCTTTTCGCATGATCGAAGTCCTACCACTAAATCCATCGTAATATGCTCCCATTTCCACTCGGTATTTCCAATGGTTGTAGTAACCACACCTACCGACGATGCTATGATTTTATGCGTTGATAAGTCAAACATCTACTAACGCACTCTGCGACTTCCCATTTCAAATTGGGCCACCAAAAATGTTTCAAGTCTCAGACACATTTAAGTGCCTCCCGGATGAACGGAATATGTCGTATTATGTGCCTCGTGCAAAATCTCTTTTCTTAACTCTTGCCATCACCGGTACCCACACTCTCCTTCGAATCTTAAGATACCGCCTTTATCTATTCAAAATTTTTCTTCCTCATTTTTCGTGATCCTCTTCCCGATTTTCTCACATTCTCCATCTTTCTTCATGCTTCCTTTTACTCTATCCAACAATGTTGGACAAGCTTCCATTACAAATAACTTTTCTTCAGACCTCTCGGGTCCCTTTACTTCTATTTCCGACTTCTCCATATCTCTTAATAATTCCTCCTGAGTTGTCAATTGAAACAATTTCTCCCTTCCTTTCCTGCTTAGCGCGTCGGCTACTACATTCGCTTTTCCCAGGTGATAAAGAATATAGCAATCACAATCTTTGATCAATTCTAACCACCTTCTCTGAAGCATATTCAACTCCCTCTGTGTGAAGATATATTTCAGACTTTTGTGGTCCGTGTATATCTCACATTTCTCTCCGTACAAATAATGCTTCCATATCTTTAACGTAAAAACTACTGCAGCTAACTCTAAGTCATGAGTAGGGTATCATTTCTCGTAATCCTTCAATTGTCGTGACGCATACGCAATGACTTTGCCATTCTGCATCAGCACACGGCCCAGTCTTCTATGCGATGCATCACTATACACCACATATCCTCCCGTATCATCTGGTAATGATAATACATGCGCCTCGCTTAATCTCTTCTTCAACTCTTGAAAACTCTCTTCGCATTTGTTGGTCCATACAAATTTCACCATTTTCCTCGTCAAATTAGTCAACGGGGTCGCTATCTTAGAAAAATCTTGGATTAATCTTCGATAGTACCCAGCTAACCCTAAGAAACTTCTCACCTCCATGGGTGTTCTTGGTTGTTCCCAATTACTTACTGCTTTGACCTTTTCGGGGTCTACTAAGATTCCATTCTCATCCACCATGTGGCCTAAGAATTGAACCTTCTTCATCCAAAATTCACACTTTGAAAACTTCGCATACATCTTCTCCTTTCGTAGTGCCTCCAAAACAATCTTCAGATGTTCGGCGTGTTCTTCCTCTGTCTTCGAGTAGATTAAAATGTCGTTGATGAAAACTATTATGAATTTATCTAAGAATGGCTTGAAGACTCGATTCATCAAGTCCATGAATGCTGCCGGAGCATTAGTCAATCCAAATGACATTACCAAAAACTCGTAATGTCCATAACGGGTTCAAACGCATCTTTGGTATGTCCTCATCCCGCACTTTTAGTTGGTGATATCCTGGTCCATAGGTCGATCTTCAAAAAACATTTTGCTCCCTTCAGTTGATCTAATAAGTCGTCTATCCTTGGTAATGGATATCTATTCTTGATCGTTACTCTGTTCAATTCTCGATAATCGATACAGAGCATCATTGATCCGTCCTTTTTCTTAACGAATAACATTGGTGCTCCCCAAGGAGACACACTCGGTCGAATGTACCCCTTATCTAATAACTCTTGAAGTTGTATCATTAATTCCTTCATTTCTACCGGCGCTATACGATATGGAGCTTTCGAAATCAGTGTCGTTCCCGGTGCTAAGTCTATTACGAATTCGATTTCTCTATCTGGTGGAAGACCAAGCAGATCGTCCGGAAACACATCTTGAAATTCATTCACTACGGATATATCTTTAATTTCCATTCCATTTTTCTGAGTATCTACGATGTAAGCTAAATAACCTACACATCCTTTCCTCAACAATTTCTTGGCCTGCATCATCGTAACGCAACACGATTGCTTAAGCGATGAGCTACCATAAAACACTACCTTAGACTTACTCTTGAGTCCCAAGGTTCACACACTTGTTTCGACAATCAATTATCGCCGCATGGTTATATAACCAATCCATTCCCAAAGATACGCCAAATTCTCCTAGTCTAATAGGAATCAAGTCTACGCTCAGTTCATGTTCTCTAATGTTTGCATGATAATTTTGATAAACGATTCTACAAGGATTATTTCTTATTCGCAACTTCTATGTTCAAAGGATCTTCTAAACGCTTCTTGGGTGTACTAAGTTTACTAGCAAATTCTTCTGGATATATAAAAGAACAGTGGCACCCTTAATCAAATAATACATAAGCATTTATATTATTGATTGGGATTATACCCGACACCACGTCCTTTCAGCCTATCAATGCATCCCGGATTCATCATGTTAAAGGTCTGAAGTCGATCGATCATTTGGTCATGCAGCAGTCCACCAATCATTAACTTGCTTCCTCCTCCTCGGCCTCCGCCGCCTCCACCACTTCCTTTTCTTTTCGGGCAACTTTATCCGGTGCTCGTTGATCCACAAGAAAAACATCCTCCGATCTTTTTGGTTTTGGATAATTTGGGCGATATGTGCCCTCTTGGCCGCAATTATAACAAGTGCTCTTTCCTTCCAAAGACTTCCGATGACTTCTTCCACACTTGTTACAAGCTTCATCCTTTTCTTGAAGTTTCCGTGGTGACTTCCAATTTTGATTATTATTTTTGTTGTTGTTGTTATTTTCCCATTTTCTCTTTCCGTCGAGTTACTCCTCCTCCGCCGCCGCTTCCTCCACGATGCTCACTACCGTTGTTCTTGCTTTTTTTTCTCCTTATGATATAGACTTAAGGCCTCACCGCCACCTTCCGCAATGATTGCCTTCTCTAACAAGATCGCAAAGGAATCAATCTGGAAGACTGATACCTTATTATACAACCACGGCTTCAACCCTTACTCGAAGTGTCTCGCCTTCCTTTCCTCATCCCCAACTTGGTGCTCCGCAAATCGCGCTTAGTTCATTAAACTTATCATGCATATGCGCCACCATCATATATCTCCTTGTTTTAACTCTAGGAACTTCACTTCCATCCTACTCTTCATACTCTTTGGGAAATAGTTCTCAAGAACAATGTCGTAAACCTCTCCCATGTTATCGCTCCTTCCCGCTCTCTCTCGCCGATTAGTTTCCCACCAATAGTTCGCTTTCTTCTCCTCATCATGTATGTGCAAAATATCGCTCTTCTAGTCTTCACCCACGCGAGCTATAGTGAAGGCTTCTCGATCTCCTTGATCCAGGTTTGCGCAACTATCGGGTCAGTAGTTCCCATGAACTCTGGGGGTCCTACACTCTTAAAATCTTTGAAGGTTGTTACTGGAACAGCTTGGGGAACGGGTGGTATGGTTTCGTTTCTTCCCCTCAGAGCTTCTCCCAATAAATCTACAAGTCTCTCAGACGGATCTCATCGGTCCTCTCTCATCATTAACTGACTCTTCTGGGACAGTTATTCTACGTCTGGGCGGCATTTTTTGCATCACAAAATTTTCATTTCATTATCTAATTATAACACTTAGACATTTCTCAATTGAAAAGAACTAAAGGTCTATAACACATTCCTGAAATAAGATCATTTATATTCATATGCCAAATGGTTACAATATATGTTCTTTTCTAGCATACTGCTATGAATGATAGCACACATCCCCTATTATCACGAAAGACGGGGACAACACTAGCTTACTACCCCTCTAACACTTTTCAAAAGTTGGGGTTACCATCATCTCACATCTTACACAAAAGACTGAGATTAAAACAACATATTAAACAAACACATAAATAAAATACTACACTCATCGAGCTTTTTCCTCTAGACTCAATCTAACATCCCACGCTCCACTAGCGCCTCGATATTCCTTCAGGTGTAATGTGCACCACCATATCTCGACTTATGGTATGCCGGGTCTGTCCTTGCTCAGCTGGGTAGTGATTTACCCCATCGATCAATCTCTCCATGGTCGCATGTAGAGCATAGCCCATCTTGTTCATCTTCCTCCTCTTGCATCGCACCTCATCCTCTAGATCATCCACCCCTATCATTGGCTTCCTCCCACTTCTCCTCAAGTGAATCCTATCCATCACCTCCATCTCTAATCGAGTTCGGAGAGCCTCCTTCTCCGTCCCTCTCACTCAAAACCCTCTGCTCCATTTCCTCTAGCTTCCCCGCCAACTCAACATTCCTAGCCACCGACTCCAAGTGAAACAAGGTCCCCATCCGATCCTCGCCTCCTTACGGTGAGCAATTTCCACCTCCATTTCCTGCATCACCATTTCCTCTCAAGAGTCTCGTCCCTAACTCCTCGAACTCTACATCCTAATTCCTCAAATCTCTTCTTCATCCACTCTACACCCCAACATCCGATCCTCTCCTCATAGCCCCAACATTGAGTCCTCCAGTAGCCTGCTTGAGTCCTCCCTCCATGTGCCTCCTCCTCCATAGATCCTCCTCGTGACTCCTCGTGTAGAGGCTCATCTCCTCCTCCTCATCATCATCATCATAGGGCCACTACATCGATATGGGTTCTGCTATCAATGGTGCCTCATATACCACGTGGATATCACGCGGCTCCTCTCTACTACTACTGGCTAGGTCCTCCCATGTCACCATCCTACAATCACCAACATAAGACAAGACAAACAACAACTCCATCAGGATGTTAAATAAACATAAGTTCATTGTATAGAATGAAGTTACATTTCATAACACACTAAGTCTCTCAAGGAAAAATCTACATGATTTTTATCTCCTTCCTAACTTTTAAGTATTCGTAAGTTATAATCTAAGGACTCTCGTTCCTAGAGTTTATAACTATAGCTTTGATACCAATCTATGACGCCCCCAAATTCGGACCACCACTTGGTCACTCTAATTCGGTTCATCACGTTCTCATGGTAATACCATAATAACTAAAATCACACATTCACAACGGAAGATCTAATTTAGAATAATATACAATGATTTATTATAATTATTCCCCCAAGTCTCGCAACCTACAATACTTAATAGATTACATAATAATATCGAATAACGACTTATTACATAATCCTACTTAAGCTTAAACACAGTCTAAAAACAGTCTTAATACAACATAATAGTCTTAAAACATAAAGGAACAAGCTAGTCAGTAGCCTTACCCTTGCCCTTATCTTTCCCAGAGACACTTCCTTGTTCCGCCTTAACTGAAAGGTTTTAAATAAGCAAGGATGAGCACAAGTTGCCCAGCAAGTAATATACAACAAAGGTAAAGAGTTTTATAACACGAGTTTGAAATATCGAAGTATCATTTCTAAGATAGTTCGTAGTTTCGTAATAATATCATGAATAATGAATATCAACAATTCTTGAATCAAATCTTGGAATAAGAACGATAATTCAATATAAATCAATATATATATATATATAATTCAAAGACTATCAATGTATCCAATCGGATAAACAATTTATATAATTGAGCAAATACTAAGGACTATTGAACATCTACTAGAATTACCAATATTAAACCGATAACCCAAAAGAATCAAGTACTATAGATGATCAATCTACAATACTCTAAGTTATGCATAACACCACAATAATATTCTACTCATGTGTTGGGGTTTCCAACAACATACACTCCCCTTACCATAAGGGTTGTTCAACTGGGCTTTTCAAGATTTCGCACCAATCAATTGGTTTGGATAGTTTTATAAACATGCATATAGTCTAGTCAATCAATGGCATATACACTTTCACAATATTCAAGAACAATACCAAGTTCAACATGAATAATAGTTTTTCACAAGAGTTTAAACATACTAGCTCAATTGAACGATAAGTAAGATAACTTGCATTCAAAGAGATAAGGTTTGTTTATTTATATCCGTTGAATAAAGTAATGCAAGGGTTTAGGATACTTGCACAATGTAAAGGATAGTTCAGAGATACTTGCCTTTAAGCGTAGTTTATCCACGCTAAGAAATCAACACTTTCAATCCTATTTATAGCGTATATATGTGTACAAGATGCTCATTAGCTAACACATTCTTTATTCAAGTTTGACATGATTCAAGTATGCACATATGGTACAAAATCACTTATAGTTTATCATGAATCAAATATCTAGTTACTTTATAAGTAAAATTAAGAATGCTCAAGGTTAAGTCTTTTTACCCATGGACTTTTTCTTTTACAAGACAAACACCATCATATTATTCTTAATCATCACATATATACATGTATCAAGAGGTTTTAAACCACTTTTAGCAATATAGGCATCATACAAGTTAACTGTCCAAAATCGATTTCAATTCACGAATCTCAGATTCAGATCAAGAAGCTTGCGCCATGGTTAAGTTTAGACTCTGCAGCAATACAAGGCTTCCTCCTCCTAAGCCAAGCCAAGACTCATTTATTGCCTTTTGGTTTTCATTCGTTTTGAACACAACATTCATTAATACTCTATTTTATCATGTTAAAGGTCTGATTATGCTTCTCAAGTCAATCTAGGTTCCTTCTTTCATAATATAATTCTAAATTGATCATTTCAACAAGTTAAGGCCATTTAAGTTCATGAAACAACAAAGTCTATCATGCTTGCTCTCGAAACATACAAGGTAGTTATAAAACTCATATTAGGCATGCTTTTGAGTATTCATAGCATATATGTGAAATTAGCACCGCTTTGGTTGTAAATATGCTTCGTTCATACTTCACTTAAAATATAATACACAAGCATGGTGTATATACATTTATACTACATGAGTGAGTCTAAGAGTAACATCAAAAATGATCACAAATGTCAGATTCTAACCTTCAAGGTAGCTTGTCAATATTCACGTTCAAAATTCATATTTTCATTTATAAATCTTACTAATTAGTTCAACATGTTGATACTTGCTTACTAATCACATAATCACAAGCTAAAGGTTTATTCATGCATTTCTAAATCATACCAACATGCTTGCAAAGTAAGTATACATACATATCAAGTTCCTTTCTAAAGTCCTAAATCTATTTTAAACTATACACTTTCGTTAGTCATGTATGCTAGTCTAAACATGCTCACCTTAGGTTAATATACTTATATATACCCCTTACACATGCTTGCATGCTAGTTTAAGTCATATTAGTTGATCACCACTTAGCAGGTTTTCAAAATAAAAGTCAAAAATCAGGGACTCGTAGGTCACTAATGGCAAGTTAATCCCATGGCCATGTCCGGTTCGAGCCAGAATAGTCTACTTCTTTGTAGTAAAACTAGCCCAACCATAGAAATTATTCACGAATTTGATTCTAATCAGTCATATATTAGTTAAAACATGCTTATACGGTTATGTAACAACTATGTAAACATTACCCAACCCTTCTAACATCTAACTCCACCAAATCAAGAATTTGAAATTCAAGAACTCAAAACTCATTTTGATAGACACTGAAAATGAAAAGCAAGGAAGTGAGGTTATACCTCTGTAATATGAATGAACTTGCTGCTAATTGAACTTCCAATTTCCTAGAATAGTAATAACCCCAACTTTTATAAATAAAGATGAATTTTCTATAAAATATATTTTTGAATATTATGGAGTAAATTTGATATAATGTTATAGTTGTGGGTAATATTTATAAATTTTGCAAAGTACGCAAGTTGTTATATAATATTCGATTGGTCTGGGAATATTCGCTTTTAACAGGAATATTCGTATAACCAAGACAATCATTGGTGGACCCCACAACGTAATTATTATTGATCGAGAAAACGACAAAAATATTTTTTTATGAAAATAATCTATGCGTAAGTTTTACCGTTAATCGCTGAAACAACCTTGTTAAAAGTACAAGAATACGCTGTGGTTGCACAAGTAAATACACTACCAGATTGATTATTGATGCTTATGTGATAAGTCACCAGCTTTTGTTTTATTGGTATTATTATGTAATAAAAAATGTAAAAGCTTTTTATATAAAAATGTAATACTTTTATAAAGTTATTCATTTTATTAGGCTAATAGTAAAATCTTTTATATATAAAATGTAATACTTTTATAAAGTTATCTATTTTATTAGACAATAATTAGAATATATTATATTTTATTATGCATAGTGTTTGCATAAGGTCGATATAGTGTTTGCAGATAGTAAAATCTTTTATAAAGTTATTCGTTTTATTAGATTATAAATAGAATATATTATATTTTATTTAAAAGATTTTGCTTTTAAATATGGACCATCGATATTAAAGTAAATCAATCTCGACTGCTCATGAGTTAGTTACTATGCGTATCCATTTTTCTATAAATAAGCTCATTCCTTCATTATTTCTTACTTAATTCATTAAACTCTAGAGAGAGAAATTATAGAGAAGCTATAGAAAAAAGTATTCTCGCTTCCTTCCCTACTCTTATATTCAGCTTTTTTTTACTGTAAGGGATATTATTTGTTGTACTCGTAAGGGTATTATTTATTTTTTGTATTCATGAAGAGAACTTCGTTATTCCATTCTTTATTATTCTCACGGAATAACAAGATAACGCGACTACCCTATACTTGGTGACATTCTTCTAATATTCCGCTTTTTATTATTATTCGTTGAATATCCTTGTCTGTATGCTTTTACGCCTTTTGACCGGTTCCGTTTTTTTATTATTATTCGCTGGAATATCCTGTCTCAGGCGCTTACGCCGACCGGTTCCGCTTTTTTATTATTATTCTGTTGAATATATCCTCGTCTGTAGGCGCTTTTACGCCGACCGGTTCGGTTCCGCTTTTTATTATTCTCGTTGAACATCCCGCTTGCAATTAATTTCACCGACCGGTTCCATTATTTATTATCTCATTGAATAACTCGTCTATGTAAGGCAGTACCGCATGCATGGTGATTTCTTTTGTTATTCCATTCGTTATTATACTCATTGGTTAAAGTTTTGACTTCTATACTCCATGAAATTAGTGGAATATCCTCGATATTTGCGCTTCATCCAAAGATCTTTTTCATGGAAATATTCTTCTCGAGCATTCTTGAATTTTACTCTACAAAGCAAAGATCATGTCGACAATTTGGACGTTATCGATTCATGGATAAATTAATTTTGAACTTGTTTTATTGAATTCTTATATCATTGTCATCATCCTCATGTTTATATTATGTTGAAAGTCATCTGTGGCTCTCAGAGTGCATAGATGGACTTGGTATGATTATGACCTGTGGATTATTCGTGTAATCATGACCGTAATGTTACAAATGATGTGGAAAAGTCCTCATTGGCCCGTAGTGTATTGATGGATAGTTGTTGGCATGATCATGACCATTAATGAATACACAAATATTCTTGGCCCGTAGTGCATGGATAATTGTGGTCGTGATACTAAAGAATATCCTCGTCAGAAAAGTGTGGGTGATTCGATGATGTGGATTATTTATTGTCGAGTCCCAAGCCGATAAAAGTCATGAAAACCTTTTAAATCATAGAAGATAGTAGATTTTATTCTCTACTTGACTCTTCTAATGGATTGCTTGTTCCACCGCAGCTTAAACTTGATGTTTGTTATATTTTATCGCTTAACATCGTTCAAGGCTAATGATAATTTATTCTCGCATTATCTTAGTCATAATATTTCATCGGGCTAGTTGAGCTCACCCTTTTCTTTCACCGTTTCTTCAGAAATGAGAATATAGCCGGGACTAGTCTGGGAAACTGGAGTGATGGACCGATGATAGTATTATTAGTAGTCCTCACTATTCTCGTTAAATAGTGTGACAATAAATGTAATGAGGACCCATTGAGTTTGTATATTGTCTAGATGACAATATTTGTATTAAAACTCACAAAGATATGTTTAGTCGTATTTTACATTACATCGCTTGTATAATTAAGTTGTATTTGAATTTTGTACCATGTATTTGGCGCACTCAAGATGGGTGATGTATACCTATTTTGGGGGGGGGCCACAGCTTGGTATCAAAGCTTAGGATATGATCCCCTGCTAAGATGTGAGAATAGAACTAGGAGGGAGAGAGACGGGAATTCTTCGCTAGTATGACCTACCTAAGTTTATTTGGTATTTAATTGGCTCACGTAATATAGGATAATATGTTACATGTCAATTAAACATTTGTTTTTTGTGGCAAGATCTCAAAATGACATCCGAGAATGTTGAGAATAGCAATGGAGCACAAAGCATCGCTGATTCACCACATATCAATAATCGTGGATAATGTGCATCAGAAGGCGATAATCCTCATGCAAACAACAACACCGACCAAATGATGAATGATGGAATGTTCAGAGGCTTTATATAATTCATGCAACAAAGAAAGTAGAGCGGGCTCTCATCCAAAATGTAGGTGGAACCATCGAAACTCCTGACGGTCACCGCTAAACAGCTTCAAGGAGCCGGGACCACCGTGAGTTTATTGGAGAGCCAAAACCACTTAAGGCGGAAGCATGGATAAAGCAGATCACCAAGATATTTGATGTCTTGGGATGCTCCGAGAGAGCAAAAGGTTCCCTTTGCCGCCTTTTATGTCATGAGAGGAGAGGCAGACATCGGTGGGAATCCAGAAAGCGACTCAACCCGCCGACATTAAAATGTCTTGGGAGAAGTTCCAAGAACTATTCAACGACAAGTACTTTCCCCGAAAGTATTCATCACATGAAGGAGGTGGAGTTCATCAAGTCGAACAGTAATAATATGACCGTGTCGCAAACACGTAAGCAAAGTTTGCCGAGTTGTCCCTGGCCAAGGCCCCACTTGGTGGATAATGAAGAGAGAATGACGCGGATGTTTTTAAGAGGTTTGAAGTCGAGATACGCCAACATCTTATTTCTCATAAACCGTGTTTGTATTCAGATGTTGTAAATAGGGCTCGCTTAGTGGAGCGCGATAACGAGTCAACGCAACCAAAAAGAGAGCAACCACAAAATGATAATACCAAATGAGAGTAGCCATCAAAGCGGTGACAACAAGCGTGGAGGGAATCAACAAGCCGTAAATGGTAACCACTTTATGGGTAATCGTGTACAAAACAATAAGAATGGACATTTCAAGAAGAGGAGATTCAACAATGATGGAAAGACGCCAAGACCAAAGACCCGTTGTTAAGGAAGGAGAACGACCACCCATCATATGCTTCAAAAATGAGAGGGAGGAGGGACACATCCCAAACCGCGCGATGTCGCCCAAAGCATGTTATAATTATGGAAGAGAAGGTCACTTAGCCCGATTTTGTCGCTCATCAAGACAAGTTCAGCTAGGATGGAGGCACCAAAGGTCATCCCGTAAAAGTCAAAGCCAGAGTAAGGGAGAGCGTTTGTTGTGACCTCCCAGAAAGCAAGGAACCCGAATGAGGTCATCACGGTAAGCTTATCATAAACTCTAAATAAGTCTATACTTTATTTGATAACCGGTTCTACCCATTCTTTTATTTCTCCTACTTATGCGCCAACGATTAAATTTGACTCGAGAAATTAGACTTTGACTTATCTCGTGGAAACTCCATTGGGAGAAACCTTCATTACATCCATCGCTTATAAGTCTTGTTTGGTTCAAATCGGCACCTCATATTACCCGTCGATCTTATTTCATTGAAAATACTTGCATTTGACGTGATTCTAGGATTGATTGGTTAACTACTTATCATGCAAAAATTGATTATTTTTCGTAAGGTTGTTAGCTTTCATATTCCTAATCAACCTATTATGCTAATTCAAGCGACCAAACCATTAAAATCAATCACTGGTCATCTCAAGCCATAAAGCTATTCGCTTATTGAAAAAATGGATGTCAAGCTTTCTTAGCTCATGTCACGGATCTAAACAAAAATACGCCGCTTTTGAATGATATTTCTATTGTTAATAAATTCTCGACGTATTCCCTCAAGAACTTCCCGCCTACCCCCAGAGCGTGAAATTGAATTTTGTATCGACCTTGAACCCCAGACAAAACCCATTTCCAAAGCCCCATATCGAATGGCTCCTATTGAACTTCGTGAGTTAAAGACCCAACCGCAGGAATTGTTAGACATTGGCTTTATTCATCCTAGTACTTCTCCTTGGGGTGCTCCTGCTCTATTCGTGAAGAAGAAAGATGGGAGTATGCGATTTTGTATTGATTATCTGGAGTCAATCATGTCACCATCAAAAATAGGTACCCATTGCCACGTATTGATGACCGTTTGACCAGTTGCAAGGAGCCAAATTCTTTTCAAAGATTGATCTTCGCTCCGGATATCACCAATTGAAGATTAGAACCGATGACATTCCAAAGACGGCTTTTTCGTAACCTTGATGACGGCATTATGAATTCCTAGTCATGTCCTTTCGATCGACTAATGCTCCCGCCGCTTTCATGGATATGATGAACCGAGTATTCAAGGAATATTTGGATCACTTTGTGGTCGCTCTTTATTGATGACATCCTTATTTATTCCAAAAGCCGTGAAGATCATGAACAACACTTGAGGTCGACACTCCAAAAGCTTCGTGAAATAAGCTTTATGCCAAGTTGAAGAAATGCGAGTTCGCTTCGAGGAAGTAGCATTCCTTGGGCACGTGGTATCAAGTCATGGAATATCCGCTGACCCAAAGAAAGATTGAAGCTATTCAAAGTCGGGAGCAACCTAAATCGCTGATCAAGCACGTAGCTTTCTTCGCTTAATGGTTATTATCTGAGATTCGTGGAAGGATTTTTCTAATCGCTACTCCATTAACTCACCGACTCGTAAAGATACAAAGTTCTATTGGAGCGAAGAATGTGAGAAGAGTTTTCAAGAACTCAAGAGGAGACTCATTTCAAGACTGCTCGACAATACCATCCTGCTTGAGGGATTTGTCATCTACAGTGATGCTTCGTGCAAAGGGTTGGGATGTGTTCTCATGCAACATGGAAAAGTCATAGCCTATGCCTCAAGACAACTCAAAGAATATGAGAGGAATTATCCTACTCATGATCTAGAGTTGGCAGCTGTTGTCTTCGCACTAAAGATTTGGAGGCATTACTTGTATGGGGAGAAAGTGGAGATCTTTACGGATCATAAAAGCCTCAAATATTTCTTCACTCAAAAGGAACTCAACACGCGACAACGACGCTGGCTTGAACTCATTGAAAGATTATGATCATACCATCCAATACCATCCCGAAAAGTTTAACGGTAGCCGACGACGATCGAAAGGTAAGATCATATGCAAGCACGTAATGCGATATTGTCAACGCAAAGGCCCATTTTGTGTGACTTGCAAAGGATGGAGATAGAGTTAAAGACCCAGGACCCATGTGATGATGGCTAATATACGAGTAGAACCGATTTTAATTGATAAAGTTAAAGTCGCCAAGCTACGTGCACTGGAGTCGATGCGTATGAGGAAGAAAGTGCAAGAAGGTGCTATGCTGTAAGCAAGAATCGATGAAGAAGGAATACTTGAGTCAACTCCTGCACTTTGTGTTCCTAACGACCTCGATTTAAAGTATAAAATCATGATGGAGGCGCACAACACACCGCTTTGTAATCCATCGGGAGTACCAAAATGTATCATGATATTCGCCATACATTTTGGTGGAGCAATATGAAGAGAGAGAGATAGCGTTGTTTATCTCAAGGTGTCTAACTTGTCAACGAAGTTAAAAGCGAGCATCAAGTACCAAAAGGTCCATTGCAACCACTTGAAATTCCGTAATGGAAGTGGGAGCACATTACCATGGATTTTGTTATCGGCCTTCCTAAGGTTTCTCAAGGTATAGATGCGATTTGGGTCATTGTTGATAGATTGACCAAGTCCGCTTCATTTTTTACCGACACGAGAAACTTATACACTTGAACGCTCTTGCTCAGATGCATACATAAACGAGATTGTAAGATCGCATGGTATGCCAAGATCCATAGTTTTCGATCGAGACCCAAGATTCACTTCACGATTTTGGGTTAGTTTTTGCAAAAGCTATGGGCACAGATTTACGATTTAGCTCAAAGATATCATCCTCGATGGACGGACAATGGAGAGGACTATTCAAACTCTTGAAGATCTATTAAGACTCTGTGTCCTTGATTTCAAGGGAAGTTGGGACAAGTTCTTACCATTGGTGGAGTTTTTCCCACAACAACAGCTTATCAAGCAAGTATTGGCATGGCTCCATTCAAGCGCCAGATGGAAGAAAGTGTCGCTCTCCAAAGATGTCGGGATGAGGAGGGGAGAAGCAACGTTGTTGGGACCGAGTTGGTACGTATGACTACGTAAAAGATTCAAACGATCCGACAACGATAAAAACCTCACAAGATCGAAAAAGAGTTATGCCGATCTTCATCGAAAGGACGTGGAATTTGATATAGAGATCATGTGTTGTTACGTGTTGCTTCCATGGAAAGGAGTTACTTAGATTTGGAAAGAGAGGAAAACTCAATCCTCGATTCATCGGCCCATTTTTAATCCTCGATCGAGTAGGAATCGTGGCTATATAGACTCGCTTTTACCGCCAAGTATGTCTCGTGTTCATAACGCTTTTTCACATATCCATGTTACGTAAATATGTGAAAGACCCAACCACATTATCGAAGTTAGAACCGACGAAATAGCGGAAGATTTGACGTATGAAGAGGTTCCTGCTCAAATCTTGATAAGAAGGAACATATTCTACGCCCAAGGTTATACCTCAAGTCAAAGTTTTGTGGAGAAACCATATGTTGAGGAAATGACTGGGAGTTAGAATCAAATGAAATCAAGGTATCCTTACCTCTTCGACATACCGTGTACGCATTCTAATTTTCGAGGGCTTAAATTTCATAAGAAGGGAGGTTGTAAGACCCCAACTTTTATAAATAAAGATGAATTTTCTATAAATATCATTTTTGAATATTATGGAGTAAATTTGATATAATGTTATAGTTGTGGGTAATATTTATAAATTTTGCAAAGTACGCAAGTTGTTATATAATATTCGATTGGTCTGGGAATATTCGCTTTAACAGGAATATTCGCAGATAACCAAGACAATCATTGGTGGACCCCACAACTAAATTATTGCTCTGATCGAGAAAACGACAAAAATACTTTTTATGAAAATAACGGCGGAAGTTTTACCGTTAATCGTTGAAACACCCTTGTTAAAAGTACAAAGAATACGCTGTGGTTGCATAAAGAGCACACCAGATTGATTATCGATGCTTATGTGATAAGTCACCGCTTTTGTTTTATTGGTATTATTATGTAATAAAATGTAAAAGCTTTTTTATATAAAATGTAATACTTTTTTATAAAGTTATTCATTTTATTAGGCTAATAGTAAAATCTTTTTATATAAAAATGTAATACTTTTATAAAGTTATCTATTTTATTAGACAATAATTAGAATATATTATATTTTATTATTATTTGTTTCATATAAGGCTCGATATAGTGTTTGCATAGTAAAATCTTTTATAAAGTTATTCGTTTTATTAGATTATAAATATAATATATTATATTTTATTTAAAAGATTTTGCTTTAAATATGGACCATCGATTAAAGTAAATCAATCTCGACTGCTCATGAGTTAGTTACTATAGTTAGTACCCATTTTTCTATAAATAGAAGCTCATTCCTTCATTATTTCTTACTTAATTCAACCAAACTCTAGAGAGAGAAATTATAGAGAAGCTATAGAAAAGTATTCTCGCTCCCTTCCTACTCTTATATTCAGTTTTTTTACTGCAGTAAGGGATATTATTTGTTGTAGACTGTAAGGGTATTATTTCTTTTGTATTCATGAAGAGAACTTTCGTTATTCCATTCTTTATTATTCTCATTGAATAACCAAAGATACGCGACTACCCTATACTTGGTGACATTCTTCTAATATTCCGCCTTTATTATTATTCGTTGAATATCCTGTCTGTAGGCGCTTTTACGCCGACCGGTTCCGCTCTTTTATTATTATTCCGTTGGAATATCCTATATTCGGCTTTTACGCTTAACCGGTTCGCTTTTTATTATTATTCGTTGAATATCCTGTTCATCATGCTTTTTACGCCGGAATTGGTTCCATTCTTTATTATTCTCGTTGAACATCCCGCTTTGTGCATGTAATTTCACCCGACCGGTTCCGTTATTTATTAATCATTGAATAACTCGTCTATGTAAGTACCGCATGCATGGTGATTTCTTTTGTTATTCCATTCGTTATTATACTCATTGGTTAAAGTTTTGACTTCTATACTCCATGAAATTAGTGGAATATCCTCGATATTTGCGCTTCATCCAAGATCTTTTCATGGAAATATTCTTCTAAGCATTCTTGAATTTTTTTACTCTACAAAGCAAAGATCATGTCGACAATTTGGACGTTATCGATTCATGGATAAATTAATTCTTGAACTTGTTTTATTGAATTTTATATCATTGTCATCATCCTCATGTTTATATTATGTTGAAAGTCATATGTGGCCTCAGAAAGTATAGATGGACTTGGTATGATTATGACATCAGGATTATTGGTGTAATCATGACCGTAATGTTACAAATGATGTGGAAAAAGTCCTCATTGGCCCCGTAGTGCATTGATGGATAGTTGTTGGCATGATCATGACCATTAATGAATACACAAATATTCTTGGCCCGTAGTGCATGGATAATTGTGGTCGTGATACTAAAGAATATCCTCGTCAGTAAAAGGGGTGATTCGATGATGTGGATTATTTATTGTCGAGTCCCAAACGATAAAAGTCATGAAAACTTTTAAATCATAGAAGATAGTAGATTTTATTCTCTACTTGACTCTTCTAATGGATTGCTTTGTTCACCGCAGCTTAAACTTGATGTTTGTTATATTTTATCGCTTTAACACTATCAAGGCTAATGATAATTTATTCTCGCATTATCTTAGTCATAATATTTTTATCGGGCTAGTTGAGCTCACCCTTTCTTTCACCGTTCTCTTCGTGAAATGAGAATATAGCCGGGATTTAGCCTGGGAAACGGAGTGATGGACCATGATGATAGTATTAGTAGTCCTCACTATATTTCGTTAAATAGTGTGACAATAAATGTAATGAGGACCCCATTGAGTTTGTATATTGTCTAGATGACAATATTTGTATTAAAACTCACAAGATATGTTTAGTCGTATTTTACACGCATCGTTGTATAATTAAGTTGTATTTGAATTTTGTACCATGTATTTGGCGACTCAAGATGGGTGATGTATACCTATTTTGGGGACGTTAGGTTGACCATTTTGATCAACTTAGTTTAAATGATCGCATAATTATCTTCTCGGGAGAAATATCTAGGTTTTAATGAAGGGAAATCGGTAAACTTGTAGTAAAGGCTAGGATGACGCAAAAACTCAAGTTTGGAGGAAAATATGGGATTTTTAAATAAGAAAAAAAATAAAAAATAAATTAAAAAATCCAAAAAAAATCATATGAATAAACACGTTGACTAGCTTAGTTTTGTGGCTTTTTTTACTAGAGTAAGTAAGCCCTTAGGGGTGTCTCTACACCCAGTGCCCTAAAACCATCTAGTTTGAGAGTTGTTGGTCGAAAGCTCGTTATATGGGTAACATTGAAAAGTCTGAGAGAACTAGACATCACATGGTCAAGTGTAAACACGAGAAAGAGCACAAATGCCCTCGTGAACAAATAAAAGAAGAATTAAATCCTGTATTGACTCTGAATTTGGCGATTGTGTAGTATTAGTTAGAGCTTAACTTATGAATGGAGTTTCTTAAGTTAAAACTGTGTATTTTCCTCTAAGAAGCATATTATGCAAACTATTTGAACTGTAGTTGATTTTAGTGGTTGCTAAGTACACACACCCTGCATTAGTAATAACAGGCTTTGATTTATGGATTGGTATGGGTTATTGAATTGTCTTGCTTGGATGTATTGTTGGAATCTATTGTTGATACCTCTGAGGCATATTTGTTTGATTTCATATTGACTGATGGCTGGATTTGTAGGCATATAGTTAGGATGCATTTTTATTTGCATTGCTTGGGGACAAATAATTGGTCAAGTTTGGGGGTATTTGATGAGTAGGTTTTATACCTATGAATTTGATATTATTAAAATTAGATTATTACTATATTAAGTGTTTTTTGTATCTTTTTATGTGTTTTTGTGTTTATTTCTTGTAGGTTGGAGCTGGAGGGACAAATTGGTCATTTAAGAGAATAAAAATATCAAAAATCATTAAAGTTAGAGCTAAGTGGCATTTTTGTAAATACGTGCTCCTGGTCAAGCACCTAGGTGCTTGGATTTGTACTAGGTTGAGCGCCTAGGCGCTCATGCACGATCAAAGTTGGATTTTTCTACTGTTGAGTTGTTTTTGAAGCCAAACAGGAATCTGAAAGAGGTTTTGGACCAATACAAATAGGAAAATACTTTAGAAAAGATGTATCACACAATTTTTCAAGAGAATTGCAGAGAGAACAATGAAGGAAAACATGAAGGAGGATTGCAAGGGCTGAAAATCAAAGAGAGAGTCTTGGAGCAAATTTAGAGTTTCTTCTTTTCTTCTCTAGTTCTTATCTTTTATAATTACTTGGGATGTTTGATTTATTAATCTGATTGATGTTTTTCCTTATCATTATCATGAACTAAATTTTCATTAAGATTGCAATGTAACTTGATATGTAGTTTAAATTAAACCTTCCCATTGAAAGAAAGTTGATTTTTATTGAATTATTTATTATATCTTGCATTTATTGATTATTTGTTTGGCCAATAATTACTGTGATAATCTATATAAAATTGGAAGATGGAGTATAGATTGAGATTTGGATATGATAACATCTGTTCACATAATCTGAATATGGTTAATATGATTAGCATGTAGGATAGAAATATATCTATGTGTCTTTTGTATCCATTGAAAGAATTTGTGCGTAAAACCCTAATTAACTTAATTCACATAGGAATATAGTGAGTTGATTGACTAGGGTGTTCCTTGTAATTCTGCGTCTTTAAGATCATATTTAGGAGGATTTGTTCGCATGTCTTTGGAAGAAGTATGTGATTACTATAAAACATTCCTGTATAATGATTCATATTAATTAATTGATTTAAATAGGAAGTAAATTGATTTAAATGAAATACCAAAGGAAGTTGTAATCTTAACATGTTAAATCTGCAGTTACTCTTGTGAAATTCTGATTTTAGTCATTAGTTTTGTTAATTTTAATTTTTCAAATCATAAATAATATTTCGTAGTTTAAAATAAGATTAATTGCATTAGAATTAGTAATTGATAAATATTAGTCTATTTCCTCGTAGGAACGATATCCTTTCTTGCTGAATATTACGAACGAACGCGTATACTTTCATATTAAATGCTATTAAGAAATTAGGCAACATGATGTAACCCCCACAAGTTATTTAGACTGCATACTATTGATACTGAAGTTGCTTATTTTATTTATACTATAGAGGTTTTTTATCCATGTTGGCGTTGATACGTGGAGTTGATACACTTGAGAGATTCTAGTGGTTTAGACGTAGAGTTTAAATTCTAGTTTATTTTCCATTAATTTTGTATCCTAAATATGTCCTACATCAGAAGGTACACTACAAAAAAAAATTATTGTCGACGTGTGTTGTCGTCGCCAATGACCCCCTTGACGTCGGCAATGAGGTCATTGGCGACGACAACGCATGTCGCCACTCCCGTTGCCCCAGGGGTCGTCGCCCTTGGCACCCGTCACCACCATTGTAGAACTCTCACTTCTACTTCTTTCTTTTTCTGACTCTAAGTGTTCTTAGTGGATCGTAAAGTGAGCCTTCAGACCTTCATTGGTCACTCACTGTTTACGTTGGTTAGATCAGTCCACCAGTTATCCAAAACTCAGCAACTCCAGGAGCTTTTGATCTTTGAAGCTCTAGTATATTTATACTCCTTTCCAATCTTCCCGTTGGAAAGTAGCCGTTGAAAGCTCTTTAAAATGCTTCACAGATCTCGAGTTACTTGGTACAGACTGTAGATGTGACATGATAACTTTTTCTGACTTTCTGACACTAAAGTCTACTATTTCACCTACTCCATCAGAGATGTTACTTTTATGCCTCGGGCAGGTCGAAGACTTTATTTCACCCTTCTGATTTCTTGATCAGAGGTTGTCCTTTTGCATCGATGCTCTCAATAAGCTCTTGTACAAATATCAACCTTCATATTGAACCATTGCCAATGCTTCAATCTTCAACTATTCAAACTCCATGATTCTAATGCATGTCTTCTTAGACCTGATCGTAGTGTCTTGTTGACTGGTAGAGACAACACTACGATCTTGAAGAGTGTTGATTGGATCTTCAATGTAGAACACCTCTTCCTTCTCTTGTGTAGTGCTTCAACACTTCTATTTTCCTCAGTAGCTCTCACATACTGATGGCTTGACTCCTTTGTTCTGGCCCCTTTTGAATAGCAAGACACTTCAGATTTGTGGCGTATCCAACTCGTTTTCTCCTTGTGATCTCCCGTTCACTTATCATCAATGGACTGACACAATGCTTAATTACTTTACCTTGTTCTTCAGAAGTTGTCCAGTAACTCTGTATGCACTCCATCAGTTTTTTCTTTGTTTGTCAAACACTAGGATCCTGGTTGCTTCCAAGATCGTCGTCTTCTATCTATTTGATGACATCGTGACTTGGTCGACTTTCCTTAATCGCCATCAAGTCTTCTTCTGATCTCCTTATGGAAGACTTCATCCTGAATGGCTTCACAACTCAATCTGGATGCTGATTGGGTTGGTGCTTTGATCTTCTGTTAGCTTGCATGCCATTCATTGAGTGCTCTCTGGTTTCCTTCAAGAATGGGATGTATCTTTGCATTGCCAACCAGAGGCTTCATTCCTTTGGAATTGTGAGCACATCTGTTGAAGTCTCAGTTCTACACTCTACGATTTAGCTTCGGTTGTGAAGACACTATGACTCTGACATCAGATCTTGACACTCTACGATTTCTGTCGTTGTGCTTGTTGTCTTTATCTGATCTTGCTCGACTACGATCTCTGCCTCTGATATGATCAGTAGACTCTACGACTCTGAATGTAGTCTACGATTCTTGACTTGGGCTTCGACAGATCTTTAGTCGGCTTGTAGACAGGTTGTCTCTACGATTCTGAACATGACTTCCTCAGCAAACTACGACCCTGAGGAAGTTCTCCTCGACACACTACGATCCTTTCATCATCTCTCCTGACAGTCTATAAACTCCGAGATCTCCTATCTTGCAGACTACGATTCTGCCTTGATAGCTCTCGAGTTTCCCTTGACTCTCCTGGAAGACTACGATTTCTGGTACAGTGCTCGACGATCAGACAAGCCTATCTATTACATCATTAGATCAACCTAACATGCTTGATCTTTCTATATTTATAGTCCTTGTACATCTTTTCTTTTCAAGGACTTTACAAAGATGTTTTGCTTATGTAGGATCAACCTAACACATTTGATCAATTCATTCTAAGTCCTTGTACATATGTTTCTATTGTCTATCAAAGGACTTTACATCTTTTCTTAATGCAAGCATACTTGCATATTCATTCATGTATATATCATAATCAAATCATATGTAAATAGGAATAACATTCACATGCTTATTCCTGACAATCTCCCCCTATTTGATTATGACAAAAATAATAAGTACACATGTATGTTATGAATGAATCTTATATACAGTGAGCAACTGTATTTCTAAAACAGATAATCATGAATGTCATTTTTAATGATGTGGAATTTAATACATTGATATTTTACATCCTGGATCCAGAACATACCTAACTAGTTAGAGATGTACCTCTTTGGCTCCATGTATGTTTCTAGGATGTTTGTTGATCAGTTAATCATCTGTTTGATCTTCTTGCTCCTTCTCCCCCTGAGATGATGACTTTCTGTCTTTGCTCTTCTCCCCTTCAGACTCATGATCTTCTTTCTTAATTTGCTCCCCCTCAAACTCTGCGATCATATGATCATCATCTTCTGGCTCCCCCTCAGATGATGACTCTGCTACTTCTTCAGTTCTTTTCTTCTTTGACTTCTTCTTTTCTTTCCTTCTGCTCTCCTTACCCTTTCTTGAATGTCTCTTGCTCTTCCTCTTTCTATTCCTCTTTTTCTCCCCCTTTTTGTCATTAATCACTTGGGAAAGTTGCTCTATATTGGACATTAGTTGTTCCATCAGGTAGGAGGAGTTAGTAACTTTAGACTTGAGTTCATGTTAGCTTAGCTCAAATTGCATGATAAGTGGATTTCATATCAACGAATCGTTGTTCATTGCACGCTTAATTGTTGCTATTTTCTTGTTTTCATATTCGTTTTTATTTGTTTTGTGTTCTTTTATGTGTAGGGTGGTCGTTGTAGCATCTAACAAGATTTTGAGTCAATTGGGATCATTTCGGGACAAATTCGTGAAGGAAAGGAAAAATTTACTCAGCAACTTTACGGGAAACGGGAAAATTAGTAATATACACCTTGTTGCCGTATGTAAATGTGGGGTCTCGATCGATGACTCTCTGTTTCGATTTTGGATTTGTCTTTCTTTACATGGTTTCTAGTGTTGTAATCACATAGGGACTCCAGGAAATTAAGGATTTGACTGGGACTTGTGTGAGAGACATCTATTACTCGACTAACAACAAATTCAGCAACAGACAAGAGCATATTACGAAGATTATTTCCAGATTTTCACAGAAACCTTTGGAGAAGTATTTTGAAGAGATTTTCGTGACGATTGCAATTCTAGGCTACGTGAAGGGTGTTCATCACTATTCTTCTCTTTAGTCTTTTATTTGTAATTGCAAGGTTGTTTTCTTTAAGTTATTCAGTTTTTATTTCATTCGTTATGAACTAATTCGCTTTTTAGGCTTATGATGGATCCTTGGGTGAAACGATGATTTTATAATTTTGATTTCCAGTTCAATAAAGTATTTTCAGTTTATCTATATTAATTTGAGCGTGAATTTATGAATTGCTTGATCAACAGTTCTTTGTGGATTTGTATGGAATCGAGAGAGGATATTCAAATCTAGACTTAGTTAATATAGCATGTGTCATGAATTTTGTGAATAGCAGATTCTTGATTATTGTTAAGGTAGAGATATGCTTGAAATTGCATGTAATCGGATAGAGAACTTAATCTTAAACCTTCTTTAATTTCAGTTCACATAGAGATATAGTGAGTTGGTTGATTTAGGTGTTTAACTTGCTTCTATCTAATTTGTGGATTTGAGTTAATATGGTATTAGTGCATTGAGAGGTGGCTAGTACTACATTCGTGTTCTTGATTAATAAACTGGGATATTGAGTGAAGTGGAATAAAGGTTTGAAAATCAGAGTGAAGCTTAGGGTGAAATCATATGTCAAATTCTCCATCAATTGTTTGAAATTCCGGATTTTGATATTTGTGGTTGTTTTGTGATAGTTTATTTATTTATTAATTTAGTTTCTATAATTTTAAACCATTGAATTGAATAGTTTAATAGAATTAGGATTAATAGGAAATTGATAATTGTGAAGTTAAATTTCTTGCTAATTTATCTCCGTGGGAACGATACTTTATTCATTACTATATTACTTGTTGACCACGTATACTTGCGTGTTTTACGTATATAGATTTTACCCAACAAGTTTTTGGCGCCGTTTCTGGGGATAATTTAGTTTAGATTTTAATATTTTTACAATATCAGTTTAATTAGTCCAGTTTTACTTAAACACTTTTTGTTTTGTTTTGTTCTTCTTATTTTAGGTTTTTGACATTGGTTTATGCAAACTCGATCCAAAAATCCAGACTTACTTCCTTTTGAGGACGATATTGAGAGAAGGTTTCTGATGTTAAGTAAGTGGATCAAGGAAACAAGGGACGAATTTGAAAACTCGATAAAGGAAAGCAATGGATGTAGAAGAGAAAGAAAGCGTTGAGGATTTTGCAACACCTAAGGTGGTCGAAGCTGCGATCCAAGTATCACTAGGGCCTGCAATCATCATGCGAATACTTTGAAATCAAGCTTGGGACAATTCAAATGATGCAGAATTTAATACAGTTTGGGGGAATGGCAATGACGATCCTAATGAGCATTTAATCAGTTTTTTGGAAATCTACGACACTTTCAAGTATAATGGGGTGTTAGATGAGGCAGTTAGACTTCGTTTGTTCCCATTCACTCTGTGGGACAAGGAGAAGAGTTGGTTACACTCTCTACCAGCGGGTTCGATAATGACATGGGAGGACTTGGCTCAGAAATACCTAGCAAAATTCTTCCCGCCAGCAAAAACTGCAAAGATGAGGAACGAGATTACCATGTTTGATCAGCAACATGGGAAGTCACTGTATGAGGCGTGGGAGAGATATAAAGAATTTCTCAGAAAATGCCCACATCACGGATTGCCCAAATGGTTGCAGATGAATACATTTTACAACGGACTACATGGGAATCTCAGAAAGAGTATTGATGCAGCATTGGGGGGAGCATTTATGGCAAAGACTTATGAGGAGGCATACCAGTTGATAGAGATGATGGCGGCTAACAACTACCAGTGGCCCACGGCAAGAATGACACAACCTACAGTCGCTGGAGTGTTAGAGTTAGATGGAGTGATGGAAATAACGACACAGACTTCAGTACTCTCTAAGAAGTTCGACGTTTGGTTAGGGGGACAGACACAGCAAGTTGCAGTTATTTGTGAGTTGTGCGTGGGGGAACATTCGATGGATCAATGCGCAATCAACCCAGAGTCGATACAATTCATGAGTAGCTACAACAGAATTCCTCAGAATACATATCAGAATGCATATAATAAGGGGAATAGGAATAATCTGAATCAGTCTTGGAATAATAATCAGAATCAGCAAGCTCCACGACCATCGTATCCCCCAGGGTTTCAGAATCAACAACAAACAGTTCAACGTCAAGAGAGGAAATCAGATTTAGAGGAATTGATATCAAAGTATATAATGAGTAATGAGGTAGCTATGAAGAATAAAGCAATGGCAATGAAATCACAAGAAATGGTAATGAAATCACAAGAAATGGCCATCAAGAATTTAGAAAACCAGATGGGACAAATTGCTTTAGCATTGAACAATGAGACCCACAAGGACCCTACCGAAAGTGACACCGAAAGAAATCAAAGGAAATCATGAGCAGTGTCGGCGGTCACCTTGAGGAGTGGAAAACAATTGGATGGGAAAGATGCGAGAAAATTCAATTTATCTCGGATGATAAGAGTAATGACAACAAGGTGGTTGTAGAGAAAAATAGGGTGAATCACGCAATTTGAGAAAACAAAGTTAGATGACAAAGCCGGTTGTATCCTCCTCCGCCTGCGTTTCAACAAAAGAGTTCAAAAGCAGAAATTAGACAAGCAATTTGCAAAATTCTTGGAAGTATTTAAGAAACTGCAGATTAACATCCCGTTCGTAGAAGACTTAGAGCAAATATCGAGTTATGCAAAATTCATAAAAGGGATTCTGTCCAGGAAAAAGAAGTTAAAAGATTTTGAGACAGTGGCACTAACAGAGGAGTGTAGCGCGGTTTTACAGCGAAAGTTTCCACCCAAGTTGAAAGATCCGGGGAGTTTCACCATTCCATACACGATCGGGAATACGGCTTTCAATAAATGCTTATGTGATTTGGGAGCGAGTGTGAACCTTATGCTATTACCAGTATACACATAATTGGGTTTGCCAGCTCCAAAGCCTACGAACATCTCATTACAGTTGGCGGATAGGTCAGTCATGTATCCGAGAGGCATTGTGGAAGACATATTGGTCAAAGTTGATAAGTTTATATTCCCCGTGGACTTTATTATTCTGGATTTTGAGGAGGATAAGAACATCCCGATTATCCTAGGGAGACCTTTCTTGGCGACGGGTAGGACACTCATCGACGTACAAAAAGGTGAACTAACGATGAGGGTCCAAGATCAAGAAGTTAAGTTTAACGTTTTCAAAGCCATGAAATTTCCCACGGATGAAGAAGAGTGTTTTCGGATGGAAATCATTGATCAAATAGTCAACGAAGACATGGGAAAGAGTCTGGTCAACGATCTTTTAGAGACAACATTATTGGGGGATGAAGAGTTCAATGACCCAGAATTTGTGGACTACTTATAGATGTTAGATTCATTGCCACGAGTTAGCCGATTCAAAACACCATTTGAACTACTACACACGGAGGAGATAGCCACGAAAAAATTAAAACCATCATTGGAGGAGCCACCAACTTTGGAACTCAAGCCACTCCCTAAACATCTCAGGTATGCGTATTTAGGCAATTCAAATTCTTTACCTATGATTATTTCTGTTGCACTTAACAATTTACAGGAAGAAAAGTTGTTGAGGGTGCTTAGGGAACATAAAGCAGTGATAGGGTGGATGATCGCAGATATCAAGGGAATCAACCCTTCATTTTGCATGCTCAAGATTCTGATGGAAGATGATGCAAAACTGACGGTGGAGCAACAATGACGACTTAACCCAATTATGAAAGAAGTGGTAAAAAAGGAAATTCTGAAATTGTTAGATGTCGGTATCATCTACCCTATTTCCGATAGTAAGTGGGTTAGTCCGGTTCATTGTGTCTTGCCAAAAAGGGGGAATGATAGTAGTAGTGAGAATGATGATAACGAGTTAATTTCGACAAAAACGGTTGGTAGGTTGGAGGGTGTGCATCGATTATAGGAAGTTGAATAAGGCAACCCGAAAAGATCATTTTCCGCTACCCTTTATCGATCAAATGTTGGACTGATTGGCGGGACATGACTACTACTATTTATTGGATGGATACTCGAGCTATAACCAGATCGCCATCGCTCACGAGGATCAAGAGAAGACTACATTTACGTGCCCTTATGGCACATTCGCATTCAGGAGAATGTCATTTGGTTTATGTAATACACCTGCTACCTTTCAACGGTGTATGATGGCCATTTTCTCAGATATGGTGGAGAAAATGTGGAAGTCTTCATGGATGACTTTTCTGTCTATGGAGACAATTTTGATACTTGCCTAGGGAATTTGGTAATGGTGTTACAACGCGCTGTGAAGAATCTGAACCTTGTACTTAGCGGGAAAAATGCCACTTCATGGTTGAGGAGGGCATTATTTTGGGACACAAGGTATCGGCTCACGGACTGGAGGTCGACAAGGCTAAGTTGGAAACAATCGAGAAACTGCCTCCACCAAACTCAGTGAAGGGAATTAGAAGTTTTCTGGGACATGCTGGGTTCTACAGAAGATTCATAAAGGACTTCTCTAAAGTGGAAAAACCTTTGTGCAGTCTTTTAGAGAAGGACTCTGTGTTTCTTTTTGATGAGGAATGTAAGTCGGCTTTCGAGTTGTTGAAGAAGAAGTTAACTATAGCCCCCGTGATCGTCGCACCGGATTGGAATATGTTGTTTGAGATGATGTGTGATGCTAGTGACTACGCGGTTGGGGCTATTTTGGGACAACGCCGAGAGAAGGTATTTCACGCCATATATTATGCAAGCAAAATGCTCACGGAGACTCAAATGAACTATACAACTACGAAAAAGGAATTCCTTGCAGTGGTGTATGCGTTTGACAAGTTCCAGGCATACTTGATCAGGACTAAGGTGATAGTCTACACGGATCATTCGGCTATTCGATATTTAATTGCAAAAAAAGATGCTAAACCACGCCTTATCCGATGGATTCTCCTTCTCCAAGAATTCGATTTAGAAATAAAAGATAGGAAAGTACGGAGAATCAAGTTCTTGACCATTTATCGAAGGTTGGAAAATCCGGGATAAAAGGAAGAAGATAGATGTGCAATCAACGAGTCATTCCGGATGAGCAAGCTATTTGGGTTAAATCTGGAATTTCCATGGTATCTTTGATTTTTGTGAATTATCTAGTGAGCAACATGCTTTCCCACGATCTTTACGACAACAAAAAAAAATTTTCTTCATGACGTCAAGTGGTATATGTGGGATGAGCCTTATTTATTCAAGCGGTCTTTGCCGACAAGATGATTAGAAGTTGAATCCCCTACAGTGAAGTGCATAACATACTGCAGGAATGCCACTCATCGGCATATGGGGGACATTATGGGAGTGAGTGTACGGCGGAAAAAGTGCTTCAAGTCGGGTTTTATTGGCCGACATTGTTCAAAGACGCCCACCAATTTGTGAAAACATGTGATAGATGTCAAAGGGTGGGTAACATATCGAAAAGGAATGAGATGTCCCTACAAACAATTCTAGAAGTTGAAATTTTTGATGTATGGGGCATTGATTTCATGGGGCCATTTCCCTCCTCATTTTCCAATCAGTACATTCTGCTTGCGGTGGACTATGTGTCGAAGTGGGTTGAAGCAGTAGCACTACTGACTAACGATGCCAAGGTGGTTCTCAAATTCTTGCAAAAAATATTTTTACGAGGTTTGGCACGCCGAGAGCCATTATAAGTGATGAAGGTAGTCACTTCTGCAATAAATCGTTTACAGCTCTCTTGGCAAAGTATGGGTTCAACCACAAGGTCGCTACTGCATATCATCCCCAAACAAGTGGGCAAGCAGAGGTTTCGAACAGGGAGGTGAAGAGAATTCGGAAAAAGTAGTGAATTCGAATCGAAAGGATTGGTCTCTCCGGTTGGAAGATGCACTATGGGCTTACCGGACGGCGTATAAAACTCCGATTGGTATGTCACCATACCAATTACTATACGGGAAAGCGTGTCACCTACTTGTGGAGCTACAGCACAAGGCCTACTGGGCAATTCAGAAATTGAACTTTGATCAAGCTGCTGTGGGAGAAAAGAGGTTACTCCAACTAAATGAGCTCGATGAATTCCGACTTCATGCCTACGAGAACGCTAAATTATACAAGGAAAAAGTCAAGAAATGGCACGATAAAGAAGATCATGCACCAACGTTCGGTAAAGGGGCAATCAATCTTCATTTGTTCAACTCACGATTGAGGATATTCCCAGGAAAGCTTAAGTCGAGGTGGTCGGGACCATTCACTATCAAAACTATTTTCCCACATGGAGCCATCGAACTCTACAGTCGTAATCCATTAGAGACGTTCAAGGTCAATGGTCAACGGATAAAGCATTCTTTGGGTGGCGATTCAAACGGGATGTAAATCAACATTACCTCGCCGATACACCATGAAACATGGAGTAGTAAAATTTGAATGACTTGAAATAAAGCGCTAATTGGGAGGCAACCCAATCATTTCATTTTATTTTATTTTATTTTTCTTTTCATTTGAATTTGAATTTTTTTTCCCGTATTAGTTATATTATAGCTTAGGATTTTAGTTTATCGATTTTTTTTATTGATTCGTTCTATGATTCTTGGAAATCTTTCATTCATGCCCAAATTTATCAACAATCTAATAATTTTCATGTTTCATGGCTTGTAGGATGGGAAAATGCAAATTCGGTGGCATAGCATGACGACAATGAAGACAAAGCGCCAACATGAAGAGGCTAATGAAGACAAAGCGGCTCAACTTATGGTAGGCATGCTCACTAGAAGTGAATATTTTTGAATCCCAAACTTAATTGGCGATTTTACATATTAGGTGCCCACTTCATTCTCTTCCCATTTACTCAATTCATTCCCACTACGTCTCTTTCCCCCCCACTTCAACTTCAACGTCTACCCATTCTACAAATCCCTACCTACAATTTAGACACATATCTTCATTATCTCACCCCATTATTACCCATAAACCCATTACCACCATTCTATTACTTCAACCCCTTCTCTCCACACACCATCTCTATATATGTTCAAACCCTCTCAACATAATTTCCTCACAACCTTGCACATACTTATCACACAGCCTCGAATTAGAGTTTCAATTGGGAGAATTAAGCTTGCATCTGCAAGTGAGTAACAATCCTACACATTCTTCTTCTTCTCCTTTAATTCCTACCACAAAAGTTGACAAAGTTGGGGGAAGTAACTTCTGTGCACACCAAGTGTTTGAGAAATTGTGTGAACCAAGTTTGAGGGAACAGTAGGGTGTTGACAGTGTTCAAATAGTCGGATTCGATGGCTTTGCAACCCACATCGAAATGCCAAAGGGGAGAGAGTTCACGATCCGCACAACCGACACGCACCTTTGACCACCGGAAATTTATGAGTGCCGTTGCCGCCACTAGATATGATTATATGATGATAAAAGCCCTTACACTAGAGCAGAGGTTGGCACTGGATCCCGTTGATGGGGAGATGATGCCTCAAATCTATCAGAAGGGGTGGAATAAATTCACCCAAGAGCCGGAACCCATAGTGGTCAACATAGTCAAGGAGTTTTATGCTGAACATGAAGACAAAGCCCCATTCAACGCTTTTTTGTGAAGGGGTCGCTTGGTCCCATTTAGTGCTGATGCCATAAACACCTATTATTAGCTGCGGGTGCCTCGACAATGCCAGTATGCACAACTACGTGATTTTGATCCAGACTATGAGGAAATACTTAAGGAAATGACTAAGCCAGGCACAACATGGATCAAAGGTCAGAAAGGAGGCACAGTGTTCCATAGCAAAGATCTAAGTCGATATGGAAAAATATGGTATGCATTTCTCTGTGCTAAATTATATCCATCTCAACACACCTCCGACGTGATAAAAGAGAAGGCATTACTGCTATACGCGATTGTGCAAGACTTTCTCATCGACGTCGGGGCCATTATTTGCTTCTCCATCCGCCGGTGCTTACGTAGAAACTTTTCGGGCGGCTTGCCACACCCATCACTCATATATGAGTTGTGTCGCCAAGCAGGTGTGAGATGGTCTGACGATGATCCCACACAGATGCCACTAGCATTGCTAGACTCCAGAATGATAGCACGATATTCAGTATGTGCTGGAGGCGATTCCCATCCTCGAGGACTGGGTTTCATATTTCCACCAGCTTCGGAGGAGAAAGCTGACGCTGAAGATACTTCGGAGGATGAGGATGAGGCGATGAGAGATCCAGGAACCGAGTAGGTACCGCAGACCGAGGCACTATCCAGTTCTCAATTCCTTAACTTTCAACGTCAAATGGATTCACATAACAGGGCAGCACGTCGGGAGATGCAACGACTCGCTGTGAGGCAAGACCACATGTTTAATAATATGAACACGTCATTCGCTTCACTCAACACAACGCTTCAGAGTTTCAATCCAGCTGCACAATTTCCATATCAGCAACTGATGTCACTCGAGGTTTCCGCCTAGTGACTCAGACGAGGAAGTTCAACCACCACCTCCTCAGACTTAAGCGATAGCAGGGAAGTCCTCACGTACTTAATTTTGATTATTCATCCAATGAGGACATTGTATTACTTAAGTTTGGGGGAGTTAAATTCATGTTTACATGCATATGTAGTATTTAGGTTTAAATTTTGTCATTTTAAATTCCAGTGTTGCATAGTTATTTAGGAAGAATTGCATGATAGCTTAGGTGCATACATAGCAGCTTAGGTTATTGTTAACATTGCATTGTGTTTAGTTTTGTATATAGTGCATTTTGTTAAAAAAAATTAGTTAGATATTGTGTTTGCTTATGTCCAACAGTGTTGAAGTTCATGTGATTTGTGGGCCAATAATGAGAGTGAGAATAAGTTAACAATACAGTATTGATTATTAGAACTGTGATATAATTTCTGTTATAAATCGAATCTTGCGCTTCTTTGAAATTGGTATACAAAAAGGTTAGCACGCTAATAACGTCTTTGTTGACTGGTCAGTTCAAATTGATACATAGATAGTTTCTAACGGATAATGCTAGGGTAAATGTGAAAATGATAAGGATAGGCAGTGAAGACAACAAATTAGGCAAGAACCTAAGTTTGGGGGGAAAATGTAAGGTGTATAAGCTTCAATAAAAGAAAAAGAAGAAGAAAAAAATGAAATAAGTTGAGTCTTGTGGTGGGTTGAGGAGAAAGACTCCCCATAAACACAAGCGTGAGATGGAGCATAAAACGCACTCACCAACAATCTATCTAAAAAAATGGGAAAAGAGCAAAAAGCCCCCGTGGGAAAAAAATTGAGATAAAAGAAGTATAAGTACCCTGCATGAACCCTTGAAGTTGATATTGCTTAGTTTTAGTCGGAATGTGCCTTTTTTGGAATTTTTATGTTTGCATTGGATGAGTCCTTTTAAGAAATTGCTTATGTATTGAATTTGAGTCCATATCAGTTATCGTAGATGTTGAACACACACGCACACGATACTAGTGATGAGGGTTTAAGATTTGAGAACTAATACAAAATTGTGGATTGGTTTTGGTGATTCGTATTGTAGAGTTGCTTGTTTTCTCTGAGGCCGATGGGATAATTTTGATTCTTCGACACTGTTGGATTTGAATTGATATAGATTATATTTATTCCATCTCATTGCATTGCATTGTTTAGCATGTAGTTTGTTTTGTTCTCGAGGACTAGCATGGTTTAAGTTTGGAGGATTTTGATAAGTGGATTTCATATCCACGAATCGTTGTTCATTTCACGCTTAATTGTTGCTATTTTCTTATTTTCATATTCATTTTTATTTGTTTTGTGTTCTTTTATGTGTAGGGTGGTTGTTGTAGCATTTAGCAAGATTTAGAGTCAATTGGGATCATTTCGGGACGAATTCGTGAAGGAAAGGAAAAATTTACTCGGCAGCTTTCTGGGAAAATTAGCAGTGTACACCCCCGCCGGGGCTGGCCCTTTTTGCCCATGTACCCCCGCCGGGGTGGGGGGTCTCGATCAGTGACTCTCCTATTCGATTTTGGACTGTGCTGCTACATGGTTTCTAGTGTTGTAATCACATAGGGACTCCAGGAAATAAAGGATTCGATTGGGACTTGTGTGAGAGACATCTATTACTCGACTAACAACAAAAAAGAATGACAAAGCATATTACGAAGATTATTTTCGATTTTTTGATAAAGCTTTGGAGGAGTATTTTGAAGAGATTTTTGTGATGATTGTAATTCTAGGCTACGTGAAGGGTGTTCATCACTATTCTTCTCTTTAGTCTTTTATTTGTAATTGCAAGGCTGTTTTCTTTAAGTTATTCAGTTTTTATTTCATTCGTTATGAACTAATTCATTTTTTAGGCTTATGATGGATCCTTAGGTGAAACAATAATTTTATAATTTTGATTTCTAGCTCAATAAAGTATTTTCAGTTTATCTATATTAATTTGAGCGTGAATTTATGAATTGTTTGATCAACAGTTCTTTGTGGATTTGTATGGAATCGAGAGAGGATATTCAAATCTAGACTTAGTTAATATAGCATGTGTCATGAATTTTGTGAATAGCAGATTCTTGATTATTGTTAAGGTAGAGATATGCTTGACATCGCATGTAATCGAATAGAGAACTTAATCTTAAACCTTCTTTAATTTTAGTTCATATAGAGATATAGTGAGTTGGTTGATTTAGGTGTTTAACTTGGTTCTATCTAATTTGTGGATTTGAGTTAATACGATATTAGTGCATCGAGAGGTGGCTAGTACTACATTCGTGCTCTTAATTAATAAACTGGGATATTGGGTGAAGTGGAATAAAGGTTTGAAAATCAGAGTGAAGCTTAAGGTGAAATCATAAGTCAAATTCTCCATCAATTGTTTGAAATTCCGGATTTTGATATTTGTGGTTGTTTTGTGATAGTTTATTTATTTATTAATTTAGTTTCTATAATTTTAAACCATTGAATTGAATAGTTTAATAGAATTAGGATTAATAGGAAATTGATAATTGTGAAGTTAAATTTCTTGCTAATTTGTCTCCGTGGGAACGATACTTTATTCATTACTATATTAATTATTGACCACGTATACTTGTGTGTTTTGCGTATATAGATTTTACCCAAGAGTATGGCCTTCAGATAGATGTGATCTCTCTATTTGATTTTAAGAGATACATCAGCCATAGTAGTTGTTGTCAATATCATCTTTGATTCTTCATTGATCAAAGATATCTTCTTAACCAGTGGATCAGAATTCTTCAATAGCTGCTGCTCCATAGGACTTTGGTCATCTGGTTGGGCAGCCTGTTGTTGAGCATCAGATTGGACTCTACGATTTTCATCCTTGGACAGGTTTTCAAACGTTTTGAGAATCTGAACAATCGTTGAGTACCAATTGCTATTTAAGGATAAAGGAATGTCGGTTAATTGTGCTTGAGCAGATGGAACCTTTTCACTTTGGACTTGGATACCATCAGTAATAGAGTGAACAGACTCTATGATTATTTTCGTAGTCATGATCCTTCTTCCTTCAGAGTCCACTCTACGATCATAGGGGATATAATAGTTGCCAGCATGTCTGTAAACTCTATAGTGAGGCTGGTTTTTGATCATCGTTGTAGCAAAACTCTTCACCCTTGGGAAGGTTTTGTGCCACCAGCTCCATGCTTGGAAAATGAGAGTAGCACCAGCTGAAGTAACTTCCATCTCTTTCAGTATGTACCTTTAGCCAAGGCATCCATTGGAAAAACCATCTCACAAACAGATCATCGGGATTGTAGATGATGGTTGTGATGTCTAGTTCCATGTTGTTCCAGTTTTTAAACACCTCAAACGCAGTCATCCTCACTACCTTGAGCTATTCATTTCCATAATTTACCCATCTTTCGAGAGGTGCCTCCGGTAGTTCATTTGAGACTTCCACCACTATTCTTCTGTTAATCCTTGCGGGAGAGAGAACTGGATAGTCTTCTTGTTCTTCTGATTCCTGAGGTGCAGAATCAGAATCTTTTTCCATCTCTTCTCTTTCAGAGCCTGAACCATTCTCATCATTTCCATCAATAAATCCTTTTTGTTGCATTTCATTTTTAGAACTTTCTTCAGCAAGATCTTCCTCTAATTCATCTTCTTCACCACTGGTTCCATCTTCAGCACTTTCTTCCTTTGATATAGACTCATCATCACTTAGTTCAATGACAGCATTTGAGTGATCACTTCTCTTTTTGGAGGCAAATTTGGCTTGTAGTCTATAGCTCTTCCTTCTCCTTGGAGGTTCAGCTATGGGAGAGTCAGACTCTTCTTCCTCTTCAGACTCTAAAGTCTTTGGATCATCAGACAAACTTCCTTGAGGTTCAGCACTGGCAGGGGCAGGTCCTTCTTCTTTGGACTCATCACTTTTTGAGCCATTATGTGGGCTTTCAGGATTTGAAGGGGCATGTTCTTCTTCTTCTTCTTCTTCTTCAGAAACAACATCATTTGTCCCATCATCTGGACTTGTTGGAGCATTTGCACTTGGGGATGGAGTTGGTTCAGCTTGTACCTTTTCTTCATCATCAGAGTGAATGTTCTAAGAATTACCCATCGGGCTTGAGCATTCTTCTTCATCAGTAGATGCTGCATTTCCTTCCATTAATCCATCTTCTCCTTCATTACTGGATTTGGTCTGTGGGGACTCAGCCCTGTGACTATCAGATGCCTTCTCTTCTTCTGACACTACTTCCTCTTCTTTGTTTGATGGCCTTGCTTGGGAAGCTGAGGTTGGTTTGTTTACAACCTTAACTTTCTTGCTGGATGACCCTTGAAGTAATACGGCTTTGGTCATTTGCTCTATCTGATCCGTAAGATTTTGAATTGACCTCTCTTAATTACTCATCTTCTCTTAATTTGCTGCTACGAACTTGGAAAATAATTCCTCCAACTTTGACTTTTCTTCTTTTAATGGAGGTTGATATGAGAAATTTGGCGTGTATGTTGGATCTGGAATAGAGTATTGGTCTTGATAGTTGTAGCTCCATGAAGAATCTGGGTGATACCCCCATACTTGATCATAATTATCATATGCATATTGATTGAGGTAGTTACCACCCATCCGCATCTTAGGCCAAGATTGATGGTGCATTGATTACTTGGGTGATTGCCAGAGACAATAGTCACAAATAACTGCAATCCTTCGACTCCTTTGGGCTCCAAAAACGCCCAACTTCCTCGAAAGTTCTTCAATCTGTCTGACATTGCGGAAAGTGTCGCGAGTCCTGTCAATCTCGCTCCCCTTGGTCATTATTCTTGCCATCCTTCGACTCGTTAATGCATGATAACTCCAAGCGTCTTGAAGTTGCCTCAATTTGTATTGGCTCTATAGAAGATGTATTAAGTCCATCAATCCCTATTTCCCTTGGTTGAGTCATGTTTAGGTATGGCCATTGATACTTAAAGTCATCCATGGTACCTAAAAAAGAGAGAAATATCTGAAGAGAGTTAAAAGCGAAAATAAAAATGTTTAAATTAAGACTATTTTGATTGAAATTAATATTGGTAAAAAATATTAAACTAATTTCTAAGAATGGCCTTGCAAAAACTTGTTGGATAAAATCTAGTTACGCATACAACACGCAAGTATACGTGGTCAACAAGTAATAAAGTGATAAGTTGAGTATCGTTCCCACAGAGAATTATTTAACAAAAATCACCAAGTACTAACCGTAACCAACTCAATCTTATTTAAACGAATGAATTTCAAATTATATAAATTAAAACTACTATTAAATTCCACTAGTTAAATTAAGATAACGGAGATTTAAGATCACAACTTCACTTATTGCTTCATTTAAGTTAACACACTTCTCATCAATTATTCTCTATCCCGAATTTTTAATCAAGAACACTAAAGCGAGATAAAACCACCTCTCGATGCATAATACCCATATTAACGTCAATCCACAATTAAGATAGAAAATGTTAAACACCTTAATCAACTAACCCACTATATCTCTATGTGAATTACAATTGAAGAAGGTTGAAGAATAAGTTCTCTATCCGATTACATGCGATTGTCAAGCATATCTCTACCTTAACACTCATCAAGTTTAAGCTACTAACAAAATCCACGAACACATGCTATCATGATAAGATCTAAATCAATACTTCATCTCTCGAGTTCATATAGATTATCACGGTAATTGATGGCCAATCAATTAAACAATTAAGTCCAAATCACAATAGACAATCCTCACAATAGAACATAATAATTGATAACGAAGCATATTAAAATAAACTACACAATAAGATCCATTGTAATCTCAAACAAAGAATTAGTTCATTGAATTAAAACTAAGAATCCATAATTGAATACACAATAAAAGACAAAGATAGAAGAAGATAAGAAGATATAATCTGTTGTCTGCAGATTTGATGCTCCCTCCTTGCTCCTACTTTGAATCTAAAATGGTCTCCAAGTTGCTTCAATCTCCAAATCTAACAAGAACTAGTGTTTTGATCTAATTTACTCTAATCTAATATAATGGAATTCACTATCTAGTCTCTAATCTCCCCTAATCCTTGTGATTCTCCTCCTTTTATAAGTCTCTTCATATGTCTTTAAGTCGTCTTGGAAGTTCTCTTGGAAGTCCTTGTGTCAATCGGATCGAAACAATCCTTCCCGGACTCAAATTGGATCAAAATTCGCATTTTCGTACATTTTCTAGGCATACCCCAGCCCCGGCGGGGGTCTAGGCTTGTTTTGGACCCGCCCCGGCGGGCTAGGGGCCTGTCTTGTGACTTGCATGCCCACCTCGGCGGCAGTTTTGTGAAGGAAAATTTTCTACTCTGATGTCCTTTGAGAAAACGGCCATAACATTTGATCTGCGAAGAGTTACGAGGCCTGCCACCTATCAAATCGAAGATATCGACGAGATCTACAAATTTTATTCTTTGAGAATTGAGAAATAATGAAGGAATGAAGCTTGAAATTGGGCTGGAAGTGACTGCTATGCAAATGGTCACCTAAAACAGCGACGTTCGACGTCCGTTGGTACAAAGATCATAACTCTTGCATCCGAACTCTGATTGGAATGATTCAAGATGTTCTGGAAAGCTAAGAAGAAGCTCTACAATGTAATCCAAGTTCCAAACCAAGAACATGAAATAAACATAAAAGCCCAAACGATGTTCGGATTGTTTTTCTTTACGTTTTCATACCAATTCTTTGCGATTTCAACTTCCAAGCATATATTCTACAAAACAAACACAAAATGCATGAAAAGTAACTAAGAAACATGAGATTAAGCAACTAATTCAAGTAACAGATACCAGATAAGTAGGTATAAAACCTACTTATCAAACGCGAAGAACCTTACCAATTAAGGCTTGACACAGTCGTTGACGAATCTTTTACAAGCACATTGATAATTAAGTGGACCGATGACTTATTCGCGTTGATCGTTACAAATGGTGGCGCTACGTCTTAACTAAAGTTTATGAATAATTATCTAATTTAAATAAAAATATTTTTCTTTGTAACTTATTTGAATTCCGAGGACGGAATTATTTTTAAGGGGTGAAAAATGTAATGACCCATTTTTTTTATATATATAATTAAATATTAATTACTTTTATTTTATACAATTGTATTTAAATTGGAAAAGGCAAATGATTTTGTTTCCCTCTATTCTTCCTTGTTTTGTTTGAAAAATTAAATTCTTTTAGTAGATAATTAAATAATTGATTAAATTAAAATTGAGGAAGATAATTCCTTTTATTAAAGTCTTGTGGTAAAATCATTCGGAGTGGGAAGCTACTTGGGAGATAGAGGAGTCTATTCGAGCGGAGTATCCGCATCTTTTGATAATTAAGTACATTCATTCTTTTGATTCCGGGGACGAAATCCTTTTTAAGGGGGAGGTAATGTAATATCTTGAAAATAAATAAATAATAATATTAAATTTATATTCTTAAAACATATTGTTTGGACTTTGTTATTTATTGGGTCAAACTAATCATTTAATTTATATGGGCTAATAAATATTAATAAGTGTGGATAAATTACTTTGATAAAATTGGGCTTTTAAATTAATTGGGTTTAATTTATGTGTGGATAATAAATCCTATTAGAGCTAGGAGAATTAATAAAATATTGATAATAAATAACTAACACAAACCCTATTGTATACTCAAGCCATTATTCGTGTGAAAGAAAAAGAAAAGGAGGCGGCGGCGTAGAGAAAAAGAAAAGAAAAACTTATGAGCATCTGCGAAATCTATGTACATGTAAGTATATTTCAGCCTAGATGGGTGTATATATTATTATATTATATATATACATATATATATATATAATTGGTACATATATAATGGCAGACTCATAAGTTACCTATAGATGTAAAGCAACCTGTGGTCTAATTCCTTATATATATCCTGCTAATTTGTTATATATATATATATATATATATATATATATATATATATATATATATGTTTATTTAAGAATCTACCTACTTCTGCTGCTAATTCCTACTGCTTGCTAATTCCTAATTCGTTACATATATAACTATATATGCTTAATCATGCAATTTCGATATACATATATATATATATAAGTTATATAGACTTCTTAAAAAAAAAAAAAAAAAGAAAAGAGAAATTAATAAATAATATTATAATATTGTTGTTATAATTAAAATATATCTTTTGGTTGCAAACTGAATATAGTATTGAATTTATGAAAATATAATTTGTATGAGTTCATAATTTAATTATGTGTATTATATTTTATTTTGATAATTAGATCGGACGGAGGGAATTTAAAGAGTTATATTTGGAATATAAATTTTGGAGTATTAATAATTGATATAAGGCGATGATTAAAGGCATATTAAATAGATTATGAATTATTTTGGAATTATTAGTTTGGATTATTTTTAATTTGAGGTGAATATGTTTAGGTTGTGAATAACGTTTCGTATTTGATATCGTTGGCATTTGAGGGTAAGATTTTGTGGAGTGTGCTATAAATGGTTTGGAAGTATCAGGTACGAATTCCTTACTCTTTCAGCGATACTCTTGTTAAATTTGATTTGTTCATTTTGTTCCTCGTTTCAAATTCTGTTATTATTTAACATAATTGTTTCTTGTGAAATTCATATATTTGTTTCTGTTATTATTTCACATAATTATTTCTTGTGAAATTCATATATTTGTTCATCTTGGAGTTGACACATTGGACTCGTACTTATACTCTTTGAATTGGTTATCATGTCTAGTATTTATTTTGATATTTGTAGAGCGATATGTTGTTACCTTCTTTTGGTGATATTATAATTTGATCTGGTTCAACATATACATTAGAACCCCATTTTTTTGTGGATATTGTGTCGCATGTGTTGTGACACGGTATCTATTTTTATTGGTATTATATATGTCGCATATGTTGTGACACGATACTTATTTTGATGGTAGTATGTTGCATGTGTTGTGATATGATATTTTGTTAGAATGTACCCTAGGGTATACCTGAGCTATAACCACCTGTGGGGGTACCACAGACATATCGTCTTGGCACGAGAGACATGACACTTTTCGTGGCGGTGTGATTAGTCCACGGCGTCTCCGTTTGGGGCTCCAGAGGAAGTGGGCCATTTGGTGTTTTGTTGTGGGAGGCATATGGGTTAACCCTAGTTTTCTGTTCTGCGAATTTGTGATGTTGTGCCAAACACACCTATGTTGTGCCAAACACACCTATCCGATTTGCATACATTTGGATTCGCGATCCAATGTGTGATTTGCCTGTGTGGCATTATTTTGGTTGAATATGTGGTATCATTTGATTTGCTTGTGTGACATTAGTTTGACTTGCATGTGTGACAATGTGTATTTCTGAGCTCATTCAGTATGAAATAACACCCAACCATTTGATTCAGCCTATTATCTCATTGTATTGGTTTTGGTTGTTTCTGTTCAGTTTAATTCATTGAGTTAGTTACTTGATTCGTTATTTCTTTCTTTGCTCATTGATTTAGATATATTCCATTCAAATCTTTGGAGATTATATTTTTTGTCAAGATTTACACTTGAGGCTTTGTTCGAGAGTTTGTCTCGATTATTTTCAGTATATCGATTGTATATCCGTATCCGTCTTTGGGCAATTGGCTCATCTTGGTTTTTTTCTTTCAGTGAGTTTGCAGGGTTGATTCAGGGCTAGTGTGATGAGAGAGTTACCTTTGACCATCTAGGTTGTTTTGAATTTTAAGTTTTTATTATTTTGACTCTAGTTGGAGAATTGTAATTAGTACTTCATTGATGGATATCATTATTATATATTTTGAAGTTATTAGTGCTCTGTTTACTTATTTTGATGTTTGTTGTGCTTTGCACGTGACCTCTGAGTGTAGTCTACGATTCTTGACTTGGGCTTCGGCAGATCTTTGGTCGGCTTGTAGGCAGGCTGTCTCTACGATTCTGAACATGACTTCCTCAGCAGACTACGACCCTGAGGAAGTTCTCCTCGACACACTACGATCCTTTCCTCGTCTCTCATGGCAGTCTACGAACTCCGAGATCTCCTATCTTGCAGACTACGATTCTGCCTCGATAGCTCTTGAGTTTTCCTTGACTCTCCTGGCAGACTATGATTTATGGTGCAGTGCTCGACGATCAGACAAGCCTATCTATTACATCATTAGATCAACCTAAAATGCTTGATCTTTCTATATTTATAGTCCTTGTATATCTTTTCTTTTCAAGGATTTTACAAAGATGTTTTGCTTATGTAGGATCAACCTAACACATTTGATCAATTCATTCTAAGCCCTTGTACATATGTTTCTATTGTCTATCAAAGGACTTTACAGCTTTTCTTAATGCAAGCATACTTGCATATTCATTCATGTATATATCATAATCAAATCATATGTAAATAGGAATAACATTCGCATGCTTATTCCTGACATGTACTACCCAAAAATTGTATAAGTACATACATGAAAGTCAAACTATAAACATACACTAACTATATCCCCATATTAGGAGTATCAGCATCATCATTGCGGCCATATATCATACCACTGTCGGTCCCACCCTCCGTAGCATCATCAGCATCAGCTTGGCAGTCCTCACCATATCCTTTGGGCCCTCGACATCTCCTCCACGGTCATCGCATGCGCTGCTTCCTCCACCCCCACAAGCCTCATCAACAAGACCCTACAAAATTAAAATATTAATAACAAAGTCCAAAAGAGAGCATATTTAAATAATTCTTCTAAGTGTTCTTTAAGTTATGTAAGTTAGGCAAACGAGCTGATAACTCGGCCTACGGATCTTGGAATCGAGCCCCACAAGTTGTAACGTGTTCCAAATATCTATGAGGTGCTATGTCTATATTTGCATGTCGTTTCGATGTCCGGGGCGGGTTTTGATCTCTCTTTTTTGATTATTTTTCTAAGTTTTATTTAATTTATACAAGTTAGGCAAATGAACTGTTAACTCGACCTCCGAATCTTTAAATCAAGTCCCGTAAGTTATAACGTGTTCCAAATATCTATGAGGTATTATATCTATGGTTGAGTGTCGTTACGATGCCCTGGCCGAATTTTGATCTCTTTTTTGACTATTTTTCTAAGTTTTTTTAAGTTATAGAAGTCAGGTTAACGAGTTGATAACTCGGCCTCTGAATATCAGAATCGAGTCCCGTAAGTTGTAACGTGTTCCAAATATCTATGAGGTGTTATTTCTATGGTTGTGTATCATTTCGACGCCTGAGACGGGTTTTGGTCTCTTTTTCGACTATTTTTTTTAATTTTTCTTTAATTTATACAAGTTAGGCATACAAGTTGATAACTCGCCCTCCAGATCTCAAAATTGAGTCTCATAAGTTGTAACGTGTTCCAAATATCTATGAGTTGCTATGTCTATAGTTGCGTGTCATTTCAACGCTCAAGGCGGGTTTTTGTTTCTTTTTCGACTATTTTTAAAAGTTTTCTTTAAGTTATACAAGTTAGGAAAATGAACTGATAACTCGGCCTCCAAATATCGGAATTGAGTTCTGTAATTTTTAACCTGTTCCAAATATTTATGAGGTGCTATGTCTATGGTTGTCTATCGTTTCGATCCCTGGGGCGGATTTTGGTTTATTTTTAACTATGTTTCTAAGTTTTCTTTAATTTATATAAGTTAGGCAAATGAACTGATAACTCGGCATCCGAATATCAGAATCGAGTCCCGTAAGTGGTAACGTATTCGAAATATCTATAAGGTGTTATGCATATGCTTGCGTGTCATTTCAACGCCCGAGGCGAGTTTTGGTATATTTTTTGACTTTTTTTCTAACTTTTCTTTAATTTATACAACATAATACTCATGCTTCGAATATCTCAAATTATATAGTTCACATAGAACAATTAATTTAAATCATTAACTGAATATTAACAGTTATTATCATATTGTTGCACATTAAAATAAGTTCACAAGAATTTCACATAACACCAAAAATTTGTACGTAACACATAACAACAAGTTCTGAAAAACTTGCATGGGTCTGTAGTTCATCATCTACATTATTGATAAGTGAGTTTTATACCCATAATTGAGTGCGTTTGAGCTTAATCTTTTGAATGTTTTTAAGTGTTTGTGTCTATTCATGCATGTTTTACGTTGTTTTGTAGAAATTTGGACAAAAGTTACTTGGATCGACGTTTGGGGTTGCTTGATTCGCGTTTTCGGCTTGCCATTTACATAGTACCCACTTCAGAGCTAATTTAAGCATTGCTCCAGCCCTTATTTCGACAAACTCAAAGAATTAAAGTTGTAGATCTGCGTCTCCTCTTTCCGGAACATCTTGAATCATCGAAATCGGAGTTCGGACGAATAAGTTATGACAATTTTCCCAAAGGACGTCAGAGTAGAAAATTTTAGAAAATGTTCCAGCGCGGGGGCGCCCATTTCAAGCCTATTCAAGACCCGGGTGCTAGAGAAAGCGATGGTCTTGTGCGTCGTGAACAACGATGGGGCCTTTCGGGAAGGGAACCGGTCAAGCTTGGACGCGTTTTGGGGTGAATTTTGACACTTTTTTGACTCCAAATTGGATTGGGTTTGTTCCGAAGCTAAAAATTGGACTTGTAACCTATAAATACATGATGTGAGGCATAGAATAAGGGAGATTAGATAGATTAGAGATACACTCCATTAGATTAGAACATAAACCCTAGTTCTTATTAGTTTTGGAGATTGAAGCAACTTGGAGACCATTGAAGAACAAGAGCAGGAGCTTGAAGAATATAGAGATTTGCTGACAACAGATTTATTCTTCACTCTAATCTTATTTTTATCTTTTAATGTCTATTCAATTGTGGATTCTTGGTTTTAATTCATTAATCATGAACTAATTCTTTTATTAAGACTACAAATTGAACCTTTTATGTCTATGAATTAATTATTCAATTTCTTCCAATTATTTATGTCTAGGTGAATTGTTTATCATGTCTTGCACTTTTTGATTAATTATTTGGTCAGTAATTACCGTGTTACTCTAGAAGGATTCGGGAGATGAAATCTAGGTTTGGAATTGGACATGATAACATGTATGCTTAATTTTTTGCATGAGATGAATAATGTCTTGCACTTTTTGATTAATTATTTGGTCAGTAATTACCGTGTTACTCTAGAAGGATTCGGGAGATGAAATCTAGGGTTGGAACTGGACATGATAACATGTATGCTTAATTATTTGCATGAGATGAATAATTAGGGTTGTGAATTGAATAGGAATATCTGTTCACTGCATGTAACAAATTGGGAATTGGAACTTAACGTGTTTACTTTAATTATTTTGCATAAGAATATCGCAGGATTAATTGAATTGAAAAAAAGTTATCTGTTCACTTGGAAAAGAGCTTTTAACAACTAGAATTCCTGTTAACAATTCATGTGGCGTAATAATTGGGTTAGTTGGATAATTGGTTTATAGTTCATAATTGGAGATATTGTAGTCTTAACCTTTATTTATTTAAATTCATTTATAAAGTAATTCAGTTTAATTGGTTAATTTAGTTTGCTTAATTTTAAAAATCATAAATTGCAGCTGTTTAAATAAAATTAGTTTGGTTAAGAACTAGTACTTGGTGAATTTTATTAAATAATTCCTCGTGTAAACGATACTCTACTTTCACTTTATTACTTGTTGACCGTGTATACTTGCACGAATGTTTTGATTGCGAAATTGATCAACAATTATTCACCTTCAATATTTCCTCCCGTACTAAATTCTCAATCATCTACAACATCATAAAATATTTTTCATTAACATAATAATCTTCTCATAATAACATTAACTTTCACCAATTACTTCCTCTTATTATATTTTTAACATTTATGTTTACTTTTTCAATAATTTCCAATATTCGAAGTTATGTTCAAAAATTCTAAAATCTTGGACTATCTCTTTCTTACGTTAAAATACGCTATTATCCGTCAAAATATGCCATTACTCAAAATTTCATCTAAATCCGAGTTATAAAAATCGTTTTTCACAATTTCTCTTTAACAAAACACTGGTTTTGTTCTTATTATAACTCCTTATATATATTTTACAAAAACATGGTAGATAACTATTTTTTTGAAAATTTTCCAAATTTAGTTCTCCTTTTAATGTTATTGTTTCAACGCTATATAACTCCATTTTCTTCATTAATCATATTTAGCCATTTTATTATTTTTCTTCCTCCTGACCTCTTAGGCTTAAAAACATTGCTCACATAAAAATAATTTTGGTATTTAAAACATAAAATTAAAGGAGTCTAAACTTAAATTTGAAGACATAACGGTGTAATATTATCTATAATGAAAAATTTGTACCAAAAAAAACTATAATGTAAAACAATAATAGGAGTATAAATTTTAACTATAATTTTGGTTTACTGCTTCTATGGATTAATAATTAAATGAAAACACAACACTTTATGAAACAATACTATTATTTTAAATTTGAAAATGAAGGTTAGAGAAAATAATACATTTGTTCAATTATTTTGGGATTTGGGCCCTATCTGAATCCACCACCGTCGGATTCCTAAAGCCCAATCTATTCTCCATTTTCAAACACCCGCTTGATACAAATTTCAAATATCTTTTTTGACCGTTGTACCCTTCCGCCATAAAACCCCTCTTCTATCCTCCATTTTGACCCAAATCTCTGTAAACTTTATCTCTCTACCACCTGAAGAAGACACCATCTCTGTGTCTCCGCCATGGCCAAACAACTCCCTCTACAAACCAGCAACAACGCAAACATCTCAAAAACAATCGAAGAAACCTACCAGAAGAAAACCCAGCTCGAACACATCCTGCTTCGACCCGACACCTACATCGGCTCCGTCGAGAAGCACACAGCGACCCAATGGGTTTTCGAAAACAACGAAATGTCCCACCGATCCATCTCTTACGTTCCCGGCCTGTACAAAATCTTCGACGAAATACTTGTAAATGCGGCCGATAACAAGCAGCGGGATCCGAAAATGGACTCTGTGAAAGTTCAAATAGATGTGGAGCAGAACTTGATCAGTGTGTATAATAATGGAGATGGGGTTCCGGTTGAGATTCATAAGGAAGAAGGGGTTTATGTGCCGGAAATGATTTTTGGGCATCTTTTGACGAGTAGTAATTATGATGATACAATGAAGAAGACGACGGGCGGGAGGAATGGGTATGGGGCGAAGCTTACGAATATATTTTCAACAGCGTTTGTAATTGAGACGGCGGATGGGAAGCGGCAGAAAAAGTATAAGCAGGTATAATAATTTTAGGTTGAATTTGATGTTTTGAAGGTTCAATTAGGGACTTGGTTCAATGTGTAGTAACTTGTGTTGTGTTAAATGTATAGGGTTTAAAATTGGGGAAATGTGGTTGTTGGATTTAGATATGACTGAGATTTTAGGGTTTTGTGCTTTAGTAATTTGGTTCCTAATTCTGATTTTTTGCACTTGATATCAGTTACAGATTTTGGGGGTTTATTGTTTTCATTGTTAATATATGGGTAGTACGATTGAGGTGCAATGCCTTAATACTTTTTCTATTAAGGGCTTCATATTGGGAAATATATTTTCGCATTCTTCATTATTTTCATTGTTTAGATGTAAAGATATAGTTTTTCTATCTGAATTAAATGTTGTTCAATGTTTCTGAGTATTTATTGACAAATATATCTAGTTTTTTCCAATTCGTGTTTCATATATTGAAATATGCTTCTCATTTCTTATTTTTTTTAGATGTAGATATCGGGTTTTATAATTGAACTAGCTGTGTCCCACGTCCCAAACTTTGGACGGCTCATATGATTTATTAGGGAAGCGGAAAATTCAAAATCAGTTGTATTTTGTTAGATAGATTGTATTTTGGTTCATAAATTTTGGGTCTTAATTGACAAATGTTACTATTTTTTTTTTTTTGAGGTTTTGTTTTGTTAATTGCAAACATTAGCTGGTTTATGCTCAGAATTATAGGTTAGTACGAAAGAAGAAAAAGGTTTCTATCCTTTGAATATGTGGTTCCAGGATCTTTGCCTTTCTGTTAGTTGACAGATTTAGCTAGGTCGAGGCTTTGTTTTCTTTGTTCCATCAGTTTTGATTATGATTTTGGGAAATCAAAATATCTTGAAGTGTTAGTCAGTTGAGCTTGCAAATGCAATAATTTTATTTGATTCCTTTCTTATTTATAGTTGTAGACAGGGATTGTAGTAATGTTCATGTCTAATAACACTAAAATGATAATATTCTCTCATTTTCTCAAAGATTTTGATTGTTACAAAGTATCTCATAATTTCTTGTGTTGGTAACGCGTTAATGAGCCTAATGTTGTGATATAGGTTTTCTCTGACAACATGGGAAATAAATCCGAACCCAGCATAACAAAGTGCAAGGAGAGCGAAAACTGGACCAAGGTTTCATTTAAGCCAGACTTGGAAAAATTTAAAATGACTCATCTAGAAGATGATGTTGTTGCCCTGATGAAGAAGCGAGTGATTGACATAGCAGGATGCCTCGGAAAGACTGTGAAGGTGGAACTAAATGGCCAAAGAGTTCCAGTAAAATCATTTGTCGACTACATTGATCTATATTTGAAGTCTGCCTCCAAGAACAGACCAGAATCAGAACCCCTCCCAAGGTTCTCTCTATGACCCTCCTTAACGATGATATGGTATTCTGTTAGTAATAGTTAGATTGCTAATCTGATTCAATCATATACAGAATTTATGAAAAAGTGAACGAGAGGTGGGAGATTTGTGTCAGTCTGAGTGAAGGACAATTTCAACAGGTACAGCATACATGAACGAATAACTATATACGGATTAATGTTTAAGCATTTAGACAAACTATTATTTATTTTAGCAACTTACTTGGGGAACTTTTTGTTGATCTACCAGGTCAGTTTTGTGAATGCCATTGCGACAATCAAGGGTGGGACTCATGTTGATTACATTACTAACCAGATCACAACTCATATTATGAGTGTTGTAAATAAGAAGAACAAGAATGCCAACCTCAAAGCTCATGCTATCAAGAACCATCTATGGGTTTTTGTTAATTCTCTTATCGACAACCCTGCTTTTGATTCCCAAACTAAGGAGACATTAACTATTCGCCAAAGTAGTTTTGGTTCAAAATGTGAACTCTCACAAGAGGTCCTGAAGAAAGGTATGTAGTTTTAATTTGGTATGTGATTCCATTTTGTATTCAAGAAATCATTAGAGCCTTGGTTAGGCATTATTCTTATTGATTGTTTATCAACTCAACTGCAGTTACCAAGTCTGGAGTGGTGGAAAGTCTGCTCTCATGGGCGGATTTCAAGCAGAGCAAAGACCTTAAGAAAACTGATGGGACAAAGAAAAATAAGATCACTGGGGTTCCTAAGCTAGACGATGCTAATGATGCTGGAGGAGTCCAATCTCATAAATGCACCTTGATTTTGACAGAGGGAGATTCAGCTAAAGCTCTTGCAGTAAGTTGTTTTCCTCTTGATTCAAGTAATGAAGTTTGGTTTCTTTACATATAAAAGGTTGAGATGATTTGAGTTTATATACAGATGGCTGGACTTTCTGTTGTTGGTCGAAATTATTATGGTGTTTTTCCGTTGAGAGGTAAATTGCTCAATGTGAGGGAAGCAAGCCATAAACAGATTATGGAAAATGCGGAAATCCAGAATATCAAGAAGATACTTGGACTCCAGCACGGGAAACAATATGACAGTGTTAAGTCCCTAAGATACGGTCATTTGATGATAATGACTGATCAGGTAATACTCCCAATAAAACTCATTCTTAGAGAAGGAAATATCGATCTTTGTTTACTTATACACAGTTGTCAAATTAAAATTGGCGTGCTTGTGCAGGATCATGATGGTTCACACATTAAAGGGCTATTAATCAATTTCATTCATTCATTCTGGCCATCATTGCTGAAAATTCCATCTTTCATGATAGAATTCATCACACCAATTGTGAAGGTTTGTGTAGTATAATGAAAATTTGGATAACTAAGCCACTTATTCATCAATGGTTAAGTATGATTTTTGGATAACTAAGCCACTAATTCATCAATGGTCAAGTATGATTTTTTTGCTGAAGATATTTATAAATTTTATTGTTATACAGGCTACTCACAGAAGTGGAAGGGTGTTATCCTTCTATTCCATGCCTGAATTCGAATCATGGAAGGAAAGTATGGGGCAAAGTGCAAGTAGTTGGTCTACTAAATACTATAAGGTATTTTTTTTCCAGTTAATTGTAATGTGTGAGACACAATCTAGAGATTGGTTGAAGGAAGGCTTCATTGCTGTATGTTTTTTGCTCTCATGGCAGGGGTTGGGCACAAGCACACAAAAAGAAGCAAAGACATACTTTCAAGATCTTGAAAAGCACAAGAAAGATTTTTTGTGGGTGGATGAGAATGATGGAGATTCAATTGAGCTTGCCTTTAGTAAGAAGAAGATTGAGGCAAGGAAGAATTGGCTCCGACAGTTTGAGGTTAGGCTCTGCAATTTATTCGACAACATGAAATAGAGGTTTCCTTATTAAAATAACAGTTTCCTTATTTTCATTGTTTGCAGCCTGGTACTTTCCTTGATCAGAAAGAGAAGCTAATCAAGTATAGTGACTTTGTCAACAAGGAGCTTATACTGTTTTCAATGGCTGATCTTCAGAGGTCCATTCCATCGATGGTTGATGGTCTAAAACCAGGCCAAAGAAAGATTCTTTTCTGTTCTTTCAAAAAGAAGTTTACCAAGGAAGCCAAAGTTGCTCAATTCTCTGGTTATGTGTCTGAGCACTCAGCTTACCATCACGGTGAACAGAGTCTTGCCAGTACCATTATTGGCATGGCTCAGGATTTTGTTGGCAGCAATAACATAAACCTTCTTCAACCGAATGGGCAATTCGGCACTCGACACCAGGTGTGACAATTAGAATATTTCAGATCTTAAAAAAAATCAACTTTTTATCCGAATATCAAATGTTTTAACTTCTTATTTACAGGGAGGCAAAGATCATGCGAGTGCTAGGTACATATACACTCAACTTTCTCCGATCACAAGATACCTGTTTCCCACGGATGATGATATTCTCCTTGACTACTTGAAGGAAGATGGGCAGAAAATAGAGCCTACTTGGTTAGTTCTCTTGTCTTTAGCATATGAAATAATTAGCGCGATTAAGTTGTGTCTTTAGCCTACTTCTTTGAGATGATTGAAAGTTTTGTTTTGTGATTAAGGTACGTGCCTGTTATACCTATTGTTCTAGTCAATGGAAGTGAAGGTATAGGTACAGGTTGGAGCTCATATATACCAAATTACAATCCAAGAGACATTGTTGCTAATATGAGGCGATTGTTGAATGGTGAGTCAATGTATCCTATGGATCCATGGTACAAAGGATTCAGAGGAACTATTGAGAAAACTGCAACCAAGGAATCTGGGGTGAGCTACACTATTGCTGGACTATTAGAAGAAATAAATGAAACTACACTTAGAATCACAGAGTTGCCTATTCGAAGGTGGACTCAGGATTACAAGGAATTTCTGGAATCAATTATGACAGGAACTGATAAGATTAAGGAGCCATTTATCAAGGTTTGGTTGGTAACCTTTAGCTTGTTTGGCATCAATAAATTTATACAGGTATCAGACTTCTCATACATTCGTCCCCCTTTTTCAGGACTACAGGGACCATAGCGATGACACTACTGTACATTTTGAAGTAATGTTGTCTGAAGAGAACTTGATCATGGCCAAGCAAGAAGGGTTGCTCAAGAAATTTAAGCTAACAACAACAATAAGCACTAGTAACATGCACCTCTTTGACTCAAAAGGCGTAATCAAGAAATATGACAACCCCGAACAAAGTATGTATTTTTCGCAGTTAACAGTATATTAGATTATTTGGTAATTATATGAGAGTTCTAAATACATTTTCTCTTTCATATCTTTCCTATGGCAGTTCTAGAAGAATTCTTTCATGTGAGGCTTGAACTTTACAAGAAAAGGCAGGCAAGTTGAGCAAATTATATAATCACTAAGCAAGTTAAACTTACTGTGTTACTTCTTGGTATGAGATAGGCACTAACTCTGGTTATTGATTTGATGCAGAAAGTTTTACTGGACAATCTTGAAGTAGAGTTGTTGAAACTTGATAACAAGGTTAGATTTATTCTTGGGGTTGTAGAAGGCAAAATCACAGTGAGCAATAGGAAGAGAGCTGATCTTTTCCTTGAGTTAAAGGAAAAAGGTTTCACTCCTTTCCCAAAGACTGCCAAACCAGACGCAGTCATTGCTGGGGAAACTGATGATGCAGAGGAACCTGAAGAAAATTCTGAGGCGGCCACCAGTAAAGGAGTACGGGCAAGTGGTAATTATGACTACTTGCTGCAAATGGAAATTGGGACCTTGACCCTTGAGAGGGTTCAGAAGCTCCTTGCAGAGAGGGCTAAGCTCAATGGGGATGTCGATGAGTTGAGAAAGGCAACTGCAGAGTCTCTCTGGACAAAAGATCTCGATGCTTTAGATAGAGAACTTGATGTATGATTCCAAATCTCTCATTTATCTGCATTTGCTGCCTCTTGTCTGATATTTTATGCATATATAGGCGCAAGATAAGCATGATGCTCAAGAAGAAGAGGCCCGAAAAGTGATGCAAGGCAGGAGGATGAATGAAGCTGGTCTTAAAGTCTTGAGACAAGCTCCAAAAAACCCACGGAAGAATACTAAGAAGGCCAACAACAATACAGAAACTATTGCTGAAACAATGATTACATCATCTGGTTCTGCTATGGAAACAGGTAATTTGGAGACATTAGAAGCATATTCTTATTCTTACTGTAGTTAGGCTTCACATACCTGTTTTCCCATGTATTTTTATTTTATCTGACTAGAGTTTTATCATCTTCATCAGATAAGGTTGATGAAGTGGTGAAACCCAAAAGTAGAGCAGCTCCAAAGAAAGCTCCTGCTAAAAAGGTTATTAACTGATATATCAAATTATTGTTTCCTTTTACCGTATTCTTTTGTTCTGACTGATTTCTTTCTACTCAGCAGGGAAAAGCTTCTTTGGTTTTACAAGATGAAGATGATGATTATGAAGATGAAGTGCGTGATCTGAAAGAAAGACTTGCTGCCTACAACCTTGAGTCTTCTCCTGATCATTCAGAAGGTAAATACTGCACTTGTGTTGTGCTAGTTTACACTGTATGTGGTTCACAAAAGTTTGGAATATAGCCAGTTAATCAACAAGAGTCCTCGTATCTTTTACTTTCTTATTGTTGACTTCCGGAATTCTGAACTTGTCGTTAAAATTATTACCCAATCATTTCTAGTGAGATTACTATATCTTTGTTAAATAAACAAATAGACTTGTTCTTATATTTGTTGCACAGTAATGGAAGTTGAAGTGCCCCAAAAACAAGCTAACAAGAAGCCACCTAGCAGAAGAGCAGCTGCCAAGAAGAAACCTTCAATAGATACTTCAAACGATGAGGAGGATGAGAACGATATCAGCAATGGTGATGACTTTGAGGTAGAAGTGAACGATATCAGTGATGATGAAGACTTTGAGGTAGAAGTGATAAAAGCCGCACCAGAAGAGAAAAAGAAGGGAGGTCGAAAACCTGCAAATGCCAAGGCAACCAAGCCCCCCGCAGCAGCAACAAAGAAAAGAGGGCCAACAAATAAGAAGCAATCTGAGCTGCTAGTAGGCCAGAAGCTTATCACAGAGGTTTTGAAGCCTGCAGAGAATGCTGGGATATCGCCCGAGAAGAAAGTGAGGAAGATGAGGGCATCACCATTTAACAAGAAAAGTGGTTCTGTGTTGGGAAGGGCTGCCAAGGACAGTAGTATTTCAACAATAGGGGAAGAAAATGTGGGGGATGGTTCGGCTTCTAGCCTGGATGCTGGAGGAGATTCTAGTGAAATGATGGCTCCAATAGCCAGGCCACAGAGGGCGAATCGCACAAAGACTACTTATGTTCTCAGTGATTCTGAGAGTGAAGAAGAACAAGCTACTGACGATTCTGAATTCGATGAAGATGAAGATTAGTTGGGTTTTTGGCCTTTGGACAACTAATGTTCTTTTTCTCTTTATGGAACTTAAAATGGGAAAAAATGAGCTCATTTTTCCTGTTGTGTAATTTGTAATTTGTTGATTCTTAGCTGAAACTGAAACCTTGAGGGTGTTGTTTGTAGCCAGTCATATGCTATTCATACTTGATGTTCACGAGATTTGGAATGTTAGTTTTTCTTTTTATTGAAGGGGAAACAAATGGTTTCTCTCTTTTGAGAGTTTTGAACAATTCCTATTGTAGTACTCTTTTATTAAGGATATGGAAAACCTTTAGGATATGGGGCCTTTCCAATTTAAGCGTCTTTCAAAGTTTTATTCTCTCTGTCCCAGGATAAAAGTCTTCTGGATTTTTCATGTATATTAAAGAGAGGAATAAAATGATAAAATTGCTCATAATAATGTCATTAGATATAGAGAGAGAATTAGAATAAGAAAAGTATGAGATATTTAATATTACGGGCATAATAGGAAGAAATGTGTAAAAGTTTGGTTATTAAAAGAAAAAGGACATTTAACATGAGACAACCCAAAATAGTAATAAGGACTTTTATCTTGGGACGGAAGGAGTATAAAATTTTACTTTTAATTTTAGTGCCAAGGCAAGTATCAAAAATTATTCTTGTTAGCGTATATCGGTGAATTATTGGTTAGAATTCTTTGCATGTCTAAAATTGTACTTTATGTTTTTATATAGCATGATTTTTAGACCCGGATTAAAGATGAAATTGATAGTTCCATTATGTGGGAATTATTAGTGTTAGTGGAAATCGACATTTATTTCGATAATAGTTAATGTCTGGAGGTTATATTGACCAATCGGGTAATTCACCGGATAAATGAGTAATTAATTGCTATTAATACACATGCTTATAACTATGTGGTCACATGTGTAAACTATTGATTCACATGATTTACTATTAGGGGAGTTGGTGCAAGATTGATAATACTTGCATGACTAAATTAAAAATGGAGGTATAGATGAAGGTACTATACTGTAATTAGTTTTTCACATGATTATACTATTAAGTAACATGAATGAACTATTAATTCACATTATTTATTATTAGGGGAGATGGTGCAAGTTTGATAATACTTGCAGGACTAAATTAAAAATAAAAAAAAAGAGGAAGGTATTATACTGTAATATTTCGAGCCCCAAAATGTGCAATTATCGAAACTATATTTTCCTATAAATAGAAGCTCATTCTTCTTTCATTCTGACCAATTCACTAAGTCTCACAAAAACAATTATTATAGAGAGAAATTATAGAGAGAAAGAAGAAGAGAAGTCTGCTACCTCACTATTCAATTATCCAGTTTCTTCTATGGTAAGGGGTATTATTTCTTTCGTATTCATGAAGAGAGTTATTTTCTTTCAATACTCGTAAGGGTTGTTATTCCATTCTTTATTATTCGTTGGAATAACTCGTCTGCAAGCTGGCCTATCGCATGCCTCGTGAATTCTTTCATTATTCCATTCTTTATTATTTCGTTGGAATAAACCGTATGCAAGGTCTATCGCATGCTTGGTGAATTCTTTCGTTATTCCATTCTTTATTATTCGTTGGAATAACTTCGTCTGTATGCGGATCTATCGCATGCCTGGTGAATTCTTTTGTTATTCTGTTGAAATAACCTGTCTAGCCAGGCTACCGCATGCATGGTGAATTTTTTTGTTATTCCATTCTTTATTATTTTGTTGGAATAACCTGTCTATGTGGACTACCGCATGCATGGTGAATGATCCTTCGTATTCATTCCTTATTAAATTGTGGAAATGACCTGTTTACGTGGATTACCGCATGGCGGGCAAAAATAAATCCATTTGCAGTTTTATATATTCTATTATACTCAGTTGGTTAAAGTTTGGCTTCTATACTCCATGAAATTAGTAGAATATCCTAGATATTTGCGCTTCATCCAATATCTTTTTATGAAAATATTCTTCTGAGCATTCTTGAATTTTACTCCACAAAGTAGTATCATGTTGACAATTTGGACGTTATTGATTTCTGGATAAATTAAATTATAAATCTTTAAATTTTATCTTGAACATGTTTTATTGAATTATTATGTCATTGTCATCATTCTTATGCTTATATTGTGATGAAAGTCATCTCTGGCTTACGTGCATAGATGGACTTGGTATGATTATGACAAGGGATTATTCGATATAATCATGACCGTAATGTGACGAATGATGTGGTGAAAGTCCTCATTGGCTCGTAGTTCATTGATGGATGGAATTGTTGGTATGATTATGACCGTGGATTATTCTAAGATAATCATGACCATTGATGATTACATGAATATCCTTGGCCGTGATGCAAGGATGATTCGATTTTATTTATTAAGCTGAGTCTCAGCGATAAAGTTGATGAAAAACTTTTTAAATCATAGAAGATATTAGATTTTATGCCCTACTTGACTCTTCTAATGGATTGCTTATTCCACTGCAGTTGTTGATCTAAAACTTGTTGTCTATTATATTCTATCAGTTGTTATACTGTTGAAGGCTAATGATAATTTATTATGCATTATCTTAGTCATAATATTTCTTACTGGGCTAGTTGAGCTCACCCTTTCTTTCACTATTCTCTTTAGGAAATGAGAATGTAGCTAAGACGAGTCGGGGAACGGATTGACGGTCCAGATGGTTGTTTTAGTAGTCCTCACTATTCTATAAAATAGTGTGACAATAAATGTAATGAGGACTCCATTGAGTGTGGATATTGTCTAGATGAAAATATTCTTATTAAAACTCTTAGATTATATTTTGTCGTATTTTACATTAATTGTATAATTAAGTTGTATTTGAATTTTGTACCATGTATTTGGCGCACTCAAGATGGGTGATGTATACCTATTTTGGGGGCGCCACGGTTGGTATCAAAGCTTAGAGATATGATCCCGACTGAGATGTTAGATAAGAACTAGGAGGGAGAGACGGGAATTCCTTCGCTAAGTATAACCTACCTAAGTTTATTTGGTATTTCATTGGCTCATTAGAGTATAGGGATAATATGTGATATGTTAATTAACCCTTGTTTTGTGGCAGTATTTAAAAATGGCATCCGAAAATGTTGAGATAAGCAATGAAGCACATGAGACCGTTGAATCACCAACGATTAATACCCAGGATAATGTACAACATGAAGACAATAATCCTCAGGTAAACAATAACACCGATGAAATGGTGAACGATGGGATGTTCAGAGGCTTTATGCAATTCATGCAACATCAGGCGAGGGCGGCTCCTGTTCAAAATGCAGGTGGAAACACTGGCAACTCTCGGACGGTCACCGCTAAACAGTTCAAGGAGCTGAGACCACCAGAGTTTTTTGGAGAGCCAAAACCACTTAAGGCGGAGACATGGTTAAAGCAGATCAGCAAGATATTTGATGTCTTGGGAGGCCCCAAGGAGCAAAAGGTTCCCTTTGCCACTTTCATGTTAGAGCGAAGAGGCCGATTCTTGGTGGGAATTCCAGAAGCGACTCAACTCGCCGGATCAAGATGTCTTGGGAGAACTTCCAAGAACTGTTCAACGACAAATATTTTCCTGAAAATATTCGTCACATGAAGGAGGTAGAGTTCATCAAGCTGGAGCAGAACAATATGACCGTGTCACATTATGAAGCTAAGTTTGTCGAGTTGTCCCGGTTTGCGTCCCACTTGGTTGATAATGAGGAGAGAATGACACGGATGTTTCTAAGAGGTTTAAAACCCGAGATACGTCAATACTTAATTTCTCACAAACTATGTTTGCATTCAGATGTTGTAAATAGGGCTCAGTTATTGGAGTGCGATAACGAGTCAACCCAACCAAGAGAGAGCAGCCGACAAAATGATAATACCAGTGGTGGCAGTCATCGAAGCGGTGACAACAAATGTGGAGGGAATCAACATGCCAGAAATGGTAATAACTTCGGTGGTAATCATGGCCAAGATAATAGATATGGAAATTTCAAGAAGAGGAGATTCAACAATGATGGAAAGACGTCATCACCAACACCTGTTGTTAAGGAAGGGGAACGATAGCTAATCGTATGTTACAAATGTGGAGGGGAGGGACATATCAGTCCGAACTGTACGCAACAATCCAAAGCGTGTTATAATTGTGGAAGAGAAGGTCACCTTGCCCAATTTTGTCGTGCACTGAAGTCAAGTCCAGCTGGGATGGAGGCATCAAAGGCCGTCCCAGACAAGATAAAACCGGTAGTTCAAGGGAGAGCGTTTGTCGTAACCTCCCAAAAAGCGAGGAATCCAAATGAGGTGATCACGAGTAAGCTAATCATAAACTATAGTGAAGTATATACCTTATTTGATACCGGTTCTACCAATTATTTTATTTCTCCTACTTGTGCTCAACGTTTAAATTTGACTCCGAAGAAATTAGACTTTGACTTATTGGTTGAAACTCCGTTGGGAGAAACCTTCATTACATCCACTGTTTATAAGTCTTGTTTGATTCAAATCAGTAATCGCACGTTACCTGTCGATCTTATTTCTTTGAAAATACTTGCATTTGATGTGATTTTAGGGATTGATTGGTTAACTACTCATCATTATAAAATTGATTGTTTTCTTAAGGTTGTTAGCTTTCATATTCCTAATCAACCTATTATGCTAATTCAAGCTGACCAAACCATTAAAATCAATCACGGCTATCTCTCGTTATAAAGCTATTCGCTTATTGAAAAACGAATATCGCTTTCTTAGCTCATGTCACGGATCTAAACAAAAATACGTCGCTTTTAAATGATATTTCTATTGTTAATAAATTTCCACGACGTATTCCTCGAAGAACTTCCTCGCCTACCCCGGGAGCGTGAAATCGAGTTTGTATCGACCTTGAACCCCAGACAAAACCCATTTCCAAAGCCCCATATCGAATGGCTCTATTGAACTTCGTGAGTTAAAACCCAACCGCAGGAATTATTAGACATCGGTTTCATTCGACCTAGTACGTCTCCTTGGGGTGCTCCTGCTTATTATTGTGAAGAAGAAAGATGGAAGTATGCGACTTTGTATTGATTATCTGGAGTTGAATCATGTCACCATCAAAAAATAGGTACCCGCTACCTCGTATTGATGATCTGTTTGACCCGCTTGCAAGGCGCCAAATTCTTTTCAAAGATCGATTCGATTCTCGATATCATCATTGAAGATTAAAACCGATGACATTCCAAAGATCGCTTTCAAAACTCAGACGGAATTACGAATTCCTAGTCATGTCTTTTGGATTGACTAATTCTCCTGCTGCCTTCATGGATATGATGAACCGAGTATTCAAGGAATATTTGGATCACTTTGTGGTCGTCTTTATTGATGACATCCTCATTTACTCCAAAAGTCGTGAAGATCATGAGCAACACATGAGGCTGATACTCCAAAAGCTTCATGAAAACAAGTTATATGCCAAGATGAAGAAATGCGAGTTCTGGCTTGAGGAAGTAGCATTCCTTGGGCACGTAATATCAAATCACAGAATATCTGTTGACCGAACAAAGATTGAAGCAATTCAAAGCTGGGAGCAACCTAAGTCAGTGACCAAAGTACGTAGCTTTCTCGGCTTAGCTGGTTATTATCGGAGGTTCGTGGAAGGCTTTTCTCGAATCGCTACTCCGTTAACTCAGCTGACTCGGAAAAATATAAAATTCGGTTGGAGCGAGGAATGTGAGAAGAGTTTTCAAGAACTCAAGAGGAGGCTCATTTCAGCACCTGTTTTGACAATACCAGCTGGTTCAGAGGGATTTGTCATATATAGCGATGCTTTAGGCAAAGGTTTAGGGTGTGTTCTCATGCAACATGGGAAAGTCATAGCCTATGCCTCACGACAACTCAAAGAATATGAGAGGAATTATCCTACTCATGATCTAGAGTTGGCAGCAGTCGTTTTTGTGCTTAAGATTTGGAGGCATTACCTGTATGGAGATAAGGTGGAGATATATACGGATCATAAAAGCCTCAAATATTTCTTCACTCAAAAGAAACTCAAAATGCAGCAACGACGATGGCTTGAGGTATTGAAAGATTACAATCATACCATTCAATACCATCCTGGAAAAGCAAACGTAGTAGCTGACGCATTGAGTAGAAGATCATATGCGAGTACGAGTGTGATATTGTCAACGCAAATGCCCATTTTATATGACTTACGAAGGATGGAGATAAAGTTAAAGACTCCAGGGACCCATGTGATAATGATGAATATACGAGTAAAATCGACTTTAATCGATAAAGTTAAAGCTACTCAAACTACAGACCTGGAGCTGTTGCGTATGAGGAAGAAAGTGCAAGAAGGTACTATTCTGGAAGCAAGAATCGATGAAGAATGAATACTTCGAGTCAACTCCAGACTTTGTGTTCCTAACGATTCTGACTTAAAGTATAAAATCATGATGGAGGTGCACAACACACCGCTTGCAATCCATCCTGGGAGTACCAAAATGTATCGTGATCTTCAATATACATTTTGGTGGAGCAATATGAAGAGAGAGATAGTGGGGTTTATCTCAATGTGTGTCTAACTTGTCAACGAGTAAAGGCGAAGCATCAAGTGCCAAAAGGTCCATTGCAACCACTTGAAATTCCAGAATGGAAGTGGGAGCACATTACCATGGATTTCGTTACTGATCTTCCCAAGGTTTCTCAAGGCATAGATGCGATTTGGGTCATTGTTGATAGATTGACCAAGTTTGCTCATTTCTTATCGATACGAGAAACTTATACACTTGAACGTCTTGCTCGTATGTACATAAACGGGATTGTAAGATTGCATGGTATGCCAGTATCTATAGTTTATGATCGAGACCCAAGATTCACTTCAAGATTTTGGGTTAGTTTGCAAAAAGCTATGGGCATGGATTTACGATTTAGTC